>OX940801.1:31223949-32423949 GCA_954870605.1 Acer campestre
AGTGGATGGTCGGACTGTGACCATAGGTGGACGGTGAGTGGCCGACGGTGGTCCGGCGGCAGTTCGGTGGTGGTCAGGCGGCGGCGGCGGTCCAGTCCGGCGGATGTCCGGTGGGTGGCCGGCCGACGATGGAGTGGATGGTCGGACTGTGACCATAGGTGGAGGTGGTTTGTAAAATATAAAAACTATTATTTAAATTAAAGTTGACAGTTTTTAAGCAAATATTAATTAAATATTACCAGCCTTTGTTGACAGTTTTTAACTGTCAATGAAAGGGGTATTTTCTTGTAGTGAACTCAAAACAATCCCAAAAATGGTTCATATGTACAATACATTATTTAAAAAGACAGGCCAGTTTAATTTGATTAGTTTTCAAGTAATGTTAAATTGTCCAAATTCATGCTCAAATGATATGACATGTTAGTTGTCATCATCACATCACTCAACAAATAATCTCATGAGGTGTTGAAATACTATAGTTTATAGGGTTATTGGCACAAATTCTCCCTGAAATATATACGAATTCGCATGTTACACCTAAATGTTTTTTTTTTTTAGACTTTAAATCCTTGAACTATCTCTTATTGGCAAAACTCGACGGAATGATAACGAAACCCACTTTCTGTCCACTTTCTCGTCACGTGCCTTGCAAGTGTGTTTGTAAGTAAGGTTAAAATTGGAATAACATAATTGAAAATTAAAAATTAAAAAAATAATTGAAAATAATTTTTTTTTATATATAAATGGAATCTTCTAGTTCATCATCATCATCATCCCAGTTCATCAACTGGTGCAGCGGCAGCGGCGACTTCATTGCCTCTGTCTTCATAGATGCACACGTTTCTTTCTGCTTCTATGTCCTCCTCTCATCAAAAACACAATCCACTTCAACAATTCACCAACAAGACTCTGGTGCACATCATCATCAACAAAAACAAACACACACAATAATATTTTTTTTAAAAAGGTTAATGTTTGATCGGAACAGATGTGATCCACATAAAAATGTGAAGTTTTGAAAATGCAGATGGAAAAGAAAAGAAAAAAACAAAAATGGAAGAGATAGGGTTTGTTGTTGTTGTAAGAAAAATCGCATACACAAATCTAAAAACACAGATAATATGAAAGCAATAAGAAGAAAAATACGACACCAAAGATTTTTACGTGGTTCAGCAATTTGCCTACGTTCACGGAGTGCACCGCACTCAATCAACTACTTTCAGAGTTGATTACAATCTCTCAGTCTCTCTACAATTTGTTCTCTATCTCTCTAACAATTTTTCTCACACACATTAAAGTTTACATAATGATGGTATTTATATGGGAGCACTAGGGTTGGCCAAATCCTAATTAGGATCTATTTCCTTTTTGCTCTTTCTTTATTGTGCAAGTCTTCATCACACGTGGATTTATGTCGGACTGCTGCCGGTGTCACAGCGCTCTCACAGCGCTCTCGCAGTGCTTCTCACAGCGTGCTCCTCTGTGACAAATACTGCTCTCAAACCGTTGCCGAAAAATCACAGCGCTCTTCACTGATGCCTGATCACTGCCTTACCCCTGTCAACATACGCATCGCAATGTGCAGCGGTTGCCACAATTTGAACCGTTGCACATCACGTTGCCATTGCAATAGCAGTGCAATTCAAATTCAATTTGCTTCGTTGTTTTGTTGACTTTTGCATGGCACCAATTAATTGCCAACCCAAATTCCTTTGCCTTTTAATTTCATATGAGACAAAAAATAACTTTTATGCTTAATTAAATTTTGTCTTATTTGACTTGAAGTCTTCATATCCAACAATCTCCCACTTGAAGACTGAAACTCAAGAGACGTTTTCCATCCTTCCTCGATGACTTAGTGGATAAATAACGGTGTGCTCATTCCCCATGTCTTCACTCTTGAAGACCCACTGAAGCTACGCACAGCTCCAGTTTCTCAGTAGTGACTGGCTTTGTTAACATGTCGGCTGGATTCTTGCTACCTGCTATCTTTACAAGCTTTAACACGCCTTCTTCGATTAACGAACGAATGAAATGGTAGCGAAGATCTATATGTTTGGTCCTAGAATGGAATGTCGAATTCTTGGCCAAGTGTATTGCACTCTGACTGTCACTGTGCAACACATTCTGAAAATGAATATAAACGAGTCCTAATATAATCTAGAGGGGGGGTGAATAGATTTTAATCCCTTTTTCCAATTTTTCGATATTAATCAAGATTACAAAAATACCCCAACTAGTTAACAAATGAAATCATGTGAAGACAATGCGGAAAGTAAATAACACATGATTTTTACGTGGAAACCCACACGGGGAAAAACCACGGGCTATTAAGTGCGCCACACTAGAACCTCAATCCACTACTTGCAAATACGATTACAATCTGGGTTGACCGCATCACACCTAAGATTACTAATCCGTCTTTGCTACCCACGGGCCTTTAGAAGTGAACCTAGTTCATGCTTGCAAACTACCAACAAGGCAAATACAAGACTTGACTCTAAGTGAAGAGACAAAACAACCTAGTGTGAATATGTGCAATATTCAAGATGCTCAAAATGCAAGGTTAGACATTTTAGCTTATCTAGGCATGAATGAACATGTTAAACATTCCTAGATATCATATAACTAAGTGGCATGCATAAAACATAACAAAATAGGCAAACAAAATCCTATATGCAATATCTACCACAATACAACTCACAAAACACAATAACACAATCTTGAAACTAAGTCAAGTCATAAAGAAGCAATCTTGAAACTAGTCAAGTAATAAAAGAGCAATCTTGTAGAGAAAGAACATGTGAAGTGATGCAAAGATGTTCTAACTACAAGTCATGTAAGCAAAGATGAAAACCCTAAGAGAATCATACTAGAACATGCTAGATGATGAATGAATCATGTAAGAATGATGGGTTTTGATGTTTTGAGAGATAAAAAAGTGTTCTTGATACCTTAGTTTGGAAGCAACTCAAAAGGCTCTCAAAAGTGTAATCTTTCTCTCTAAAAATGAAGCCAAGGCAAACAAGACATATATATATAAGAGGCAGAGCAAAACGGCGTCGTTTGAATTAAGAAACGAAACGTCGCAGAAGAACCGCTGCCTTACCGCTACCAAAGCGGCAGCGGTTGGGCAGCGGTCTTCGCTGCCAAGGCCACCGCTGCCTATAAAATGGCAGCGGTCCGGGAGCGGTCCCGGGAGCGGACTCCACTGTCCGCGAACCGCTGTCCTAGCGCTGCGAAGAAAATCACAGCGGTTCTGGGAGCGGTCTGAGGTAAAAATTGACCTCTATAAAAGCCTTCAAGCAATTTCCAAGGCCAATAAACATGCCAAAGAGTTAACACACAATGATAGAGTGATCATGCATGAAAACTAATATGCAACAACACAAATCACACAACAAACAATAGAGAACATAAGATCATAAAAATGTGTGTGTGTATGTGTGTGCAACTAAATCTCTTCACATAAAAAGTCAAGATCAAGTGGTTACCTTCCATGAAGCTCTAGAAATCCACAATGAGGTCCTTAAGCATTTGAGAAGAAAATCTTCAATCTTAAGCTACCCTTACAAGATTGAACCCCATTGTGGTTTTGTCAACGAAATAAGCCAATCAACAAAGAGGCACTTACAATCTCCCCCTTTGGCTATTTCGTGACAAAATCACCACTCACAAGCAACCTCACAGAAACAAAAATTGGTTGGTCAACAAAATTACTACTTTACAAGATAAGTCCTAGTCTAAGTCTTGAACAACTTCAAGTCATTTCCAAGCTTGTAGAAAAATCCAACCTACACACAAACAACAAGAAATATACCTTTCAAGAACAAGTGTGTGAGAGGTGCTTGATCAAAAAGGAATTACAATCAAATAATGTAATCATGCAATGCAATGCAACTCCCCCTAAATGCATCAACTCAATGCATCAACTCCCAATAAGGGTTACTCTCTCTCTTAACTCCCCCTAAATGCAATGCCAAAATAAAACAAATCTCCCCTAACCTTACTCCCCCTTTTTGTCATGAGATAGGCAAAGGGAGTCTCCCCTAATAGGTAAGCATTTAGCAATGAGAGCTTGTAGCACAAAAACATATGCATAATCATATGAGCAATTTTATGCAACTCAATTAAGTAAGAGAGATTCAAGGAGTTTTATTTAAAGAAAACATGTGTGACAAGCATGCTTTGCAAGCAAGACATGTTGCAATCAAACTCAAAAACAATGGTATTTGGCAAAGCAAACAACAAAGGTTTCCTTAAGGAATTCAAACCAATTTCACCCATTGCATGGAAAAAGATGAGAATATAGAGTTTAAACATTTCAAATTTTAACGAGCAACTAAATCCAACTTTATAAGCAAAACAAGACATGGGCGACTTTGCACCTTATTAGATTTTTCCGGGTGAGATTCCCGTATGATAGTAGCCTTGTTCTACAAATAAAGAGGGAGAGACTATGGATATAAAGATCCTTATTGATTGAAGTCTCAAAGTTACTTTTGCACACAAATTTTCCATTCAAGTTAAAGCACTTAGGCATATCATACTTTTCACTTAAGCATGTCAACAAAAAAGAATCATCATGTCATAGGAATCAATTAAAGTCAAGTACTTCCAAAGTACATTTCCTATTCCAAAAATGCATGTTTAAGCATAATTATAACATGGTTTGCAAGCAAGTCAAAAAGTCACACTTATTAAGAAAAAAACATATAAGCAAGAACAACCAATCATCTCAAGCAATTAAAGAAGAGGCATAAAATATTTCAAAGTAGCACAATGCATGTTCATGCAACTTTGCTCTCTTTGCTTGAGCTCCCCATATGGGGTCAAGACAAACCACTTCAACCCAAGTGACAAATCCCAATAGACTTGCTAAGGTTCCCAAATCTAAGAGTGTCTAAGGGTTTTGTAAACAAATCCGCTAGTTGGTCATTTGTTCCCACATGTTCCAATGCAATGATTTTACTCTCAACTAGCTCTCTTATGAAGTGGTGTCTAATGTCAATGTGCTTGGTCCTAGAATGTTGGACGGGATTCTAAGAAATGTTTATGGCACTCATGTTATCACAAAATAAAGTAAGAGTACCTTGCTCCAAGCCATAGTCGGCTAGCATTTGTTACATCCACATCAATTGAGTACAAGCACTACCGGCGGCAATGTATTCCGCCTCGGCCGTGGATAAGGAAATTGAGTTTTGTTTCTTACAAAACCAAGAAACCAAGTTGTTTCAAAGGAAAAAGCAACCGCCCGATGTACTTTTCCTATCATCACAATTTCCCGCCCAATCGGCATCACTATATCCAACAAGACTTGGATTAGTGTCATAAGAGTACCAAATCCCATGGTTTGAGGTACCATTCACAAACCGAATGATCCTCTTTACCGCAACAAGGTGAGATTCCTTGGGATTAGCTTGGTACCTAGCACAAACACCCACACTAAATGCTATATCGGGCCTACTTGCGGTCAAGTAAAGCAAGCTCCCTATCATACCACGATATAGACTTTGCTCCACATCCTTTCCACTAGCATCTTTGCTTAGTTTCAAGGTGGTGCTCATGGGTGTGTCACAATGTTTGGCATTCTCAAGGCCAAACTTCTTCACTAGGCTCTTGGCATATTTAGCTTGGGATATGAAGATCCCATCATTCATTTGCTTAATTTGCAAGCCTAGGAAGTAATTTAGTTCACCAACCATGCTCATCTCAAATTCATGAGACATGACATCAACAAATTGTTGAACTTTCAAGTTGTTGGTGGAACCAAAAACAATGTCATCAACATAAATTTGAGCTATGAATAGCTCATCTTTAGTGCACTTGATGAACAAAGTCTTGTCAACACTACCTCTAGAGTAGCCATTGTCAACAAGATAGAGAGTGAGGCGCTCATACCAAGCCCTCGGTGCTTGTTTCAACCCATATAAAGCCTTTTTGAGGCGATAGACATGAGAGGGGTGGTGTGGATCCACAAACCCCTTGGGTTGCTCAACAAACACTTCCTCATGCAAAAAGCCATTGAGGAAGGCACTCTTAACATCCATTTGGTGTAATTTGAACTTGTACACACAAGAAATGGACAAGAGAAGCCTAATGGACTCTAGGCGGGCAACGGGAGCAAAAGTCTCCTCAAAGTCAATACCCTCAATTTGAGAGTACCCTTGTGCAACAAGCCTTGCCTTGTTTCGCACAATGTTGCCATCCTCATCGGATTTGTTCCTAAACACCCATTTAGTGCCAATGACATTGGTGTTTTTAGGTCTCGGAACAAGAGTCCAAACCTCATTTCTCTCAAATTGGTTTAGCTCTTCTTGCATGGCAAGAACCCAATATTCATCATTTAAGGCCTCATCAACCTTTTTGGGTTCTATTTGAGAGGTGTAACAAGTATAGCTAATTTGATTAGCTATTTGACGCCTAGTCCTAACACCCTCTCTAACCTCTCCAATGATATCATCCTTATCATGGAGTTTTCTAACCCAAGGAGCGGGTTCATTAGAGTCCAATGGAGGAATTCTATTTAGAGGTAAATCATCCTCTTCATCTTGGTTTGACTTCACATCACTTGAAGTCTCACCACTTTCCTTCAAAGGAAGGTCATCTAACTCACAAACATCCTCCTCATGGTCATCATGTTTTGGCCTACAATCATCAAAGACCACATTTGATGATTCCATCACACTTCGAGTCTTAAGATTAAAAACTCTATAGGGCTTGCTATTTAGTGCATATCCAATAAATATACCCTCATCACTCTTAGCATCAAACTTGCCAAGTTGATCACGGTCATTAAGTATATAACACTTACTTCCAAAGATGTGGAAATAGCTCACATTGGGTTTTCTATCCTTCCATAACTCATAGGAAGTTTGTTTAGTCCCGGGCCTAAGGAATACTCTATTCCCTATGTAGCAAGCCGTATTAATGGCTTCAGCCCAAAGATTTCTAGGGACTTTGTTGCTAAGCAACATCACACGGGCCATCTCTTGAAGGACTCTATTCTTCCTCTCAACAACTCCATTTTGTTGAGGAGTCCTAGGGGCCGAAAATTCATGGGAAATGCCTAAGCTATTGCAAAAATTCTCAAAGCTAGCATTTTCAAACTCTTTCCCATGATCACTTCTAATTTTCTTAATGCTTTTAATGTGAGAAGTTTTCTCATTTTGAATTTTGACACAAAGCATTTTAAATTTCTCAAAGGCTTCGGACTTTTCCCTTAGGAAGTAAGTCCATGTAAACCTAGAGAAGTCATCAACAACAACAAGAATGTATCTTCTACCACCTAAGCTTTCGGTTTGAATGGGACCCATAAGGTCCATATGGAGAAGCTCCAAAGGTTCTTTGGTGGAAAGGTATTTTCCTTTCTTGTGGACACTCTTGGTTTGCTTGCCTTGTTGGCATGGTCCACAAACACCCTCAATCTTTTTCCCAAGCTTGGGAAGGCCTCTAACAACATTCAATCTATCAAGGACTTTCAAGTCCCTATAGTTCATATGGCCAAGTCTTTGGTGCCACACTTCAACTTGCTCACTAGTGGACAAGTTACAAGAGATGAGATTTGACTTAAGACAATAACAATTGTCACTTGATCTCTTGCCTTTCAACAAAACTTGCCCATTTTCTTTAAGAATAGAGCAATCAACTTTGCCAAACATAACCGAAAGCCCTTCATCACTTAAGTGTGATATGCTAATAAGATTGGCTTGCAAGCCATCTACATAAAGAGCATTGGGCAAGGAGGGCAATCCGGGAATAGATATGTTACCTTTCCCTATAACCTTTTTCTTAGACCCATCACCAAAGGTGACGAATCCACCATCCTCCATTACAAGTGTTTTAAAGAAACTCTTGTTTCCGGTCATGTGCCTAGAACACCCACTATCAAGGTACCAAGTGTTGGAGGCATTTGCTTTCAAGGCAACTTGGGCCACATAGCAATAATAATCATCATTCCTATTCAATCTAGGTGAAACAAAGTCATTTCTAGGAGCCATTGGTCCATTGTCTCTAAATTTCCTAGGAGCATGCATTGTGGCTCTTCTAAGCATATTTTTCTCAATCATGCTTTCTCTTCTACACAATTTAATATACTTGAAACAATTTGGCCTAATGTGGCCTTCAATTCCACAAAAATGGCAAGTATGAGAGAAATAAGGATTCATACCATAGCCTTGTGCACGCATTTATGGTCTCCTTCTGTTTTGAGTTGCTCTTGGGTGTTGAGGCAACTCTCTCCTTTGTTGTTGAGCAAGATTGACATGTCTCCTCGGTTGAGCATGAAAGACCCCATGTTGAGCTTGTGGGATCCTTTGTTGTGGAGGTCTTGGTTGAGGAGGTCTTTGTTGTGGGAGTCTAGCTTGAGAAGCTCTAGCTTGTGGTGGAGCTCTTGTTGGAATCCTTGCTTGTGCTTGCTTGGAGGATTCACCAACTTCAACCCACTTAGTTGAATGTTGTGGGGTTTGAGCACTTTCAACTTCTTTCAACTTCTTTGCTCTTGACAAAAGTTGTCTTCTTCAAAGGTGTGGCTTCCACTTCTTCCACATATCCTAGCCCTTTTTTGTCACACGGACTTTTCCCACAAGAGAGCATTTTGTCAAGCTTCTCGGTTCCGGAAGTCATCTTAGCCATTAATCCTCTTGCTTCCATGAGTTCTTTCCTCAAGCTTTCTTCATTCTTCTTAGCCAAGACTAACTCCAATTTTAAACCTTCTTCCATCTCTTTAGCTTTACTCATTTCCTTGCTCAAATGAGTTACCTTGGAGGTCAATTCAAGCTTCTCCTCTTTTAATTTTTGTATCTCCTTCTTCTTCTTTGATCTTGAGTTATGAAAGAATCTCATGAAGTCATCATAGCCCATTTCTTCATCAAACTCAAAGTTAGAGCTAGAAGAGTTGCTCTCACCATTTGAGTCACTCTCTTCTTGCTTGTCCTCTTCTTCTTCTTTGTCACTCACAACCTCATTGCTATTGTGAGAAGATGAGAAAGCAATGAAGTTAGCAACTTGGTCTTCATCATCATCCGAAGACCTATCTTCCTCTTCTAAGTCATCACTATCACTCCATGTCACCGCCATGGCTTTTCCTTTCTTCTTTTTCAAGTTAGCACATTCGGGAGCAATGTGTCCAAAGCCACTACACTCATAGCATTGGACACCCTTCTTGTGGTCTTTCTCTTGAGTTTGCTCCATTTTCTTGAAAGGGGCCTTCTTCTTCACAAACTTTCCCTTGGAGCCAAACCCTCTCTTCTCAAACCTCATAAATTGCTTGAACTTCTTTGCCATCAAAGCAATTTCTTCATCCGAGTCTTCTTCATCCTTTTCTACCTTGATGCTTTTCAAGGCAAGACTCTTTTGCTTCTTTTGAGGTGTAGATGTAGGACCCTTCCTAGATTCATAAGCCAAAAGCCTTCCAATAACTTCACTTGGCTTCATCTTTGAGTAATCACTATTCTCTTCCAATGCCGTCACCTTAGATTCAAACCTCTCGGGAAGCGACCTCATGATCTTTTGCTTAATTCTTCTATCCGAGTAGGGATCACCAAGTTGGTGACTTTGGTTCACTATATCCATAAGCTTCACTTGGAAGTCATTGAAGCACTCATCCTCCTCCATCCTTATAGTCTCAAATTGTGTTTGGAGGACTTGAAGCTTGGAGTCCTTTACCACTTCGGTTCCTTCATGAGCCGTCTCCAATATATCCCAAGCTTCCTTTGCTATCCTTGTAGTTTGGATGAGTTTGTATTGATTGTCATCCATGGCACATAGAATTGCATGCATGGCTTTGTTGTTCCATTTCGAAGCCTCAAACTCTTGGGGGGTCCATTGTGCCTTTGGCTTGGGAACTTCCTCTCCACCTCCCGTAGGAGTCATCATAGGTGGCGTGTACCCATCTTCAATCGCCATCCATGCCCGATCATGAATTTGGCACACATATGCTTCCATTTTGCCCTTCCATGATGCGTAATTGACTCTGGTGAGCAAGGGAGGTCTTGTGCTAGAGGCACCCTCGCCTCCAATACCATTTCCACTCATAGTGTTTGGGTGAGGATGATATGAATGCACACAAACAAGCAAAACAAAAGCAAACAAATGCAAGGGACTCAAACAAGAGCAAGGGATCTCCTAATTATGTTAAGGAACCCGCTCTGATACCAATTGAAAATGAATATAAACGAGTCCTAATATAATCTAGAGGGGGGGTGAATAGATTTTAATCCCTTTTTCCAATTTTTCGATATTAATCAAGATTACAAAAATACCCCAACTAGTTAACAAATGAAATCATGTGAAGACAATGCGGAAAGTAAATAACACATGATTTTTACGTGGAAACCCACACGGGGAAAAACCACGGGCTATTAAGTGCGCCACACTAGAACCTCAATCCACTACTTGCAAATACGATTACAATCTGGGTTGACCGCATCACACCTAAGATTACTAATCCGTCTTTGCTACCCACGGGCCTTTAGAAGTGAACCTAGTTCATGCTTGCAAACTACCAACAAGGCAAATACAAGACTTGACTCTAAGTGAAGAGACAAAACAACCTAGTGTGAATATGTGCAATATTCAAGATGCTCAAAATGCAAGGTTAGACATTTTAGCTTATCTAGGCATGAATGAACATGTTAAACATTCCTAGATATCATATAACTAAGTGGCATGCATAAAACATAACAAAATAGGCAAACAAAATCCTATATGCAATATCTACCACAATACAACTCACAAAACACAATAACACAATCTTGAAACTAAGTCAAGTCATAAAGAAGCAATCTTGAAACTAGTCAAGTAATAAAAGAGCAATCTTGTAGAGAAAGAACATGTGAAGTGATGCAAAGATGTTCTAACTACAAGTCATGTAAGCAAAGATGAAAACCCTAAGAGAATCATACTAGAACATGCTAGATGATGAATGAATCATGTAAGAATGATGGGTTTTGATGTTTTGAGAGATAAAAAAGTGTTCTTGATACCCTAGTTTGGAAGCAACTCAAAAGGCTCTCAAAAGTGTAATCTTTCTCTCTAAAAATGAAGCCAAGGCAAACAAGACATATATATATAAGAGGCAGAGCAAAACGGCGTCGTTTGAATTAAGAAACGAAACGTCGCAGAAGAACCGCTGCCTTACCGCTGCCAAAGCGGCAGCGGTTGGGCAGCGGTCTTCGCTGCCAAGGCCACCGCTGCCTATAAAATGGCAGCGGTCCGGGAGCGGTCCCGGGAGCGGACTCCACTGTCCGCGAACCGCTGTCCTAGCGCTGCGAAGAAAATCACAGCGGTTCTGGGAGCGGTCTGAGGCAAAAATTGACCTCTATAAAAGCCTTCAAGCAATTTCCAAGGCCAATAAACATGCCAAAGAGTTAACACACAATGATAGAGTGATCATGCATGAAAACTAATATGCAACAACACAAATCACACAACAAACAATAGAGAACATAAGATCATAAAAATGTGTGTGTGTGTGCAACTAAATCTCTTCACATAAAAAGTCAAGATCAAGTGGTTACCTTCCATGAAGCTCTAGAAATCCACAATGAGGTCCTTAAGCATTTGAGAAGAAAATCTTCAATCTTAAGCTACCCTTACAAGATTGAACCCCATTGTGGTTTTGTCAACGAAATAAGCCAATCAACAAAGAGGCACTTACACATTCATCACTTGATCGAATCCCAACTCAGCTAACAAACTTTGTAACCATATCAACTCCTTGCTTGATTCAGTTACAGCCACATACTCTGCTTTAGTTGTAGATATTGTCACTATCTTCTGTAACTGGAACATCCAACTAATTACGGTACCATCCATTTTTAACAAATATCCGGTGGTACTCTTTCTATGATCCACCTCCCCAGTAAAATCTGATCCACATAACCTTCCAGCTTGAGTTCGTCTCTTCTAAAGGTTAGACATCTCTCTGTCATACCCCACATGTATCTTAGGATCTACTTCATGGCCTCCCAGTGAAGCTTGCCTGGATTTGACATGTAACGGCTCACAACTCCCACTGCATGGGAAATATCTGGTCTTGTGCAAGTCATGGCATACATCAGGCTTCCAATTGCTGAAGTATAAAGAACTTTAGCCATGAAGTCCTTCTTGTTAGGATTATGCTCAATAGCAAGAGTGTAATATTGTATTTAACAATCTGTTTCATATTAATAAAGTGATTTCTGGTTTAAACAAATATTATAGCATTTATAGTTGAATATTATAATTGTTAAAGTAAATAATCATAAGGTCTAAAGACTATGAGAAAAGAAGAATTGTTCATACATTTGGATATGTATGTGGTAGACACAATTCTTTAGTTAGTCTTGAATATTGTTCACAACTTAAGTTAAAGGTTGGGCACCTTTATCTTGTTAAAGTTGTAGAATTCTTTTGCTAGCATTTGAGTGGGATCAAATGAGATATGATGAGTCTAAAATCATCGGGGTGTCTTCGAGCAAAAGAGTCTAGTGCACTGGCTGCATTGAACTGGATCAAAATGAAATACTTTATCTATAACCGTCAATAGATAAAAGTAATTTCATTATCAGGACAATCGGAGAGTCTATCTTAATCCTGAGATAAATGATGGACTTATGCTTGCAGGTGATATCATTTGAGCTATCAATGAGTACGATTATATCGCATAGTCTATCCTCGATAGTTTGGTGATATTCATTTGTTAATCGATAGAGGACTTCATTTATAGATATGGACATCGTGGCTCCATTTATTAAATGAGAGTATAATATCATCATATGGATGTTTTGAGGTAATTGGATATTAAATCTCAACGTTGAGTTTTCGATAGTGTCTATTGAAAACATGGCTTCTGGACAAGTCAAAATATCCAAGTTCAAAACGTGGTCATATGAGTAAATATGGTAACTTGGAGAGTTATAGGCGGTCTATGAACTCTTGACGATTACTGATATTATTCACGAGGATACACTATCTCCAATATGATTGTCTAGGGTATGAATGAGGAAACATCTTCCTTTTCTGTCTTTATTTAAGAGTTCAATTTTAGCTCTTTAGTGGAATGAGCTAAAATTAATGGATCGGACCTAAGTGAATCATTTGTTGATTGTGATTAGGTTATGTCTATTGGAGCTTAAATTTAGATAGCCCGCCAAGATCCTCAATCCACACGGACTAGCATGGATCACTTGATATATTCTACCGGACCAATTTATGGTCCATCTAGAATTGCATTTAATATATTAAGAATATAATTTGCATATTATTTATGTAATGGGCTGCTAAATTATATTTATATATTAATGGATGACATGTGGGCTTGTTTCTTTTAGTAAGAATGGGTCTAGTTCACATGTGGGCTTTTTATTTAAAGTCCTATGGATTCAATGAAATAAGAAAAATAATATTTGGCCCAATATATACATGTGGGGTGGCAAGGTGATTTAAAAGCCTTAAATATTATTTTGTTTTCATTGTTTAATTAAATAAGAATTAATTAATTTATTAATTAATTGTTTAATTAAGAAACAAATCTTTTCTGAATAGGAAATATGATTCCTATTGGTATACTATTGGTAGTAGTATACTTAAATTAAAAGACTTGTTTGACAAGGAAATAAATAATTAATTTTATTTATTAAATCAAATAAGAAGTCTTTTATTTTAGTCAAATAAGGAATAAAAGATTTATGAGTTTGATTAGAGTTTGGAAATCTTAAACAAAATAGGAATTAGGGTGCAACTAAATCTCCAATATTTTAGGAGTAATAATTGCGGCAACCCTAATTGGTTTTGGTAAAAGAATTCGGCCACCCTAGTTAAGAAAGAGAAAAAGAAAATTTGCCACATATAAGGCTATTGATGATTTTCGGCCAGCCTAGGGTTTATGTGCAGAAATTTTATTTCTTCTTCTTCTTCTTCTCAACTCATAGTTAGAGATCTATTATTCTACTAAAAACAAAAGGAACATAGATTATTCTTTGATGGTATATTGTTTGCTTGTTCATTAATAAGCTTGTATATACTATATCGATTAAGGTTCACGCGAGTTTCGATCATAAGATTGAGAACTCAAAAGTGACCGGAATAATCTTAGGTTCCTTTAGATTGTTTTTGGGACTAACGAATCAAGAAAAGTTTGTTTAATCCAATCACAGGTTTGCAATTCAAAGAAAGGGAGACCACGCTCCTAGGTGATCCACGTTCGTGCTAGGATTGAAGATCTTGCGGATTACCATCGACGCAAGTCAATCGGATCACGCGACAAGAGGTATTAATCTTTTGTTTATTTTTATATCTTTAATTAATCAAAAGGGTTTAAGGTTCATAAAATTGGAAAAATTTTAAAAGCTACTCAAACTATTTTTTTTAGTCTCGCTTCCGCTGCGGGTACAATTTTTCCCTACAATTGGTATCAGAGCCTGGTTGAACCCTTTTAATTAATTAACGTATATATACGTGGATCGATTTCTTTTTATTGTGATTATGCATGTTTTAGAAAGAGATGGCACTCTAGGTATTCGCATATATAATTACATGTGATGTATGAATTTATATATGTTTTTATGTGGATTGTTATTGCTCGATTTTGGTCCTAGATTTTCAATGTATTTTTGTTATGGAATTGTAACAAGAAGGGTGGTCTATCATCGCCATAATTCCTTCTTGGTAGTTGCTAGGTTTTATTTTTTTTTATATATATAGGTGCAGTATTTTTTTTTAAAACTACTGCAGTTTTTTTATTTTATTTTTTACTGCAGTTTTTTATGTATAAAAATACTGCAGTGAATAAAATAATAATAATAATAATAATACTGCAGTATTTATTATTTTATATTGCTGTAATATATTTGGGTGTTGAAGATTCGAAGAGACGAAGAAAAACGAAGCAACCGGAACCGAGAACGAGCACCGTGTGCATCCTAGGAGTGGATTGGACTGCGCATGGCAAGCCCAAACCTTGGTGGGCTGCGCATGGCAGCCTTGTGTGGCCTTATGGGCTGCGCATGGCAGCCCCTTTGTGGGGTTGTGGGCTGTGCACGCCCATGGGAGAAGGCCGAAGGATGAGCTTATGGTTGATGGGCCACTTGAAGATCTTGTATTCCTAAATCATTGTAATTTACTTGTTTTTCTAGGATGAGCCAAAATTGTTGCTATTTAATTTATGCTTAAATATTACAATATTTGTTATTGTATGATAACATGACATATAGAATAGGAGTGCCACTCATATATCTCTTTTGGTATGAACATGCATTGAATGATTTAGGTATCTAAATTGGCATCTAGATAACTTGGTAAATCATTCTATGAGATTTAATCACACGCCTTAAATAATTGAGTGGGAAAAGGTGTTTTTGTAACACCTATGGCTTCCAAGATTAGTTGAGCTTAATTATTTTTTGGTAATCCCCCAAAGGGGCGTCCATGAATGGAATTAAGCAATATACTTCCTTACAAGGATAGACTAGACAATGGACTCAAACGAGATCTACTCCCAAAGGAGGGATTTTCGTGAGAGAAAATTGAGGGTCGATATCTTGGTAACACACTCAATGTAATTTTATTGATATCCTCCAAAGAGTTCTTGTCAGTAAAATTGCAAGGCTAAAATTGAAAACGCTGGTTGTTATGTTAACAATTAGGTGGGACCTAGTCTAACTAGTAAATGGTGCGAACTCCCAAAGGAGGCGTAACATTTATGGGTGTTAGATCACCGTTGAATTTTTATGATTGAGTTATTCATTTAATTCAAGATAAATATTTAAAAGTGCTTTATGATGATTATTTACTCATATATATTTGTTAAGAAATCATGACCCCATCCCTAATGAACATCCTGAAAGATAACACTTTAACTGGAGATAATTATGTCACATGGAAAAGGAAAATTGGGTTATTGCTGCAAGTTGAAAAACATAAGTTTATTCTAACTACTCCTAAACCACCTGCTCCTACTAATGAATCTAATGTGATGCAATGAGACGAGTATGAGCAGTGGAAGACCTCTAATGAGATGGCCAAATGGCTACCATCTCCGACGTGTTGCAACAGCAGCATGAAGGAATGGGGTCTGCTGTTGATATGATGATGTCTCTAGAAGAGATTCATATGGTTGGTAAAGTTGCTACTATTAAGACTCGTCAGAAGGTCAAGGAATAATAGAAGAAAAAGCAACTTGGGCCTACCAAGATGGAGACTAAGAAAGTAACCAAGATCAAAAGGAAGTGCTTCTTTTGTGGTGAAAAGAGACATTGGAAAAGTAATTGCCCAAAGTCTCAGAATAAGAAGGAACAAGGTAATGTGAATTATCTTGAAACATGTTTTTCTGGCAGATTCTACAGATTTTTGGATCGTAGACTCTGGAGCCACTAATCATGTTTGTTATTCCTTATGGGGGTTTCAAGAAAGGAGAAGGTTGAATAAAAATGAAATCAATTTGCGTTTAGGCAACGGAGCGTTAGTGTCTGCAAGTGCAGTGGGAGATATTAGAAGGCATTTAGATTTGATAGACGTTTATTATGTACCTCAATTCAAAAGGAATTTAATTTCAGTTTCTTGTTTGAATAAATTTGGATATTCGGTTACTTTTAATAAAGTTTTTATTATTAGTAAGAATGACAAAATTATTTGGCAAGGTACATTGGAAAACGGTCTATACTTTTTGCATAGAAATATCTCTCACTCGTTAGACACAGAAATAACGGAACCTAATCATAAAATAGTTAAATTATCAAAAGATGAAACCTACCTATGGCATTTACGCCTAGGTCATATTAACCTTAATAGGATTAAAAGATTGGTATGTGACGGACCTTTGAGTGACTTAAAGGTTGATGATCTACCAACTTGTGAATCTTGTTTGGAAGGTAAAATGACCAAAAGGACATTCTCTGCCAAAGGTGCCAGAGCCACTGAATGTTTAGGATTAATACACACTGATGTATGTGGACCTATGAGCATTCAAGCTAGAGGTGGATATGAGTACTTCATCACTTTCACAGATGATTACTCAAGATTTGGCTATGTGTATCTCATACGACATAAGTCGGATGCTTTTGACATGTTCAAAGCATTCAAAGCTGAAGTGGAAAATCAGCTTGAGAAACACATAAAAATCTTGAGATCTGATCGTGGTGGAGAATATCTATCTGGTGAGTTTCAGCAATATCTTATTGATAATGGGATAGTTTCTCAGTTTTCTGCACCTGGTACACCTCAACAAAATGGGGTAGCAGAAAGGAGAAATAGAACTCTTTTGGATATGGTTAGGTCTATGTTGAGTTATTCAACACTTCCTATTTCTTTCTGGGGATATGCTTTACAAACTGCAATATACATTCTAAACCATGTACCATCTAAGTCTGTTCCTAAAACACCGCATGAGTTGTGGACTGGGCGCAAGCCTAGTTTACGACACTTAAAGATATTTGGATGTCCTGCGCACGTGTTAAAAGGAAAGACAGAAAAGATGGAGTCCCGTTCAGAAACATGTATATTTGTAGGGTATCCGAAAGAAACTAAAGGATATTATTTTTATAGTCCTTCAGATCTTAAAGTATTTGTTTCGACAAATGCTAAATTTCTGGAAAAGGACTATATGAATGATTTTGTGCCTAAAGGTAGAATTGTCCTGAATGAGATGTCAGGAGATACAATTTCACGATAGGTTACACAACCTAACCCAATTGTAAGTTCCGATCCAACACAAGGTCAACAACCTACCATTCCTCGTCGTAGTGGGAGGGTTAGAACACAATCCGAAAGATACATTGGTCTGGGAGAATCTGTAGAGAATCTCCCGGACAACGATGATCCCTATACGTACAAGGAAGCTATGGAGGATGTTGATAGTCGCCATTGGCAAAAGGCAATGCAATCCGAGATTGAATCTATGTTCGATAACAAAGTCTGGTCCCTTGTAGACTTGCCTAAAGGGATAAAACCCATTGGGTGCAAGTGGGTATACAAGAGGTAAAGAGGTATGGATGGAAATGTGAAAACCTTTAAAGCTAGATTGGTAGCTAAAGGGTATACACAGAAAGAAGGTATCGATTACGAGGAAACCTTCTCTCCTGTGGCCATGCTTAAATCCATTAGGATACTCTTATCCATTGCAGCATCTTTAGATCTAGAGATTTGGCAAATGGACGTCAAGACAGCTTTCCTTAATGGAAGTCTTGACGAAAGCATCTACATGATGCAACCAGAGGGATTCATTGAAAAGGACCAAATGGAAAAGGTATGCAAGTTGCAGAAATCCATATATGGATTAAAGCAAGCATCCAGATCCTGGAACATAAGGTTCGATCAAGCTGTCAAATGTTTTGGATTTATTCAGAATCTTGATGAACCTTGTGTATACAAAAGGATTAAAGGCGACAAGTTGGTTTTCCTGATTCTTTATGTTGATGATATACTACTCATCGGAAACGATGTAGGTGTATTGACATCAGTAAAAGAATGGTTAGCAAAACAATTTGATATGAAGGACTTAGGAGAAACAAGTTTTATTCTAGGTATCCAAGTTATAAAGGATAGAAAGAATAGAACGATTGCATTGTCCCAAGCTTCATACATAGACAAAATCTTGTCTAGGTTTTCCATGCAGGATTCCAAGAAAGGTATGTTACCTTTCAGACATGGAATCAAGCTTTCTAAGGAACAAGTTCCTAAGAATGAGCATGAAGAGCAGTTCATGAGTAGAGTTCCATATGCCTCGGCAGTTGGAAGTCTCATGTATGCAATGCTCTGCATTAGACCAGATATTTGTTTTGCTGTTGGCATAGTTAGTAGGTTTCAATCGAAGCCTGGTCCTGATCACTGGACGGCAGTCAAGCATATTTTCAAGTATCTCAAGAGAACGAGAGATAATATGCTTGTATACTCTGGAGGGGATTTGATTCCCGTTGGGTATACAGATTCTGATTTTCAATCAGATTCTGACTCCAGAAAATCCACATCAGGGGTTGTGTTTACTATTGGAGGAGGAGCAGTTATATGGAGGAGTATCAAGCAATCTTGTATTGCTGACCATGGAAGCTGAGTATGTTGCTGCATGCGAGGCTGCCAAAGAGGCTGTTTGGCTCCGCCAATTCTTGATTGACTTGGAAGTGGTTCCTAGTGCGAATAAGCAGATCACTATCTACTGTGACAACAGTGGAGCAGTGGCTAATTCGAAAGAACCAAGAAGTCACAAGAGAGGTAAACACATTGAAAGGAAATATCATCTTTTAAGGGAGATTGTTCAAAGAGGTGACGTGACGATTACCAAAATCGCGTCAACAGAAAATCTAGCAGATCCCTTCACAAAGGCTCTGCCTCAGAAGAGTTTCGATGGGCACCTAGAGAACATGGGCATGAGAGATATGACTCATTTGCTATAGCGCAAGTGGGAGATTGTTAGGATTATGCTCAATAGCAAGAGTGTAATATTGTATTTAACAATCTGTTTCATATTAATAAAGTGATTTCTGGTTTAAACAAATATTATAGCATTTATAGTTGAATATTATAATTGTTAAAGTAAATAATCATAAGGTCTAAAGACTATGAGAAAAGAAGAATTGTTCATACATTTGGATATGTATGTGGTAGACACAATTCTTTAGTTAGTCTTGAATATTGTTCACAACTTAAGTTAAAGGTTGGGCACCTTTATCTTGTTAAAGTTGTAGAATTCTTTTGCTAGCATTTGAGTGGGATCAAATGAGATATGATGAGTCTAAAATCATCGGGGTGTCTTCGAGCAAAAGAGTCTAGTGCACTGGGTGCATTGAACTGGATCAAAATGAAATACTTTATCTATAACCGTCAATAGATAAAAGTAATTTCATTATCAGGACAATCGGAGAGTCTATCTTAATCCTGAGATAAATGATGGACTTATGCTTGCAGGTGATATCATTTGAGCTATCAATGAGTACGATTATATCGCATAGTCTATCCTCGATAGTTTGGTGATATTCATTTGTTAATCGATAGAGGACTTCATTTATAGATATGGACATCGTGGCTCCATTTATTAAATGAGAGTATAATATCATCATATGGATGTTTTGAGGTAATTGGATATTAAATCTCAACGTTGAGTTTTCGATAGTGTCTATTGAAAACATGGCTTCTGGACAAGTCAAAATATCCAAGTTCAAAACGTGGTCATATGAGTAAATATGGTAACTTGGAGAGTTATAGGCGGTCTATGAACTCTTGACGATTACTGATATTATTCACGAGGATACACTATCTCCAATATGATTGTCTAGGGTATGAATGAGGAAACATCTTCCTTTTCTGTCTTTATTTAAGAGTTCAATTTTAGCTCTTTAGTGGAATGAGCTAAAATTAATGGATCGGACCTAAGTGAATCATTTGTTGATTGTGATTAGGTTATGTCTATTGGAGCTTAAATTTAGATAGCCCGCCAAGATCCTCAATCCACACGGACTAGCATGGATCACTTGATATATTCTACCGGACCAATTTAGGGTCCATTTAGAATTGCATTTAATATATTAAGAATATAATTTGCACATTATTTATGTAATGGGCTGCTAAATTATATTTATATATTAATGGATGACATGTGGGCTTGTTTCTTTTAGTAAGAATGGGTCTAGTTCACATGTGGGCTTTTTATTTAAAGTCCTATGGATTCAATGAAATAAGAAAAATAATATTTGGCCCAATATATACATGTGGGGTGGCAAGGTGATTTAAAAGCCTTAAATATTATTTTGTTTTCATTGTTTAATTAAATAAGAATTAATTAATTTATTAATTAATTGTTTAATTAAGAAACAAATCTTTTCTGAATAGGAAATATGATTCCTATTGGTATACTATTGGTAGTAGTATAATTAAATTAAAAAACTTGTTTGACAAGGAAATAAATAATTAATTTTATTTATTAAATCAAATAAGAAGTCTTTTATTTTAGTCAAATAAGGAATAAAAGATTTATGAGTTTGATTAGAGTTTGGAAATCTTAAACAAAATAGGAATTAGGGTGCAACTAAATCTCCAATATTTTAGGAGTAATAATTGCGGCAACCCTAATTGGTTTTGGTAAAAGAATTCCGCCACCCTAGTTAAGAAAGAGAAAAAGAAAATTTGCCACATATAAGGCTATTGATGATTTTCGGCCAGCCTAGGGTTTATGTGCAGAAATTTTATTTCTTCTTCTTCTTCTTCTCAACTCATAGTTAGAGATCTATTATTCTACTAAAAACAAAAGGAACATAGATTATTCTTTGATGGTATATTGTTTGCTTGTTCATTAATAAGCTTGTATATACTATATCGATTAAGGTTCACGCGAGTTTCGATCATAAGATTGAGAACTCAAAAGTGACCGGAATAATCTTAGGTTCCTTTAGATTGTTTTTGGGACTAACGAATCAAGAAAAGTTTGTTTAATCCAATCACAGGTTTGCAATTCAAAGAAAGGGAGACCACGCTCCTAGGTGATCCACGTTCGTGCTAGGATTGAAGATCTTGCGGATTACCATTGACGCAAGTCAATCGGATCACACGACAAAAGGTATTAATCTTTTGTTTATTTTTATATCTTTAATTAATCAAAAGGGTTTAAGGTTCATAAAATTGGAAAAATTTTAAAAGCTACTCAAACTATTTTTTTTAGTCTCGCTTCCGCTGCGGGTACAATTTTTCCCTACACTTCTCTTCTTCCATCTTCGGACTTTGGTCCTTGGATAACCTGAAATGACTAGCCAAAGGTGTTCTTATCGATTTTGCATCACCCATGCTGAATCTTTGCAACACCTTTTGAACGTACTCTGCTTGTGAAAGCTTCAATGTACCTTCCTGTTCATTTATGCTAATTCTCATTCCAAGAATCTGTTTTGATGCACCTAAATCTTTCATCTCGAACTCACTCGAGAGTTGCTTCTTCAAATTGTTAATCTCTTCTAAATTTGCACCAGCTACTAACATGTCATCAACATAAAGTAGCAGAACAATAAAACTTGACTTAACCTTTTTGAAGTAATAATAGTGGTCAGCATTGCAACTCAAATATCCATTGCCTTGCATAAACCCATCGAACTTTTTGTACCACTGTCGGGGAGCTTGTTTTAAACCATACAAGCTCTTTGTCAACCTACACACCAACTCTTCCTTGCCATCTTCTGCGAACCCTTCTGGTTGCTGCATGTATATCTCTTACTCCAAATCTCCATGAAGAAAAGCAGTCTTCACATCTAACTGCTTAAGAAATAACCCCTTTGCTGCGACAATACTTAACACTAATCGTATCGTAGTTAGTTTAACAACAAGAGAAAAAATTTCAAAGTAGTCAATACCTTCTATTTGTTGGAAGATTTTGACTATTAGTCATGCCTTGTATCTCTTGGAACCATCATGTTCCTTTTTGATCCGAAATACCCACTTATTCTGTAGGGCTTTCTTTCCTTCAGGCAACTTAGCTAACTCCCAAGTTTGATTTGAAATCAACGACTTCATCTCATCCTTCATTTCAAGCTCCCACTTGCTCACATCTTCTCCTTGATATGCTTCATCATAGCACTCAGGTTCCCCTGCATCTGTCAACAACATGTATTGTAAGTACTTCTTATTTGGTATAATAGTTCGAGATGATCTTCTCACTATACTCTAAGCCTGTGTTGTTGGAACGTCTCTATGTGGGATAAGATCTATAACCTGGAGCGGCACACCTTGTTCTTTATCATTCTGAATAACTGGTTCCACGACCCTGTTTTCTGACACAACATTCGGCCCAAAATACTCTGGCTTTTCTGGCTCAGACACCTGTGTGTTTCTGTCTTTATACATAACCTTTTCTGAAGACAACATCTCTACTTTTGATCATCTTGAGGCTTTGGTCATCCCATAGCTTGTAACCAAATTCATCTTCTCCATAGCCTACTCCATAGCCTACCAAAGTACACTTCACTGACTTGGCGTCTAACTTATTCCTTGCATGATCACCTATTTGTACATAAGAAACACACCCAAGCACTTTAAGATGAGAAAGTTTTACCTCTTTCCTAGTCCAGATCTCTTCTGGTATAGCAAGGTCCAAAGGCTTTGATGGTCCTCTGTTGATCAAATATGTTGCTGTATTGACTGCCTCTGCCCAGAACTGTTTTGGCAACCCTGAATATAACCTCATGCTTCTGGCTCTCTCAGTCAATGTTATGTTCATCTGTTCTACTATTCAATTCTGTTGTGGGGTTCCAGGAACCATTCTACTGAGCTTAATCCCGCTTAGATAGCAAAACCTCTTGAACTCATTGTCTTCATATTCTCCACCATTGTCTGAATGCAGCTTTTTGATCTTTAACCTTATCTCATTCTCAACCCTAGTTTTCCATCTCTTGAAAGCATCTAACACCTTAGACTTGTGTTTCAGAAAATAAACTCATACCTTCCTGGAATGGTTGTCAATAAATGTGACGAAATACTGTTTACCTTCGGTTGACGAGACTAAAGCTGGACCCCAAACATCGGTGTGCCCTAGTTCCAGCTTCTCCTTTACCGGTACCCTTCCGGTCTTCTTGAAGCTCACTAGCTTCTATTTTCCTAATACGCAGCTCTCACAGAAATCAACCTCAACACTCTTCAAATCTGGCAACTTACCTTTTGAATGTAGACACTTCAGCCCCTAACTACTCCTGTGCCCAAACCTCTGGTGCCACAACTTCAGATCATCTTTACCTTCTGCCATAGCGATTGAACCACAACCATTCGTTGTGGTGTAAAGCGACCCATTCTTATTTCCTCAGGCGATTGTCATAATACCCTTCGAAATCTTCCACTTATCATCCATGAAAGTTGTCATGTAACCCTATGACGCCAGTTGCCCAATAGAGATCAAGTTCTTCCTCAAATCCGGTATATACCTCATGTTATTGAGTTTCCAAACTGACCTTTTCAGCTGAATCTTCACATCTCCCTTCCCGGTAATACTGCATGCTTGATCGTCACCAAGATACACCTTACCCAAATTTCCAGAGACGTAATTCTCAAATAACTCCCTATAAGGTGTGGCATGGAAAGACGCTCATGAATCCAGAACCCAAGACTCCGTCTTACTTTCCAACGAGCAGATGAGGCAGTCATCTAACTCTTCTGACATGCAGTTCGCACTGCTCTTGCCCTTATCTTTCTTTTCAGATCTACACTCATATGAGAAGTGACCTTTCTTACCACAGTTCCAACACTCTACATCTTTCTTGTTTCGTTGCTGATTTCCCGAATAATTGACCTGATACCTGGATTTAGACTTACCTCTTGACTTTGATCTTTCTCGTTGATTTGTGTTCCGATTTCTATTTCTGCTTTCTCTACCTTCTATATTCAATGTTGAAGATGTAGACGCTCCAAATCCCTCTTCACGTATCCTAATCTCTTCGGTCATGATCATGTTCACAACCTGTGAGAAATCCAATTTCTCTTTTCCAAACGAGTTGGCAATTGACTGACATGTCATCTTCCAACTTTCTGGCAATTGGGTGAGCATAAACACCGCTAAGAATTTTTCATCGAAACCCATAGACACATAAGTTAACCCATCATTCACTTCATTGAACTGGTGTAGATACTCTCTAAGACCCTGATCTTTAGTCATCTTTAAATTTGATAGCTTCTTGACAAATGGACCTTCTTTACCGCAGAAGGCTGTTCATACAGGTTTGATAAAGTCTTCATCAGATCTCTAGCAGGTAGCTGATCCTTTACGTTAAAAGTGACCTGCTTCGTCAAACTGAGACGAATTGCTCCCAATGCTTTCCTGTCCAACAGTTTGAACTCTTCTTTATCCATGTTCTTTGGCATTTGCTTCTTTGACCAATCTGCATCGGTCATGGTTGCCGGCTTCTCTTTTATCGGCCAATGCAGGTCCTTCTGGTGCAGATAATCCTCCATCTGCATCTTCCAGAAACTGAAATTCGTCCCATCAAATTTCTCAATTTTATGAGAATCTTTCTCAGATCCCATCCCTACAATAAAATCTTTGATCTCGAGATAACCTAGATTTGTGTGAAAAAATAACCTGCCCCAACCTAGGGCTATGATACCAATTGTTGTAAGAAAAATCGCACACACAAATCTAAACACACAGATAATATGAAAGCAAGAAGAAGAAAAAGACGACACCAAAGATTTTTACATGGTTCAGCAATTTGCCTACGTCCACGGAGCGCACCGCACTCAATCCACTACTTTCAGAGTTGATTACAATTTCTCTGTCTCTCTCTCAGTCTCTCTACAATTTGCTCTCTATCTCTCTAGCAATTTTTCTCACACATATTAAGGTTTACATAATGATAGTATTTATATGGGAGCACTAGGGTTGGTCAAATCCTAATTGGGATCTATTTCCTTTTTGCTCTTTCTTTATTGTGCAAGTCTTCATCACACGCGGATTTATATCGGACCGATGCCGGTGTCACAGCGTGCTCCTCTGTGACAAATACTGCTCTCAAACTGCTGCCGAAAAATCACAACGCTCTTCACTAATGCCTAACCGCTGCCTTGCCGCTGTCAACATACGCAGCGCAATGCGCAGGTTGCCACAATTTGAACCGCTGCACATCACGCTGCCATTGCAACAGCGGTGCAATTCAAATTCAATTTGCTTCTTTGTTTTGTTGACTTTTGCACAGCACCAATTAATTGCCAACCCAAATTCCTTTGCCTTTTAATTTCATATGAGACAAAAAATAACTTTTATGCTTAATTAAATTTTATCTTATTTGAATTGAAGTCTTCATATCCGACAGTTGTAAGTTGTGTGAAGAGAGAGAGAGATTTTGGATTTGGGGGGTTTCTGATTCCTTTTTTTCTTTAAGTTTTAATTTTTTTTAATTTTTTTTTGATTAGATGATCTCCACCTAATCAATTTTTTTTCTTTAATTTTATTTATTTTTAATTTTATTTATTTTTATTAGAATGGATCTCAACCTTTAAATATATATATATATATATATATTTTTTGAAAAAAAATAAATTATTAAGTGGCCGGCCTTTGGATTTGGGGTATCTGATTCCTTTTTTTTCTTTAAGTTTGAATTTATTTTTTTATTAGTTGGAGATCCAAATCTCCACCTAATCAATTTTTTTTTTTCTTTAAGTTTAATTTTTTTTTATTAGATTGGATATCAACCTTTAAATATAAATTTTTATTTTTATTTTTTTTTATAAATAAATTTATTATGTGGCCGGCTATTGGATTTGGGGTTTCTGATTCCTTTTTTTCTTTAAGTTTTAATTTATTTTTTTATTAGGTGGAGATACAGATTGGAGATCCTTCTTTCTTTATGTTAAGCCCAGCAATTTGTTTTGGTTTTAACTTTTGACTGTTAATTCTCAAGTTGGTTTAAAATACCAAGCAGTTAATTGTATGACAAGCAGGAGCCATTCTTAAGCAAGTCTTTCTAATTGCTGCTTTCTACGTGTATGATTATATAATCATAAAATATAATCTTATTTCAAGTCTTGCTTTCTTTCTTTCTTTTACATTATATGTATGATTCGGATATTTACTACAATATTAAAGGATAAAACTTCCCACATATACTTGTAAAATATATACATATAGTAGGACTCGAACCTCATGTATGTAAAACTCATATGTTGACAACCGACGAGTTTGGCAAATTTGTTAAAAAATAAAAATATATCACAAGTCATTGGCTCTGCATGTGAGAGTTAATTGGACAATCACACTTTTTTTTTCCAGATAAAACACATAAAAACAGACCTAAAGGACTTACTTCAGAGTTTAGAGCGACTCCAAAAAGCTAAGATGACATTTCTTTCAAAAATAATTACAAGTTACATATATGCCTATAAATTGAAACCATATCATTTTTACTACCTAATACCCCCAATGACTTGTTTACTAATTAGAAATCCAATGTAAAACTGTGAAGGTTAAGAAATTTGGAAGTGTTTTGAGGGTGACAAGTGTCAAGGTGGAGAAAAAGGAAGCAAATGGGAATGCTAGTGAGGCTGTTAAGGTTGAAAATATAATTATTTAATGAGGAGAAACAAGCTTCTAGTATTAACATCTGATTTTGGAGAGATCAAGAGATGCCAGATTAAAAGGGGAGAGCATTGTTTGAATTTGGGGTTTCTGATTCCTTTTTTTCTTTAAGTTTTTTAAGTTTATTTTTTTTTTATTAGATTGGATCCCAACCTTTAAATATATTTTTCATTTTGTTTTTTTTTTTATTTGAAAAATAAATTTATTAGATGGTCGGCCATTTGAGTAAGATGGAGTCCACGCTCTTTTGGAAAAAATCAATAAGATAATAGAAGCACTCCTGTTTGTCTATCTTCAATTATCAATTTTGTGAAAGTGAATTCTACCGGAATACCAAAACCAAACTGAGTTCTTCCTTTCTCTCATCGTTTTCCTTTCATTTCCAAATTCCAATGGCAGAGCTCATTCTTTCTGCTGTACTTCCTGTGTTGTTCAAAAAATTGATGGCTCCTGAACTACTCAAGTTTGCAACTCAAGAGGGTGTACGTTCAAAGCTCAAAAAATTGGAAAAAACATTGAAGATGATCGAGGCACTGCTAATCGACGCTGAGGAGAAGCAGCTGAGGAATGGAGCTGTGAAGATTTGGCTGGACGAGCTCCAAGATTTGGCTTATGACGCGGAGGACATCTTGGATGAGTATGCAACTGAAGCTTTGAGAAGAAAGTTGAAGGTAGAGGAGTATCGGGCTAGCACTAGCAGAGCTCAGAAACTCATTCCTGCTTGTTGCATTGGTTTCACTCCGAGTGCTTTATGGTCCGATTTCAGTATGCACTCCAAGATCGATGAAATTACTAGCCGGTTAGAAGTTCTTTGCAAACAAAAAACTGATCTTGGGTTGGTTGAGATTGCTGGAGGGAGGTCCACTGCTTCATGGCAAAGGCCACCCACTTCAAGTTTGCAAACCGAACTTGCTGTTTTCGGAAGAGATGAAGACAAAAACAAAATACTTAAAATGGTGTTGACGGATAAACCAGGTGATGGCAACTTTGGTGTAATATCCATTGTGGCCATGGGTGGATTCGGTAAAACAACGTTGGCTAGAGAAGTGTATAATGACAAGACAGTGAAAGATTTTTTCTACCCAAGAGCATGGGTCTGCGTCTCTGACGATTTTGATGTTATGAGAATCTCCAAGGCCATTCTTGGGTCCATCACTGGTTGTGCTAGCAATCTGGAGAATTTAGAAGTGGTGCAAAATCAAATCAAGGAGAAAGTAAATGGAAGTAAATTCTTGCTTGTCATAGATGATGTTTGGAGTGAAGACGATAGCAAGTTGGAAATACTGAGGTCACCCTTTTTGGTTGGAGCTCATGGGAGTAAGATCATTGTGACGACTCGTAATGAACGTGTTGCCGAATGTGTTGCTTTAACAATGGGATGTTCCAATGAATGTCATAGATTAATGC
This sequence comes from Acer campestre, assembly GCA_954870605.1. Classification (NCBI taxonomy): domain Eukaryota; kingdom Viridiplantae; phylum Streptophyta; class Magnoliopsida; order Sapindales; family Sapindaceae; genus Acer; species Acer campestre. The sequence continues at coordinate 31,252,367 of OX940801.1, forward strand.
CACTTTCAAACAATGATTGTTGGTCACTGTTTAAAGAGCGTGCGTTTGATAGCAAGGTCACGGGTGCAGACCCTAGTGAATTGATTCGTAAAAAAGTCATTGAAAAGTGCAAAGGTGTGCCATTGGTAGCGAAGACTCTCGGTGGTCTTTTACGGTTTAAGAGAAGAGAAAAGTGGTTAGATATATTGAATAGCACACTATGGCAATTACAAGATAGTGAGATCCCTACAGCTTTGCTAATAAGTTACCACCATCTTCCTTCACATTTAAAGAGGTGTTTTACTTATTGTGCAATACTTCCAAAAGACTACGAATTTGAAGAAAAGGAACTCGTCTTTTTATGGATGGCTGAAGGCTTGATTCAACAATCCGATGACAACGATCAATTGGAAGATTTGGGAGGTGAGTATTTTCGCGATCTATTATCAAGGTCAATTTTTCAAATATCAAATAGCAATGGTTCTAAATATATAATGCATGACCTTGTTAATGATATGGCTCAAAAGGTCTCTGGAAAACTAAGTTTTAGGTTGGAGGATGAACTGGACTCTAATAATCGATCAAATATATCTGAAAAGACTCGTTATGCTTCATATATATGTCATGAATATAATCACAAAAGAAAATTTGAAGTCTTCAATGTTGCTGTGCACTTAAGGACGCATTTGTCAATGCCAAATGAATTGGATACAACCTCTTTCGTTAGCCATAAGGTCATTTCCGATTTGTTGTCGATGTTCAAAAAATTGAGGGTGTTATCGGTACAAACTCACTCTATCACTACACTACCACATTCAATTGGTGGCTTGAGACTTCTGAGGTACCTCAGCCTATCTAATAGTCGAATCATAAGTTTACCTGAGTCGGTAAACTCAATGTGCAACCTGCAAACTTTGTTACTACGAAATTGTGATCAATTCTTGAAGTGGCCTTGTAGTATGGGGAATTTAATTAATTTGCGTCATCTTGATATCTTAGGTGCATCTTCAATAAAAGATATGCCAATGGGAGTGAGAAAATGGGAACGTCTCCGAACTTTATCTAACTTTATTGTGGGTAAAGATTCCGGATCCGATTTGAAAGATTTGAAGCACTTAAAGTTTCTTTGCGAAGAATTTCACATTTCCAAATTAGAAAATGTGATTGTTCATGAAGACACAATAGAATGCATATTACATGATAAGGAAGAACTTAAAGTTCTTTTACTAGAATGGGGATTTAGGTCAAGGGATATGGAAGTAGATAAAAAAGTACTTGATAGGCTCCGACCTCATCCAAATCTAGAAAAGCTCACAATAAGAAATTTTGGGGGTACACAACTTTCTTCTTGGGTTGGAGATAGTTCATTCTCGGAGATGACAGTCCTAGAATTGGAAGATTGTAAGAAATGTGAAATCTTACCTTCATTTGGGCTATTAAGTTCCCTTAAGAATCTCACTATCAAAGGTATGAAGGGAATAAAAGAATTGGGTTCTGAGTTTTATGGAAATGGTCCATCAGAACCTTTTCCATCTTTAGAGACTCTCAGTTTTACAAATTTAGAAGATTGGGAGTTTTGGAACCCTATCAAAGAAAACGAGAGCTTTCCTAACCTCCAAGAGCTTTCCATTGTAAAGTGCCCAAAACTCTGTGAAAGATTACCCAACAATCTCTCTTCTCTGGAGAAGCTTGTGATCCGTGGATGTGAACAGCTGGTGGTTTCATCATCAAACATCCCAAAGCTTTGTGAACTGGAGCTTGATAAATGCAAGAAGATTGTATGCAGTAATTCAGCCGATTTCAAGTCATTAGAATCTGTAAGTCTTTCAAATATTTCAGATTTTGGTGATTGGCCAATGCAAGAATTTAAGAAAGTTGAAAGTCTAAAGATTAAAGGTTGTAAAGAGCTCATTGAATTGTGGCAGAATGAGATTTTCCTTGAGAAGCCACTTCAAGGGTTGCATAGTCTCACATCCCTTAGAGAGCTTCATATTGGAAATTGCAACAACCTCACAACTTTACTTCAGAAGAATACTCATGTGGAAGAATTGAGAATTGAGATGTGTGATTCTCTCAGTTTCATTTTCAGAGGACAAATACCTCAATCCTTAAAGAAGCTTCATGTTAGTTATTGTGAGAAATTTCAATGTTTGTTGGATAATCGTACCTCGTTGTTTTTACTTCCCAGGGAGAAAGTCAATGCCGACACGTCTCACCTAGTTGACTTGCATATAAGCAGCTGTCCATCTTTGAAGTGCTTGCCATCAATAGACCGATTATCGACTGCACTCACACGTCTTGAAATTTGGAATTGTTCAAATCTCACAACCTTGTCGTCGACTGGTCATTTACCCGTGGCTCTCAAACATCTTCAAATTGAACATTGCTCAGAGCTTATAGACATATTACCAAACGGCCAATTACCCGAAACTCTTGAAATCCTATATATTGGGTTTTGTGAAAAACTAGAATCAATAGTTGATGAATTTCATAATAACAAGGCTCTTTACAGTATCGAGATATCTGGATGTGATAATCTCAAATCCCTTCCGGAGGGCCTAGAAACCCTCAGCAGTCTTCGTAGCATCGTTATGACAGATTGTAGAGGTTTTGCTTCCTTTCCGAAGGGAGGGTTCCCCAACAGTAATTTAAAAGTTTGTCTATGTGGATGTGAGAAGCTAGAAGCCCTGCCCAGCGGAATACACACTCTCTCCTCTTTTAAAGAATTATCAATTATCGAGTGTCCAAATATGTCCTTGTCTGAAGATGGTCTGCCCACCAAACTTGCACAGCTTCTAATTCACGGTCTCAAACAATATAAACCGCTCATGAAATGGGGGTTGCACAATCTCACCTCTCTCACATACCTCGGCATTTCTGGAGAGCCGGATGGAGAGTCTTTACGAGAGGAGGACATGACAATTACTTTGCTGCCCCGCACTCTAAATCAGTTGTGGATTGGAAACTTTCCAAAATTGAAATACTTGCCTTTCAAGGATTTCAAAGACCTCCCCTCTCTTGAGTACTTGAGGATCTGGAATTGCCCAGAGCTCATATCACTTCCAAGTCTACCGTCTTCACTGGTGAAAGAAGCATGCAAAAGAGATAATGGAAAAGAGTGGTCAAGATAGCCGACATCCCTCGCGTCACGATAGATCGCAAATTCATCTATGATCCAGAGGAAGCATCCAGAAATTAGCTCATTCATCCTTTATCTTCTGTTTCAGGTATGCTTACTTATTTATAACATCAAAACAGCTAGTTAGTTAGTTACATTCCCATCGTAAACAATAAACTTTTTTTAATCTGTTTTAGTGTTTTGGAATACTCCTTTGTCTTCAATTGAAAGACATACTAACTTATCTGCAATTTACTCATCAGATACTATGTCGACATGATTCAACTCATCAGATGCTCAGATTGATATGCATCCGATAATTAGTAATTTTCTATGTTTCATTTATGGTTGATTAAGTTGAATTCATGAGTATCTTGTTACAAATTTAACAACATTTCTCTACTGTACAGATGGTGGATCAAGTTGATTAGTGTCAAATGTTCTGTACATCGAGGAGATGGGCATGTTCGCATGCAAGAAATTGCTTCATTGCATTCGACAATGTAGAATAGCTTGTTGTCAAGGACTGATACGTCGGCTGCAACAGAACCAGGAACACTTCCAGCTGACTCAAGTAATTGTTTGCTTTCACTATCTGAATGGCCAGTTTGCTCTTAAAGAAAATAGCTAACATGATATGTATTGCCTTTATGCTTTGTTGTCAAAGACACCTCCATTGTTGTGCTGAGGAGTTAAATATGCTTTGTTTGATGTGACTAAAATTGTGAAGTTATGATAGCATCTACAGAGTACTGCAATGTTTAATGTTTAATGTCATTGGTTTATTAACAGGGAGGAATCTCACAACCCATTAAGGCCTTGCATCCTGGTTCGCAGCGGGGAGTAAGTTTTCGCTTCTTCTCTTTCAATGGCCCATCATTGTTTAAGAAATCCCGTAGGAGTAATCAAAGATGACTCTCTTTCGGCATCTGGGAAGCAGGAACATGTTGAAATGGTGAAGGTCAAGGTACCAAGCAGTGAAAAAGCAAAGTTTGATGTGGCAACCAATACAACCTCGCCAACGGATGAGACTTCCTCTTTAGAGGAAGTAACAACCGATAAAACTTCACCAATGGATAAGAATTCCTCTTTAAAAGAAGCAAAGCAGTATTCACTAAACGTGGAGTCAGATAATAATGTAAATGTTAGGGCTATGGCCGGGGAACTCCCTGGAAATGCAGCCCTTGAAAATGAGGAAACTGAACTGTTGGTCTCAATGGCAGGGGAAGAAAACAGCGACAAAGTACTATCGAAGAAAGTGATCATGGAGATCATTCCATGATTGATGTTAATGATACGCCCTTGCTTGAAGCAACAGTTACAAGCATTGCTACTCCACAATCTGATGAAAAGAAAGAAGACGACGAGCAGCAAGAGCTGTATGGAACTGAGGAAGAAGATGTGGTAGAGAAGAAACCACAACAGCAAGAGCCAGAATGTGCAATTCCTCAAGTGCCTGAAAAAGACTCCAAATTGGACATTCTTGTTGCTACACCAACTTCCCGGAGATCAATACAGAAATCCATACAGAAATTTAAGGCATACACGGAGATATGAGGAACGTCCATAGAGAAATTTTAAGGCATCCATATGCGGGAGGTATGTATGCTGTATGCATTATACTCATTGTTTTCCTTCAGTTTTTTTAACATTTTTTCTTCTCAAATACATTATTACTAGAAAACCAGTCTGAGCTGATGAAAGAAATTAAGTTCCTCAAGAAAGTAAAACAGCAGCTTTGCTAATTTCTTTGAGTCTTGGTGAAGATACTTTATTAGTCTATTGCTTTTTTTTATTTTTTATCAAGGATTCTATATCTTTTGGTTGATATTTTTTTCATAACCAGTGTTTCACCATTGGCCTTTTCTTTGAATATGGTTGATTTGAGTTTGCTGCTACTTTAATTGAAGTTGCAATCATCTCTAAAGCTAGCTTTTGTTTCTGTAGTGTTCTTCTTCAGACAAGTTCTTGTGCTTCTGTGTTCAACTCCTGATCATGCTACTTAGAGATGTTTTCTGCTATCGCTGGCTGACCTCAGGTGGATTGTATATGCTGGAATTTTGGTGTTTCATTTTTGTACTGAAAATCTTGGAAGATGCTGCTACCATCTGCTTTTAATGGAAACTAAATCACCCCAATTTTGGTCATAGTGTGTTATGCTTCTTCTAGTTGCAAATTGCAATTTATATTCAGCTTTTTTTTTAATATTCATACGATGCACACATACCATCTGTATCTATGTTAGCTCTTTTTTCTTCTCGTATATGATTTAGTATTTCATTCCTGGATATGCAACCTAATTCCATTTTGGAGGTGAAAAGACTGACCAAACTTTATGCAGAAAAATGCTTTTGAATGGGGGTTATTGTTGGGGATAATCCTCTAGAAACCGATGAACGCGGAATCGTTGTGCCTAATATACGCCCATAACTCATATCAAATAATAACGTCAATAAGCAAAAAAAATAGATGAGAGAGAATAAACAATCACAACACAAGATATACGTGGAAAACCCAAAACGGGTAAAAAAAAACCACGGGCCGTCAGGACGACAGAGAAAGTTCCACTATATGATAAATTGTTACAACCATATACTTCAGGATTCTCTCTCACACCTAACCCAAACTCCACTCACAAGATCCTCACCAAGAACCCCACAATATCCCCATAGGTCTCCCCTAAATATCACCCACGAATCTCTAACTAGATCCACTGATATTCCCTTGGATCCCTCCCCGGATATTCCCTTGGGTCTCCTCGGATCTCACTCACACTCTCTGATGTTTACATGGTGTTCTTTTTTGCTCCACAGCCTTAAACATAAATAATAGGACTATTTATACTAGTTACAGGGAGTTTAAGATAAAAGGAAATCCTACTCCTAAACGTACAAGACTTACTTGTTCCACATAAATACTATTTCCTTTTATGACAAGTCTTCTTGTAGGGAGTAAATCTTTTTCCTTCAAGCACAAAAAACTTCCAGAAACAAACTACTTCCTTTTCCGCTGAAGATTTCCCGTTTCATGTATGCTTATGATTGACTACGATTAGGGTCACGGTTGTACACCCGCTTCCTAAACCGTTACAAGTCACCTTAAATTATATCGCTCAGAAAACCGCGATCCATACGTTGAAACAAATTCTCATTCAGTTCTTCATGATCTTCAACCTCCCTCAAACTACACCATTCCATCTTCCAAACGTATCCCACATCTCCAGGAAGCTCCACATCAGTTGAGTCTTTGTTTGGTTCACATTTAGTTCGCTTAGGAATACAAGTCAAAACCTAACAGTTATCTGGAATTCCTCACTCAGAGGACGCCATTCAAGTGACTCAACATGTTGCGAAATTTTTTGTCAGGTTAGCCCTCATTAACAAGAAGTCTTTCATAGTTTGTGTTGTAAACTTCATTAAAAACATTGTCTTAATAAAGGCGTGGTTGGCATCAGCATGTGCTTCATTTTGGGTTATTTTTATGAAAAAAAAAAAAGAAGAAAAATCATCATTTTTCAAAAAATATTATTTGCTTTTGCATATAACCAGAATGATAGATAAACTGAGACTGATGTAAACTCTGTCTGGTGCAGTGAGGCTAGGAAGTCAATGAACAGACCGCCTGCTCGTAAAGTTCTAGACAACCTCATTTACAATTACAGTTCCACTTACTGTGGGAAGGCAGGGTAAGCTTGTAATGCCCTTGAGACCCGAAATGTTATTTAGATTTTCTCATAATCGTATTGACTTTGATTGTTGTATGACTGCAGGAAAGGATACGATGAAGTTTACATCTTTACTTGAATTCTGTAAAGGTTAGGATGTCTTGTACATGGCAAGTTGTATTGAACTAGAAGTTCGACAAATGTATTGTCGTTTGAAATGTAAACATTGGTCTAATTGTAGAGCACTTTCATTGGAGAATATTTTGGACATGTTTCATGGAGTAGACCTGCTTTACAACATTTTTTTTTTTTTACATATTCATGTCGTCTTCCAGATTTTTGCACACCCTAGAAATGGAGTTGGTACTTGAAGAAGAAATATCAGAGTATATCAACAATTGAAACAAAAAAAAAAAAAAAAAAAAAAATGCCATAAGCCAGTACCATACTTAAATGATTTAGAATAATTTGCGCAAAAAATAATGATTAGAGTTTTGATTGGGTGGCACTGAATATATGCTTCTTCAACAAAAGATTAAAGATATTTTATAGCGTGTCTGGTCTGGCTTTTGTTAAAGGACAACACTTGTACTGACTGGTCAGTACCCAAGGTGTTGACTATCCATTAGTTGATAGCCACATAATTCAAAAGCAAGGAGAAAATTGAAAAAGTGAAAGAGTTTTGCCACGTGGCAACACCCCATTGGGTGGTTATGAGTGGTCAGTATGCTTTGGATATTGACTAGTCGGTACCCAAGCATTTTCCTTTGTTAAAAACTTATAGGATAATTTATTTCATTAGTTGTCAAATTTTGGATAAAATATATATGATCAAATCATTAATTTTTATTTATTTGTGTTAATTCCATTATCATGTTTCATCAATTTCCCACATCTATCTCATATCAATTGAAGAGAGAGATGTGGGAAACATTATGCAGCAATGTCAGACAACCAAGATTTAGTTCACAATTAACACTTGTGGAAAAATATCTGGGAGGTTCTATCCAGGATTTGTGTTTGGACTCAAAGATATTTCTCGAATACGATTGATTTTGAAGAAGTTTGAAATCCAATCCACTTGAAATCTATATTGATGAAATATCTTGGGTCAGAACTCAGAATACAAAGAGGCCAAAGCCAGTTTCAACAAAAACAAAACAATGCTACTATGGGCATAAAATATAAGGTACACAGAAAAGGCCCACAAAGGTATTTTGGGTTCCTCTCGTCTTGGAGACTTTATTTGAGCATCACCTTATTTAAGAGTAGATGTTGTTGTAATGGGTTATTAATGGGGTATGTGTTCCAAGAATACTCCCTTAAATAGCTAATTTAATATATATTTTTTAATGCTTTACTTTATAATTATTATTTGAGTTAACTGCACTGGTGGCCACCACTTTTAGTCATAAATACCAGTTTAGTAACCACTTTTACCCAACGCACCAAAATGGTCACTTTTGGCAGACATATCGCTAACGGTGGCCATTTTACTAACTTTCCGTCCAAATTCTAACGGAAATGCTGACGTGGCAAACATAATGTTAAATAAAGATTATTAAATTAAATAAAAAAACAATAAAAATACAACATTAACGGTGGAAAACAAATTTTTTTTTTTAAAAAATAAGATTATTAAAAACCTAAGGGAACCAAGAATATTAATATTAATATCAGTAAAAAAAATACAATTTTTCTGCAAACCCATCTTCTATACCAAAAACCAGAACAAATCCCCAAACCCATCTCTTTCTCAATCTCATCTCCGTCTTCTTCTTCTTCTCTAGAAATCAAAATCCTCATGTTTGACGGCCAAACGATTGAAAAAGCACATTTAAATCAGAATATGAGAGACCAATATTGCAATCTGTAAACAAATACAAAACTCAAAAATATGATTCACCTGGACCACCAAGCATGAGGAAAAAAATCAAATTGAGAAAAAATCAAATTTCTGGAAACAAAATGAAATTTGAAAACCCAACAAAAATTCCACAATTACATCAACAATTACACAACAAAAATCCTTCTAACACTGCCACCACTAAACCCATCAAGAAAGCACAAACTTCATCTCTCTAATTCCTCTTACCAGAAATCAAATATCTGGAAACAAAACGAAATTTGAAAACCCAACAAAAATTCCACAATTACATCAACAATTACACAACAAAAATCCTTCTAACACTGCCACCACTAAACCCATCAAGAAAGCACAAACTTCATCTCTCTAATTCCTCTTACCAGAAAACCCTAGTTTCAATTCCTCTTTAATAACTCAAAAAACTCAAATCTCCTTTCTCCGACTGGAACGAAGACCCCGTTCCTGGCCACTGGTCCGGAGCGATCTGCTCTGTTGGGCAATCTGCACCGGCACGGAGGAGCGTGCTCCATCTCTCAATCGCGTGGAAGAGCTGTGCTGTGGACCGGAGGTCGCCTGCGAGCTTCATCTCACCGGAAAGAAAAAAATTCGTGAAATTTTGAGATTGAGGATGATGACTATGGTGGAGAGATGAGATTGTTGATGGCGGTGGAGAGATGAGGGTGATGATATATTCTAGAAAATAAATTCTTGATGATATATTGTTGATGGCGGTGGAGAGATGAGATTGTTGATAAATTCTGGTGTGTGAGAGTGATGATGATCGAGTGAGCGATGATATATTGTTGATGGCGGTGGAGAGATGAGATTGTTGATAAATTCTGATGTGTGAGAGTGATGATGATCGAGTGAGCGAGAGAGAGAGAGATTTAGTTTTTTATATGTTTAATTGTTTTTTTTATTTAATTTCATAATCTTTATTGTATTTTAATTTTTTTTTATTTAATTTATAATCTTTATTTAACATTCTGTTTGCCACATCAGAATTTCCGTTAGAATTTGGACGGAAAGTTGGTAAAATGGCCACCGTTAACGATATGTCTGCCAAAAGTGGCCATTTTGGTGCATTGGGTAAAAGTGGTTACTAAACTGGTATTTATGCCTAAAAGCGGTGGCCACCAGTGTAATTTTCTCTTATTATTTATAGTGAAAAAAAAAAATTGTTGGTAATTCAAAAAAACAAATTACTCATTAGACAAAAAAAGAGCCGTTGGAATTTAAGACTCAAATATATGCTTTTTATATATATATAAATAAAATAAATTTAAATACATGAAGCCTATTTAAGGGACTAAAGTTATCTCTTAATTAAATGAGTGAGCTCCACCTGCACTCAATGGGTCTTCAGGGGAGACTCTTGGAGATGCTCTTAAACTCTACTTAGAGCATCTCCAATGGATCCCTTAATCAAACCTCTTAGCTTAATTGAGGGAAGAGCAGCATTTTTACAGCCGAAATGGATCCCTTAATAACTCCCTAAATTAGAATCTAGTGGAGTTCACTCCCTTGATTAAGGGGTGGCTTCAACATCCCTTAATTAAGTGGGTCCCACTTATAAAGATAAATGTAGTTCATGAGTATATAAAATAATAATAAAAAATTATAAATAAGTCAATTAAGGAAGTATCATTGGAACACAAACCCCATAATGACCCTTACAACACAACATCCACCCTTTAATTTATAAGCAAAACCTTTTTAGAAAATCAACATATAAATATGAACAATTATTGTAATGAGGACATACCACCGATAAATCAACCAAAATTACTCAGAGCCGTAGAACAAACTTTATTGATAAAAATGAGTGGAGTCCACATTAAAGATGGGTGTTTCCCCAAAAATCTCCAACCCCAATTTCCCAAAGAAAAAAAAAAAAAAGCATCCTCAAACTTAAAAATGGGGAAAATGGGGTTAAATATCATCCCTGTTGACGGTGATTTTTGGATTGCCATGCGTCCAACAATAATAATATGTTTATGAATGCAAAATAATAATAATGTATGCAAGACACAGATTTTTACGTGGAAAACCCTAGAAAGGGAAAAAACCATGGTGCCTATGAAGGCAGAGAAATATCACTATGAATTCTTTGAGAATACACACACAATGCTCACTTTCTTCTCTTGTAAGTATCAATTGTTCATGATGTCCCTCCCCATTATAATGAATACATGGCTGTATTTATATGGTTTTATCTAGGGTTCTCCTAGTTCTTGTCGTATAGGTGGTGGATTTATTAATTAGAATCCTGCTAAGATTTATGTAGAGTAGATTGATTATGACTTGTTTCCTATTTGGTGTTTATCCTTCTAGAAGCTTAGATTTCTTTCCTGATTAGACTTCTCTGGTACTAGAGAGGAAATAAGGATATTTCTTTATTGGAATATTATCCTAAGATTCCGTATCTGTGCAGATCTCTTCCTGATATGGCATATCTTGGTAAGACTGTATTTCCCGTTTCTGGTTGAGCAGAACCTTGGCCGAACAGAACCTTGGCCGAGCAGACTTGGCCGAGCAGAACCTTGGCCGAGCAGAACCTTGGCCAAGCAGAATCTTGGCCGAGCGGACTTGGCCGAGCAGAATCTTGGCCGAGCGGACTTGGCCGAGCAGAATCTTGGCCGAGCAGACTTGGCCGAACAGCCTTGGCCGAGCAGAACCTTGGCTGAGCGGATTCCATCTGCAGATGGCCCCTCGTATGGTGCTGTCATGTATTCATGTTGACCATTTTGATAACGTGTCTCACATTTGACTTTTGATGATGTGGAATCACTATATTTCCGCATTACCCGCTATCCTTGCTGATGTGTCATGCTGACAAAAAACCCCTATAACAATACCCCCTCAAATCTGCGAGATAAGTTACTGGCGACTCGTCGAAGGGGATTTGAATAGTTCTCCTCTGATTTTTTGTTGCTCGTCTTCAGCCTAAGTCCAAGTTTACTGTTTACCTAGCTGATGTTGAATAATTGTCAGACATTTGTTGAGCCTCTACTCACTCTTTAACTTCTCTTTTCTTGTAATTTTTGCCTTGTATACTTCCGTAATGCCTTGGTGCGCACTCGTATTGCATTTGGTTCTAGTTGCGTTCGATAAACTTCCTTGTCTCGAAGCTTTGGTTGTTGAGATCTTTTTGCTCGTTTGGGTGAATGTGACACCCCTTTTTAGCTTTGTTCGGCTTTTCTTGGATCCTCTCTCAACCTGTTGGTTCAGCTTCGCTTGGATCCATCTTTGAGCGGATCTTACTAACGCTTGGATCTTCTTTGCACTGCTGCTGCATACCTGATCTTTCTGCTGTAATTCCTCTTAAATAGGCATGTATTATGTCTCCTTTTAGTTCCATAATCAACCTCCAATAAGGCTAATTAAATGTGATTCCAAATAGGAAGTATAATCCTTCTAACTTTAGGAATTTTAATCCAATCTCGACTAGTCCTATCATGGAAAGTTTATGATCAACTAAAATCAAATTAAAGTGACTTTTATGCCTTCTTTAATCTTCCAAAACATGACAAATTCGTCTAAGACCTTCATTCCCAAATAAGCAGCCCGCATTGCTTTATTTCCGTGATCCCGCGTAGAAATTTTGGGCTGACCTTTAGGTAGTAAAATGGTCATAACTTCTTCAATAAAACTCGAAATCACAAACCGTAAAATTCTTTGGAAAGCTAACGTCCGTACCTTTCTAACCATATAAGGCTCGAAATCCAATTCCTTCTGAGATGATACAGTTTAATTTTTGAATTTGACCCATCAGCAGATGCTGTCCGCGTAGAAATTCTGGGCTGACCTTTGGGTAGTGAAATGGTCATAACTCTTTCAATAAAACTCGAAATCAGAAACCGTAAAATTCTATGGAAAGCTAACTTCCGTACCTTTCTAACCATATAAGGCTCAAAATCCACTTCCTTCAAAGATGATACAGTTTAATTTTTGAATTTGACCCATCAGCAGATGCTGTCCGCGTAGAAATTCTGGGCTGACCTTTGGGTAGTGAAATGGTCATAACTCTTTCAATAAAACTCGAAATCAGAAACCGTAAAATTATATGGAAAGCTAACTTCCGTACCTTTCTAACCATATAAGGCTCGAAATCCACTTCCTTCAAAGATGATACAGTTTAATTTTTGAATTTGACCCATCAGCAGATGCTATTTTCACGGGTTTGATCAAGAAATCTTCCAAATTGCTTCCAATTATCTCCTAGGACTTGAATAGCTGAGAATGCATCTATCTGAAACATCTTTTCTTCTCGTCGTATCCTTTAAAGGCAAGTTTTGATGATCTTTCGAAGTTTTAGCGCTCAAGGCAGTTTGAAGATGTCGAGGTTGAAGATCATAAAAGGAACTGATTAAGGTTTCCCTGAGCCATGTCTTTCCTCACAAGCTTAGAAAAATACGGTAGATGTCGTCGCTCTTGGCATGGTAAGATGTTGCTCTGTAGAGATCATGCTTCAAAGCATCCACCCCCTGAGACCACTGCCATATATATACATGCTCATGGCGAGTTTGGGGGCTTTTGTTCTCTAGGGGTTCATGTTGCTTGGAATCTACCCCCTAGCATCGTTGTTATTCTTGAGTTGATGCTGATGTGCAGGGTAGGAGCCATGCTTTTGGCACATCGTCTGGGTAACCATTCTTTTCTTCTTTGGACGGGTCATTCCAAGCATTCGGCTTGGATCTTTCTTGTCCATTTGAACTTTTTCTCGGCTGATCTTCTTTCGTAGGTTTGATTATTCTTTTTGGCCGATCTTTCTTATAGACCAGTCTTCTTTTTGGTTGCATTCGACTTTGACTGTTATTGGCTCTTTTGCAATTGCTCACTGACTTTTGTACTTCTTGTAAATTGTTCCAAGTGTTCGCTCGGCATATCTAATTTTCTACCCACTCTCGGGGTTTTTACTTGATTTTTAACGAGCCAAGCCAACCTCAAGGCGTTCAGCTCAGGTGGCCCATATCTTGCGCTTGAAAGCTTCCTGACTGTTTTTAAGTGCCCTTGCCGATTGGAGCTTTGTACCTGCACATTTAAAACATAACAGATGCAATTTAAGCGGAAAAATCTTTACCCCCTTTTCTTTCTAAAAGGTCGGATCGCTGACAATGCTTTATTCGCACCTAGTCAGTTCTTGAGCTGACAGTGCTTTATTTACACCTAGTCAGTTATTATTATTATTATTTATTTTTTTTGTTCAGCTACCATTGCTGAGTTTTTGGTTTAGGCGCAAGGCCTATTTTGTTGTTCAGCAGCCATTGCTAAGTTTTTGGCTTAGACGGAGGGCCTTTTTTGTTGTTCAGCTGCCATTGCTGAGTTTTCGGCTTAGGCGCAGGGCCTTTTTTGTTGTTCAGCTGCCATTGCTGAGTTTTCGGCCTACTCAGTGTTTGTCAGGACGTATCCAACCATACACCAAGTCTTTAAGCATACTATTGGGACGTCTCCCTCTTTTGCTTATAATTCCGCGGTTTAAGAGTACTAGTTTATTCGACCCCCAGCTTTTCTTTCGACCACTGTTTTTGAGTGCTTTATTTGCATTTCAGGGGGTCACGCTTGTCAACGGTGGCGAGCACCAATTGATTTGTTTGCGTTTTTCTAGCTCAGGCTGCTGTGACGTTTTCGTCTTAAGAGCCTGCTATGGTTGTGGGTACCCATTCACCGATGTTTACATTATCATTGTTGAGAGTTGATTTTGCAAACACATCTTTATTGATAATTTCTTATCCTTTATAATGCTATTTCGAGCACATATGTTTGTTGAGAAGGTTCTGCCTTTGCTTGAATTTCTACATGCGCCGAGATAAAACTTGTTTTGCACGCAATGAGACAAGGCTTGATTCCTGTGCTAAGGTTCTCATCTTTTTTTTTTTTTTTTTTCTGTGCCAAACATGTGAGTAGCATTTGCACAAATAACAAATATATATATATATACTTTAATAATGTCAAACAAAGATAATTGGATCCATGCACGGTATTGGTGATGTTCATCGTTCGGGACACAATATCCATGGATTCAGGCTAGGAGCAGAAAAAGAAGCACCATGATATCCCATCAAGTTATTGAGATGCAAGATAATAACAAGTACAATAATTAAACCAAAACGTACCCCCAAGCCCGATCGATTTTGACAATGTCATTAAGTGTTTTCGAAAACACTTTTATCAAGATCAGTCTTGATTAAATTCCAAAAAATTGCTATTTGATTTATTATTTAATATGACATATGAATATCTTTTTGCGTAATGATCTGATAAAATTGTAATACTAAACAGATAATTAACTAACCTTGGTCACTTACCGAACCTGAAGTTTAGTCGTTTCACTATTGGATCCTTCACACAGGTGAATTGATAAAGAGCCGAGTGGTTTCAGTTGAGAATCGCCATTGGATGTTTTATACCAAGATGGGCTCAGCTTCTAACGCGTCAAGGTAAACTTTATGCTGAACCGTAATGTTCCGGAAGTTTTCAAATATTCCTCGGGATGAATTGTATTGAGACCCACATATCCTCTGAAAGATCTATACGTCTATTTTATAGCAAAATTCACGGTTCGTGATTCCATGCTCTCTGGAGAGAGTTATCTTTGTTTTAGCGTCTGGTGGTCAAGTTGGAAAATCCTCCGCGAATCACTTCCTTCACTGTTTCAGGGACAATAAAATATTCCACAGGTTGAACCAGATTGCGAACCTTATATTTTTAGAAAGCTCCATATGTCTAGTTTCTAATGGTTTTTACAGCTCACGATTTCGACTTCTGTAGAGGGAGATATGTCCGTTTAAGTGCTCGATGGTCGGATCAGAAAATCTTCCGCGAATTATTTACTTCAGTGTTGCGGGGGCCACCAAAAATTGCACGAACCGAACTGGGTTTTGAACCATATATGCTTGGAAAGTTTTGGAGGTCTAGTTTCCATTGGTTTTTACGGCTCACGATTTCGACTTCTGTAGAGGGAGATATGTCCGTTTAAGTGTTCGATGGTCAGATCAGACATCTATACGCGATCTAATTTCTTCAATATTGCGGGAGCCACCAAATATTGCTCGGATTGAACTAGGATACGAACCATATATGTTTGGAAAGCCTCGCATGTCTAGTTTCCAGTGGTTTTTACATTTTGCGAATCCGAGTTTCGTAGAGGAAGATATGCTCACTTTAGTGCGCATTGGTCAGAAATTCTGCGATTCTGGACAGCTCTCTTCTCTTTTCTTTTGTAAGCTGTCGGAATGGGAAAGCAATTCCTCAGACAGATTTTTGATACTTTGAAGCTCTGAGTATTGCTTTAGCAATATTCTTCCTCCAGATTTGGTCACGGCCGTGGCTCCTACTACGGCTTATGTTGATGATCCACCCCCTAGCACTTCCAATAGTCGTTCGCTGGGGTGTTTCAGATGTTGCATCTGTTGGTGTCATAATTGCTGGGGTGAATGTCTCCCTAAAGAGTTGTGGGGAGTTGGTTGTCACCTTCGTTTAGATCCATGTCGGAATTCTTTTTGTAGTCCGTTCACGAGGGTTCCTCAAAGTTGAGTTCTCCCCCTCCTTCTAGCGCCAATTGTTGACGGTGATTTTTGGATTGCCACGCGTCCAACAATAATAATATGTTTATGAATGCAAAATAATAATAATGTACGCAAGACACAGATTTTTACGTGGAAAACCCTAGAAAGGGAAAAAACCACGGTGCCTATGAAGGCAGAGAAATATCACTATGAATTCTTTGAGAATACACACACAATGCTCACTTTCTTCTCTTGTAAGTATCAATTGTTCATGATGTCCCTCCCCATTATAATGAATACATGGCTGTATTTATATGGTTTTATCTAGGGTTCTCCTAGTTCTTGTCGTATAGGTGGTGGATTTATTAATTAGAATCCTGCTAAGATTTAGGTAGAGTAGATTGATTATGACTTGTTTCCTATTTGGTGTTTATCCTTCTAGAAGCTTAGATTTCTTTCCTGATTAGACTTCTCTGGTACTAGAGAGGAAATAAGGATATTTCTTTATTGGAATATTATCCTAAGATTCCGTATCTGTGCAGATCTCTTCCTGATATGGCATATCTTGGTAAGACTGTATTTCCCGTTTCTGGCTGAGCAGAATCTTGGCCGAGCAAACTTGGCCGAGCAGAACCTTGGTCGAGCAGAACCTTGGCCGAGCAGACTTGGCCGAACAGACTTGGCTGAGCAGACTTGGCCGAACAGACTTGGCCGAGCATAACCTTGGCCGAGCGGACTTGGCCGAGCAGACTTGGCCGAGCAGAACCTTGGCCGAGCAGAATCTTGGCCGAGCGGACTTGGCCGAGCAGAATCTTGGCCGAGCAGACTTGGCCGAGCAGACTTGGCCGAACAGCCTTGGCCGAGCAGAACCTTGGCTGAGCGGATTCCATCTGTAGATGGCCCCTCGTATGGTGCTGTCATGTATTCATGTTGACCATTTTGATAACGTGTCTCACATTTGACTTTTGATAATGTGGAATCACTATATTTCCGCATTACCCGCTATCCTTGCTGATGTGTCATGCTGACAAAAAACCCCTATAACAATCCCTAAATTGAAATGGGATGGGGACCACATTTTCCCATTTCTCACAAAAAACTATTTTTTTATTTTTTATTTTTAATAGTAATAATTTTCCTCATTGAATTTTATTTGCATTTGTACTTATATTGTTTTTTCTTATAAGCAATTTTTTTAAAAAAAATATTTAATTTTTAGTCAGACATGATCAAACAAGAGAAACAGGAGAAATGGGGAAAAAAAATTCGAATTGAAAAAATAGAAAAAATGGAAAGAAAAAAAAAACGGAAAAATGGAAATGGAGATGTGGATACCTTCCCCCAAACTCCCCTATCCCCATTTTCTCTAAATGAGGAGGAAATGGGAAGGGATGGGGGAAGTTTTTGAAAATGGGGATGGGGATAGAGAGAGACTTATATCCATCCCCATTTTCCTAATGCCTATCTCACCACACATTTCGGAAATTAAAGGAGCTGAAACATCAAACTTTTATGCCGTATTTTTCAGCACATGGACTCTTCAGTATAAATGTATATTACCAATAATTTGTGCTTTATTGATGTTTGTTGTATGTAAAATTCACTCAGGTGACGTGGCACTAGAATATAGCGAGAATAGTGGGAGACCAGCAGCGCCATGTCGACAAAAGTAAATCAAAGGAACACTGATGACATATCAGCAAGTCTTAACACGTCATCAAAGGAATTCATATGGGGGCCAAGGGGGGTCGCCCGAATGAGGAACCTTAATGAGTAAGGATTCTACTCGCTGAAGATCTCTGCTCAACCAGATCTACTTGGTCGAAATAGGAAATACGTATCAGGATATTTTCCATAGCAAGGTTCACTCTGCTAAATCAGGCAATTCCATACCAATTATGGCACGACAACCAGAAAGGAAGTTTAATCAAGATACGAAGCTCAAAATCACACTTCAATAAGGAAGCCATCTGATCCTCCGAGATATCAGGAATCCTAATCAAACTCCGAATCAACTACATTTATTGTGTGGTAACTTCAAATAGGAAAGAGGTCTAGGCAATCCAAAGAAGAAAAGTCCTAACAAGATTATGCAATCTTCTACTAGTATGACAAGAATTAGGGCAACCCTAGATCGAACCATAGAAATACAACCGTAAAAACCATTGTAAAAGATCGGTCAAGAACAATGAGAGAGAGATCGAAGGGTGTAATCAATATTTTCATAGTGAATCATTTTCAACCCGTGAATGTTTCTCCGTTACCAGAGTTTTACCACGTAAAATCGTTTCTTTATTACTTTTTTTGTTCTTATTTGGTTTATTTACAGATTGAAAGAATCGAATCGTTGACCGGTTGACTTCCCATAAATCAACGTCAACAATGTTGATTTTTTATTCTGTTTTTAAAATCTTATCCACACATTTTAGTAAAAGAAGAGGTAGAAATTTCATTCAACTAGTCCTTGAGTATAACATACTAAAATTTAAAATGTTTTTAGATTTTTTTGTTGCCTATAATAACAATAATGTGTGCTTTATAGATGCTTATGTTTCTTCTTCTTTTAGAATGTTATCTGTACACATTTTACAAACATCAAACATATTTTTAATTTATTTTTACTTAGGAGAATAATCGTCATCCGTAATAACAGAGCAAAATATTTCATGCAAGTCGGTTTTTGTAATGTCAACTGATGACTGGTCTGAACCAAAAATTTCAGAGATATTGACTTGATGATTCATAAAATTGCAAGTAACCACAGTACCACAGCCATTATAATTCCATAGAAATTTACAAAAAGGATTTGTCATGTGATGGAGAAAATTCAATAATAATTGTTGTGGAGTCCACAACCACACCAATAATTGTGGAAATTAAATTCTATCAGATTTAAAACCATGGAAATGGAGTGGAGTCCACACGGTTTTGGAAAAATCAAAAAGAGAAGAGAAACACTCCTGTGTGTCTATCTTCAATTATCAATTCTGTGAAAGTGAATTCTACCAGAATACCAAAACCAAACCGAGTTCTTGCCTTCTCTCATCGTTTTCCTTTCATTTCCAATGGCAGAGCTCATTCTTTCTGCTACTTGGTTTTTTCATTCCTTGAGGAAACATATATATATATATATATGTTAATATTAATGTTAATATTAAGGTAATCATGTGGTTTTTTATATTATAATTGATCATATATATATATATGTAATATTTCCAACATATTTAAATTGAATCTCGATTCTCTCGGTGTTCAAACTCATCAACTTTTACCTTGAATACTATGCAATTTGGATGCCTTTATTCATTGATTCAATTGAATAGTAAGGGCCAGAACAATTCTTAGATCATCTCCGATGCATATGTCAATGCCAATGCCAAATTTAGTACAAAAAAGAGTAAAATGCTATATTTGGCACATCAATTTAGCATTGTGTTCCAATGTACAATTTTATTTAAAATGCTATTTTTATTATTTTATTATTTAAAATGATAAAAGTAAACACTTATCATTAATACATTCATTAATTATTTTACTGCTCCAATACAAAATTCCATTAATACATTTATTATTTCATTTAAAAAATATATAATGGTATTTTTGTAATTAAAAAATGAGTATTTATTGATGTACCAAATTTGACACATATATTGTGTGTCATAGCATATGCTAAATTTGACACATTATTTGACACTGCATTGGAGGATGGTTTTTACACCACGTGCTAAATTTTAGCATTGACATAATAATTTGACATAACATTTGAGATGCTCTTACTATTAATAATATTTTAACCTGCTATTTAGAAAACTATACTATTTTCTCTTTCGCAAAACTAGTATATATGGTTTGAACTCAACACAATCCCAAAAATTGGTTCATATATACAATATATTAGTTTACTTTGATTAATTGTCGGGTAATGTTAGACTTGCCAAATTCATGTTCAAATGATACTGCATATGAGTTGTTAACATCATATCACTCACCATATAATCTCATGAGTTGTTGAAATATTATGGTTTATATATATATATATATATTATATTTATACAATCTACGGTACGTCGAATCAAACCTGAGACATTATCAGACTGAATGAACGTCTTATTAGACTAAATAAGCACCATTTAATACCATGTTGCATTGGGTAGTAGTGCATGAATACTATTATTATTTTTTTGAAATATCTGCTTAAATATTATTATTAAACTCTTTCTTATCGGTTTAAACTTTTAATATATTGGTTATTAACATGATATTAGAAAGTATGGACTAAGAGCATCTCCAATGCTGTGCCAAATAATTGTGCCAATGCTAAAATTTAGCATAGGTGTAAAAATCTTCCTCCAATGCAGTGCCAAATGATGTGCCAAATTTGGCATATGCTATATTATTGTGCGTCAAATTTGGCACATAATATAGCATATGTCAAATTTGGTACAGTAATAAATGCTCTTTTTTTAATTACAAAAATGCCATTATACATATATTTAAAATGAAATAATTAATGTATTAATGAAATTTTGCATTGGAACATTAAAAGAAATAATTAATGCATTTATGATAAGTGTTTACTTTTATAATTTTAATTAATAAAATAATCAAAATAACATTTTAAATAGAATTACGCGTTGGAGCACAATATTAAATTGATGTGCCAAATATAGCATTTTACACTTTTTTGTGCCAAATTTAGCATTGGCATTGACATATGTATTGGAGATGGTTTAATATATCTGTGAGTTGCATAAAATAGCTTAATTACTAAAGTTGGGAGTTGGGACTGGTTTAATATATCTTCTATGAGTAATGGTAAACATTCCACCTACAATCCCATTATTTTCATCACAACACATGTGATCACTGGGATAATTATCCCTTCAATAATTGTTGTGGAGTCCACAACCACACCAATTATCAATTTTGGAAATTAAATTCTATCAGATTTTAACCATGGTAATGGAGTGGAGTCTACGCGGTTTTGGAAAAATCAAAAAGAGAAGAGAAAGACTTCCGTCTCTCTTCAATTATCAATTTTGTGAAAGTGAATCCTGCCAGAAGACCAAAACCAGTCTGAGTTCTTGCTTTCTCTCATCGTTTTCCTTTTGTTGTATGTGTAAATTTGACAATAGAACACGTCAGCGAAAGAGGCAATAAAGACGGGACAAGCAAATAGACACGTCACCCATTGACCCGTCAACGGGAAGAGATCAGTCAAAGACGTATCAGCAAGCACGCTCGCCGATTCAAAGAAGAAGAGTGCTCGCCACAGCCGGTCGATCAGTAGAAAGGCAAAATGCGCTCGCCGATCCAAGGTGTTCGCCAAAGAACATACAGCAAGAAGAGTAATTCAATTCCAAGTATATTTACCACGTCAAGTGAGGATTTAATCGGATACAAAGCTCAAAGATTAAGTCCTATTCCAAACAAGATACAATCTTCTTCAAACAAGGAAGAGTCCAAACAGGAAACAAACCCTAAAAAGTTATTTACAGATTCTAGACTCCTTACGCAACAGAAAGACAGGAACTCCCTTATCAACACGGCATAGGTACAGGAAACCCTAGAAAAACTAATATAAATAGAACCTTAAATCCCATGAAAAGGGGTTCGAGATCAGAGAGAGAATAATCAGGCTATTGAATGAGAGATTTGAGTGTGTAAATTATAAAGCAGTTCATAGTGATTTCTCTCGCCCTCAAGGGGCACCGTGGTTTTTTCCCATTCAAGGGTTTTCCACGTAAAATTTGTTTTGCATGTGTTGATCGATTCTCTTTATTTTATTCGTTTTTATTAACATATTATTGTTGACCGAGTCAATCCAAAAATCACCGTCAACAATTGGCGCTAGAAGGAGGGGGTAATTTGAATAAAAAGCTTCCAGGAATCCTTACAAAACAGGCACAGCATGAACAACAGCAGTGATATGGATGAAATCCCCAACAATGATCAGATCCTCGAAGCAGCAGTGATACTAGGAGAGGAAACGTTGGCAACAGGGGAACAGTCAGCAGCAACTCCAGGGACTAGAGCAGCTAACGAGACTCTGCAGCACTTTCATACCGCATTGGTGAATCTAGTCAATGAGGCCACCAAGATTGGACTCACGCTTCCTATAGGGTTGGGGGCCTCGTCTCCTTATGAGCTGACGACCAGCACGCCCGGAAATCATCCCGCAGGAAGGCTGCGATCAGAAGTCCATGTCGCAACTCCCAGTACTCAGACAAAACCAATTGTGGGAGAAGCCCCCCAGGATTCGCCAGAGGCCCTGGAAGAAAGAGGGCAAAATAAGGGAAAAAGTTTGCTGGACGAGGAGTTCCCAGAAAAATGGTATCATGGACGAACGCATAGGGAACCGACCAACGACAGGGCTAACAAAGCCCGTAGGAGACGGCGATCGATCTCGTCGGAAGACAGGAGTCCCCAACCGAGAAGGGGGTTGCGATCAAAAAGGGCGCGGCAGCAGAGGTCCGAAAGTACAGATGAACTAGGAGGAAATAGAAGTACCGATAGCAGGGAAGATGATTATCGGAGGATGATAGTCAAAAGCAGGCTCGACCAAGAGGGGGAACCAACTGGTCATCGAAGCGTTACCCTTCAACAGCTCTCGAAGAAGGTCTCAACAATGGCTAAGCGGTACAGACACAATATATCTTCGGATGATGAGTCAGACAATCCGTTCATTGACTATATCGCTCATACCCGGTTCCCTGAAAGGTTCAGAATGCCAACCATCGAACAATATAAGGAGAATAGGGATCCAAAGGAGCATGTCCGCAGGTTTCGCAATGTCATGGCTCAGTACGCATCCAATGACGGCCTCTTGTGCTTAACATTCCCACAAACCTTCGGCAACCTCGCTTCCAGATGGTTTGGGCGCCTACCAGCTAGAAGTATTAGCAACTTCTCCAGTTTCAGCAAGGCATTCATAAGGCAATTCATGGGGAGTGTACAAAGGAGAAAGTCACTGGCTCATCTATCGAACTTGAAACAAGAAAGCAACGAGTCACTCAAAAAGTATTTAGCCAGGTTTGGGAAGGAGGTCGCCCAAATAGAAGATGCAAGCGATGTAGCTGTCATAGCAGCCTTCACTGATGGGTTGCAAAGCGGACGTTTGTCCTTTGACCTACGGAGAGACCGGCCAAAGACATACGAGGAGATGATGGATATAGCTGGAGATTATGCGTTAGCAGAGGAAGAAGAAGAAGTTGCTCAATGGGGTAGTTACGTCCATGGTCACAAGCCAGACACAAAGTCCGAGTCCAAGGATGAGAGAACAAAGGGTCAATCTCGTGACCGCCAAAAAGAAGAAAAGAGCCGGAGGAACAAACCCCAAGAGAGCCGAGGTAGTAACAGAACCAGTAGGTTCCGAGGCAGGTACAGCAAAAATGGTGAACAGGAGGACATACTGTCTGTAGTGGAAGACAAAGGGCTCGCCAAGTACCTCCGACAACAGTCAGCTAATGCCCGAAGAGATACAACGAAATACTGCCGATTCTACAAAGACCACGGGCACGATACCTCTAAGTGTTTTCAATTACGGGATCACATCGAGAGTCTGATCAGAGAAGGGCACCTTAAAGATTTCACATTGAAAAGAGACCAAGACACAGGTCGCCAAGGCAGCCATCGAGGAGATGGGCAAGAAAGAAGAAGCCCGAGGAAAGGCAGCCCAAGTGTAGCTATAAATACAATCTTTGGAGGACCTCACACTGGTAGAAACAATAGAGAAAGGATGTCGGAAGTCAGGGAAGTAATGTATGAAAACAGGGACTTTGAGGTAAACTCTGTGCAGAGAAGCCACAAAAAACCAAGAGAAGGCCATGATCCGATAACTTTCACGGTCGAAGATTCAGAAGGAATTGATGCCAAACCCAACGATGCAATAGTTGTGGGAGTACAAATAGCACACAGGGATGTTCTCCGAGTGATGATAGACAACGGAAGCTCCGCTGACATTTTGAGCGCCAGAGTGTATGACGAACTTCGGCTAGACAGGAAAGACTTGGAACCGTTCCATGTGCCTCTAAAAGGATTCGGAGGAGCAGAAGTAAGATCTTTGGGAACGGTGAAACTGCCTGTGAGATTTGGGACAGCACCTTGTCGACGGACCATCCTCCTGGATTTCATGGTAGTTGATATTTATAACTGGCCGTACAATACTTTACTCGGCCGACCGTTTTTGAACAAGGCGCGAGCAGTTACATCCACCCATGCACTAAAAGTCAAATTCCCGACAGAGTTTGGAATCGGAGAACTTAAAGGGTCACAGGAAATGGCTCGCTGGGCCAACCTATCAATCTTTAAGGACAAGACTGGGGCGGAGACCTTAAGCATATTTCAACTCGACCAAGAGACAAGGGAGGAAAACCCCGAAACATTTGAGTTAGATCCGAGAGATGAGACCAACAGAGAAAAAGAAGAACCAACCGAAACTGTCATCTTGGAAAAAGAAGAGCCTAATAAAACAGTCAAGGTTGGAGCAAGCTTGACGAAGCAGGTTAAAACAGGTGTGGTGAATCTATTGAGAGAGTACAAGGAGATCTTTGCTTGGAGCCACGAAGATATGCCGGGAATCAATGCAAATGTAACCACACACCATCTAGCAGTAAGTAAAGACTGCAAGCCGGTAATACAAAAAAGGAGAAGCTTCAACCCCTGAAAGAAGTGTAGCAATAAGGAAAGAAATATCCAAGCTGCTCGTAGCAGGATCGATCAGAGAAGTCAAATATCCTGAATGGGTAGTGAACGTTGTGCTCGTAAAGAAGAAGAACAATCAGTGGAGGATGTGCGTAGACTTCACGGATCTGAACAAAGTCTGCCCAAAAGATAGTTTCCCATTGCCAAGAATCGACCAGCTGGTCGACGCGACAGCCGGACACGAGCTATTAAGCTTCATGGACGCATACTCAGGCTATAACCAAATCAAGATGCACAAACCAGATGAAGATAAGACAGCATTCACCACGGACCAAGGATTATACTGTTATACTGTCATGCCATTTAGCTTGAAGAATGCTGGAGCAACATACCAGCGGTTAGTCAACAAAATGTTCGCTAGCCAAATAGGCAGGAATATGGAAGTGTACGTCGATGACATGCTAACCAAGAGCGTCAAAGCCGATGGACATGTGGACGACCTACGGGAAACCTTTGATGTTTTAACCAAGTTCGGGATGAAGCTAAACCCTTCAAAGTGTGTGTTCGGCGTGCCATCTGGTAAGTTTCTCGGGTACCAGGTACATCAAAGAGGGATAGAAGTGAACCCTGACAAGATCAAAGCGTTAGCCAACATGGTTTCCCCAAAAAACTTGAAGGATGTCCAGAAACTTACAGGATGCTTGGCGTCGCTGAACAGGTTTATCGCAAAATCGACAGACCGATGCTTACCATTCTTCAAAGCGCTTAAGAAAGGGAAAGGGATAGAATGGAACGAGGACTGCGAACAGGCTTTTGTCACCCTAAAAGAATACCTCGGCCGAACACCATTGCTGTCAAAGCCTATCACAGGGGAAGTGCTGTACATGTACCTGTCAGTCACAGAAGCAGCCACTAGCTATGTATTAATAAGGCAGGAAAATGAAATACAGAAGCCAGTGTACTACACAAGTAAAGCATTACTACCAGCTGAAACGAGATATTCATCAGCTGAAAAAATGGCGCTCGCACTAGTAACAGCAGCAAGAAAATTAAGGCCATATTTCCAAGCACACAAAGTAGGAGTATACACCAACTGCCCACTAAAAATGATACTACAAAAGCCAGAAGTGTCGAGTAGACTTACAAAATGGGCCATTGAGCTGAGCAAATTTGACATAGAATTCATCCCAAGAACAGCGATCAAAGGCCAAGCAGTAGCAGACTTCGTAGCAGAATTCA
The DNA here is from genome assembly GCA_954870605.1 of Acer campestre. Lineage (NCBI taxonomy): Eukaryota > Viridiplantae > Streptophyta > Magnoliopsida > Sapindales > Sapindaceae > Acer > Acer campestre. The sequence continues at coordinate 31,278,385 of OX940801.1, forward strand.
CCGAGCCAGATACTGAAGTGGCGAAGATGATGATAGATCAGTCAAGGAAAAACTTTCGCTGGAAACTCTGTGTCGACGGCTCATCAAACACGCATGGCAGCGGGGCAGGGATAGTGGTCACAACCCCAGAAGGAGATTCTGTAGAATGTGCCTTGCGATTTGATTTCAAAGCCACCAACAACCAAGCCGAGTACGAGGCACTGATAGCAGGACTGAAAGTATGTACGGCCCTAGGAGCTGATGAGATTGAGGAGTTTAGCGACTCTCAAGTCATCGTCAACCAAGTACTCAATGAATACCAAGCAAGGGACAACAATATGATTGCCTACCTAAAACTAGCAAAGGAACTGTTGGGACGATTCAAAGAATACAGGATTGTGCATATCCCAAGAGAAAAAAATGAACAGGCGGATGTTTTGGCCAAGTTGGCATCCGCCACGGTCAACATCTGGCCCCGAACAATTCCTATGGCACACTTGCTTTGACCCAGCACAGCCGAGCAGACCGAAGTGGGGGTCATCATGAACGTATCAACCAACTGGATGACCCCAATCAAAGAGTACCTGATTAATGACACCCTCCCAAGTGACTTGCTAGAAGCCAAGCGGCTGAGATACAGGGCGACAAGATATTCAGTCCTCAACGGTGAACTGTATAGGAGAGGATTCTCGAGGACATTGCAAAGATGTGTTGAACCTGAAGAGACAGAAGGAATCCTAAAGGGCATACACAGCGGAAGCTGTGGGAATCATGCTGGGAGCATCAGTCTAGCCCATAAAGCACTAAGGCAAGGGTTCTATTGGCCGACCATGTTCGCCGATGCAAAGAGAATAGCGACCATATGTGAAGCATGTCAAAAGATCGTGAATAACATTCGCCAGCCACCTGAGCGCTTACAGAGCATCACATCCCCATGGCCATTCGCCATGTGGGGAATTGATTTGATCGGCCCAATGCCCACAGCACCAGGAGGGGCGAAGCATGCCATTGTAGCAGTGGATTATTTCACTAAATGGGTAGAGGCCGAATCATTGGTACACATCACAGAAGCAAATACAACCAGCTTTGTGAAGAAAAATATTCTATACAGGTTCGGAATACCAAACACCATCATCACTGACAATGGGACACAGTTCGATAACAAGAAATTCAGAGATTTATGTAAGAAGTATGGGATCAGCAACTATTATGCCTCCCCAGCTCACCCACAGACAAACGGGCAAACTGAGGCAGTAAATAAAATCATCAAGCATAACCTGAAAGCCAAACTGGCTGTCAAAAAGGGAAATTGGGAGGAAAAACTACCACAGGTACTATGGGCGTACTGAACAACAAAAAGAAACTCCACTGGAGAGACACCCTATTCCATGGCGTTTGGAACCGAGGCAGTCATTCTGGTTGAAACGGCGTTCTCTTCGCCAAGAACACAATTCTTCCAACCAGAGCCTAATGTTGACATGCTGAAATGTGGTTTAGATGAACTAGAAGAAAGAAGGGAGCACGCCCGAATAAGGAATGCCGCCTATCAGCAGAGAGTAGTAAGATACTACAACTCACATGTGAAAGTTAGAAGATTCGCGCTCGGCGACCTAGTTCTAAAAAGAGTGACGCCCGGAACGAAGGACAAAACTGCAGGATCACTCGCAGACAAGTGGGAAGGACCATATCACATCACAGGTATAGCAGGCCATGGAGCATATTACATAGCAAAGAGAGGAGTCGGCGAGCTGCCCCGACCATGCAATGCTCAATACCTGAAGATCTACTACCCTTGATACTCCGGTTCAAGAAGACCTTTTTGTTATTAACCTTTTATTATTTCTCCTTTTTCAATTTATCTTTCCAGAAGTCTTTTATTTCTTGATGTTAGAGTTTGCAGGAAACAATCAATAAAAAGTAATTTATTACTGAGACATCTACCATCGCTGAAATCATGGATCAGCCATAATAAGTGGATCGCCCAAGACAAACAGATCGAACTATCTGAATTCGACGAACACCAAAAAAAATGGGAAATACCCCGTATTATAGCAGGCTAAAGGCAAAAATGCCGTAAAACGGCTTGAGCTAGAGATAAACGCTGCATAAAAAGCAATTGCCATCAATAAAGGCATAAAAGCCCCCCAAAGAATAAAAACACTGGGGGTAAAGCAATCTAGCAGCCAAAAAGCAGTGAGCAAAAGCGGGAGACGTCCCAACAGTATGCTCACACAAAACTTGGTGTATGGTCGGACACGTCCTGACAAACACTAGGTAAAACAAAAACTAGCGATTACAAAGCTAAGTGATAAAAGGCTTTAAAGCCTGGGTCAAAAACTCAGCAATGGCAGCTGAACGAAAATACATAGAAATAAATATGGCGGACAAAAAAGAAATGCAAAATGAGAAAAGTCAACATTTTATTTACTTGATTATACATTTACATCAAGGAAAAATCAAAAATACAAGAAATCAGGCGCTCGCAGGCAGAAGGCCCCCGTCATCTTCCTCCTCTTCCTCGCTCACCTCGTCCTCTAACGACCAAACAACCTCTTCATCCCCTTCGGGCATAAAAGGTGTGTAATCCCGGCCAGCCACAGGACCCAAGTCAGGCTCAGCACCAGACCCAGTGAAGCTCCCCTTTTGACCAGAATAGTAAGTGCTACAAGCATGTTTGGTGGGGATCTCAAGGTGCATAGGAAGAGGCTCTGCTTGAGTGTAACGACAATGGGCCTTCCACAGCTTCAGCTGGCCCTTTATCGAGCGAACCGCGCCATCCATATGCCGCTGAAGGCTTCTGTCGTAATGCCTTAGGGCTTTCTCATTGGAGTGGTCTTTCAGGGCAAAAAACTTCTTCGCTTGCCGCATGCCCCGTTCGAACTCGCGGAGGAGGAGCGCGTCATACGCAGGAGACCTCTTAAAACGATCTACGGCTTCAACTTCCAAAACAACCCTCAGATCATTCATAAAAAGATCTTGAGTAGCTTGTTGATGCCGCAAATCTTCAGACTCACGTTCAGCTCTCTCCTTGGCCTCATTCGCCAACCTCTCTCCCTCCATACGAGCGACCAAAGCTTTCTAACTATCGGCGAGCTGCTCTTTCAGTAACTTAATTTGTTCTTCAGCGGCGACGAGCTTTTCTTCAGCAGCTAGCTGAGCAGCCAAAGAACCATCGGTAAACTCCTGCATTCGAGCAACTTGTTGAGCATGTGATTCTTCAGCCGATAGCTTTTCAGCCGTCGAGCGAGAGATTATCTTCTGTAAGCGCTTGTTGTCGCTCAACGCCGCGTTCGCTCACCGATAGGTACTCGCCATCTCCGACATCATCTGCAGTGAAGTAAAAACAATAACAAAAAACTCTAGGGGTGGTGAAGTAAAAACAGTAACAAAAAGAAGAAACAAGGCTAATGAAATTACCAAGGAATGGCAGTTGAAGAAGAACTCCATCTTACTATTGCATGATTTTCCCTTCACTTTCTCCCAACCTTCGCCAAAATAGATATCATTGCTTATAAAATGGTTGAGGAGCTCGGCGGGAGAAAAGTCAGACAACGAAACGACTCCTGATCCTTCGCATTGGCCGGCTGGATGAACAGATGGCTCTTCATGAGAACCCCCTAAATCCGCAGCAGGGGTCGACGACGGACCAGGGATATCAGCCGGAGTAGCGGCGCCCCTACCCCCAGCAGTGATTGGAGATGAAGGCCTGGGGGTATCCTCTTGCACAACAGTATCCTGCGCTCTAATATTCGCTGGGGGTACTGAGGGCCCAATGTTGTCCAAAGTAGGGACCTATGCAGCCGAAGGAGTAGTCTCTGCATCACCACCTTTCGAACGAGGGGCTGGATCCGCATCCTGAGGTACCGCAGTACCAAGTTCGCCGGCATCAGCAGCGTCGGGGCGAACAGGCTCACCATTCCCCTCCTCATCAGACGAGACCACATACTGAACCACCCTAGAAGCCCTTTTTAGAGGACGAGTGGCACAGTCATGGGTAGTCTCAGCAGGACGCTTCCCTCTACCATTTCTGGGGTTAAGGTCGCTAGAAGGGTCTTCAGGGGGCTCTGGGATGCTCGCATCAAAAACCGGAACATTCACACTCGCCGTAGGAACCCCAATCTTTTCTTTCCCTTTGCGGCTAGGGACATGAGACGAAGTGCCAACCCCGCCTCCACGAGGCTGAACGGCTGCCTCCGCAACAGCAGGAATTCCTGCTCCACCCTCATCTGGGGAATCATCGCCCTCGGGTGGCGCAACTCCTTCCTTAGACAAGCCCGCGACATGTCTTTGACTTGCAGCTTCAGAGTTTTTCACCGCTCGAGCCTGTTCGTCGCAAACGATATCGAACTCGCTCACTGAAAAGTAAAAAATAGCGTCATCCAAAGCGAAACCAATAAAACAAGTTTTAATGATAAGTTTAAAGAGCTTACAGCGGCGTCGCCTAGCGGACAGGAGAGGGAAAACACCACAAGTAACCATCCTCGCCTCATCAAGAAGGTATTCCTAACCCCTCTTAGCTAAACCAAGCACCGTAGCTTCAGCCACATTCTTCACCTCGTGCGGGGTCAAGTTAGGGGGAGCCTTCGTCCAGGCTTCAGGAGACATGAAGTGTCTCAGAACTTTACTCTCCCGAAGGTTTCGGCGAGGGTCGGCAGAGTTATTTCTCCCCCACTCGCCGCCGACGAAGAATCAGTTGTTCTTCCATCTCTTGTTCGAAGTGGGGAAACCCCAGACAAAGCCCATCTTCTTCTTGTCACTCGAAACTTCCACCTGTCCTGCGTTGGACACACCCTCAGGGATCCAATTCTCCACAGCGGTCGACTGAAGATAGTAAGTCCCGCCATGGCCGGACTGTCGCAGAACATAAAAATGATGGATTTTGCAAGGAGTTGGCCACCGTCGACCCATTGATTTCCACATCACGCACAGGGCCATCAAAATCCGGTAACTATTTGGTGAAAGCTGGGCAGGAGCAAGCTTAGCGTCCGCCAGAAATCTGGCTATAAACGGTTGAAGGGGGAGAGTCACCCCATAGCCGAACATCGACCCATAGATAGCAACGGCGCCGCTCGGCGGATTCCATGCAGCCCGCTCGCCTGAAGGAATAAGAACAACCGAATCTGGAATATCATATCTCCTCTTATATTTGCCGAGTTCCTGCTCGCCGACCACGTTTATTTCAGTATCAAAAGAACTTGGGCGATCGGCAGCAAAACATAGAGCATCTCGCTGATGGTCCTCGACGTCTGAACCAACTACTGTTTGAGCACCAATAAGGGAATCCCTAGGGGTTCTAGGCCCTCGTCGACCACTGCCAGTAGTTCTTGAAATCTTTTCCATATCTAAGGAATCGCTGTCAGAAGTCGAGAGAAAAACAATATCAGGAGCATCGGATTCAGAATTAAAAGAAGTATAAAGAGGAATGGGTACAGGAGAAGTTGGGTTATAATTACGTAAATACGACTCGATTTTATCAGCAACCTCCTTATCACCAAGCTCAAGAGCTTGCATCATTTGATTAAAAAGAAAAGCACGTTGAGAAAAATCCATAGAACTCACTAGAGATAGATGTTCTTGAAGAAGGAAGAAAAGAAAATGGGTAACAGAACCGCGCTTCAAAGGAAACCACCGGAAACTTGAACACGTTAAATCGGAGACTTGGAAGATTTTTCTTTCAGAGAGTATTTTATGTGAAAAATGAGAGCAAGAAGAAATAAAGAAGTGAAACGAAGTAGAACAGTCTCGTCTTTTAAAGGGGGGAATTCGAAATTCAAGAAAAAACAATAATTAAAAACGGCTATGATAAAGTGCCGCCGCTTGTGAGTAAAGGCAGTGATGAAAGTGTCCATCAAACGAAGGACGCGTGACATCATGGGGGTTCACAACAGACGCGAAATCATTGCAGGCGTGACATCAGTTGCAGCACGTCACATCAACACCCATCATTTGAAATTCTGTGGCTGAAAATGAAAGCTTGCCGTGGAAGACTTAATATCAAAAGGAACACGTGGCAAAAACAAAAAAAGAGAGGGAAAAACATCTGCAAAAATTTCAGAAAATGAGGAAAGTCAGAAAAACACCAGTAAATCATATAAATACTGCTCGCAGAACCAAAGAAACCAGCCTACATTGGATCAACTCGAAGTATTTATGGGGGTATTGTTGTATGTGTAAATTTGACAATAGAACACGTCAGCGAAAGAGGCAATAAAGACGGGACAAGCAAATAGACACGTCACCCATTGACCCGTCAACGGGAAGAGATCAGTCAAAGACGTATCAGCAAGCACGCTCGCCGATTCAAAGAAGAAGAGTGCTCGCCATAGCCGGTCGATCAGCAGAAAGGCAAAATGCGCTCGCCGATCCAAGGTGTTCGCCAAAGAATATACAGCCAGAAGAGTAATTCAATTCCAAGTATATTTACCACATCAAGCGAGGATTTAATCGGATACAAAGCTCAAAGATTAAGTCCTATTCCAAACAAGATATAATCTTCTTCAAACAAGGAAGAGTCCAAACAAGAAACAAACCCTAAAAAGTTATTTACAGATTCTAGACTCCTTACACAACAGAAAGACAGAAACTCCCCTATCAACACGGCATAGGTACAGGAAACCCTAGAAAAACTAATATAAATAGAACCTTAAATCCCATGAAAAGGGGTTCGAGATCAGAGAGAGAATAATCAGGCTATTGAACGAGAGATTTGAGTGTGTAAATTAAAAAGCAGTTCATAGTGATTTCTCTCGCCCTCAAGGGGCACCGTGGTTTTTTCCCATTCAAGGGTTTTCCACGTAAAATCTGTTTTGCATGTGTTGATCGATTCTCTTTATTTTATTCGTTTTTATTAACATATTATTGTTGACCGAGTCAATCCAAAAATCACCGTCAAAACCTTTCATTTCAAATGGCAGAGCTCATTCCTTCTACTACTTGGTTTTTTCATTCCTTGAGGAAACATATATATATATATATATATAATCAATTACAACATAAATAACCACATGATTTCCTTAACATTAACATTAATATTAACATATATATATAATCAATAATGCTAAACATCCCACCTAAAATCCCATCTTTTTCATCCCAACACATGTGGCATGTGACGTGTCAAATTGTGAGTAGATACACATTAATGATGATTTATCTCACCTACCCCATGTATCCACTAATCATTTGACACCTCACATACCACATGTGTTGAGATAAAAAAGATGAGATTTTAGGCGGAATGTGTAGTATTACTGATATATAATATTTCCAACATATTTAAATTGAATCTTGATTCTCTCGATGTTCAAACTCATCAACTTTTACCTTGAATAGGATGCAATTTGGATGCCTTTATTCATTGATTCAATTGAATAGTAAGGGCTAGAACAATTCTTACTATGATAATAGTAGACATCAAACACTTTTGTCCATCATTTATATTCAACTTGATGTGACAGTTGATATAACACTTATTTATTAGCTACCACATCATCACACCAAATGAGTTGAATTATTAATAATAATAATAATTTATATTCATTAAATCTAGTACTTTAATATTCAAAATAATAATAAAGTGGGATGGTGTGTCGATGTGGCAGCTGACATGTAAGTGTCATGTCAGCTGCCACATCAAGTTGAATATAAATGATGAACAAAAGTGTTGGATGTCTACCATTATCTTTCTTACTATTAATAATATTTTAACCTACTATTTAGAAAACTCTACTATTTTCTCTTTCCCCAAACTAGTATATATAGTTTGAACTCAACACAATCCCACAAATTGGTTCATATATACAATATATTATTTAAAAAGTCACGCTAGTTTACTTTGATTAATTGTTGAGCAATGTTAGACTTTCCAAATTCATACTCAAATAATATTGAATGTGAATTGTCAACATCATATCACTCACCATATAATCTCATGAGTTGTTGAAATACCATAGTTTATATATATATATATATTATATTTATACAATCTACGGTACGTCGACATTATTGTACTGAATGAACATTTTATCAGACTTAGTTAGTTAGTTACATTTCCATGAAAAACAATAAACTTTTTTTTGTTGCTTTAATATTCTGTTTTAGTACTCTGTTAAGTGTTTTGCCGTTTTGGAAACTGGAATTACTCCTTTGTCTTTAATTGAAAGACTCACTAACTTATCTGCATTTTGCTCTTCAGATACTATGTCGATATGATTCAACTTATCAATCCCAATCTTTTGAACTCTATGCAAAAATTTTGAATACAGGTAATTAGTAATTTTCTATGTTCACTGTTGTTTCATTTTGGTTGATTAAGTTGAATTCATGAGTATCTTGTAAATGAAATTTAACTGCATTTGTCCACTGTTGTTTCGATGTACAGATGGTGGATCAAGTTGATTAGCATCAAAATGTTCTGTACTTCGAGGAGATGGGCATGTTAGCATGCAGAAAATTGCTTCATTGCTTTCTATGTAGAATAGCTTGTTGTCAAGGACTGATACGTCGGCTGCAACAGAACCAGGAACACTTCCAGCTGACTCAAGTAATTGTTTGCTTTCACTATCTGAATGGCCAGTTTGCTCTTAAAGAAAATAGCTAACATGATATATATTGCCTTTATGCTTTGTTGTCAAAGACACCTCCATTGTTGTGCTGAGGAGTTAAATACTGCCTAACTTGGGTTTGATAAGATATGGCTGATTTTGACTGTTTGATGTGACTAAAACTGCAAAGTTATGATGTTTACAGATGTCTATGGTGCTATTTTCCTTTTGATTTTTTGAGATTATGATGGGCCATTGGTTTATTAACAGGGAGGAATCTCACAACCCATTAAGGCCTCTCATCCAGGTTCGCAGCAGGGAGTAATTTTTCGCTTCAGCTCTTTCAACGGCCCATCATTGTTTAAGAAATCCCATAGGAGTAATCAAAGATGACTCTCTTTCGGCATCTGGGAAGCAGGAACATGTTGAAATGGTGAAGGTCAAGGTACCAAGCAGTGAAGAAGCAAAGTTTGATGTGGCAACCAATACAACCTCGCCAAAGGATGAGACTTCCTCTTTAGAGAAAGTAGCAACCGATTAAACTTCACCAATATATGAGAATTCCTCTTTAAAAGAAGCAGAGCAGTATTCACTAAATGTGGAATCGGATAATAATGTAAATGTTATGGCTATTGCCGGGGAACTCCCTGGAAATGCAGCCCTTGAAAATGAGGAAACTGAACTGTTGGTCTCAATGGTAGGGGAAGAAAACAGCGACAAAGTACTATCGAAGAAAGTGATCATGGAGATCATTCCATGATCGATGTTAATGATACGCCCTCGCTTGCAGCAATAGTTACAAGCATTGCTACTCCACAATCTGATGAAAATAAAGAAGACTGACGAGCAGCAAGAGCAGTATGGAGTTGAGGAAGAAGATTGATGTGCTAGAGAAGAAACCACAGCAGCAAGAACCAGAATGTGCAATTCCTCTAGGGCCTGAAAAAGTGGTAAGAAGAATTTAGGGAAGAAGTAGAAAGAAGAAGAACAGGGGTTTGGAAGTGTTTTGCTTAATTTCTCATGCCTTTATTCACTGCAAAAGAGACCTTAAATAGGCCAATAACGATTACAAAAGAGAATCCCCAAATAACAGGGATTTATGCGTAGTGGAGCTGAAAATATGGAGGTCTTCCAGCCACTATGAATTGAATAACTAATTTATTAACTTGACTCAATCAAAGCAACTCAACACTGATAACAACGTCTTGACTTGGTCTTGTGCATCTGGCAGCACCCAACCAACGGGCCTTATTAGAGAAGTGGTCGTATCATTCCCCCCCACTTCGAGAGACCTTGTCCTCAAGGTTAAATTTCGGATAGGTCTTAGAGAACCGCCACAAATTCTCCCAAGTCGCATCCTCCCTCGGAGCCCCCTTCCACTGGACCAATATTTCCGTCTTGGGACGGTACTTACCTTTTTGAACAACACGGCGGTCCAAGACAATTTCAGGTTCTGGTAGAACGGTTGCGTCATCATCGACTGGAGGAAGACTCGAAACAGCAGCTTCCACCGGACCCCATTTCTTCTTAAGCATACTAACATGAAACACATTGTGAATTTGCGCACCTGCTGGTAGTTCTAATTTATAGGCCACCGACCCAATACGAGCAAGGATTTTAAAGGGTCCAAAGAACCGAGGAGACAATTTTAACGAACTCCGGAAAGCAATTGATTTCTGTCTATACGGCTGCAACCGTAAATACACAAAATCATCCACCTCAAATGATACATCCCTATGATGAAGGTCTGAATTTCGTTTCATTCGAACCTGAGTGATCGAACCAAAATTGGTATGATTTTGGCCTTCATTTCCTTCTCCTTTTGCTTGATTCTTGGGCATTATCCAGTGATTTAATGGTGTAAAATCAAGTGTTTCAGGTTTTATTAGGTTTCAAGAGCATTTGGGATGAAGATGAGGACTTGGGTGCAAAAAGGCTCACAAATGGGAAGAAACAGGGCATTTTCGCCACTTAGACATAAGGAGGTCGCTACATGGGCGCCATGGCGACAGAGGATTCTTCAAGTCATCAGAAGGTCGCCATTTGGTCGCCACTTGAGCGCCATGGCGACAGAGGATATTGCAAAGCATCTCATAGTCGCTATTTGAGGTCGCCATGGCGACCTACACTTGCAAATGGCGACCACATAGGAATTCCAACGTAGGAATTCCAAAGTGGGAAGGGTCGCCACTTGGTCGCCATTTGGTCGCCATGGCGACAGAAGAACCCATGAGAGGTCGCCATTTGAGGTCGCCATGGCGACCTAGAAGGACAAATGGCGACCACGTTGGAATTCCAGCGTAGGAATTCCAGTGTTGGCATTCAAGAGGGGTATTCTTGTCATTTCATACCCATTTCATACCCTAGCTTTTCACACCTATAAATACATCACATTTTTCCTCTTTTGGCAAAACTCTTGATCACCAAGAAACCTCCTTTCTATCATTCCTAATCTCTCCATTTCTCTTCTACCTAAGCTTAAACATCTAGATTACTTCACCTAAATCATTCATCTCCTTCCATTTTCTCCACCCCTTTCCTTTGTCACTTTCCATATGACTCCACCTATCTAGACATATCCTCAACACCCACTATTTGCACAAGATTCAAGCAAGGAATCATCAAGGAAGGATCAAGCTTACAAGAGAGAGCCAATGGTGAACTCTAAACTTACCACAATACTCATTTTCAAATCTTAAAATATATTGCGTAAAGATTCATTTTATAACATTCTTTTGGTAATTCGCAATTTGGTAACGACACAAAAAGCGAGTCATCAAAAATGGCGCCGCTGCCGGGGAATTAAAGCGGTTGTTGAATCAATTAACTTTTCTTTGTTTTGGTTTTATTAATTTTTAGTCTTTTAGTTTCTTTTTACTTCTTTGGTAGTTTTTGTTTCTTTTGTTTCAGGATTCTATGGATTTCTTCATGCAAAATCAAGGGCCTAGCTACGAGACTCATGGGAATGGTTTCAATGCGGATTGGTGGATGAACCAAGATTCCTTCTCATCATGCCAATCAAATGTCATAGATGATGAGAGGAGAAATTTCATGGAGGATCACTTTCGGGAGATTGAGAGCATCCATGCTTCTCAACGAAAGACCATGGAGTTATTCCAATCCGCACAACGAGCACATGAGGAGAGGATGTCTAACCATGTGATCCCTAGTTGGCCGGATCAATCAATAGAATCGGTGTATCCCAAGCAAGGGAGGACGAGGAGCCGTGTGCATGCTCTTGTGCAAGTATTTGAGAAGAATGCGGAAGTTGAGGAAGAACCGCCAAGGAACCAAGAGCAAGGCACGGAATTGGAAGAACGATTAGCTTTACTTCAAGAGAGATTGGTGAAAACCTCCCAAGGGAAGGAAGAGTTGGAAAGAAAAATACAACTCATGGTAAAGGAGTTGGAAGAAAAAGAGGCCTTGGGGAAGGTGAAGATTGAAGAGCTTGAAGTGAAAAATGAGAAGCTCACTCTTGAAGTAAACATGCTCAAAGAAGAAAATGCTACCTTACGGAGGAAGGTAGAAGAAGTCTCCAACAAGAACAAGGAGTTGGAAATACAAGTTGGGAGACTTGAAGTTGAGAGGAATTCCACATCAAAGGAATTCGAAGACCTTGCAAGGCTATTTGAAGAATTTGAAGAAGAGTGTGCAAGGAAGACAAGAAAGATGCTTATGGAAGTGGAGCAGAAGGCAAAAGCTTTGGAAGAAACGAAGGAGGCACTTGGTAGGAAGGATGAAGCCCTCAAAATAGCAAAAGTGAAGGAGTGTGACTACATTGTCTATGTAGACAAGGTGGAAAAAGAGGTCAAAGAGCTACAATTGAAGCAACATCAAAGGCCATATAGTCACCAACCAAAAGGGAGTTTTCTTAACCATCCTCCTACTTGCTATTTTTGTTTTCAAAAAGGGCACTTCAAAGCTCATTGTTTTAAATTCCATAAGCATGAAAAATTGAGAAAATCTAGGAATAGGAAGAGTCCACCTAGAGTCAAGCGAATTTGGGTAAGAAAAGACTTGGTTGAACAAGTTAGACCCAAAAGAAAAGAAAAGAAAAGGGGAAATCAACTCAACTTGTTTGGGTTGTGAAAAAGAACATATTTCCAAACTTGATAAAACCTCCTTTAGTTGATAACACCCCTAGCACATGTACATAATTTTGAAAAATCTTTTTGTGCATTTTATTTTTTATGCTTTATTTGTTTAGTTTATTTCTTTTGAATAAATGGTGTTCCAAACTCTTGTTGGCAATTGCGTATATTGATTATATTTTGCCGGAACTTTCTAATATGTTTTGTGAGTGTATAGATTTGTCTATTGCTTCTTGAGGAAGCAAATGTGTGTTGCTTGTGCGGCAAGGCAAGGTTCTTTATCTCTTGGAAAGAAACAAAGTCAACTTGCAAGTCTTGGAGGGACAAGCAAGCCAAGAGTGCTCATAAAAAGGGCGAGAACCTTATCCTAAGGAAGCAACATTGTGAGAGTTCAATGTGTGGGAGCACCATGCCACGTCTTGCCTAGACGTTAAATCGTGCGCTTGGTGGGAGGCAACCCACTTAGGTACATTTCTTTTCTAGTTTAAATTTTGTTTTTTTGTCTTTATTTTATTTTTGCTTAGAATAAGGTTGTGAGTTGTTTGTGATAGTGGATCTAGGCTTTGAATGATCATATATTTTATCCACATGGATTGTGATGATAACTCTTGATGAACTTGCATTGATATATCTCTTGAGTTGATTATGAGCATATAGGATATTCTTGAGACACTTGGTTACAATATTTGGGATAAATTTTAATATGGACATTGATGTGTTTTTAAACTCTTTGATTGAGGATGTGTTGCGTCGAATTTACCGGTATATGCCCCAAAGACATTGAGGACAATGTCTAATTTAGGTTTGGGGGTGTGTGCGCAACATCGTCTCTTGTTTGCAAATTGTGTGCAAATATTTTGAGCTTAAATTGTTCAAAATTTTTCGAAAATCTTATGATAATGTCATGCTTGAGCATACTTTGCTTGTTGAGATTATGCCCTTGTGTGTGCAAGTGAGGAATTGTGTATCTTTGCCTTGCTTAGTTTAGATTAACTTCATGCCATTTAGGGTTGCATTGCTCAAAGCGCGCTAGTTCTTTTCTCTTGATGTTAGAGTGAATTTTCAATTGTGCTTGAAGGTTAGGAATTAATAGTGGAGACTTCCCGTGAGGTTCACAAACACGACCTAAAAAGCGTATTTTGAGGGAAAGTTTTTACTCTTTAAAACACTCATGCAAACACATGTTAAGCATATTTTAAAATGTCTCATTCACACTTAAATGTTGTTTGCCATAGAACATATGGACTGCTTGTGGATGCCTTGATTGACTTTGTGGACAATCCTTTAGAAATGATTTTAGGCAATGCATGTGAAAAACCACCAAATTGGCCTAAATACTTCCTATCCCTCTATGTGTGTGCTCCATAGCCCATTTGAAGCCAAACACAATTAAGCTTTTCATTCATGAACCACATCAACATAAACCATATAGCCTAAACACTATACTTACCTTTTACCAAATGGTTTGCTAAGGCTTAGGGGTTGAATGTAAGCTTTGAGGAGTATCAAAATGTAAGGCGTGTACTTAGGCAAATTTGTATGTGCAAACACATAAAAAAAAAAGATGAAATGCAAGGCTTGAAAAGAAAAAGAAAAGACAAGCAAAGAAAAGAAAAGAAAAGCATGCAAAAGAAAAGAAAAAGAAAAAGAAAAAAATGATGAATGAGGCACAAAATGCCTAGATCAATTTTGTGGAATTAAATGAGCTACTCAATGAAAATTAAGAGTAGAAAAATGCACAAAGTAAATTGTAAGCCTAGACGCCTAGTGTGGAATATGCAAGTTGTAATGAGTAAGTTGTGCTTAATTTAGAATGTATGCCTTAGTGTGACCTTTGGGTGTTTGCAATCCATTCTTCCTATTTATTGACTCACCATTCACCTTTGGCCCCATTACAACCAAATGAAAAGACCTATTTGATCTTTAGGGATGTCCACTTTGGAAATTTTGGTTGATGCATGTTCTTTCCGTTCATGGTTTTCAATTCCTTTCATGAGACAAATTTTTAGAAATTGTGTTTTTAAATAATCATGTGCAATTATATTTGATATTTTGAGCATAAACTCATATTGCATATGAATTGTGAGTGAAGCCTAGGAATCCGAGTGAAAATGAGAGAATCCGGTGAGGATTAGATGTCGAGGCGAATTATATTCTTGTCCTAAAGGCACTTTAGTTTTGAAACTTAAGCATCTTGAATGTGGAATCACGTTGTGTGCAATGTGTACTTAGAGTGGCATGTCTTTAATCTTTATTTAGCATATCTTACATGCATTATTTCCTAATGAGCACAACGTTGGTTTAATCTCTTCACTTTTGGTTTTGCAAGTCGAAATATTGGCTTTTGAGTCTTTTACAAAGAGTTGGTGCTTTAATATGATTATTTGATTTTTAGATATATGTCCATTGTGTGCTTATGTTTGTTTTGCTCGAGGATGAGCAAAAGATAGGTTTGGAGGTATTTGATCGAACCAAAATTGGTATGATTTTGGCCCTCATTTCCTTCTCCTTTTGCTTGATTCTTGGGCATTATCCAGTGATTTAATGGTGTAAAATCAAGTGTTTCAGGTTTTATTAGGTTTCAAGAGCATTTGGGATGAAGATGAGGACTTGGGTGCAAAAAGGCTCACAAATGGGAAGAAACAGGGCATTTTCGCCACTTAGACATAAGGAGGTCGCTACATGGGCGCCATGGCGACAGAGGATTCTTCAAGTCATCAGAAGGTCGCCATTTGGTCGCCACTTGAGCGCCATGGCGACAGAGGATATTGCAAAGCATCTCATAGTCGCTATTTGAGGTCGCCATGGCGACCTACACTTGCAAATTGCGACCACATAGGAATTCCAACGTAGGAATTCCAAAGTGGGAAGGGTCGCCACTTGGTCGCCATTTGGTCGCCATGGCGACAGAAGAACCCATGAGAGGTCGCCATTTGAGGTCGCCATGGCGACCTAGAAGGACAAATGGCGACCACGTTGGAATTCCAGCGTAGGAATTCCAGTGTTGGCATTCAAGAGGGGTATTCTTGTCATTTCATACCCATTTCATACCCTAGCTTTTCACACCTATAAATACATCACATTTTTCCTCTTTTGGCAAAACTCTTGTTCATCAAGAAACCTCCTTTCTCCACCATTCCTTATCCCTCCATTCTCCTCTCCAATAAACACCTAGATTACTCCACATAAATCATTCCTCTCTTTCCATCTTCTCCACCCATTTCCTTTGTCACTTTCCATTTGACTCCACCTATCTAGACACCTCCTCAACACCCAATCTTTGCACAAGACTCAAGCAAGGAAGCTCAAGGAAGGATCAAGCTTACAAGAGAGACCCAAGGGTGATTTCTCTCCATTTTACTTCCTTTCTTTGTTTGTGATTATGTGTAATTAAACCCCCTCTCTTGGGGGATGATTTGAGACACTTTTGGACTATGAGTATTTATTAAGGCTTTGAATATTATGTTTATTCAATTATAGTTTTATTCACTTTTTAATTAGATCTTGCACTTATGTGATTATATGAGTATTGACACACTTATTGATTACAATATGTTTTAGGATAATTTGTGATAAAATTGATTAAGTTGTTGACACACTTGATTGATTATAGCACATAGTGAATAGGATAGGCTTTTGGAGGGTAGGCCTACCACAATTGCCTAGGCCATTCGATCGTCACTAACTGATCCCGCCATGACTCCCTCTCCTTAATCGGTTAGGCATTGCGGTGGGAAGTTGTTTAGGGTTCGTAGTGACGGTCTAAACAACACTTTTGAATGAGATCGGTCCTTAATTGTGTGAATAGTGCATTAATGAAGCCATTGATGAATTGCTCAAGGTCCATTAGCTACTCTATCATTTCCCTAGACTTCTAATTAATTGTTTAATCCATTTTCTTATCTAGGTTGTTGTTATTGGATTCCTATCTATTCATATTCTCTTTACATTTTATTGCTTTTATTTTTCCATGTATGTTTGATGGTTTTTTAAACCATACACCATTCAAACTACCATGATTTACTTTATTTTTTATTTTAGGAATTGTTAATTAATTCAACTAATTACTCTAATTCTCTGTGGAACGAATCCTACTTGCCACTTTACTAATTTAATATCTAAGTGGTGAAAAATCGGTTTTCTAAACGAACACATTTAAAACATTATTTTGTTGCGCAAAACGACCGCATCACTGAGCTGCAACCAAATTCTGTTTCAATTCACGCAGGATGGAGTCTCTGGACCGCAAGAGGTCATCCACCGCTTGGACTTTGGTCGTTCCCGGAACGTAAGAAAGCATTGAGGGAGGAGGGATACCATAAACAGCCTCAAACGGGGATATCTTGGTGGAGGAATGGGTTGCCATATTGTACCCGTACTCAGCCCATGGAAGCCATTCCATCCATCTCTTTGGTTGGTCATATGTATAACAACGCAAATACTGTTCGAGGACGCGATTAACGACTTCGGTTTGGCCATCCGACTGCGGGTGGTAACTTGAACTGAAACAAAGAGACATACCCTGTAATTTGAAAAGAGACTTCCAAAAAGAGCCGAGGAAAATCCGATCCCGATCACTAACGATGGATAGCGGCATTCCGTGCAAGCGTACAATGTGACTGATGAATGCCTTAGCCACTGTTACCACTGTATAAGGATGCTTCAAGGGAACAAAATGGGCATACTTGGACAGCCTATCAACAACTACCATCACCACATCGTGACCTTGCGAAGTAGGTAACCCTTCGACGAAGTCCATCGAAATTTCCGTCCAAATTCGTTGCGGAATGTGCAGCGGCTGGAGCAAACCTGCTAGTTTGAGGGTCTCATACTTAAATATTTGGCATACATCACAGCATTTGATAAATTCTTTCACAGATTTACGCAGCCCCGGCCACACGAAACTTGAAGACACGCGACTAAGCGTTTTTAGGAACCCGAAATGACCACCCGCAGGTGAAGAGTGGGCCTCTTTTAATACTGCTGGCAAGAGAGAAGAACTGGGACTCAAATGTATCTTACCATTGTTCATCCAAATTCCATTTCGTTTTACAAACGTATGACAACTAGGGCGAGATAAAGTGGAGTAATAGGGATCAGTGATTACCTCTTGCTGCAATTCTGTCACCCACTCGGCCACAGGTAATGTCATGGCATGGAATTGAAAGGTGGTGATTCGAGAAAGAGCGTCGGCACCCTGATTATCTTTCCCTCGTTTATACTGAATTGAGTAATCATACCCCATAATCTTGGGCAGCCAGCGGGCTTGAGTCGGGGTGGTTATACGTTGCTCAAGGAGAAACTTCAAACTCCTATGATCAGTTCTGATAATAAATGGTTTTCCCAGAAGATACGGATGCCATTTACGCACTGCCTTCACCACTGCCAACATCTCCTTGTCATAAGTGGACAAAGTTTTCGCTGTACCTTTTAGGGCCTCGCTGAAGTAGGCGATCGGCTGCTCCTCTTGGGTCAGAATGGCCCCTAAACCAGCCCCACTTGCGTCGCATTCAATAACAAAAGGCAGGGAAAAATCCGGGAGACGCAAGACCGGAGGAGAGGTAAGCGCGGCCTTCAACTCTTCAAAAGCCGACTAAGCTTCCGGTGTCCACTTGAACCCTTCTTTTGTCAAGAGGCGAGTCAAGGGAGCAGCTTTGGCGTCGAATCCGCAGACGAATTTTCTGTAGTACCCTGCCAGACCCAGGAAGCCACGAACCCCCTTAGCAGAATTAGGCACCGGCCACTGTTGTACTGACAGAATTTTATTTGGGTCCACTGCTACTCCTTCCAAGGATATTCGATGGCCTAGGTAATCCACTAGAAGCACCCCAAATTGGCATTTTGATCTTTTGACAAATAATTTGTGGTCCAACAAAAGCTGTAGAACTTGTCTAATGTGATGTATATGTTCCTGCCATGACCTGCTGTATATTAGAATGTCATCAAAAAAAACCAAGACAAACCTTCTCAAAAATGGGCGGAATATGTCGTTCATAAGGTTTTGGAAGGTGGTCGGTGCGTTCGTCAACCCAAACGGCATCACTAGGAACTCGTAGTGCCCGTCATGAGTTCGAAATGCTGTCTTATGGACGTCCTTGTCTTGTACCCGAATTTGATGATACCCAGAGCGTAAATCAAGTATCGAAAAATATTTCGCTCCATGTAGCTCATCGAGCAATTCGTCAATGACAGGAATTGGAAACTTGTCCTTAAAGGTAATGTCATTCAAGGCACGATAATCAACACAAAAACGCCATGATCCGTCTGATTTCTTAATTAATAAGACCGGCGAAGAGAAGGGACTGTGGCTCGGTCGGATGATTCCGGTCTTGAGGAATTCGCGGACCAGTTTTTCTATCTCATTTTTTTGGTAATGTGGGTACCTGTAGGGTCTAGTGCTTACCGGAGGTTGACTCGGCAGTAAGGAAATCTTATGATCATGATGGCAAGTTGGTGGTAGCTTAGTGGGTTCCTCAAAAATGCTGGAAAAATCCGTCAAAATGGACAGAAGGTCTGTTGGAATCTGCTCACTTGGTGGGGCAAGTGTCGGCATAGCAGCTCTCATGTGAAGAAAAAAACCATTACCTGTTAATTATGATAGTTCTTTGTTACTCATTGGTGACAACTCCGAACTGTGCATCCCTTGCAAGGTATAGGTTCGGCCAGATAGAGTGAAGGACATGCTAAGCTTCTTGTAATCCATCTCGATGGGACCCAAGGTCTCCAGACACTGAACACTTAAAACAGCCTGACAAGCCGCCACCGGAAGGACATAGAAATCAGCTTGAACCGTTAATCCTTGGATAATAATAGACGGCCCCAAGCATCGCGATGTACATTCGATAGTCTCCTTGTTACCAACAGTCACCTGAAATATTTTGTCACGAATAACCTGTAATCCTAACTTGTTCACCACTGTCTGATCAATGAAATTGTGTGTGCTACCACTGTCAATTAGCACAGTTAAATCATTGTTTCCTACCCGGCCGGTGACGCGAAAGGTCTGTGGGTGTGCCGTTCCAGCGAGAGCATGAAAAGATATTTCAGGAAAGGCTTCATGGAGGGGAACCTCAATTTCCATTTCCACATCTTCAATCTCCTCCCCTGGTAACGTGTCCACCATCATAAACAATTGAGGACGAGCGCAACGGTGCCCCGGAATGTATTTCTCGTCACAGTAAAAACAAAGACCTCTCTCGCGCCTATCTCTTGCTTCTGGGCCAGTGAGCCTGCGGATGGGTGCCTGATATTTACCTGTCACTTGGTTCGAAACTTGTGTTGGAGGAGGTCCTAAAAGACCTGTATTATGAGGAGGCTGTGACCGGGCAACTGCTGCTGATATGGGGGACCGGAAGGAAGCCATTGGTCTCCTCTGAAGAAGATTGCGCTCCTCAATCAGATGTGCAACGCTGATGGCGTCGGATAAAGTCCTTGGTTACTTGACACGCACATCCAACCGGATGTCATCCTTCAACCCAGATACGAAACTGCCAACCAAGAAATTCTCAGGTAAATCATCAATCTTGTGCGATAGCTTCTCGAATGCCTCCTGGTATGCGTCTACTGTTGTGGTTTGTTTGAGACAAGACAAAGCCTCTGACGGATCATCGTAATCGGTTGGACCAAAGCGTTTTATGAGGGCCTTGGTGAATTCTGCCCAACTCATTAGTCCACGGAATTTGGTGAACCATCGATACCATTGAAGCGCCACCTTTTCTAAGTGAAAAGAGGCCAACTGAACCTTATTTTGGGGATCGATTCCCTTGAAGTCGAAATACTGTTCTGCCTTAAAAATCCACCCAGTCGGATCTCCCTCTGCGAAGGTTGGAAAATTCAGCTTTAGGTGATTGTGATTTCGGTCATTGTTGGTGGAAGTCAGGGCGGGTGGACCACTGTGAGAGGCCTCTCCTGCCGAAAAGGGGTTAACATCCCTTTCGGATGCGGTTCTGATTTCTGAAGAGGTTTGGTTCTGCTGCAGCCGCAAGGCCTGCAATTCAAGAAGAATCTGCTCAATCCTGGACTCATTAGTGGCCCAACGGGATTCATGTGTGGCCAGAATCTCCTGGACGTCGGCGCGGAACTCGGCATGGGATTTCCCACGTGTTTCCATAGATTCAAAATGGCTCTGATACCACTTGGTAAGAAGAATTTAGGGAAGAAGTATAAAGAAGAAGAACAGGGGTTTGGAAGTGTTTTGCTTAATTTCTCATGCCTTTATTCACTGCAAAAGAGACCTTAAATAGGCCAATAACGATTACAAAAGAGAATCCCCAAATAACAGGGATTTATGCGTAGTGGAGCTGAAGATATGGAGGTCTTCCAGCCACTATGAATTGAATAACTAATTTATTAACTTGACTCAATCAAAGCAACTCAACACTGATAACAACGTCTTGACTTGGTCTTGTGCATCTGGCAGCACCCAACCAACGGGCCTTATTAGAGAAGTGGTCGTATCAAAAAGACACCAAATTGGACATTCTTGTTGCTACACCAACTTCCCGGAGATCAATACAGAAATCCATAGAGAAATTTAAGGCATACACGGAGATCTGAGGAACCTCCGTAGAGAAATTTTAAGGCATCCATTTGCAGGAGGTATGTATGCATTATACTCATTGTTTTCCCTTCAGTTTTTTTGACATTTTTTCTTCTCAAATACATTATTACTAGAAAACCAATCTGTGCCGATGTAAGAAATTAAGTTCCTCAAGAGAGTAATACAGCAGCTTTGCCAATTTCTTTGGGTCTTGGTGAAGATATTTTATTAGTCTATTTTTTTATTTTATTTTTTATTATCAGGATTCTATATCTTTTGGTTGATATTTTTTTCATAACCAGTATTTCATCATTGGCTTTATCTTTGAATATGGATGATTTGAGTTTGCTGCTACTCTAATTGAAGTTGCAATCATCTCTAAAGCTAGCTTTTGTTTCTGTAGTGTTCTTCTTCAGACAAGTTCTTATGCTTCTGAGTTCAACGCCTGATCATACTACTTAGAGATGTTTTCTGCTATGGCTGGCTGACCTCAGGTGGAATGTATATGCTGGAATTTTGGTGTTTCATTTTTGTACTGAAAATCTTGGAAGATGCTGCTACTATCTTCTTGTAATGGAGACTAAATCACCCCAATTTTGGTCATAGTTTTGCTGCAGAATTGCGAGGAGGCTTTAAGGTCCGGTTGTAGTTCCACTCGTTGGCCTGCTAGTAAAAGAGCTGTGGCAACTGCATACTTTGGCATGACAGCAAAGATCCCAAAAACTAGTTAACTTGAGCAGATTCCAACCCCAGCATCAACTGCTGCTGTCTCCTCGGCTATACCTGGTCATATATTTCTTTTAATTTTCAGTTTGTTAATTAATTCTTAAATAACTTAGAGAAATATTCATGTTGACAACATATACTAAGCTTTGAATTCTATAGATGATTTTGAGTAGCAGCAAAGGATCTAATATCTGTTTTATCCCAATGCAACAGTATGGCATTTCACCAAAAACTCTGGAAGATAACTTGGAACTATCTAAATTTTTCAAGGTCTTGACAACAAGTGCAGATGAATATATTAAGGTACAAAAAAAAACCAAAACTTTATATTTATAAACAATATACAGCTTCAGGAGATATGCCTCTGAAAGAATTTTAACTTCTGTAATTAATGATTATTAGGTGTATGTCTCCACAGTGCAAGCTTTTAACTATCCCGTTTCTGCCCCGTTTCTGCCTTCCAATGGCATCCAGAGGTACTTCAATGTGATTCAAATGACTGATATGAAAGGCAATTTTACAGCTTTCCTAATTTGAAATTGTGTTCACAGCAATATTTCTCTGTATTGACTATCGATATATGTGTTATGCTTCCCGTGGTTGCATAACACATATATGGCTCCTATGATTAAGTATTTTATTCTTGGTTATGCAACCTAATTCCATTTTGGAGGGGAAAAGACTGACCAAACTCTATGCAGAAAAATGCTTTTGAATGGGGGTTATCAGGAATTCCTCACTCAGAGGATGCCATTCAGGTGACTCAACATGTTGCGAACTTTTTTGTCAGGTTAGCCCTCATTAACAAGAAGCCATTCATGGTTTGTGCTGTAAATGTCATTCAAAACATACTGCACAAGAATGAATAGGCATTTCTTGTAACATTGTCTTAATAAAGGCTAGTAGTGGTTTACATCTGCATATGCTTCATTTTTATGAAAAATGATCATTTTTTTTAACTGAATCTGATGTAAACTGTGTGCGAGGCTAGGAAGTCAATGAACAGACCTCCTGCTTGTAAAGTTCTGGACAACCTGATTTACAATTACAGTTCCACTTACTGTGGGAAGGCAGGGTAAGCTTGTAACGTCCTTGAGACTCAAAATGCTATTCAGATTTTCACATGATCATTTTGACTTTGATTGTTGTATGACTGCAGGAAGGGATACGATGAGGTTTACATCTTTACTTGAACTCTTCCCACTTCGAATTCTGTAAAGGTTAGGATGTCTTGTACATGACAAGTTGTATTGAACTAAAAGCTCGAAAAATGTATTGTCGTTTGAAATGTAAACATTGGTCTAATTGTAGAGGACTTTCATTGGAGAATATTTTAGCTATGTTTCATGGAGTAGACCTGCTTTGCAGCAATATTTTTTTTCTACAAATTCATGTCGTCTTCCAGATTTGTGCACACCCTAAATGGAGTTTAGTACTTGAAGAAGATATATCAGAGTACAAAGAAGAAAAATGCCATAAGCCAATAACATACGTAAATGATGCTGAATAATTTGCACCCAAAAAAAAAAAAAGATTAGAGTTTTGATTGGGTGGCACTGAATATATGCTTCTTCAACAAAATATTAAAGATATTTACCAGCAAGTCTGGTCTGGCCTTCGTTAAATTATTATAGTATCATTTATTTCATTAGTTGTCAAATGTTGGATAAAATATTTAAAACTTAAATATATACTGCTTTTCAAAAAATAAAATAATCGTAAATACACTGGCTAAGAGCATCTCCAACAGCCTCTCTTGAAGACATCTTTTAGTTTAATTAAGGGAGTAGGTGCATTTTTGTAGTTCGAACAACTCCTTTAATTGTGTTCTGGTAGAGTTAACTCCTTTAATTAATGTGTGTTTTCACACCCCCTTAAAGTGGGCTCCACCTATTTAATGTTATTTTATTTTCTTGAAAATCTCCATATATTTAAAACTTATAATTGACAAACAATATTTAACATTTAAATAATAATAATAAATTATTAAATGGGTCATTTAAGGGAGTATTGTTGTAACATATACTCCATTAATGGTCTCTTCCAATAACATACAACCTTAAATAAGAGAGTCTCAAAGGAAGATCGTTGGAGATGTTTAACCACCCTTTAATTAAGGGAATAAGCTCCATCAAAACTCATTAAGGGGGCCTTTAAGGGACTCACTGGAGCTGTAAAAATAAAGCTCCTCCCTTAATTAAGCTAAGGGGAGTCTCTAAGGGATACTATTGGAGATGCTCTTAAACCCTACTTAGAGCATCTCAAAGGGATCCTTTAATCAATCCCCTTAGTTTAATTAAAAGAGGAGCTACATTTTTACAGCTCCAAAGGATCCCTTAGAGCATTTCCAACGGTCTCCCTTGGAAACTTCCTTATTTAAGGGTGTATGTTATTGCAAGGGACTATTGAGGGAGTATATGCTCCAATAGTACTCCCTTAAATGGCCCCTTTAATAATTTTTTATTATTATTTAAATGTTAGATATTGTGTTTAATAAATATTATATATTGTTTGTCAATTATGATAGGTAGAGCCTACTTTAAGGGGGTTGAAAACACCCCTTAATTAAGGGAGTGAACTCCATCATAATACAATTAAGGGAGTCATTTAGGGACCTGTTGGAGCTGCAAAAATGCATCTACTCCTTTAATTAAGCTAAGGGATGTCTTCAAGGGAGGCTGTTGGAAATACTCTTAATAACTCCCTAAATTAGAATCTAGTGAAGCTCACTCCATTAATTAAGGGGTCAACCTCCTATAATTGAAGACATCTCTTAATTAAGTGGGCTTCACATATAAAGAAAAATATAGTTCATGAGTATGTAAAATAATAATAAAATACTAGTATGCAGCCTGCACGATGTGCGAGCATGGTAAAATATAATTATCAAATTTATATTTTAAAATTTTTTCGTGTATTTTCTATTTTTACTTCCGTGTGTAATTTCACGAATGGAATTAACATATATTAGAAAGAAAAAAGACACTAAAAATTCATTCGACTATAAATTTCTGCAATTACATTTGAAATATACAAAATAAAGCTTTCAACCACAAATGTAACAATTTTTTGAAAATTCTAATTCAAATTATTCCAGATCATTGCTTTATACTCTCTAAGTTGATGTTTTAATTCAATCCCTGGTCTCTGACAAAATCAGACTGTAAAGAAAATCAAGTTAAACAAATCTATCACAACTTAAAAATAATAATAATAATTTAAAAAAAATAAGATATATATATATATTAAGAGTTTAAAACCTATCTTATTTATATAGTGGAAGATAGAGCTCTGAACATGATCAAATCCTTATATGCGATAACGTAAAATCACGGCTTAATATTAGAGACTGACCGATTAATCACCTGTGCCTATGCCTGTCGAATACAAACATGAACACTATAATTTTAACTAAAACCAAAAAAAAAAAAAAAAATTATATATAAATTAAAAAATACCAAGGTGATTCTGTGATGAGTAATACCTAAAACCATTTCTTTTGATTGCTCTAATATGATTCAATACAAAACAAATATGAGATAGTATACAGAGATATACGTGATAATGTCTTGCAATTTTTATTACATGAACTATACACAAATATATATATATATATAATTAATAAATAAAAAAAAAAAAACTTGAATGCCCAAATCAAATCACACATTCACTTATACATAGAACTTACAATGGAGATCCATTAATCCTAAATATGATATAACACATCAAAATATAATTTTTTTTTTTTTTTTTTTTTTTAAGAAAAAAATGCAATAGAAAAACGTGAAATTGTAAATGATGAACCTTAACGGATTTGGTGGGTTGTGCAGATTTGGATAGGTGGTGAACGGAAGAGGAGGAACCCTCTGAGATGACGAATAAACATTAGAGTCAGAGTGTCTGGATTAAGTGATAAACAAACAAAAATTAAACATAACAATAGAGAAAGAGAATTATTTTTTGGTAAAGGAAAGAGAATTATTTTGACCTTTTATTTTTGGTAGAAATTAGCAAGCTTTTCAAACCCAACTAAAATTATATAAAAGGTAATAAAAATAAGATAATTGAATAGGAAATGTTTTATTTTTTACCAAATTGAATATGAAAGGTTAACTTGTGGTTTTTTACTTTTAATTAATTAATGGGATAATGAATAAAAATAATTAGTCAATTCCATAACAAATGAGATAATAAATAAATTCTCTTAATGAACCAAAAATAAAATAGAATAACTTAACAAATATTATAATTTATATATATATATATATATTATATAGATAATTAATTAACAATATATATTTTTTAAATATTGCAACTAATTAACAATACTTAAAAAAAAAAACTAATTAATACGAATTTATGGTTTGTTGAAAAAAAGATTTATGGCTTGTTCTTTTTTTTTTCTTTTTTTTTTTTTTTTTGAAGAGAAAAATGAAATATATTTATGGTTTGTCTTTTAAACTTATCAAATAATGTAATACTTAAAAATATTACTTAATAATTAAAAATCAATTATGAGATTGGTTAAGATAATTTATTTACTATTAGGTGATTGACTCTTGATTATCTATAGATTTTTTATTTAGAAAAAAAAAATATTATTAAAAATTATTACAATTAATGACTTGCCAAATATTATAATATAAATTATATAGATAACTAACTAACACTACTTTTTAAAAAAAAAAATATTACAACTAATTAATGATACTTAAAAATAAACTAATTAATACGAATTTGTGGCTTGTTGTAAATATATATATATATATATATGGCTTGTCTTTTAAACTTACCAAATAATTTAAATTATATTAAATTTACATGATTTAAATCAATTAAGAGATTATTTAAGAGAATTTATTCATTATCTCATTAATTACGTGATTGACTTTTGATTACCTATAAATTTTTATTTAGGAAAAAACTATATTATAAAAAATTATTACAATTAATAATTTACCAAATATTTTAATATATATTGTATAGATAACTAATTAACAATAATTTATTTTTTTTGAAATATTACAACTAATTAAAAATACTTTAAAAAAAAAACTAATTAATACGAATTTATAGCTTGTTGGAAAAAAAATTATGGATTGTCATATAAACTTACCAAATAGTGTAATACTTCATATATATATATATATACATACATATATATATATACACACACACTTAATAATTAAAATCAATTATGAGATTGGTTAGGAGAATTTATTCACTATCCTATTTGAATCTTGATTACCTATAGATTTTTTATTTAGAAAAAAAATATATATATATATATTATTAAAAATTATTACAATTAATAAATTACCAAATATTATAATATTTATTGTATAGATAACTAATTAAAGTACGTTTGTGTTTTGAAATATTACAACTAATTACCAGTACTTCAAAATAATAACTAATTGATACCAATTTATGGCTTGTTGGAAAAAGCAATTACGGCTTGTCTTTTAAACTTACCAAATAATGTAATACTTCAAAAAATAAATACTTAATAATTAAAAATCAATTATGAGATTAGTTAAAAAAAAAAAAAATTATTCACTATTTCATTAATTACATGATTGCCTCTTGATTACCTATAGATTTTGGATTTAGGAAAAAAAAATTATATTATTAAAAATTATTACAATTAATAACTACTTAATAGCTTTGGCAAAAAAAAAAAAAAAAGAATTTATTGCTTGTCTTTTAAACTTCCCATATAATGTAAAACTTCTTATTCACTATCCCATTGATACATGATTGCATTTTGATTACCTATTGATAAGTTATTTATGGAAAAATATAGCAAATTATGGCTTGTCTTTTAACTTACCAAATAATGTAATATTTCACACTCATTTTCTAAAATCATTCAATTTTTTTAACAAACATTCCATTTTTTTTATAGATTTTTTTTTTTTCACGGGTTTGTCTCTTAAGGCGTGTTTACTAATCAGTAATCAAACTTAGGAAAGAGAATTAAGTTACTCATTTGTGAATTCCAGTGTTTACTAAATTTATAGGGAATTAAGTTACATGGACCCCACTTTTAAATCAGTAATTAAGGTACTGATGGAAAGGGAATTTGATTTCCCCCACACACCCTAAGAATCAACTTCCCTTTCCTGAATGAAAAAGGGAATTCATATATTTTTATTAAAATATCCTCACTTATAATAATTATATATCTAAACTGTCTTTCATATCCTCACTTATAATATTCATGTATTTTTCTTTTCTTTTTACTTGAAGCATGTATTGCATATTCATATATATTTTGTTTTATTTTTTTTTTCTTTTTACTAAAGCAGTATTACATATTCACATATATATATATACAAGTTGTTTTGTTTAAGTTTTTTTTTTCTTTTGCCGTAAAGCATGTAGTATATATATATATATACTGCAGTGACTTTAATTTTATATATATTGTTTTGTTTAAGTTTTTTTTTTTCTTTTTTCTTTTTCCATAAAGCATGTATTGCATATATATATATATATACTACAGTGACTTTAATTTTTTTTGTTTTCATTTATACAGTTAATAATTAATTAAGTACTATGTGAGTTAATGGTTGTATATGTTGAGTTATTTTGTGTTTTAATTTTTGAGAGAAGGAAAAAAAGCACCTAAATGTGAGAAATTAATTCGACATCAAATTAATTATGCTTTTGAATATGAATTGCTCTTCAATTTTTAATTATTATTGACTAATTTGTTGAAAGTTTACAATATAAAGTTGTTAAGTATTAGTTACAGTGTTATGAGCGGAATAAAAAATAGTTTTTCATAATAAAAAATATATTTCAATATATTATATAAACAAGGGTATTTTTGTAATCACATATATATCATTTTGATTCTTTAGTTGAAGTAAACACTAGAAAGGAAATAAATTTGATTCCATTTATGATTCCTAAATTGTTAGTAAACACTAGAATGAAATTTAGTAACTTAATTCCGATTCTCCTCTATTCATTTTCCAGTGGAACTTGATTTTGATTCCCTCCCCGATTAGTAAACACGCCATTAGATGATTCAATAAAAAAAATATAAAGGTGAAGACTTTTATGGAGAGACAAATAGTAGTGGAGATATTTGTTTTGTTATCTTACAAAAAAAAAAATATTTAATACCATTTATTAAAAAAAAAAAAAAGAAGGAAGAATTATGAGTGAATTTCATATATTTAGAAAAAAGAATCTATTGGATTGAATATAATAATTAAGAGTAATGCTACATTACCCAAATTTGGTACCCAAATGATATGACAACACTCTAGACCATTCATTTAAATTGTATTAGATTTATATGATTTAAATGAATGATTTAGAGTGTTGCCACATCATTTGGGCACCAGATTTAGGCACCAAATTTGAGCAATGTAGCATTAGTCAATAATTAACGTTCTAATGTAGTACCGTTAATATTTGAAAAAAAATGATTTTTTTTTTTTTTTGTTATGGTATCATTAATATATTACAATTGATATGTTTTTAAAATTTACCATTAATTCCATAAAAAAAAAAATAGATTACCATTAATTTAGTATTACAATTAATATTGTTTTGAAAAATATTAATTTATTATCATTTATAAGAATAATTAAAATTCTAAAACATTTATTTTTGGTTATAATCATAATGTATTAATGCATACTTAATATATTCTAAAAAACCAAAAAGAAAAGAAAACAAAAAGGCTAAAAATAGTAAGAAAAAAAACCTGTACAAAAAAATCGATGTAAATTTCCATTAAAAAAAAATCCGGGTATTGGATACCCAAAAACTCGGGTGGATACAATGTTTTAAAAAGACAATACAGACATACAGTTTTAAACTTATAACCAAAAACTATAACACTGATATCTATTTATAGTAGTAGTCTGTCTATTGAATTCTCAACCAGTCCCATTGATTTTCTACATTGGTGGTGATGAGTGGGATGCTAGCCTTACCGTAGGGTTGCATAGTGAACAACATAG
The DNA here is from genome assembly GCA_954870605.1 of Acer campestre. Taxonomy (NCBI): domain Eukaryota; kingdom Viridiplantae; phylum Streptophyta; class Magnoliopsida; order Sapindales; family Sapindaceae; genus Acer; species Acer campestre. The sequence goes on from OX940801.1 coordinate 31,308,248, forward strand.
TGAACACTTTATTACAGATTCCAAAATACATTAGAACAATAATCTATCCAAAATTACATTTACAATTACTAAAGTGTTTCCTAAAAAAACAATAAGCAAAAAACTTCTAATAGAGATGCTTTGTTTTGATAAGAAAATGATACATGAGAATGATGTTTGAGATAGGCCTTTGACAATCATCACGAATTGAAAGAAAGAAAAAAAAAAAAAAAAGAAACAAAAACTAAAAGATTAAAATTATTCAACCAAATATTTTTTTTAAAAAAATGTAGAAATTACTCTTACCACCCAATGCCATCCAGTCCCCCACTGTTTGAGTGTTTTGAGTTTGGAGAGTCAATGGAATGAGATAGAAAAAAATATGAGATTTTGGATGGTTTTTATAGAGAAAATTGAGGAAGATGAAAGGGATTGAGTAAACATTGTGATAGGCATATTATGATTATGTGGTTTAATTGACAAAACTTAAAGTTAGATTTAAAGGAGAATATGAAGGGGTTTTGGCTTTTTATTATTGATCATTATAACATTTAAATCAAAGCTCCATCATGGATAAATTAATAGACAAATCAAGCCAAAACTAATCCATCAAATAACCGATAAGAATTGCAATTACGAAACTGATAATGAAGTTAATGCATGACTTAAAATATTGTAATCATATATATATATATATAAATAGAGTTTCATGGCGTCACATGTCGCCGTGAGAGAACTTTGATATTAAATATAAATTCTCATTTTGGCCATAAATCACCTATTATTAATTAATTTAAGAACATTTTATAACATTAATTATTATTCAAAGTTATATGCATGCACAAAGAATGGAGAAGGACAATAATCTAAAACGTTTTATAATATTAATTATCATCCTAATTATTATTCTAATCAAGTTATATGCATGCACAAAGAATGGAGAAAGACAATAATATAAAACGTTATATAATGTTAGTTATATAATGTTAATTATTATAAGTATTTAGATTCTTTTTTTTCTACTTTTGTTGTGGTTGCGACACGTGGCAATTATAAATGTTATTAATAGTTTTAATTTTTTTTTATAATATATAACATATTATATAATAATAATAAATAAAAAAAATTCTACTTTTGATATGGTTATGACACATGGCAATCCTAAATGTTATTAGTTTTTTGTTACATTTTTAATAAACTTTTGATGTGTTTGCAACACGTAGCAATATATAATATATAATATAATAATAATAGACTTTTTTTTTTTCTACTTTTGATGTGATTGCAACACGTGGCAACTATAAATGTTATTAATTTTTTATTTCTATTTTCCTATTTATTGATTGATCAAATTAAACAATTTGATAAATATTAATTAGATAATATAAAGTGTTGCAACTCTATATCTTCATTCATGCACTTAAACGTTTATATATGTATATTTTTTTAATAGTATTATTATATATTTATCACTTGGTATTTTTCATTTTCATATTCATTTATTCATTAATTATATTAAACAATTTGATAAATTAAAAGAGACTACATTAATAGTTCATATTAAAAAGGTAATATCAAGCATCGCAACTCTATATCTTCATTCATACATTTAAACATTTATATATTTTTAATAATATTAATATATATATATTTTTTCTCTTGGTATTTTTCCTATTAATTAATCAATTAATTAATTAATTATATTAAACAATTTGATAAATTCAAAGAGACTACATTAATAGTTTCATATTAAACAAATTGATAAATATTAATTAGATAACCTCAAATGGGTTCACATTCATTGCAACTCTATATGCTAATCATTTACTCAAAAATCCTATCATCTTCCTCAATTTTCTTTATAAAAACCACCCAAAATCTCACATTTTTCCATACTTATTCCATTGGCTTTCCATCACAACGAAACTCAAAACGTCCTAAAGGTGAGGAATTGGCTGGTCTCAATTTTTTTTTAAATATTTTAATCTTATTGTTTTGTTGAATAAATTAATATCTTATTATTTTGTTGAATAGTTTAATTTTAGTTTTTGTTTCTTTCCTTTTTGTTCAGTTTGTGATGATTGTCAAATGACTTTTTCAAAAAGCCGTACACCATTTTAGCTATGGGTTCGATTCTAACTTTCGATTTTGACATTTTTAAGCTTTTGACAAGATTTGATTATGCATGTACATATATCTATATCTAATTGTCGTCATTAATTTCTATGCAATCTCATATAGTAACTCATATATTTGCTAATTTGTTTGTAGGTGCACAGCTTGCTTAGGTAGTTATACTCCATTTTAAAATCCAACACACAGGTGAAAATTCAGAGGTTGCTTTTATGGCTTTACATCCCTTACTCAACCTTTTAAGCAATATAATTAGTTTCCAAGAACCTATTTGACGGCATGAAAAAAGATGGAGACTTTTTTTATCTCCTCCATAATAGTGGCCTAACTCAACCTTTGCTTTTTGTTGGTCATGCTCTTTGATTATAGAAGTGATGATAAAGAAAATAAATTGGATCAACTTCATAGAGATAACATCAAAGCTATGATCTATGTAAGTTCATCATATTTTATTATACTATTATGAACAAAAAAATCGAATTTTTTTAAGGGTACAAATTAATATAATCCAATGTCTTTGTAGGAACTGTTTATGACCGCAACAGAAACAATCTCAAGAATTGTCGAATGGGGTATGACACCATTGCATGTTTTATCACATCGCAGTGATGGGATAATTGAAGTGAAGTACTTCCCATGTCTCTAAAGCATGTGTCTTTCAAAAACTTGGAGGTCTCATAAACGTTGCACTTAGTGACTTTTAGTTTCAATATATTAAACGTTTAATTATTGTTATTATTGCTATTATTATACAAGTTACATTAGAGCCTTTCAAAAACTTGGAGGTCTCATAAACTTTGTACTTGGTGACTTTTAGTTTCAATATTAAACATGTAATTATTGTTATTATTGCTATTATTATACAAGTTACATTAGAAAAAAAAATTATCCTGTATTTGCATTTATTTTATATATAACTGTATTTGTAAAACTGATATCATATATCATATTTCAAATAATAATCCATATTTAATGTTGTTAATTAGTTATAAAATATGAAGTCCCTATTAATTGCAATTTATAATATGATAATTAGGTCTTTATTAATTATATCCAATTTATTATTTTAAAAAAATTATATCATATTTATATAGTATTGTATAATATGATAATATTATATAATATGAAGTGTCACTGTCTAATGATGTTAATTAGTGATATATTATGAAGAGTCCCTATTTTCCATGTTCAAAAGACATTAATATTAATCAAATAAAAGAAACATTAAAAGAGTCCTTATTAACCATGTAAAAAAAAAAAAAAAAAAAAAAAAAGAAGAAGACATTATTATTAATCAACTAAAAAGAATACATTAATATTTATTAATTAATCATATTAATTAATTAATTGATAAAAAATATGAACGAGTAGGTGAAAATCAAGAGGCACTCCATATCATATGAAGTCTCACGATTATAGAATATTTTAATTACGATATGAAAAATTTCCAAAAAAAAAAAAAAACCTATTCAGTTTGATAATTTTTTTTAACAAAGCCCGTGCATCGCACGGGTTGGCATACTAGTTAAGGAGTATAAAGATTATATATAATAATAATATTAATAAACAAAACAACTAATTAATGGTCAAGTTAAAAATAATAATAATAATTAATGGTTCAATTATAGGAGATTATCTACGTATAGAAATAGAAATGAATATATAGCATTTAAGTCCAAAACTCCTTCACGGCGACACGTGTCAATGTGAGGTTCCATTTTACTATATTACTAGTTTTTCAACCCGAGCGTTGCACGGGCTTTGTATAAAAAATTGTTTGTAAAACATTGTGTTGTTTATACCGAAATTTTTGATGCAAACATGTTTAAACTTAATGAAAATGTAGTTTTTCCTTTCAATAAAGCATCAGTCATCAGATAGCATGAAAAAATAAAACACACCAACATTGATGATATACATAGATCTTCAAATTAATGAGAAATGTTAAAAAAAATTATTTGTTTATCATAGAAGTTGACATGTCTGTTGACTTTCCCAACAAATAATGTTCATTAAATTGTAATGTTAAATTCATTAATGATTGAATTATTGATATTATTAATAAATAACTAATTATATTTTGATAAAAAAAAAAAACTAATTATAAAACAATAAAGCAAGATGAACTGATTCTTAAGTAGTTAAATTTGATTTAATTAAATCATTGTCAATTATAATGATGGTTATTGTCTCTAATAATCCGTTAAGGAAACTCTTAGGTCTCCAATATCATTAATAAACAAAGACTCTCCATTTCTATCTCCATTATTCCAGTTTAGATGAACATATTTCTTAAGGATTATTTAATTTATTATATAGGTTAATTAAAAATTATTTTTTGTATTAATTGAAAAGCTCTCTCTATATCTCTTTAGCAATATATATATACATATAATGACAAATTATTAATTTTTGTTATGTTATCATTAATATATTTCCATTGATATGCTTTTAAAATTTACCATTAATTCCATAAAAATAAATAATAAAAAAAAAACAAACAAATTACCGTTGATTTGGTAATACAATTACTATTTTAATTTTCTTTATAAAATATTTATTTATTGCCATTTATAAGAATAATTAAAATTCAAAAACTTTTATTTTTAGAAATAATCATATTGTATTTATTAATACATAGTTAATACATTCTAAACAATCTAAAAGAAAAGAAAACAAAAAGGTAAAAAAATAGAAAAAGAATTATAAATATTTATAATTATATAGAGTTAAATACCTATTGAGATTAGCTATTTACAATCCATTTTTTTTTCACATTTATTTTCTTAAGACATTTCATTTTAATAAATTAAAATTTTGAAACTTCTAAATACACCCCAATTTACTCGAAAATATTATATATATATTATATAAAAACGCTAATTCTAGAAACACTTGTAGAAGTATTAATTAATTAAAAAAAAAAAAAAAAACCTCCATGGAGGATATTATCAAACCAAATGATAAATTAATTTTTTTTTCCACAATTTTTTTCGAAAACATTCTATTTTTTTAATAAATTCTTGATTAGATTTTTTTTTCAAGCATCCTTCTCATAGATGATTCAATAAAAAAAATAAATGGTGAAGAATTTTATGGAGATGCAAATAGTAGTAGGAGTTTTTGTTTATTTATTACCATATATATATATATATGTGTGTGTGTGTGTAAAATTAAGAGTGAATTTCATATATTTAGAAAATGAATCTATTTAATTGAATGTAATAATTAATGTTTATAATGTGTTACCATTAATAATTGATAAAAAATTATTATTTTAATTATTTGTTATGTTATCATAATATCATTAATATCTTAATATTAATAAGTTTTTAGAATTTATCATTAATTCTATAAAAAAAAAAATTAAAAAAAAACGGATTACTATTAATTTGGTATTACAATTGATGTTTTGAAAAATATTTATTTATTATCATTTATATGGATAATTAAAATTCTAACAGTTATTTTTGGAATAATAATCTTGTATTCAATTCATAATTAATAAATTCTAAAAAACCAAAAAGAAAAGAGAGCAAAAAGGTTAAAATATATATATAAAGAAAAAAACTGCCAAAAAAATGTATAAATTACCTTAAAAAAAATCCGGGGAAAAATCGAGTATTTGATTCCCAAAAATTGGAGTAGATACAATATATATATATTTTTTAATAAGAGACTATATAGTGCTACAGTTATAACCAAGAATATAACCATAATATTTATCTATAGTAATAGTACGTCTATTGAATCCATCGTTCATAAGTACAAAGAACATCATAAGTCTCGACCGGTTCATTGATTTTCTGCATTGGTGGTTATGAGCAAGATGCTAGCCTTACTGGATGGTTCCATAGCAAACACCTCAGTTGACAGCTAATTGAAAATCCAAGACTGCCAAAGTTAAAATTCCATGATCAATCCAAAATTATTTTTTTAACTACTAAAGCGTTGCCTACAAAAAAAAAATATAAAAAAAATTATTCAATCAAATATTTAAACAAAATCTGTAGAAATTACTCTTACCACCCAACGCCATCAAATTCCCCACTGCTTGTTTTGAGTTTGCTCGTGAGGGAGAGTCAATAGGCTGAGATGGAAAAAACATGAGATTTAAAAAAATAATAATAAAAAAGGATTAAAATTATTCAACCAAATATTAAAAAAAAAAAAAAATCTATAGAAATTCCTCTTACCACCCAATGGCATCCAATTCTCCACCACTTGTTTGAGAAAGTCAATGGAATAAGATGGAAAAAAATATGAGATTTTGAAAATTGAAGGAGATGAGAGGGCATAAATGATTTAGAGAGAGAGAGAGAGAGAGAGAGAGAGAGAGAGAGAGAGAGAGAGAGGATGGTTTAAATAATTGAGTCTACAAAACTACAATTGTCATTAATCAAATAAAAATAATTGTTTTAATCGTATATTAAATCAATAAATAATTACATGACTGTTAATTTTTATCTGTTAGAATTCATAGAATCAGTACTAAATAGCTCATAAAATTTTAGTTGAACTAATAAATCATATATGATATATGATTATTAATATAGAATGATAGCAATCAATAATAATAAGATGAATAGCCAATTTAAATTCAAAGCTTAATAATAGAAGATATTAGGAATATATGATTACATTTAATTTCAAAGCCCTCATACAGCGACATGTGGCGCTGGTGAAACTCTATTATTATATATAATATATATATATATGATATGGTGAGTTTTTGGTGTTTTATTATTGATAATGATAATAACCATTAAGAGATTAATAGATCATGTATTATTAAACATTATATTCAATTAATCTGCATTATCTATATTATATCTGTATGGAGATAAATATGAATTTGTTACTAATAATATTATTAATATTAATAGTTAATAAAATTTAATGCCAAAATTTAATGTCAAACCTTTGTTCATGAATCCAGGAAGAATATCAAAAGATTAAAGATAAATATGAATATATTAATATTAAAAACTTCTCTTTCTCAAATGAATCAATATATTCTTTATGAATATTAATATTAATAATTAACAAAAATTAATGTTGAATTTCTCTCATGTTGATACGTGGCAGAGTTTGGGTTCCATTATAAGGTATAAATTAAAGTTTCATAATAATAATAATAATAATAATAGGAAAAGAATAGGAAAGGAATGGTTAAAACTTTATATTCATTGTATTATTATTGTACCTATTTAATAATAATAATAATAATAATAATAATAATAATAATAATAAAAGAAGTAAATGTATAAATGAATATATAGAATTTAATTTCAAATCTCTCATACGACGACATGTGTCGCTTATAGATTCCATTTTACTATATTATATAGATATAGATATAGATATAGATAAGTGGGCTCCATATAAAATAATAATAATAAATTATAAATGAGTCATTTAATGGAGTATCATTGGAACTAGTGGTGACCACGATTCCAGTAAACCGTCAGTTTTGTCCGCTTTTTAACTGGAACCGGATGGGCCAAACCGGAACTGAAACCGAAACCAAAATCGAAACCGAAATCTCCAGGTACGCAACCCCTTCTAATCAATTATTTTATTACACGTCTGAAAAAAATAGAGAATAATTAGCATTAACGGTTGCAACTGAACACTTACCTTTTGGTTTTGGTGAGAAAGTAGGTTTTGTTAATTATTGTCAAAATGCATTAAATCCTGCAATGCAACGTGTTCCTAGATCCACTCTTACACGTACACTAAATAGCATTTACAGAAGAGAAAAAAACAAATTGAAAACATTTTTTCTGAATTTCAAGGTCGCGTTTCCGTATGTGCCGACAATTTTGGTAGTCATTCATATTTGGGTGTCACATGTCATTATATGGACAATGACTGGGACATGCAAAAAAGAATTCTTGCATTTTGTGCTTTTGATGACTCGCATTCAGCTTAAAATATTTTTCAACTCCTTAAAATCATTTTTCAAGAGTATAATATCCTAAACAAAATTTTTGCTATTGGCTTGGATAATACTGCAAGCAATATCGCATCTATTCTTATGTTACAGGATTTGTGCAATCCCTATTTTGGGGGTAAATTATTTCATCAACGTTGTGCATGTCATGTTTTAAATTTGTGTGTTGAAGCTGGATTAGCAGAGCTTTCTACTTTTATTAGACCAATTAGAGATAGTATTAACTATATCTGGAGGCATAACAAAATCCAGAAACAATGGTTAAAATATTGCTCTAAGAATAATATGCGTCCCAAAAAAATTTCTCGAGATATTACCACTCGTTGGAATTCAACTTATAAATTGCTTAGTGAAAGTGTTGAATATAGGGATTTATTAGTTTCTTTTATTACTTATAATGTTCCTTCAATTTCTCTTTAATTGAACCATCAGGATGTATGTATAAAAATTCTTGATTTGTTACGTGTTTTTAATGATGGTACAACCACTTTATTTGGTGTTTACTATCCCATTACTCATTTATTTCTTATTCAAAGTGTTAATATTGTTGGTACATTCAATGATTGTGATTTTGATGTTCAATTGAGTCCATGTCTTGCTGCCATGAGGAGAAAATAGTTACAATATTGTGGGCAAATTCCAAATATTTACTTGGTTGCACCATGTTTAGATCCACGCTTTAAATTTGAATGTTTACAGGATTATTTAGCTAATCATTACAAATGTTTAGATTTAGAAGTTGATGTTCTTTAGTATTGTGATTCCATTAAGAAATTGTTTTATGAATTATATCATGAATATCTTAGAATGTATGGTCCGTCTTTGAATGTGCCGGTTTCATAACCCCAACCCACATCTAGTGGTACTAGTAATTCTGCAAAATTTCAATTAAGGGGTTTAGGGGATCGACTGTTTTCCCAAAGAACCAAAAAATTACGAACATCTTCTTTATCATCAACGGAATCTAAGGTTGATTGGTATTTACAAGACACTTATAAATTTAAAGATGAAGAATTTAGTCTCCAGGCTTGGTGAAAGAGTCATCAACAGGATTATCTAATTTTAGCTATTATTGTCAAACAAATTCTTGTAACGCCGGTTTCTACAGTTGCTGTGGAACAAGAATTTAGTGCAGGTGGAAATATTTTGGACCCAAGACGATCATCTATGTCTCCACAATCACTTGAAATCCAAGTGTGTGTTGATGATTGGACAAAGGCAAAATATAGACAACAAGAACTTCAGTCGCAGATAGTGAACGACTTCTTCGAAGATGAACAAACCACGGGAACGGAAGACAGTGAATAGATTCCGTTCCAACTTCCAACCTCCAACACTGAGTAACTAATTAAAGGTAAAAGAACTACGTGGCCTTTGATTCCTCTACATTGATGGAGGATAAGTATGCAGCTTAATTGTGGTAAAAAATTAAGTGCAAGACCGGTATTTTTTTTTTTTTTAAAATTTTAACTTTATTACATTGTAATATTGTATATTTGAATTCAAGCCTTCAAGGCCAATTTCTAATTTTTTTTTATTTTTTTTGTGAAATTGTAAAGTTGTATTTATTAATCTTTTCTTCTAAAGATTGTGAACTACTTTAAATACTTCAATAGAAAATGTTTGTAAATGTATTTTTATTTAAAATTTTGTTCATTGGAATTATGATTGGGAAGAATTAATATTGATTGGGATTTGGGAAAAAAAATTGAAAAAAAAAAAAAAAACGAAACTGAAACCGGACCAAACCGAAACCGAAACCGAAACCGTTAAACTGGCGGTTTGAAACCGGTACCAAACCGGTGGTTCCGGTTTCGGTTTCGGTTTCGGTTTCGGTTTTGGTTTTGGGTGGCCACAAAACCGAAACCCCACAAAACCAAAACCAAACCGGTGCCACCGCTAATTGGAACAAAAACCCCCTTAATGATCCCTGAAAAGTTAAAACACAACATCCATCCTCAAATAAACGGCCTCCAAGGGAGACCTTTGGAGATTCTATTAACCTTTAAACTTTTGTAGGACATGTCTAATCCTCTTCTGTTTGATTAGTCTAGCTGTTGTTGTTTCTGAGTTTTGGAACAACCCATAGACATGTTTATGGATTTACTTTGGCTGAATCTGTAACTATTTTCCTTCTGCTGCACATTATTCTATGCACATTATGCTTCGGCTATAACAATTCTTACTATTAATAATATGGGCAAATTGCACTGCACCCTTGAGGTTTGGGAAAATTACACTTAGTTGGAAAAGTTTTGGTATTATACATTAACACCCCAAAGACTTAAGTTTGACTTTGAAAATACCTAAAATGCCCCTAGTTATATTATTTTATACTTTATTTTTTTGCCTTTTAACCAAAAACTTTATAAGCTTTAATAAAATAAAAAAATTAAATAAAAGGTATGATTCATTAAATAAATAAATAGTCTTAAAAAATTAATTAGATAAATAGATAGTCTTAAAAAATAAATAAATAATTAAAAACATTAATTTTTTTTTTTTAAGGATATCCATTAATAGGGACCAGAAAAGCTCTAAATATCCAAACTCTTACGGTAATGATGACGGTGAGAGAAGATTTATGGTTCCCCTAGTGTTTGGATATCTAGAACTTGAAGGGAACCTTGAAGCTTCTCTCACCATCATCTTTACCGTAAAAGTTTGGATATTTAGAGCTTTTATTGTCCATATTAATGGATATCCTTAAAAAAATTATTGTTTTTAATTTTTTCATTTATTTATTTAATTTTTTAAAACAATTTATTTATTTAATTTTTTAAAACTATTTATTTAATGAGACATTTTTTTATGGCACTCTTTCCAAAGCCATTTATTGAAAAGCAGTGTTCTAGTAAACGCTAGGTGCTAGTCGGGCGGTAGAGCAGCGCCTAGCGCCTAGGCGGCAGGAGATTTATTTATTTATTTTAATTATTTTTCCTACATACAAAACCAATATTCAATGTCTTTAAAAAAATTTAATATTCAAATTTTAAAGAGTGTAACTATGATATAAAAATGATTTTGATTCCGTCTAAACCGATTTATCGGTAAAATCGACCGACAAATTGATCAAATTACTCGTTTTTTTACCCACCACCTAATACGGCCGATTTTGTCCTAATCGGGACGGCCGGAGGCCGCCTAGCGCCTAGGCGCGATTTTTCGAACACTGTTGAAAAGTCACCAACTTAATAAGTTTTGTAGAAATAGCACCAAAGTATGTGATCTACCAAAATTGCCCCTCACTTATTCCTTCTTCCTCTCTCACTCTCTCTTTCTTCTTCTCTCCCTTTCTTCCTCTCTCCTTTTTTTTTTCTCAAAAACCTCCATTGATCCATCAATGGAGATTAAAACGACCTCCATTGAAACGACCTTCGTCGAAACGGTCGACTTCCTTTGATGGAGATCAAAACAACCTCCGTTATAAAAAAAATATTCTTGAAATAAGTCTTGGTTATTTTGCAATAAGTCTCGAGTATCTGAAATAAGTCTCGGGTAGTTGGAAATAGCTTGAAATAAGTCTCGGGTGACCTACCCGTGACTTATTTCAGATGCTCGAGACTTATTTCAAAATAACCGAGACTTATTTCCAGAATTTTTTTTTAAAACAGAGGTCGTTTTGATCTCCATCAAAGGGAGTCGACCGTTTTGATGGAGGTCATTTTGATGGAGGTCGTTTTGATCTCCATTGCTGGATCAATGAAAAAAAAAAAAGGAGAGAGGAAGAAAGAGAGAGAAGAAGAAAGAGAGAGTGAGAGAGGAAGGATGAATAAGTGAGGGGCAATTTGGGTAGATCACATACTTTGGTGCTATTTCCACAACACTTAATAACTTGGTGATATTACCACAAAACCAATGGAATTTGGTGCTATTTCCTTTTATTTAATTTAATTTTTTAAACAATTTATTTATTTAATTTTTAAAAAAATATTTATTTATTTAATTTTTAAAACTACTTATTTATTTAATTTTTTAAAACTATCTATTTATTTAATATTTTAAAACTATTTATTTATTTAAGTTTTTTAAAACTATTTATTTATTTAAGTTTTTTAATTATTTTAAACTATTAATTTATTTAATGAATCATATCTTTTATTTAATTTTTTTTAAATTTTATTAAAGTTTATAAAGTTTTTGGTTAAAAGGTAAAAAAAAAAAAAAGTATAAAATAATATAACTAGGGGCATTTTAGGCATTTTTAAAGTCAAACTTAAGTCTTGGGGGTGTTAGTGCATAATATCAAAACTTTTCCAACTAATTGTAACCTGTCCAACCCTCAAGGGTTGTAGTGCAATTTGCCCTAATAATATTAATTTGGACTAATTGCACAAATGTCCCCTAATTTTAGGCATAATTGCATGCATATGGAACTTTTACCTATAGTTGCACAAATGTCCCCTGCCGTTAGTTGACTTCCGTTAACTCTAACCGTTGACCACAATTTTAACCCGCAATGACTAAAATGCCCCTAGTTACCTATTTTATTATTTAAATTAATAATTGAAAAACGAAACATAAAAGACCAAAAAAAAAAAAAAAAAAAAAAAAAAATCAATCATTTTTTTTTTCTCTTTCATTTTCTCAACCCTCAAACACAGTCCAACAAAACTTACCAAACAAAAACATAAACTCAATCCCACAAATCAAAACCAAAACTCAAATCCTCAAACAACAATCAAAAATCAAATTCATAAATAAAAACCCAAATCCATCAATTCCACAACTAATTAACCACATCCATTTTTAAAAAAATAGAACTTCAATGGTGGATTTTTAACTTTCTAGGTTGAAGTTCTATTTTTTTTTTTTTTTTTAATGAATGTGGTTAGCTGGTTGTGGTATTGATGGATTTGAGTTTTTATTTGTGGATTTGATTTTTGGTTGTTGTTTGAGGATTTGAGTTTTTGTTTTGATTTGTGGGATTGAGTTTTGGTTTTTGTTTGTTAAGTTTATTTTTGAATTGTGTTTGGGGTTGAGAAAATTAAAGAGAAAAAAAAATGATTGATTTTGTTTGTTTTTTTTTTTTTTCTTTATCTTTTCTGTTTCGTTTTTTAATTATTAATTTAAATAATAAAATAGGTAACTAGGGGCACTTTAGTCATTGTGGGTTAAAATTGTGGTTAACGGTTAGAGTTAATAGAAGTCAACTAACGGCAGGGGATATTTGTGCAATTATGGGTAAATTTAGGGGTGCTTGTGCAATTAGTCCTATTAATTTTAGCCAAACTCTACTATTTTCTATTTCGCTATACATGCAATTATGCCTAAATTTAGGGCACATTTGTGCAATTAGTCTTATTAATTTTAGCCAAACTCTACCATTTTCTCTTCCGCCAAACTAGTATATACGGTTTGAACTCAAAACAATCCCAAAAAATGGTTCATATGTACAATACATTATTTAAAAAGACAAGCCAGTTTAATTTGATTAGTTTTCAAGTAATGTTAAATTGTCCAAATTCATACTCAAATGATGTGACATGTTAATTGTCATCATAACATCACTCGACAAATAATCTCATGAGGTGTTGAAATACTATAGTTTATAGGTTATTGGCAGAAATTTTCTCTGAAATATATACGAATTCGTATGTTGCCCCTAAATGTTTTTTTTTTAGACTTTAAATGCTTGAACTATCTCTTATTGGCAAAACCTGACGGAATGATAACGAAACCCACTTTCCGTCCACTTTCTCGTCATGTGCCTTGCATGTGTGTTTGTAAGTAAGGTTAAAATTGGAATAACATAATTGAAAATTAAAAATTAAAAAAATATTTGAAAATAAATTTTTCTATAAATGGAATCTTCTAGTTCAGCATCATCATCATCCCAGTTCATCAACTGGTGCGGCGGCAGCGGCGACTTCATTGCCTCTGTCTTCATAGATGCACACGTTTCTTTCTGCTTCAATGTCCTCCTCTCATCAAAAACACAATCCACTTCAACAATTCACCAACAAGACTCTGGAGCACATCATCATCATCTAAAACAAACACACACAATAATATATTTTTTTAAAGGTTAATTTTTGATCGGAACAGATGTGATCCACATAAAAATGTGAAGTTTTGAAAACGCAGATGGAAAAGAAAAGAAAAAAACAAAAATGGAAGAGAAAGGGTTTGTTGTGAGTTGTGTGAAGAGAGAGAGAGAGAGAGAGATTTTGGATTTGGGGTTTCTGATTCCTTTTTTTATTTAAGTTTTAATATATTTTTGGCTAATTGGCACAAATATCCCCTGAACTATACCTGAATTTGCACCTTACCCCCTGAACTTTTTTTTTCGGCATTAAACCCCCTAAACTCAGCGAAATTTGCAATTGTTAACGGAAATCCAACGGAACCCTAATTCCGTCCAAGAAAATTACACTAAACTCCCCTGATTATATATATAATTGTATTAAACCCCAAAAAATATAATAATATTACCCAAATACCCCTCTGACCAAATTTTAAAAATAAAAATTTAAAATTTAAAATTTAAATAATGGTTAAATAATAATAAAATTCTGAATTTTATTATAAAAACAATAAAATAAATATAGAAATGAAAAAATTAAATTGATTTAACAATTATTAAATTATCTTTTTTTTTTAAATATCCCTAAATATAAACCCATATAAATATTTAAATTATTAAAGAAAAATAAAATAATGGTTAAATAATAATACAATCCCCTTTCAATAATAATAATAATAATAATAATAATAAAATTCTTATTTTTTTTTATAAAGACAATTAAATAAATAGAGAAATGAAAAAAAATCTCTATTTATTTAATTGTCTTTATATTATTATTATTATTATTATTATTATTATTATTATTGAAAGGGGATTGTATTATTATTTAACCATTATTTTATTTTTCATTAATAATTTAAATATTTATATGGGTTTATATTTTGGGATATTTAAAAAAAAAAAGATAATTTAATAATTGTTAAATCAATTTAATTTTTTCATTTCTATATTTATTTTATTGTCTTTATAATAAAATTCAGAATTTTATTATTATTTAACCATTATTTAAATTTTAAATTTTAAATTTTTATTTTTAAAATTTGGTCAGAGGGTATTCGGGTAATATTATTATATTTTTTTGGGTTTAATACAATTATATATATAATCAGGGGAGCTTAGTGTAATTTTTCTGGATGGAATTAGGGTTCCGTTGGATTTCCGTTAACAATTGCAAATTTCGCTGAGTTTAGGGGGTTTAATGCCGAAAAAAAAAAAGTTTAGGGGTAAGGTGCAAATTCGGGTATAGTTCAGGGGGTATTCATGCCAATTAGCCTTTATTTTTTTGATTAGGTGATCTCCACCTAATCAAATTTTTTTCTTCAAGTTTATTTTTTTTTATTCGATATTTTTAAAGGATCTCAACCTTAATTTTTATTTTTTTTTTTTCGAAAAAAATAATTATTAAGTGGCCGGCCTTTGGATTTGGGGTATCTGATTCCTTTTTTTTCTTTAAGTTTGAATTTGTTTTTTTATTAGTTGGAGATCCAAATCTCCACCTAATCAAATTTTTTTTATTAGATTGGATAGCAACCTTTAAATATAATTTTATTTTTTATTTTATAAATAAATTTATTATGTGGCCGGCCATTGGATTTGGGGTTTCTGATTCCTTTTTTTCTTTAAGTTTTAATTTATTTTTTTATTAGGTGGAGATATATATTGGAGATCCTTTTTTCTTTATGTTAAGCCCAGCAATTTGTTTTGGTTTTAACTTTTGACTGTTAATTCTCAAGTTGGTTTAAAATACCAAGCAGTTAATTAATTGTATGACAAGCAGGAGCCATTCTTAAGCAAGTCTTTCTAATTGCTGCTTTCTACGTGTATGACTATATAATCATATAATATAATCTTATTTCAATATAAATCATATAATAACGTTTGCATTATGTGAAGAAATGACTGCTGGTGTGGTGGGAATCAATTTTTTTTTTTTTCTTTAAGTTTTTATTTTTATTTTTTTTATTAGATTGGATCCCAATCTTTAAATATAATTTTTTTTTTTTTGTTTTTTTTTTTTTTGAAAAATAAATATATTAGGTGGTCGGCCATTTGAGTAAGATGGAGTCCAAGCTGTTTTGGAAAAAATCAATAAGATAATAGAAGCACTCCTGTTTGTCTATCTTCAATTATCAATTTTGTGAAAGTGAATTCTACTGGAATACCAAAACCAAACTGAGTTCTTGCTTTCTCTCATCTTTTTCCTTTCATTTCCAAATTCCAATGGCAGAGCTCATTCTTTCTGCTGTCCTTCCAGTGTTGTTCGAAAAATTGATGGCTCCTGAACTGCTCAACTTTGCAACTCAAGAGGGTGTACGTTCAAAGCTCAAAAAATTGGAAAAAACATTGAAGATGATCGAGGCACTGCTAATCGATGCTGAGGAGAAGCAGCTGAGGAATGGAGCTGTGAAGATTTGGCTGGACGAGCTCCAAGATTTGGCTTATGACGCGGAGGATATCTTGGATGAGTATGCAACTGAAGCTTTGAGAAGAAAGTTGAAGGTAGAGGAGTATCGGGCCAGCACTAGCAGAGCTCGGAAACTCATTCCTGCTTGTTGCATTGGTTTCACTCCGAGTGCTTTATGGTCCGATTTCAGCATGCGCTCCAAGATCGATGAAATTACTAGCCGGTTAGAAGTTCTTTGCAAGCAAAAAACTGATCTTGGGTTGGTTGATATTGCCGGAGGGAGATCCACTGCTTCGTGGCAAAGGCCACCCACTTCAAGTTTGCAAACTGAACTTGCTGTTTTCGGAAGAGATGAAGACAAAGCCAAAATACTTGAAATGGTGTTGACCGATAAACCAGGTGATGGCAACTTTGGTGTAATATCCATTGTGGCCATGGGTGGAGTCGGGAAAACAACGTTGGCTAGACAAGTGTATAATGACAAGCCAGTGGAAGAATTTTTCCACCTAAAAGCATGGGTCTGCGTCTCTGACGATTTTGATGTTATGAGAATCTCCATGGCCATTCTTGAAAAAATCACTGGTCGTGATATCCATCTGAAGAATTTAGATACGGTGCAAGATCAACTCAAGAAAGAAGTAGCTGGAAGTAAATTCTTGTTTGTCCTGGATGATGTTTGGAGTGAAGACTATAACAAGTGGGAATTACTGAGGTCACCCTTTATGGTTGGAGCTCATGGGAGTAAGTTCATTGTGACGACTCGTCATGAAGGTGTTGCCTCAACAATGAGACGTCCCAATGAATGTTATAAATTAATGCCACTTTCAGAAGATGATTGTTGGTCATTGTTTAAAAAGCATGCGTTTGATAGCGAAGTCATGGGTGCAGATCCATTGATTCGTCAAAAAGTCATTGAAAGGTGTAAAGGTGTGCCACTGGTAGCGAAGACTCTCGGTGGTCTTTTACGGTCTAAGAGAAGAGGAAAGTGGTTAGATATATTGAATAGCACACTATGGCAATTACAAGATGAAAGTGAGATCTCTAAGGCTTTGCTAATAAGTTACCACCATCTTCCATCACATTTAAAGAGGTGTTTTGCTTATTGTTCGATACTTCTAAAAGATTACGAATTTGAAGAAAAGGAACTCGTCTTTTTATGGATGGCAGAAGGCTTGATTCAACAATCTGGTGACAATGATCAATTGGAAGATTTGGGAAGTGAGTATTTTCATGATCTATTGTCAAGGTCAATGTTTCAAGTATCGAGTAGCAATGGTTCTAAATATATAATGCATGACAATATTGTTAATGATCTGGCCCAAAAGGTCTCTGGAAAACTAAGTTTTAGATTGGAGGATGAACTAGACTCCAATAATCAATCAAATATATCTGAAAAGACTCGTTATGCTTCTTATATACGTCATACATATAATCACAAAAGAAGATTTGAAGTCTTCAATGTTGCTGTGCACTTAAGGACGCATATGTCAATGCCAAATGAATTGGTTACGACCTCTTATGTTAGCCATACGTTCATTTCTGATTTGTTGTTGAGGTTCAAAAAATTGAGGGTGTTATCGGTACGAACTCACTTTATCGTTGCACTACCAGATTCAATTGGTGGCTTGAGACTTCTAAGGTACCTCAACCTATCTAAAAGTCAAATCATAAGTTTACCTGAGTCGGTAAACTCAATGTGCAACCTGCAAACTTTGTTACTGCGAAATTGTGTTAAATTCTTGAAGTGGCCTTGTAGTATGGGGAATTTAATTAATTTGCGGCATTTTGATATCTTAGGTGCATCTTCAATAAAAGATATGCCAATGGGAGTGAGAAAATGGGAACGTCTCCGAACTTTATCTAACTTTATTGTGGGTAAAGATTCCGGATCCGATTTGAAAGATTTGAAGCATTTAAAGTTTCTTTGCAAAGAATTTCGCATTTCCAAATTAGAAAATGTGATTGTTCTTGAAGACACAATAGAATGCATATTACGTGATAAGGAAGAACTTAAAGTTCTTTTACTAGAATGGGGATTTAGGTATGAAGAACCACAAGATGAAGAAGTAGAATCACGGGATATGGAAGTAGATAAAAAAGTACTTGATATGCTTCGACCTCATCCAAATCTAGAAAAGCTCACAATAAGAAAGTTCGGGGGTACACAACTTTCTTCTTGGGTTGGAGATAGTTCATTCTCGGAGATGACAGTCCTAGAATTGGAAGATTGTAAGAAATGCGAAATCTTACCTTCATTTGGGCTATTAAATTCCCTTAAGAATCTCACTATCAAAGGTATGAAGGGAATAAAAGAATTGGGTTCTGAGTTTTATGGAAATGGTCCGTCAGAACCTTTTCCATCTTTGGAGACTCTCTGTTTTACAAATTTAGAAGATTGGGAGTTTTGGAACCCTGTCAAAGAAAATGAGAGCTTTCCTAATCTCCAAGAGCTTTCCATTGTAAAGTGCCCAAAACTCTGTGAAAGATTACCCAACAATCTCTCTTCTCTGAAGAAGCTTGTGATCCGCGGATGTGAGCAGCTGGTGGTTTCATTATCAAACATCCCGAAGCTTTGCGAACTGGAGCTTGATGAATGCAAGAAGATTGTATGCAGTAATTCAGCCGATTTCAAGTCATTAGAATCTATGAGTCTTTCAAATATTTCAGATTTTGGTGATTGGCCAAGGCAAGAATTTAAGAAAGTTGAAGGTCTAAAGATTGAGGGTTGTGAAGAGCTCATTGAATTGTGGCAGAATGAGATTTTCCTTGAGAAGCCACTTCAAGGGTTGCATAGTCTCACATCCCTTAGAGAGTTTCATATTGGAAATTGCAACAACCTCACAACTTTACTTCAGAAGAACACTCATGTGGAAGAATTGAGAATTGAGATGTGTGATTCTCTCAGTTTCATTTTCAGAGGACAAATACCTCAATCCTTAAAGAAGCTTCATGTTAGTTCTTGTGAGAAATTTCAATGTTTGTTGGATACTTGTACCTCGTTATTTTTACTTCCCAGGGAGAAAGTCAATGCCGACACGTCTCACCTAGTTGACTTGCATATAAGCAGCTGTCCATCTTTGAAGTGCTTGCCATCAATAGACCGATTATCGACTGCACTCACACGTCTTGAAATTTGGAATTGTTCAAATCTCACAACCTTGTCGTCGACTGGTCATTTACCCGTGGCTCTCAAACATCTTCAAATTGAACATTGCTCAGAGCTCATAGACATATTACCAAACGGCCAATTACCCGAAACTCTTGAAATCCTATATATTGGGTTTTGTGAAAAACTAGAATCAATAGTTGAGGAATTTCATAATAACAAGGCTCTTTACAGAATCATAATTTCTAGATGTGATAATCTCAAATCCTTACCGAAGGGCCTAGAAACCCTCAGCAGTCTTCGTAGCATCCATATGGCATATTGTGGTGGTTTTGCTTCATTTCCGAAAGGAGGGTTCCCCGACAGTAATTTAAAAGTTTGGCTCGATGAATGTGAGAAGCTAGAAGCCCTGCCCAGCGGAATACACACTCTCTCCTCTTTTCAAGAATTAAAAATTATCAAGTGTCCAAATATGTCCTTGTCTGAAGATGGTCTGCCCACCAAACTTGCAGAGCTTCTAATTCACGGTCTCAAACAATATAAACAGCTCAGGAAATGGGGGTTGCACAATCTCACCTCTCTCACATACCTCGGCATTTCTGGAGAGCCAGATGGAGAGTCTTTACGAGAGGAGGACATGACAATTACTTTGCTGCCCCGCACTCTAAATCGGTTGTGGATTGAAGAATTCCCAAAATTGAAATACTTGCCTTTCAAGGATTTCAAAGACCTCCCCTCTCTTGAGGTCTTGACAATCTGGAATTGCCCAGAGCTCACATCACTTCCAAGTCTGCCATCTTCGCTGTTGTATTTAAATATCAATAATTGTCCTTTGCTGAAAGCAGCATGCAAAAGAGATAATGGAAAAGAGTGGTCCAAGATAGCCGACATCCCTTGCATTGAGATAGATGGCAAAAACATCTACGATCCAGAGGAAGCATCCGGAAATTAGCTAATTCATCCTTTATCTTCTATTTCAGGTATGCTTACTTATTTATAACATCAGAACAGCTAGTTAGTAAGAATACTAGTTGACTCAAGTAATTGTTTGCTTTCACTATCTGAATGGCCAGTTTGCTCTTAAAGAAAATAGCTAACATGATATATATTGCCTTTATGCTTTGTATTCAAAGACACCTCCGTTGTTGTGCTGAGGAGTTAAATACTGCCTAACTTGGGTTTGATAAGTAATTTATGCTGATTTTGACTGTTTGATGTGACTAAAACTGCATAGTTATGATAGCAGCTACAGAGTACTGCAAAGTTATGATGTTTACAGATGTCTATGGTGCTATTTTCCTTTTGATTTTATGAGATTATGATGGGCCATTGGTTTATTAACAGGGAGGAATCTCACAACCCAGTAAGGCCTCTCATCCCGGTTCGAAGCAGGGAGTAATTTTTCGCTTCAGCTCTTTCAACGAACTCTGACTCATTTAAGAAATCGATACACGGAGATATGAGGAACCTCTGTACCGAAGTTTTAAGACATCCATATGCAGGAGGTATCATTTAAGAAATCATTTTCCCTTCAGTTTTTTTAACATTTTTTCTTCTTAAATACATTATTACTAGAAAACCAATTTGAGCTGATGAAAGAAATTAAGTTCCTCAAGAAAGTAATACTAGCTTTTGTTTATGTAGTTCAGACAAGTTCTTGTGCTTCTGCATTCAGCGGCTGATCATGCTACTTAGAGATGCATGCTGCTATGTCTGGCTGACCTCAGGTGGATTGTATATGCTGGAATTTTGGTGTTTCATTTTTGTACTGAAGATCTTGGAAGATGCTGCTACTATCTGCTTTTAATGGAAACTAAATCACCCCAATTTTGGTCATAGTTTCGCTGCAGAATTGCGAGGAGGCTGCAAGGTCCAGTTGCAGTTCCACTCGTTGGCCTGCTAGTAAAAGAGCTGCTGCAACTGCATACTTTGGCATGACAGCAAAGAGCAGCAGGGATCAAACACCTTCTCTTCTTTCAAGTGGTAAATTGGACTATGAATGTTTGTGCAAGCCCACCAAAGATCCCAAAAACTAGTTGAACTTGAGCAGATTCCAACCCAGCATCATCCAATGCTGTTGCCTTGGCTATACGTGGTCATATATTTCTTTTAATTTTCAGTTTGTTAATTACTCTTTAAGTAACTTAGAGAAATATTCTTGCTGACAACATATACTAAGCATTTTCTTAAATGTTTATAATGAAAGAATCAGAAATATGTCCAAGCATAGAATGTGATTGTGATTGCACTCATCTAATTTTCAGTTGTCATTTTTTTTAATCTATTTATATTTGTTATTTTATGAATTTCAGATGCCCGGTTCATCTTAGTAACCAGTGGACTAGTTGGAGACTGTGATTTTGGAGGTACAAAACGTTTTCTACTCCAAGTCTTATGTTTCTGGAATTTATTGCAAACTTATTCAACCCCAATTGACCTCTAAAATTTTATACGATATTTCTATTTCATTTATGTTTGATTAATTTAACTACTGTTGTTGCTGAGGCTTGAAATTAGTGCCAAAATTTGTTACAATTTTCATTAATTTCTAAGAACATTGTAAAATCTTTAGACCATCCCATAGGCAATTTCATTTCATCGTTTAATTTCATTTAAGATGTAATGCAATGGATTGTGAAAGATTGTTGGTAAAGGAATTTAGAAAATCAGGATTAACCATACTACAGAAAAATGAAATTTTGTTTCCTTTCTTCTGTTGCTTATTAGTTTATGGATTTGCTTGCAAGATGAACGTTCTCGTGATTGGCCTGCCAATATGCAATTTTGGGTCTAGCATTCTCCTAGTGGATTTTTTTTTTTTTTGAAAAGTCCTAGTGGGCTCTTCTACTACACATTTCCAGTTTTTCTATGATAGACGATTGGAAATTAACATCAATAAGCACTAAACACTAAACGTAGATTTATCTTAAAAATTGATTGATAATTTCATCTACAATTACTCAAGAAGATGATTAACAATTGATTGTTATACGTTTTACAAAGTTATATCATACTTCTTACCTCTTATGTGTAGTGATTGGAACAAAAATTTGTTTGCTATGATTGATACAAGGCCTTTATATGACTCTAATTTGCCTCTATTTTCTTTATACCCTCGTCATTTTATGTATCTACACCATGCAAGACTTTATCTAACTTTATGCAAACAACAAAGTTGAGAAATAATGTAAGTAAAGTACTTATTTCTACAGTTCTCATTCAGTCGTAATTTTAGAAATAACACTAGCTTATCATTATTTCAATATTTGCTGAAATAAGAATGGTTATGCTATGTAGTTATTACTATTACTGTCAAGTGCTGGAATCTATTCCTATTACCTCCTCTATTGTTGTATTGTAGCTGATATCAAGCTTGAGCCAAGCTCTACCACCTCTATTGCGGTATGCTTCAAATTGGTTAGGCCAGTCTAGAATATTCTACGAACTCAACCAGACGTTCTCCAACATTTATTCTAGAGCATATATATTACTCGAAGTACACATCTGCACTCTTGATAGTAAGTATTATAACTTGTATCATAAAGCACTCATGTCCAAACTTA
Source organism: Acer campestre (assembly GCA_954870605.1). Classification (NCBI taxonomy): domain Eukaryota; kingdom Viridiplantae; phylum Streptophyta; class Magnoliopsida; order Sapindales; family Sapindaceae; genus Acer; species Acer campestre. The sequence continues at coordinate 31,331,417 of OX940801.1, forward strand.
TATCTCTATACAACATTTTTTAACTGATGTCATAATGGGGTAAAAATTCATACAGGGATTGCTTGTCTACCAACATTGTCGCTGCTGTTTTATCTACTGGTGCAGTCTAAATTTATGGATTGCTATCAACTGTCGATGGCTGGATTTCTCTTCAGTTTTCTGTTGTTGAGCTGAAGTCTTTGTTGTGAATTGATTATTCTCCCAGAGAAGCTGTTATGGTTCTCGGTTGTATTATATATCGGAGAATCATGCTACTTGGAAGTGTTTTTCTGCTGCTGCTAGCTGAGCTCAGACAGTGTTCGTGGTATTTTCGAATTTCAGCGTTGCAACTTACAGAAACCTTTAAAAGTGAAGATACTATCTACTAATGGAAGACCGGATTGCTGTCTTTATAAGGCTGCAGTTCCACATATTTGTTGTACTACTGAAAGAGCTTTACAGAGGCTGGTTTTGGCATACAAGGACCAACAGAATTCAAACTTCAATCATTTTCTTAACATAGGCCGGTTTGGCATACAAGGTCCAACAGAATTCAAACTTCAATCATTTTCTTAACATAGGCCGGTTTGGCATACAAGGACCAACAGAATTCAAACTTCCATCATTCTCTTAACATAGGCCGGCCATATGAAATCGTTCTCTGTTTGTACAACTCAACTCATGATGGATCCACTTGTCAGTTGTCACTGCCACTTAATTGTGCAATCATAGATTTGGACATGATTCTTTCCATCCCCTGAATTGAAAAGAGCAAAAACAGTCTACAATATTGAGTATTCTCATTATTATCTTCCAAAATAAATACATGGTATTCAAATCATTGGGGATATTAACATTAATTCCCGCATCTTGAATAGAAAATGGTTCAGTGTAAAGCCTACATCCATAGGCGGAGATGAAAAGAAATTCACTATGATCAATGAAGATTACAAAAGAGTGTTCCAGAATCACTCATAAAACCCAAAACCCTATTACACCCAAAGAACTCTTTAACGGCTCAAAAATACTTCTTCACTAAAAGATTCTATAACCATATATTTATAATATGGGTAAAGACAAAAGCGGAATCTATATGAAATAAGGTTACTGATTAATTTAAGCCATATATTAACAAATCTCCACCTTTGCTTAAATTCGTAACAAGGTCTACTGAGTAGGATTTCAACTCGTCATATCCTTCTAGGGTAGCACATTTTCCCCCGGATCCCCGTTTCCTCACTTCCCCATCTCCATTTGGGGGGAATTTTTTGAGGGAAATTGGGGGGGATGGGGATGAAAATCATCCCCAAATTGAAATAGAGATGGGGATGGGGAGACCTCCCACCATCCCCGTTTTCCCATTTTCCCCACTAATATAGTGAAATAGGGATGTACCCCCATCCCCATTTCTCCATTTCCTCCAAAATATTATAAAAATAATTATATATATATATTTATATATATTTTGTAATGTATTTTCTTTGACATTATTTTGTAATGTGTATATATATATTAATGTATTTTCTTTTGCATTTGTAATGGAATTTTTTTTTTTAGTTTAATTTGTAATTTTCAGCCAAATGAGGGAATGAGGTAAACGGGGTAAACAGGGTAAATGGGGAAAATGGGGAAATGGGGATGGTGATGGGGGGACCTCCCCCTAAAATTCCACCATCCTCAATTTCCCCAAATGGGGAAATTAGGGGGGTGGGGGCAGGGGTGGGGAATGGGGAAGAGTTTGAGAAGTGAGGATGAGGATGGGGAGACCTATATCCATTCTCATTTCCCGAATGTGCAACCCTATATCCTCCAACAAACCCCTTAGGGTAACTCACAAATTGCAAACACAAATTAAGTCTAACCAGTGCTTGAATTTGAGCACAGGAACAGGCTTTGTCAACATATCAACTGGATTTTTTGCTATAACAATTTTCTTGACTGTAATTACTCCCTGAGATACAATCTCCTGAATAAAGTGATATTTGACATCAATATGTTTGGTAATCTCATGATACATAAGATTTTTTGTCAAATGTATCGCACTTTGCCTATCACAAAATACAACTGTAGAATCCTGTTGTAAACCTGGATTACAAACCAAACCTATAATCCAAATAGTTTTCTTCACTGCTTCAAATTCGACCATAAACTCTGCCATTGTAGTAGACAAAGCAACTGAAGAATGTAAAGTAGCCTTCTTTTTAATGGCACAACCCGAAAGTGTGAAGACATAACTTATCAGAGATCTCCTTTTATCTAAATCACCAGTATAATCAAAATCCACATAACCAATAATATTATTGGTTGTATTATTTTTTTTCAAATACTAAACACAAATCCATAGTACTACCCTTCAAATATCGAAAAATTTGTTTCATTGTTTCCCAATGATTTTTTCCTGGAGAACCAATAAATCTACTAACCACACTAACAACTTATAAAATATCAGGATGAGTGCAAACCATAGCACACACCATACTCCCAACAACGTTAACATAAGGAACTCGAGACATTTGTTCCTCATCATCCTTAGACTTTGATGACAAAGCTAATGAAAGTTTAAAATGTGCAGTGAGTAGTAACATGTTTAGAATCTTTCATGCCAAAGCGTTCAAGAATATTTTCTATATAATTTTTTTGTGAAAAAAATAACTTGCCCACTTTTCTATCCCAGTGTATTTCCATACCTAAAATTTTCTTCGCAGCAACCAACTCCTTCATCTCAAATTCACCCATGAGCTGAGATTTCAATTTATTAATCTCAATTTTTTTTTCTGCAACAATCAGCATGTCATCAACATATAGCAGTAAATAAATAAAAGAACCATCTGAGAGTTTCCTATAGTCGTAATCACTTCGTGAGTAACCATGATCAATCATAAAAGTATCAAGCCACTTGTACCATTGCCGAGGAGACTGTTTCAAATCATATAATGAATTTTTCAACAAACAAATAACATGATCTTCTTTATCTTGAACAACAATATATAATTGTTAATTTATATTTTACAATGCTCGCATATCATATGGACTGCAAACTAGTATATTTGAAATATGTGGGGAGTGCTTACAAACTATAACATTTTAAATAATATTTAATAGGGTGTTAGAGAAAAACGATTCCCACATCTCTTTCATCTCAGTTGAATACAAAAATATACCATATTTTTGTACTACATGGTCTTCTATTGGTCATCTTCCTAATAGTTTGCATATGGAACAAAACAGGTGACAAATTTTCCTCTGTTTTTGGAAAGAATTTACCTAAATGTGATGATCTTGCTCCAAGCATGGAGATTTCCAAGCTAGGTTATGGGGTTGAGTTTTAGGTCCCTCGCGGCCGCGTTGATTCTAGATCAGAATATAGGCTGGTTTCTAGGGTTCCTTCTTTGGTTTCGGTTTCCAATGCTTTTACATCGATTCGTCCAAATGTCTCGGTTCATGATTATGTGGTGCCTCTTCTTCAGCTTCTATCGTGGTTGTGTCAGAGCTCATGATCAGATTGCAGATTCCACTTTCAAAGTCTTGGGCAAAACTTCGCCTTGCTACAAACTCTTCCACCCCTTAAGTGATATTGGATACTTCTCTCCCTATTGCTAAGACTAAGGGTCCGTTTGGTAGGGAGGAAAGAAAATAGGAAGGATGGAAAGATTTGGAGGGATAGAAAACATGAGGGAAGGAAAGGAAAATGATTTTCCCTCGTATTGTTTGGTAAACAGGAAGGAAAGAAAATATCATTTTATCACTTTTACTAATTTACCCTTATATAATATTTTTTATATTAATTTTTTTTGGATAAGATGGTAATTTTGACTTGCCCAAAAACTTGCCCCTTTCTTTCCCTCCCATTTCCTCCCACTTTTGGGAGGAAAGAAATTGGTGGGTCCCACCCACATTTATTTCCTCCCATTTTTCCTTTCCTTCCCCTTTTCTCTCCATACCAAACACGCATATCTCCACTTTCTCCTCCCTTTTCCCTCCACCCTTTTCTTTCCTCTCCCTTTTCCTTCCTACCAAACATAGGCTAAGACTCTCTCTGATTCAGAGGCTTCCACAGCCTAAGCAAAATTAAGCCTTGTTGCTAATAGGACCGCACAAGTTGAGGCAGAAGGGAATGATTTAGAGAATATCGTTGCCCGTCGAATGGCTAAGCTTAAGTCCTCTCTCTCTCTCTCTCTCTCTCTCTCTCTCTCTCTCTCTCTCTCTAATATGATCATCTCTGACAGAGCTGTTCAATATCCACTAGTTTGGATAGATTAGTTAATTAATTTAGTTCATGCTTATTTGCCTTCAGTTGAGGCATGCGTGCCTATTTAGATTAATGTTTTAGGGTCCGGGCTAGAGGTGGCACCGGTCCGGTTCGGTTCGGTTCCGGTTTCGGTTCCGAACCGTCGGTTTCGGTTTGGGAGGGACCCAAAACCGAAACCGGAACCGGAACCGGAACCGGAAAAACCGGTTTGGAACCGGTTTGGAACCGTAGGTTTGGCGGTTCCGGTTTTGTCCGGTTCCGGGTTTTTTTTTTTTTTTTTTTTTTTTTTTGTTTAACCCAATTAAATAATCAATATTTTAATTCTTCCCAATCATAATTCCAATTTCCAATGAACAAATTATTAAATAAAAATATATTTACAACCATTTTTTCTTTTCTTTTTTCAATTTTTTTTTTTCAAATCCCAATTAATATTAATTCTTCCCATTTTTCCCAATCATAATTCCAAATTTTCAAATTTCAATGAACAAATTATTAAATAAAAATACATTTACAACCATTTTTTTTTTTTTCAATTTTTTTTTCCTAAATCCCAATCAATATATTTACAAACATTTTCCATTGAAGTATTTAAGTAGTTCACAATGTTTAGAAAAAAATAAATTGACATTTATTAATAAATACAACTTTACAATTTCACAAAAAATAAAATAAAATAAAATTAGAAATTGGCCTTGAAGGCTTGAATTCAAATATACAATATTACAATGTAATAAAGTTAAAATAAAAAAAATAAATAAAAAAAAATCGGCCTTGCACTTAATTTTTTACCATAATTAAGTTGCCTACGTATCCTCCATCAATGTAGAGGAATCAAAGGCCACATAGTTCTTTTACCTTTAATTAGTTGCTCGGTGTTAGAGGTTGGATGTTGGAACGGAATCTATTCACTGCCTTCCGTTCCCGTCGCTTGTTCATCTTCGAAGAAGTCGTTCGCTATATCCGGCTGAAGTTCTTGTTGTCTATATTTGGCCTTTGTCCAATCATCAACACATGACTGTATTTCAAGTGATTGTGGACACATAGATGATCGTCTTGGGTCCAAAATATTTCCACCTGCACTAAATTCTTGTTCCACAGCAACTGTTGAAACCGGCGTTCCAAGAATTTGTTTGGCAATAATTGCCAAAATTGGATAATCTTGTTGATGACTCTTCCACCAATCCTGGATACGAAATTCTTCATCTTTAAATTTATGACTGTCTTGTAAATACCGGTCAACCTCGGATTCCGTTGAGGATGAAGAAGATGTTCGTAATTTTTTGGTTCTTTTGGAAAACAGTCGATCCCCTAAGCCCCTTAATGTAAATTTTTCAGAACTACTACCACCAGATGTGGGTTGGGGTTGTGAAACCGGCACATTCAAAGACGGACCATATATTCTAAGATATTCATTGTAAAATTCATAAAGCAATTTCTTAACGGAATCACAAGACTGAAGAACATCAACTTCTAAATCTAAACATTTGTAATAATTAGCTAAATAAACCTGCAAATATTCAAATTTAAAGCGTGGATCTAAACACATTGCAAGCAGGTAAATATTTGGAATTTGCCCATAATACTGTAACCATTTTCTCCTCATGGCATCAACACATAGACTCAATTGAGGATCAACATCACAATCATTGAATGCACCAACAATATTAACACATTGAATAACAAATGAATGAGTAGTGGGATAGTAAATACCAGATAAAGCAACAGTAGCATCATTGAAAACACGTAACAATTCAAGAATTTTTATACATACATCCCAATGGTTCAATTGAAGAGAAATTGAAGGAACATAATAAGTAATAAAAGAAACTAATAATTCCTTATATTCAACACTTTCACAAAGCAACTTATAAGTTGAATTCCAACGAGTGGTAATATCTCGAGAAAATTTTTTGGGATGCATATTATTCAAAATGCAATATTTTAACCATTGTTTTTGGACTTTGTTATGCCTCCAGATATAGTTAATACTATCTCTAATTGGTTTAATAAAAGTAGAAAGCTCTGATAATCCAGTTTGAACACACAAATTTAAAACATGACATGCACAACGTTGATGAAATAATTTACCCCCGAAATAAGGATTGCACAATTTTTGTAACATAGGAATAGATGCAGTATTGCTTGCAGCATTATCAAAGCCAATAGCAAAAAAAAAATTTAGGATATTATACTCTTGAAAAATGATTTTAAGGAGTTGAAAAATATTTTGAGCTGAATGCGAATCATCAAAAACACGAAATGCAAGAATTCTTTTTTGCATGTCCCAGTTATTATCCATATAATGACATGTGACACCCAAATATGAATGACTACTAAAATTGTCGCTCCATATGTCGGCACATACGGAAACGCGACCTTGAAATTCAGAAAAATATGTTTTCAATTTGTTTTTTTCTCTGCTGTAAATGTTATGTAGTGTACGTGTGAGAGTGGATCTAGGAACACGTTGCATTGCAGGATTTAATGCATTTTGACAATAATTAATAAAACCTACTTTCTCACCAAAACCAAAAGGTAAGTGTTCAGTTGCAACCATTAATGCCATTTGTTCTCTATTGTTTTCAGTCGTGTAATGAAATAATTGATTAGAAGGGGTTGCGTACCTGGAGATTTGGGTTTGGTTGTTCGCTACCGCGTATTCAGATGGGTGACATCTTTTGATATGGGACCATAACGTGCCATATCCGAAGTTTCTTCCAACGTTATATTTTCTGCCGCAGTGATTGCACTGGATTTCGAAACCATTATCTATCTTGGTTTTCTTCATATGCACTTTGAAGAGTTCGGACTTCATTGGCTTTTCTTCCTTTTCTTCTTCACCTTCACCTACAAAAAAAGCATCCGAAGAGGCTGTGGGGTTAGAATTAGATAGATTTTCAGGGGGGGTATTTTGAGCGGGGTCGAATTCGTTGAACTCGGGAATTGTTAGAGGAGGATTAGGAGTAGAAGGGGGATCGGATCCAAATCGATCTTGAAGGAATTGGTGAAAATTCAAATCGTCATAACTGACGGCTTGACCAATATCTTCCAACAAGTTTCCCATTGGAGCCTTTCCTTTGTCCCTATTTCTTGAACTATCTCCCCCACTTGCCATTGAAAAATATGAGTAAAAAATATAGAGTAAGCAAGTAAAAAATATGTTTAAATATTTATTATAAAAAATAAATATAAATAATAAAATATAGAGTAAAAAAAAGATGATTGAAAAAAATATATTTTTGAAAAAAATATATATATGAGAGAAAAAATTATATTGTTGGAAAAATATATATATAGAAAAAATTGTATTGTTGGAAAAATATATATATAGAAAAAATTATATTGTTGGAAAAATATATATATAGAAAAAATTATATTGTTGGAAAAATATATATATAGAAACAATTATATTGTTGAAATAAATATTGTAAATCAATTTGATAATTGAAAAAATAGTAGATAGTAAAAAATATAAGAAATAATTTATATATGAATGAGAATTAAATAAAATTGTAGAGAGAATTTTGAATTTGAGAATTGAGAATTGAGATTGAGAGTTGAGAGAAGTTGAGAGAATGAGTGGTGTGAAGAATAATGAAATATGGGGGGATATTTATAGTATAGTAGAGAGGGGTGAATATGCAAATAAAAGAAATAGAGGGGTGCAAAAATAAAAAAAATTTGGCCGTTGCCCAGCCAGTCTGAAATTCAGAACGGTTTAATTTTTTTTTACACGCTGCCATGTGGCAGCGTGTGATTGGTGGAAATTTTTTTTTTTTTAACTGTCAGAACGGTATAAAAGAGGTTTAAATCAGACACTGCCACGTGGCAGCGTCTGATTGGTTATTTTTTTTTTAATTTTTTTTTAATATTTAAAAAGGTTAACGGTAAATTTTTTTTATCAGACGCTGCCATGTGGTAGCGTCTGATTGGTTGTTTTTGTTTTTGTTTTTTTTTTTTAATATTTTAAAACCTTAACGGTAATTTTTTTAAAAGACGCTGCCACGTGGCAGCGTCTGATTCGTTGATTTTTTTTTTAATAAAACCGGCGGTTTTTGCCCAAAAACCGCCGGTTTCGGACGGTTTGGAGGACTCCCAAACCGAAACCGGAACCGGAACCAGAACCACCGGTTTCCAAACCGGCGGTTTCGGTTCCGATTTCCGGTTTCGGTTTGGCCAATCCGGTTCCGGTTCCGGTTAAACCGCGGACAAAACCGACGGTTTACCAAACCGTGGTCACCTCTAGTCCGGGCGCCTATTTAGATTAATGTTATGCTTTTGCTTTTCTTTTCCTTCTCTTGTTCTTCCTTTTGTTTTGTTTATTTATTTATTTTTATATTTGGTTCTACCTCAGGATTTTTTAGCATATGAGATCCCATAAGATACTTTTTCTCTCCAAGAAAGTTTGATTTTATCTTAAAAAAAATAGTTTTTTTTTTTTTTTTTTTTGGTAACAAGGGGGGCAAGAGGCAAGAGCCCAGCAGGAAACAGAAAAGAAAAAAGCTAACTAATAGGAACAATCCTAGCCATAGCTAGGCCTTTAGAATCATCAGCCAGAGCGCCAAAAATATGAGAGGGAGGTTCTTCAAAGAACGTAATGCCCAAATCCAGAGAGTGCCCCAACTTGGCCAACCCATTAGCAACTTTGTTGCCCTCCCTGTAGACATGATGAATTTTGCATCTCCAATCTTTCTCAAGCAAAGCCTTACAGGACAGAGCAATGCTATACATAGGATGATTGCTCGGGATATTACTATTCATAAGAGACACAGCATATTGAGAATCTGTTCAACAATAACTTTCTTGAATCCATCCTTCCACAAGAGCTTTAAGCCTTCAAAAATCCCCCAAAGCTCAGCCTCAATGTTGCTTCCTGTGCCCCTATTCAAAGCAAAACCTCCCAACCAATTGGTGCGAATATCGCTACTTTTTTCAATTTTGTACCATTTAGCTGTTAGCAACATCAAATTGGAACGAAAATGCAATACCCGGCCCAACATCGGCCCACATTGTCACGTGACAGCCTCAACTATCACGTGCCAACGATACTTGACCCATTGTCGAATGTCGAGCATTCTATTCCATATAAAACACACCCAGTGCCCAGAGAATGGCGGGAAAATTGGCGCCCTTGAAGAGTCTCACAATCAAAAAAATGTCTGAAATCGAAACCCTAGGCATTCTAGACGAGATCCAAGCTCTTGTCTCTGATCGTCTCCAAGTGGTATCTTCTATTCTTTCTTCTCTTTCTTTCCATTACGTGATTTTTTCTATGTTTAATACAATTTTCTCCAATTTATTACTTTTTTACTGTTGAATCCATCCTTCCACAAGAGCTTTAAGCCTTCAAAAATCCCCCAAAGCTCAGCCTCAATGTTGCTTCCTGTGCCCCTATTCAAAGCAAAACCTCCCAACCAATTGGTGCGAATATTGCTACTTTTTTCAATTTTGTACCATTTAGCTGTTAGCAACATCAAATTGGAACGAAAATGCAATACCCGGCCCAACATCGGCCCACATTGTCACGTGACAGCCTCAACTATCACGTGCCAACGATACTTGACCCATTGTCGAATGTCGAGCATTCTATTCCATATAAAACACACCCAGTGCCCAGAGAATGGCGGGAAAATTGGCGCCCTTGAAGAGTCTCACAATCAAAAAAATGTCTGAAATCGAAACCCTAGGCATTCTAGACGAGATCCAAGCTCTTGTCTCTGATCGTCTCCAAGTGGTATCTTCTATTCTTTCTTCTCTTTCTTTCCATTACGTGATTTTTTCTATGTTTAATACAATTTTCTCCAATTTATTACTTTTTTACTGTTTAATCACTCCTTGTGATGCTAATCGCATTAGGATTTTGTTCAATCAGTGTTTCTTGTACATAATTTCTGCTTGTTTTGTCAGTTAATTTCTGGGTATTTGGTCAAAATCGAGCCTTTTAACTTAATTGTCTAAATTGGATTAAAAATATTGATTTTTCTCTCCTTTTCTAATTGTAGAGAACATTTTTATCTGTAAAATCAAGTAATTTTATGAAAAATAATCAATTTATCTGTAATAAATATTTTGGTTTTTGGTTTCTTTAGTAGGGATGTATAAATATTCCTTAATCTATTTCCTGTGAAAAATTATCCATCGAAGCATTAGAAGATTTGGTTATGAATAATTTAGTCTTCAATTAATACATTAACGTGTTTTCTTTTTTGTTTTGTTGTGTATTCTCTACATTAACCATGTGTCTTTTTTCATGGAGTTGAGATCAAACACATCAATGCTTGCATCTTTTAGATTTATCTATGTATACTCTACAGTCGCTTAAAACAAGTTATGTATATTTGGCCTTATGGGATTTGATCCTTGAAAATGAAAATACTTTTTTGGATTAGCGGCCTCACCAACTGAAGTCATAAAGCATGGAATCTAAAAATGCTATTTTAAAAAAAACCCGTGGATGCAAAAGTAAACTCTTGACAGAAATGTCAATACTTCTCAGGTTTCATACAAGTGGCTGAGTCGCAATTTTTCGGTTTCTTCAAATTCTGCAAAGAGGTAGAGAATTTCCACATCTAGATTATGCTTGTGTTTTTTCTTTTATACCACATGCACACACATTCTTTTCTGATTCCTCAATTGGTGATTGTTATTATTAGGTTGCTTGAAGAGTTTGTTGAGAAACATGGAAGTGGTGTGAAAGTAGTATATGCTTTATCTGGCTGGTTAAAGAGCAATCCTCCAAGTCATAGCTTTAGGCTTGTTTCTGGGCCTAAACTTAAAGGTTAGATTTCTTATGCGGGTGTTATATGGTTTCCGACTTGTGTAGTAGGTGTGTGTGAGTGTGTGCGAGAGAGAATCTCAGGATGCAATCCTGAGAAAATAGGGATCACACTTCGACTTTGTACTATATATTTCTTATCAGGCATATGATTTGTTAATACCATAAACTCATAATGTTAGAGTAGAATTTCCTTCAATCTAATTATTTCAATCTACATGATGACTAGTGGATCCCAGATTAATATCATATAGAATGGATATGGATGTCTATTGAGCTAATAATAACTCATACCATATGTCTCTCAGTTGGCAGGAGGCTTCTTTTTCCCTTTTTCTCTTGTGAAGTGGTTTTTTCTGTAGCCTCCTAGCTTTTTTCTCATTTGAATTCATAAAGTGTTATTTTTTTGTCTTCTCTTTTTCTCCCCAGATATCCTTTCTCGTCCAGAAAGAAATTTCTATGAACGTGTCTATTTAATATGTCTTGACCTCCTTTTTCCTTGGCATATTGCTCTACATAGGATAATTGCTTGCTAGCAAGGACAAGCCTCAATTATAATGTTGTAACCCAGGAAAGTTTGATTTATTTGAAGAAAATGTGTGAATATAGGCCCTTTGCTGTCAAGGTTTATCTGGTATAGGTGTATGACTGAGTAAGTTGGGATTTTATTTTATTTGTCCAGTCGTACTTAATATTGTGAATATCAGGGGTTCTAGTTCGAGTTTCGGTCAAATAACAAAACTGTCTTGAAGGTATTTTTGTTTTTATTTTTATTTTTAAAGATATAGATATTTGACCCATTGTCATAGTTGAGGCTTGGATAGGGGCATCCGTGTTCTCATTCTCTTCCTAGTTCCTCCCTTTCTCCCCTCCCACTTTCCACATTTGCTCAAGTGTCTTTATTAATTATCTGACATAACAGTTTATGAAGTAGCTGATGGATATTTAGACTTTATAGTTGTTCAAGTCTGGACCGTCTGGTAGACCTGTTCAATCGTCTCTCATGTTCTTGCTGGAGATTAGAAGCATTTATATGTTGTCTAAGGAATTTTTTCCAACCATGGGAAGGAATCATTTAAATTCATCAGTGCTCTATCCCAGTAAGTAGCATGGAGACAAGAGTAACTCACTGGAGAGATGTTCTATAAATACCAACAAAGTATTTAAGTGTTAAGTTCTGAAACTATGGATTTACCCTTTAAGTGGCAGCCCAGTCAAATATATTGAGCCAAGGGAAATCTTTCATATTTATGGACCATTTTCTATAGCTTGTTCTTGAATTTAGGGATTGATCAAGATAGCAAACATTTTTGTTTAATTCAGTTGTTGTTTTGTGACTTCGTCAAGATACAAGCTCAAGTTTTATGAGTCATGGATGTTTTCACCCCTTATTCTCTATCAAATGAATTGAAGTGAAGTGACTATTTTCTGATAACTACCCAGCTTCTGATTAAACTACGAAAAATATAAATCTTCTTTTTTGCAAAAATAATAAATAAATAAATAATTATAAGGATGATAAATACAATTAATCCATTACAAACATGCAGATGTAATTTAAATGCATTATGTACCCAGAGAGTTGGATAACATAGTTAACTCTGTTAAAACTGGAAATTGCAGGTCATTAAGTTCCTAATTTTTTTATACTTATTGCAAACTGCATAGCATGATCAATATAGCTCTCCATTTCTTTTAGTTGAGAATATTGTGGTAATGTATAACTGGGATTTTGGTTCTTAGACTTTTATTAGACAGAAATGTTGGAAACATGCATGATAGGCACACATTGGCTTTTGATTGAAACAGCTACTATGTTCTGCCAAAATGTTTGAGGTTTATCACCATTTTGAAATGTGGTTGTGTATCTTCTGTTGTGAACCACAAAAGGAAAAATATATTAATGATGGCTTCTTTTCTCCTGACTTTCATGCAGAAGCCCAGCAAGAATTTGATGGCAATTGCTCTGTTCAGGTCTACAGTGTGCAAGCTTCCATCCCAAAGGATCCAGCAGCTATTTGGAATGCTGAATTTGTGCAAGCAGAAGAACTTTTTAATCAGCCCTCTGCATTTGATGATTGCTTGAGAGATAGTAGGTACGAATGTATGATGATGCCTTCTGTAATATGGTTTCTGCTTTTTAGATTTAGAACTTGAGAGGTTGTTTGCTGGCATTTCCTTTATTTTTCTTTGGTGAAGTTTATTGCTTCTATCTTTTATAAAATATGATATCCAAGCAACTTTGTTTTTCACTAACAAATTTGGTTATGGTTGATTTACGAATTTACTGCCTTACCTTAAAGCACTTCGTGTTATGCTCCTTCTGGAATTCAATTGACTCTCTTAAGTTTTTAAAATTCCTCAGCAATAGAGCTATAGAAGTAATACCATAATATAAGATATCGATTGATTATGCAATGATGGATGGTTTCCAAGCATTTCTATACCTTCTGTAATATGGAATTTCATTCTCAGATCTTCTTCCGGCGCTGCTCCGCTGCCTGTTTTTGGTTTTTTAATCTGAAGTTTCTTTTCTATCTTTTGTAAACTATGATTACTAAGCAGTTATATTTCTTGAACAAACTTGGTTATGATTGATTTAAGATTTGCACTGCCTTATTTTGAATAAATCAAATCATACTAAAATCCCTTTAAACCCTGAGTCTCACTCTTTAATATTAAATATCCAACACCAAATTCATTATTAAAGAAAAGCCCAAACTTATAACCCTGCAAAAATCTTAGGGTTTCGTGAATAATGGAGTGAAAAACTTACCTCAAGACTCTTGCTTCCCTGTAACTGCTCTGCCTTTGCCTCTTTATTATTCATGAAACCCTAGGATTTTTGTAGGGTTATAAGTTGGGGCTTTTCTTTAATAACGAATTCGGTGTTGGATATTTAATATTAAAGAGTGAGACTCATGGTTTAAAGGGATTTTAATATGATTTGATTTAAAGAATGATATGATCATATTAATTCTTTTCTTATTTCTTATTGTGTTTCTACTGAATCTTCGATTCTTGAAACTCTCCAAATTCTGAAATTCCCCAGCAAAAGAGCTATAAAACTAATCAACCAAATGAAGTTATTTATCAGCTATGTATAATTGTCATATCCTAAGGTGTAATAATATTTTTATCTTATGATTAATGTTGCTGCTATTCCAGCATTAATGGGTTTTATTCAATATACCTATAGAGATCTTAAACATAATCTGTGAAATATATACATTCAGGTTGCGATTGTTTTTTTATCTTAATCTTAATAGGTCTAAATAACATATATATATATATATATTCTTTTTTATGATGTCTGAGTAAAAGTATCAAGTAGTTTTTTTTTTTATATACTTTTATTATTTTTTTTACATGGTGTTTAAATCAGAATTATCTTGATATCTATAATATTTTATAATTTAATTAATTTATTAAAATAGACTAAAATATTAACAATAAATATTTAATTTTTTTACTTTATGAGGGCTTTCCTTTGTAAGTGTATGCAAATATTTCTTTTTTTCAGAAAATTTTCACAAATTTTAGCTTTTTCTATTCAAATCTAAATGCATTTAATTAAGTATTAAAGTTTTTTAATTTTTTTAATTTTTTTTTAGATTTAGTTTACAGAGACCTAAAGAGACTTCTTGCACAAAAACAAACAACCACTTATGAAATTTCTTTTGAATAGTACCACACAAAAGGGAAACTTCAACACAAATATAAATTTTTTATTCTTTTTTGTAAAATGTAATTAGTGAGCTATTCAATTCACATGCAATTCTGTAGTAGCAATACATGCTAGTGTTAAATCAGATTACATTTAGCCAACTATATATGTTGCATATTTTAACTGTTCTTCCTGACGCACGAAGTTTTCTTTCATCAGGTTCTGTAGTATTATAAATTCCTTTGTCAAGCACAATGTTGATGGAACTCTTGTAAGCAATGCTGCTGTTCAGCCCAAAATTGCAGGGATCCCAGAACATTCGAAGGTTAACAATGCACATCAAAACAAGACAGTTCTGCCACCTCACCAAAATAAAGTTCAACAATCAAGTCCTAAGGTTGGTCTGCTGTCTCCCAATGGGATAAAAGACGTCAAAGGTAAAAGTAATGGCACAGGAGTTCATGATCAGGCTACCAAGCCTTCTGCAGATAAAGAAAAAATTCATCCGTTGCCTGCTGCTAGTAAATTAAAAGGCCAGAATGATAAAAGCTCTTCTGTTAGTGGAGGTTCCTTAGCAAATTTATGGGGTCGTGCATCAGCAAAGCCAAAGCCAAATAGTGCCCAAGCTGATGGTAATATTTCAGTTTCAAATCTTACTGGTTCGTTTCCATTTGATTTCATCTAACATTCCAACAGAGTAAAATTGAAATGTGCTTAACTGTAATGAAATAATTGTGGTAATTAATCTTTTAAAGGATGTACATTCCTACAGTCAATAATTCATGATATTCTCAGCTGACTCGTTTCATTTTGTTTTTATACACATTTACATGTAATCAGCTAGTGCTGATGCTCAAATTTGTGCACGTGAATCAATAGAGGATGAGAGGAGCGATGATGATGCTGAAGATGTCAATTTCAGGAGAGTTTCCAATGGTGAAAGCAATAGAAAGAGGAAAGTGGTTTTGGATCTCTCAGACGAAGATGAGTTTGAAGATGCTGTCAATTTGGCATCACCAGATCTTCCAAAAGGGCAATCATGTGTAGATTTGAAACAAAGTAAAAAGGGTTTGGTTATGGACAAACCGATTTCGACGTTGAATGAGGTAAAAGAAGAAGAACCGAAAGTCAAGGAAGAGAAAACTATTGTCAAAGATTCCAACCAGAGCAAAGATTCTTCATTTGTCAGCACAACAGTGAACACCAAAACTTCCTTGTCAGAGAAGTCCCAAATTTCTGCTTCTGAAAATAATGAAAATAAAAAAGTGGCTGATTCTGTCCCAAATTCACCTAAAAGGAGAAAAGTATTGAAGACACGGATCGACGACCGTGGAAGAGAAGGTATTCCAATGCTTTTCTTTGTCTCAGTCTCCTAAAAAGTTGTGGTTTACATTGATTATTTTTTTAAGTTGTACCTGCTGGGAGAAGTTGTACCCCAGTCCTGTATTGTTAAAGTTGATTTTTTAATGCTCTATTATGCATTCAATTTTACCTTTATGTTTCCATAGGTTAGTAGTTACTCTTATATCAGAGGGATTTAATTTTGAAGATCTTTTAATGCCAATATATGTTGGTGCTATTAGTTTTGTGATTTTGTCCATGAATATAATTAAAAAATCTGAAGATACAAATCTCTAGGAGGTTTTACCGAAACATTTCTGCCAGCCATGAGAGAATTAAAGAGAAGTGCCTTGCTCATACACTTTTCTTAGATATTCTTTGCTGAAACAATATATCGTAATTTATTTTTATCCTTTCTGAAAATATATATTTTTTCATCTCCAGTAACTGAAGTCGTCTGGGAGGGTGAGGAAACTGAAGCAAAGAAAGTGGACAGTGAGATGATGAAGAAAGTTGACAGCAATACAGTCACTAACAATGTTAACAGGTTATTTTATTTTTATCCTCACGAGTTAAACTTACATACTACCTTAATTTTTTTTATTTTTTTTTTATTTTTTTTCGATTTGGTGATGCAGTGAGTTGTTGCTGCTTGGTTTTTAACGACATTGCTCTATTAATTAATAGTCTGTTTGGCATACTAGTAAAGAGATTGTGGAAGTGATTTCGAAATATACTCCCTTCTATTTTGTAGCCAAAAAACAAATACAACACAAATCAATACAAAAAATGACATAAAAGTAAAGTAAAATAGAAAAGTTTGAAGAAATTTTATTCTCCTGCGAAATCCCTCAGATTGCAAGAAAAATGTTTTCCCAATCTTTATATTTGCAAGGGGCTTGCCTGATTTAAGCTGAGTTTCATGATTTATTTTTGCGTGCATGTGATATACGTGTGTGATTGTCTATGTGACTCAGCTTCAGTAGTCTTGTGGTGGTAAGTTTGAGTTTGTGCTATGCATTACATTCTAAATGTTTGGTTTATATAGGCCTGCAGCAGCTAATAAGAAGTCTCCAGCTTTAGGAAGCACTGCACCGACCAATGCTGCAGGGAGCAAAGCAGGAAACAAGAAATCGGGAAATCCAAAGGATCCTAAGCAAGGCAACATTCTGTCATTCTTTAAGAGGGTCTGAGGAGAATCAAAGTTTTATCCATCCATGTAACACATCTCTACTTCATGGTTTGATGTCTTTGTGCTCGTTTTGTCTGGTTATGCTCAAGTAGTGTTGGCTGTATAGCTAGTTATTGGGATGTTGATCCAATTTTCGTGAAATGAAGATTCAGGTCCTGTCAATGCCAACATTTTGCGAATTTTCGTGTGATTTTTCTGATAGTTAATTAATGAGGGAAGCAAAGATGAAGTTGAACATTTTTAAGAATTTTTAAGAATAATGACTGTTAAGCAGGAAAGCAAAAGAATTTTTAAGAAACAAAAAACGAATAATGACCGTTGGCTACCAATGCTGGTTTAGATAAACTTCGTGTCAATTCTCAATCAAGTTCCAAAATCACTTCCCCAAATTCTGTTTCCATTGAAAAAATATGAGAATATATTTCAAAGGACACTGGAATCTGCAATTCTCCAGGCAAGATTTTCTCATCAACAGTGGAAGCCATTGTCATCTCAATACAGTTGAGTAACCACATATCGGACATTAAGCTCCAACCAGCTAACCTTTTAGTATTCTTTTTAACAAATCCAAACACGTTCTTGTTCATATAAACAAAGAAACTTACAGAAGACTTCAAAAGTCAGACATTATGAAATAAATGTATGGAGTTTAAGAGAATAATATACATGATTTACAATCAATCTTGTGCAAACATGGAACTGAGTATCTCTATTTTCAACCTTCTCGAATCAAGTTGGTCGGTTCACTCAAAACATACTTTGGTAGTTCATATTTTGCACCTGCAAGAAGGATCGAGACAAAGGAATTTCAGAAGACCGAAAGTATATATCAACACTTAAAAACCTTTGATGCAACATATTTAAACAAGATTAAGCTAAAAAGTAATTAAAGAGAAAATAATTAAGCTATTTTTCACCCTTACTTATTTTCTCAGCACACCCTATGTTTTTGTTACTTTTGTGGGAGGACTGAGGTGGGAGCCAACAAGGGGACACAGACAATTATTAGAAAAGAGGATGCAAAATAAATTAAGTACCTCTTTCATCATAGCAAATTGTCAAATCAGCATTCTGAATAATGACTCCCGCACTGTCCACAATTGCTTGCGCAAGGGTTATATCAGCTTCAGCAGCAGCTCGAAGTGCATCCCAAATCTCTGGTGACCCAAAAAACCATATCATTTAGTACTACATGTTAAAATTCAAAAGCATATTTTACGACATCATTATTAGCATTCATTACCGTGCAAAATCTTACACGGATGTTGAGTGGAAAATATATTTTAACTTCCTTCTCACATGTTCATTTCGATAACACTACATGGAATCTAACAGATTTGACAAGGTTGCTTCTTGAGATGACACTGCCAAGCATATTCATATTTATATCACGAATGAAAAGTTCTTCCTATTATTACCAATTATCGGAGTTCTTATTCTTTCTGAAGCAGGCAAATGATGTGATGGTTCCACATTGGAGCGGCAACCGCTGATGTTAAGTGTTGACAGTTGTCATTCTATTCAAAAACAAAAGAAAAAAAAATGGAAAAATAAAAAAGATAGCTAGCAAGCTTTATTGTCGTAAGTATAAGTTCTGTTTGGGACTTGATTTCAAATTTACGTAAATGCATCTGAACAGTTGCCCCCCAAATCAAAGGTTGACATGATAAAAGACCAATTATTTTAGGCTTATCGTTCTATCATGTCTCTCACAAATTGTCTAGTTGAGGTGATGCTTCTATTTTATCATGCCCCATAATAATCCACATTCTATTTGGACTTCTCCATATCCTTGGAGTGCCAGCTTAGACCAAGTAGCATCTTATCTGTCTTGATGTTTTAATCTAGGTTTTCATTACCGCAACTCTACTTTGCATGTCTTCAAAAATTAATTTAAACTTCTCTTTGGAAGTTATTGCATTTTTCTACAATCTTTCACCTACAGGTTGTTTTACGGCTATTCATTCATGCCACAAAGCCATTAAGGTAGTCATTCTTGGTTTTACAAGTATGTTGTCATTCAAAAAAGTCCCTTGTTTTTATAAGTAAAATATATATACAGTTCCAGCTATATCTTAAGACTTTACCCCACAACTTGGATAGGAAGAACATTCCGTTGATAAGACCACTATCACTCGGTAGTGTTCTTAATCATTTATGTATTACATGACATTTATAACGATATATAATGATTTTCCTTTTCTTGAACATCCCACCCCACCCGTTATCAATCATACGAAACTCCAATAATGAAAAAACCTTTTAAAAAAATAATGGCAGGTGATTTAAGTTCTTAAAGTGCCCTAGGGCAAACCCACATCCTATTTGGCCTCCCAAAAATCCTCGCAAATCTTTTACTATCTAACACATCAGTCCTCATGCTGTAGCCATAGAACCACATTGTACAAGTAACCAAGCCATCCCAGAATGTTTATCTCTCAATATGATAAGCAACGAAGATCAAAGTACAGAGAGTATCTCTCTAAACCAACCACAGACCTAAGCTAAGCCATTAATCTACTACTATAATTATATTAAAATAAGCTCTTTTGCTTAGTGCTTCCTTACTCCTTACAAGGAATAGATTCATCACCAAGATGCTAAGCCAAGAAAAAAAGTATATCTGGCTATGTTGATAATTTAAAAGGAAGCAGCAATGGTCTAATACTAGGACAGTGGAACCTGAAGATTGTCCTCAATCTACTGAGTTCAACCTACCTATTTATTGCTTCTGAAAATGTGAAGATTGATTATCTTCTGGATAATTAGTATTTTGGTACTGTTACCTATCCTGACTTTGTCAACCTCATCCATTACTCCTCACAAGCTATGAGAATCGAGATTAATGCTAAAAGGAAAAAGTAGTACAAACATGACTTCTACAGTCTACACGAATCAAAGATGAGACATTTGAAACAAATGGCATTTTCAACTAGAAAGCCACTACGCAGAATTCAAAGTGAATATACAAAATCTATGATCAAAGTAAATCTATCCGATGCTACAGTGAGTAACAACACTAAGAAAAAGTGCAAAAAAGAATTATTCAATAAAGCACAGCATGCACAAATTCTGTAGAGTTACAGTGACATCAAGCTTTTATTATAAAAAATTATGGTGCTAGCTCACACTTAAATATTTTAAATTAAACCATGATCAATTAACTACACCAGATTACTGGACCTGAAGAAGGGGAAGACATCAAGAATTCAAGATTAATGTTTCTTTAAACCAATATCAACTTAAGTTAAATGAATACCAGTAACACAATAATTACTAATAAGTAATAAAGACTAAGTGAACCATGATAAACTCTGGCAGAAATTGTTCACTTAATTAAAAAAAAAAAAGGAAAGCAGTTCATGTAGTCAACCAATTATAAATTGTCTGTCTTCTCATTCATTAGATAGGAAACTATTTTCAAGGTCAGAACCACAGTCCTATATAAGTGAACCTAATCTTCACCCATTTTTAATCTGATATAAGTTAAACTAAATCTTCAATGTTCTCCTAAGAAATTCAGGAAACAATAACTATACATTCTGCAGGACACTACCTTTCCTGCCACCATAGTGTGGAGCTGTGTCCCAAAATTCATCGCGCAGCTGCATCAACTGAGACTTTGTTAATGGCTGAGGATGCTTCCAGGGTTTCGGCTTTCGAATCTTTTTCACAGTTCCTGTTGCAACCAAAGTTCCTATTAACAAATTGGTTTATACAAACAAGATATCATATCTAATATATAAGCATAATAGTTAAAATGAAGTTTGATCTAAAAGTTCATGGAATTAAATAACAGAGAAATTGACTAAATTGTGTATCCATTTATATGTCTTCTACTAGTTATATAGCACACAATATTTCTACAAAACACATAATTTAAAAGATGTTAATTGCAATTGTCTAAAGTCAACTAAATAGCTTTATCAGTTTTAAACTTTTTTTTTTTTTTCCTTTTTGAACTAAAACAGAAATTTGTGGGGTTTCTAGGGCTCCCTTTTCCTTATCAATTTGAAATTAATTGCTGAACTAGTATGCAACATCATACATTACATGTATGCATATGTACATATACATTACACCAAGACTAAAATCTTAATTTACACCGAAATCATCAAGAACGTCCTATAGGGTACACAGCTAACAAAAACCACCTTGAATTTTGGATTCTAGGTTTGCTCATTGAGAAAAGCTTCGGTGTGCCCAAACCATTCAAATCATGAATTATCAATCACATGAGATTTACATGCCACATGCTACAATTTAAACGGTTTGGGCATATACGCTCACGAGGAGTATTGAAGCTTTCCTCTTGTTCATGAGCTTGCTACTTGGTAAAGTTGTTCTAAAAAAAATAAAAAATTATTATGAAAAATGTGAGTTTACAGATGACATGATTACCGATATCCAATTAATTCCAAGCTTGACATGAACTACAGATACTACAAATGCAAATTAATATTAACCTAATAAAAATTGAAATTGATATATAAAAACAAAATACAATAAACCCAAATTTGACTCTAATCAAGTGATACCAAGTTAATAATTTTGTAAATGGAAACAAACCCTTCTAAATCCTCAGATTCAAAAACAAACCTAAATACCCAAAGTTCTTTTTAATTATATTTTTCATAAAAAAAAAAATTATAATTCAAAGTTGCAGTAAACAAAGGAAGAGAAAGAGAAGTGACCGTCAGCTTTGCTCTGTGAAGATCCAGCACAACCCATTCTGCGTTTGTTGGTTTTAGAAAATAATTTCGAAGCTCATCGAAATAGACAAGTCAAAAATGAAAGCTTTTTTTAGTAGTTGTGTGCTCTTTAATAAAACAAAAAAGACGTATGAGATATTTTCCGGTGAGAGTCCCTCCCTGCGGTTGCTCTCCCGTGATTTGAAACAAAAAGAAGAAAAAGATAATAAAAAAAGAAAGGTCAAAGCTATAAAAAGTGTATGATGAGGATCTATGATTGGTTATGATGACGATTATTGATCAATAGACAATAATGGAACATATTGAAGTGAGTTTGAGTTTGGTTGGGTTGACAGTAGTGTTGTGTTGGGATTGGGAAATGTATTAATTTAATCAAGTGTGGTAATCTCTAGCGAATCACTTTGCTCTATAGTCTATACCCATACCCAATGGTAAGGCATCCTTTTCATTTCACGAATAACATTCCACCCACCATCTTTTTTCACCCACTTTCTTTTATTATTTGCGTTTTAATCGGGGCTGTGGTGCCGGCAAAAAATCGCTCCACTCATTCAGTCCGATAATTTCTAAGGTTATAATCGTCATCCCATATGTTGTATAAAAAAAAACAGTGTTCGAAAAATCACGCCTAGGCGCCGTCTAGGCGCTAGGCGGCCTCCGGCCGTCCCGATTAGGACAAAATCGGCCGTATTAGGCGGTAGGTAAAAAAACGGGTAATTTGACCAATTTGTCAGTCGAATTTACCAATAAATCGGTTTAGACGGAATCAAAGTCATTTTTATATCATAGTTACACTCTTTAAAATTTGAATATTGAATTTTTTTTGAAAACATTGAATATTGGTTTTGTATGTAGGAAAAATAATTAAAATAAATAAATAAATCTCCGGCCGCCTAGGCGCCGTCTAGGTGCGGTCTAGACACCGCCTAGGCGCTAGGCGCTGCTCTACCGCCCGACTAGCGCCTAGCGTTTACTATAACACTGAAAAAAAAAAAAATAATAATAATAATAATAAAAAACAAGCTATGAGGATTCACGGTTACATATAGAAAGCTAAACCTCAACTATATCCTTATCATTTAGACAGCCCAATTTCAATATATTTGAGTACCAATCATTTCAGCATTGAGTCACAACCGTTGGATGAAGAAAAATCTCATCCAACGGTTGAAAAATAGAGATAATATTATAAATATTAATGGAATATGCAACATGGTTAACAAGTTGTTTGACCAAACCAATTAAAAGCAGAAAGTGTTTCTTACTGCAAAGATTTTAGGGTTCTTCCTACGTGTCTAAATTTAAGTTTAAAGGCCGTAATAGAAGAGTCGGAAGTTACGAATCGTGCGTCCCCCATTATTGAAAGGTTAGTAGTCCATTTTTAGTTTTGTATTTTTAAGTGTAATTTTTTTTATTTTTTATTTTTTTTTATTTTTAGAATTAGGTATATGATTTTTAAGGTATATGGTTTTTGATGATTAATTGGAGTTCTTTTGTTTTGTCAATTTCTTTGTAATGTCCTTAAATTTAAGTAATTTTGGGATTTTTTTTTTTTTTTATTCTTAAAATTTTCCGAGTTTTTATTTTTCAAGTCTCTTTGAATTAATTGGTTCTTTTGGGTGCCCATGAATTTTTATTTTTATTTTTTATGATTTTTTGGATGTTTTTAAACCGTTCTTGCTTCTCCTTTTCATTGTTGTTGGATTTTCTTTTAAATTTGTTACATGCATTTATTTTTCCAGGGGGTTAAAAAGAAAAACGTGATACCCTTTAGTTTTAAAGGTAGTGTTATAAAAAAAATATATAATTTTGAGAATTAAAATGTAATTTATCGCTCTTTTATATCTCGAAAATCATCTAGAACCAAATATTAATTATTTTTTGTAATTAACAAACAATGTAGAGTAAAACTCAAATAATTGTATTAAGATACAATGAGTACTGTAAAATAAGATAGTAAGCCTCCACCAATATTTACTTAGCTTTTGACCTTGAAAATATATTAAATAATAATATATACTAGACTAGATAATAATGTATGAAATAATAGGAAATTATTTATTATTATTATTTTTTTGATTGGAAATTAAAAACATGAAAGGGAAAGAGATTGATTTTATATCCTAAAATCATAGGCAATAAAATAGGAAATATATATATTAATTAATTAATATTATTAAAATAATAGGATGAATCAAGCTAATATTATCATCTATATATTATCATATCATAATTTTTCCATTATTAAAACTTAGAGCATTTTCATTGGACTCCCCCATAATTTCGCCCTGCTTGGGTCGACATGAACCGGTAATAATTAGATTTTCTTTATTCATTTTTGGCCAATTTTGCAACAACAACAAAAAAGAAAAATGGCAAAAAATAACAAAGAGGCTCAAAGTTGTTAAGCTGAGCCTGGTATGCTACTTCTTCTTGTTCAATAATACACCATAACACCTGTATCTATACTTCATGTATTTATCACAGTCCATTTTTATATGATAATAAAAAAGACACATTTGAGTAATATATGGATAAACTAATAAATACATTTAAATCAAAAAGAGACTTTTCTCTAATCATTTATCGAAGAAAAAACTAATAATCACACTTTGGAAAGAATACAAAAAGTGCACATTGTGATTTTACTAATATTTAATCCATGCAATCTAAACCTTCACCTCATGAATTCAGACAACCACAGGAATTAAAGTCTTAAAACCACAAAACTTCACTTCGTATGCAGCTTAAAAGTCATATATGTCACATCTTCAACAATTATGCAATTTAATCCACTTATTGATATTCAATTACGACAAGGTATATTCTCATAACACTGAAAATTATGCACTTCTACCAACTTAGCACCAAAATTTATGAAATTTTAAAGGGTAATTGCTTTGCATGTCTTTCTAATTTCGTATATAAAATTATTATAACATGATGCCATACATAATAAAATAACCCAAACTTCAAATTATTATCGATTTCTATATGCATACAGAAATCCTAGAACCCCCAACATGTATATGCATAGCCTATATGGTAGACCAACTCAGAAACAATCTCTTTTTAGTCGATAAGTGAAAAATAATACATTGAGTCAATAACACTTTAAATTTGTGTAAAGAAAAATAGAAATCGAAAAGAAGATATTTACCTTTGAGATTGCAATTAGTATACTCTTTCCTATCAAAAAAAAAAAAAAAAAAAAAAAAAAAAAAAATTAGTATACTCTTTGAATACTTTAACAGAAAGAAAAATAGTTTTGCTCTGTGTTTTTCTATTAATCAAAGTGGATGAACATGAATTGAGTTTAACTTCACCACTTACCAAAAAATTGCCTACGTTTTGCTTTGTTTCTGATTTATTTTTAATTTTTTTTTAAATACCTAATATTTCACCTTTGTTACAACACACGTGTGGCTTTTCCCCACATGCTTTCATCTTGCTTGTTGAAAACACCAATCCACGTGCAAGCTTCACCTTCATTGTCAACATGCATGTTGACTTGTGGCATTGTATATTGTTGGATCTCTAGTTCTATATATAATAGTCCAATTCATTTGTAACTTTTTGGGGACTTCTCATATCAATACAAAAACTGATAACAGTAATTCTTCTACCTTTTATCATTTTATTCTCTCGTTTTCTTCATATTATTTCTTCTTCTTCATCTCATTTTCTATTATATTATTTGTTTTTATTATTATTATTATTATTATTATTATAACACGTTATCAACACGATGCTGTTATTTTCAGAACCTGAAGTTCTGAATTTCTTACTACTGGGACCTGAAGTTCTGAATTTATTATTATTAAAACCTGAAGTTTCCAAATGTTTATTTATTAATACCAGAACCTGTAGTTCTAAGTTTACTTTCTTGCATTTTTACTTTTATGCAATTTACTTTCCTGCATTTTATTTACTTTTACGCGATTTACTTTTTTCGCATTTATTATTACGCATTTTATTTTGTAATTTTTATTTAAACAATTTGGTCACCCATCTAGAACCTGAAGTTCATGGATTTATTTATCATTGCCGGAATTTGAAATTTCTAAATTTATTCCTTTATATATTTGAAGATTTATTTATATATTTGAAGATTTAAATTCCTCGGATTTTTATCAGACCAGAAGTTCTAACTCCGATTGTGATTTTCAGATAACCAGAAGCTGTAATAATGGCAAAGGTTGCAAGTTTGAAATTTGCTGCACTAGATGTGTCTGGTGAAAATTATATGTCCTAGGTTATTGATGCCAGATTACTTCTAAAATCAGAAGGCCTGTATTACACTATTGAAAATGGGGCCGAGGCATATGAACAAGATAAGGCTACCGCCATGGTTATTATCCGTCACCATTTGCATGAGGATTTAAAAGCCCAATATCTAACTGTCACATAACCAGAAGTTCTATGGCAAGAGTTGAAAGATCGATTTGATAACCAACCCGATGTTACATTACCAAATGCAAGGTATCGGTGGCAACATTTATGCTTTCAAGACTTTAAATCAATCGCTGAGTATAATTCTACTTTATTCAAAATCACTACACAGCTGAAATTGTGTGGTCAGGATGTAACAGAAAATGATATGCTGGAAAAGACATTTACAACCTTTCATGCCTTTAATATGATATTACAGCAACAATATCGAGAACGTCGATTCTCAAAATATTCAGAGCTAATCTCATGTCTCCTAGTTGCAGAGAAAAATAATGAGCTCTTAATAAAAAATCATGAATCACGCTTGACTGGCTCTATAGCGTTCCCAAAAGTGAATGCTAACACTATTGGAAGAAATACTTGCGGTTGTGGTCGTGGTCGTGGTCGTGGTCGCGGTCGTGGTTCCTACCATGGTCGTGGTCCTAGTCGTGGTCGTGGCCATGGTCGGGGTCGTGAAAGAACATATGGTTACTTTGGTCCAGGTGGTTATAATCAAAAGAATGAAAACACTCCCCAGAAGTGGAATGTTTATAAAGCCATACCAGATAAAGGGAAGAGAATCCAAAAGGGGCCTAAGAAAGATGATAGTATCTGTTTCAGGTGTGGCAGTCATATTCATTGGTCACGTACATGCCACACACCTAAACATTTAGTTGAGTTTTATCAAGCATCAATTAGAGAAAAAGAAAAGGGAAAGAATCCTGAAACCAATTTCATGAAGGATTCAAATTTTATGGATATCACCCAGTTTAATGTTTCTGATTTCCTAGATGATCCAAATGATAAAGTGACTACTTCAACTGGTGATGGAAATATCCGTACCAATTAAGTACTACTTGTAATATTTTTGTTATCATGTGAAATGTTTATGTAAATATTCCTTATGTAATATATACCTTTTAATCACTCTATTTGATTTGCACTTTATTTATTTTTGTTTTGTTTTGTGAATAGATATGTCTTTAAACGATAAGTTGAGTGATATTGAAAAGCAAGATACAAGAGATATATGTCTGGTCGATAGTGCAAAGATGTATACGATTCTGCGGAATCAGAAATACTTTCTGAATTTAACCTTACTCAAAGCAAATGTTAATACAATATCGGATCCAGCAGATCTGATAGAAGGCTCCGGTAGAGCCATGATATTTTTGCCAAACGATACTAAAATATATATCAGTGATGCTTTATATTCAAGTAGATCCAGAAGAAATCTACTTAGTTTCAAAGATATACGGTGTAATGGATACCATATAGAAACTATAAGTGATGAGAATATTGAGTATCTGTGCATTACTTCTCATGATTCAGGCCAGAAGCTCATTATGGAAAAGCTGTGTGGTTTATCATCTGAATTGTATTACACTCTTATAAGAGGTGTAGAAATTTATGCAGTTATGAACCAGAAGTTCTCAGATCCAAAAATATTTAAGCTTTGGCATGACCGTCTTGGTCACCCCGGATCTATAATGATGCGTAGAATCATTGAAAATTCTCATGGGCATCCATTAAAGAACCAGAAGATTCTTTTATCCCATGAAAATTTATCTACTGCATGTTCACAAGGGAAATTGGTAATAAAACCGTCCCATTTTAAAGTTGGCTTTGAATCCCCATCATTCCTACAAAGGATTCAAGGGGACATATGTGGACCTATTTATCGACCAAGTGGACCATTCTGCTATTTTATGGTCCTAGTTGATGCATCCAGGAGATGGTCACACGTTTGCTTATTATCAACACGTAATGTTGCTTTTGCAAGATTACTCGCATAGATTATCAGGCTTTGGGCACATTTTCTCGATCATCCGATCAAATCAATCCGCCTTGATAATGCTGGTGAGTTTACTTCCAAGATATTTGATGAATATTGCAGATCAGTTAGGATTGATGTTGAGTATCCAGTTCCACATGTTCATACTCAGAATGGATTAGTAGAATCATTTATCAAGCATCTCCAGGTAATTGCAAGAACTTTATTATTACGTACACAATTACCAATTTCTGTTTGGGGACATACTATTTTACATGCTGCTACATTAATTCGTCTTTGTCTCACTACTTATCATCAATATTCTCCTGTGCAACTTGTATTTGGCCATCAACCAGATATTTTCCATCTGTGTACTTTTGGATGTGCAGTATATGCCCCAATTGCACCTACACATAGAACTAAAATGGGACCCCAACAGCATTTGGGAATATATATTGGTCTAGATTCACCATCAATTATTAGATATCTGGAACCTTTAACTAGTGATCTTTTTACTACACGATTTGTTGATTGTCATTTCGATAAGGGAAATTTCCTATTATTAGGGAAAGGAAAAACTTCTCCTAAAGAGAAGCGTGAATTTTCTTGGAAAGTTCCTAGTCTAACTCATCTTGACCCATACACATCTCAGTATGATAATGAAGTACGCAAGATAGTTCATCTTCAAACAATAGCAAATCAGTTACTAGATGGATTTACAGATGCTACTAAGGTAACAAAATCACACATCCCAGCTGTTAATGTACCAACACGGGTGATTGTTCCAGAAGAACGATCAAAACAAATAATAGAAAAAGAATCATCTACTATATGCCAGAAGCGTGGTAGGCTACTTGGTTCGAAAGATACTATTCCCCGAAGGAAGAAAACAAAATATCAGGATCATGTTCTTGAAATGATAAATAAATCAACTTTCTCTAAATCAACTCCACAAGAGTTAGATGTCCCTAAAAGGACATAAGAGACCCCTGCAAGGGAAGAAATCTTTGAAGAGATACAAGAACATTGAAATGAGGAAATTTCTATAAATTATACAGGAGGAATGTGGAATCGTGAATAAACAATCATTGATGATATATTTTCGTACACAGTGGCTAGTAAAATTTTAAATGATGATTATGAGTCTCATAAGCTCAATGATTGTAGGCAAAAGTCTGATTGACCTAAATGGAAAGAAGAAACTCAAGCAGAATTGACTTCATTAACCAAACGTAAAGTATTTTGACCAATAGTCCAGACACCTAAAGACGTCAAACCTCTTGGATACAAATGGGTTTTTGTACAGAAACGTAATGAGAAAAATGAGGTGGTGCGATATAAGGTACGACTCGTAGCACAGGGTTTCTCACAGAGACCTGGTATTGATTTTGATGAGACGTATTCACCAGTGATGGATACAATTACATTTCGATTTTTGATAAGTTTGGCTGTCTTAGAAAGACTTGAAATGCGTCTTATGGACGTAGTAACTGTCTACCTATATGGCTCACTCGATTCAAATATTTATATGAAAATCCCTAAAGGATTTAGAATGTCATAAGCATACAACTCGAGACCTTGCAATTTATACTCAATCAAATTACAAAGGTACTTATATGGATTAAAGCAATCTGAGCGCATTTGGTACAACTGCCTCAGTGAATATTTGATTAAAGAAGGATATATCAATAATCCCATATACACATGTGTCTTCATAAAGAAATCAGAATCTGCATTTGCTATTATAGCAGTTTACGTTGATGATATGAATTTGATTGGAACTCTTAGAGAGCTCCTGAAAACTGCTAAATATTTGAAAAAGGAATTTGAAATGAAAGACCTGGGAAAAACAAAATATTGTCTCGGCCTGAAGATTGAGCATAAATCAGACGGAATACTTATCCATCAATCAACGTATATTGAAAAGATTCTGAAAAGATTTAATATGGATAATGCTCACCCATTAAGTACTCCTATGATTGTTAGAACCCTTGATCCTAAGAAAGATCCATTCCGACCATTAGAAGATTGTGAAAAGATACTTGGTCCTGAAGTATCATATCTTAATGCAATTGGTGCTTTATTATATTTGGCTCAATGTACTCGACCAGATAACGCATTTTCAATAAATTTACTTGCTAGATTCGGTTCAGTACCAACTCGAAGACATTGGAATGGGATCAAACATCTTTTTTGTTAACTTCGTGGAACAAAATATTTAGGGTTATATTTTTCAAAATCTAACAACTTTCAGGTTTACTTGGTTATGCTGATGCCAAGTATCTATCTGATCCCCAAAAAGCTTGTTCACAAACCGGGTATGTTTTTATCTATAATGACACAACAATCTCCTGGCGCTCCATAAAGCAAACTATTGTTGCTACATCATCTAATCATTTTGAGATCCTTGCACTTCATGAAGCAAGCCGAGAATGCGTGTGGCTAAGGTCAATAATTTATCATATTTAAAATATATGTGGATTTTCATTATCTACAGGAATGCTGACACCAATATTTGAAGATAATTCGGCTTGTATCGCTCAAGTTAGAGGGGGATATATCAAAGGAGACAGAACCAAACATATTTCTCCCAAATTCTTCTATACTCATGAACTTCAACAGAGCTGACAGATTGATGTTAAACAAATACCGTCTACAGATAATCTTACAGATTTGTTTACCAAAATATTGCCTACATCAACTTTTGATAAACTGGCATATGGGATTGGCATGCGTCGACTCTGCAAATTACAGGATTGATATTAAAGTTTCATTTAGGGGGAGCGTTCAATCAGGGGGAGTAAAATTTTGAATGGATATATGTGTACTGTACTCTTTTTTCTTTCTACCGAATTTTGTCCCACTGGGTTTTACCGAAAATGTTTTAATGAGGCAGTTCTAAACACATCCACATCACTTGATCCTGAAGGTCATTGTATATATTTTGCTAAGGTTTTTGTCCCACTGGGTTTTTCCTAGCAAATTAAAATACAAGTGGTGAAAATCCAAGGGGAAGTGTTACAACACACGTGTGGCTTTTCCCCACATGCTTTCATCTTGGCTTGTTGAAGACACCAATCCACGTGCAAGCTTCACCTTCATTGTCAACATGCATGTTTACTTGTGGCATTGTATATTGTTGGATCTCTAGTTCTATATATAATAGTCCAATTCATTTGTAACTTTTTGGGGACTTCTCATATCAATACAAAAACTGATAACAGTAATTCTTCTACCTTTTATCATTTTATTCTCTCGTTTTCTTCATATTATTTCTTCTTCTTCATCTCATTTTCTATTATATTATTTGTTTTTTTTATTTTATTATAACAACCTTTGCTCTTTTATTCATTTTAAAACTGTATAGGTTGCAAATGGTGGATGAATTTTGCAATCATGAGGTTGGTGGTGGGGACTTTCCAACCTCAATGACCAACAATTATGAGCAAAACCTTAGCGTAAATGAAGTATCCAAAGTTGTAAGAATGGGTTGGATAAACTGTATGTACGTGATCCCAATCATTAGTTTTAGTTTTATATATATATATTTTTTTTGTTTTCATTGTAATTTTTTTAATTTAATAAATTAAAATGGCTTTGTCATGTTTTTCAGTAGAGTGGAGTAAAAAAAGGTTGATAGTACTGGAAAATCAAAGGTTTGATACATATAGTTATTTAATTTATCTTTTTCTTTTATTATGTTATTGTTAGTCGCTAAATATTTGAAAAAGTATGTTCTCAGACATGCATGGAAAGCTTTATATATAGAAGAGACAAGGCTCGATATAGACACATGTATGTTGATAATGTTGCATCAACTAGTCATTCAAACAAGCAAACTCAACAAAACCCACTAGACACTCATGAAGAATGTGATGCGACTGAAAGTGAAATTGGCATTGACGAGTAGAACATGGTGCACACAAGGTGTACACCATCACAACTGTGTTGGGTTGTGGGGAATTTGACTGAATAAAAAAAAAAGATGATATTCATGTTATAGGTTTTGGGAACCTACTTCTTAAATGTGGACGCCTCTGTCAGAAGCTTTGTGGGTGGATTGTGAGCTACTTTGACATAAAGTCAATTTCACTACACATCCACGGGACAACCATTGGAATAGACTCCTCATGTTTTGCACATGTGATAAGCATTCCTGATCATGGAGCTCCAATACACATACATGGAGCTGTTCCTAACCTAGACTACTGGGCTTCTAAGTTTTCTATCACTTCGCGTGGCATTGATGTGAAACATATCGAAGATTGACTTCAAGTGATTACCACATCTGATGATGAGTTCAAGGTTAATTTTTGTCTCTTTATGCTGGCATTCTTCTAGCACCTAGGACAATGAACTATTTCCATGAATGGTAATTGATACCCCTTAGCATTGTTAATGATATTTGTACAAAAAATTGGTCTAGCTGGTGTTTCAACCTACTTTGCGATGACATTCAGAAGTTTAAACTTGGTCAAAACACAATATATATATCTGGTTGTATCTTGTTTCTTCAGATAATTTGGTTATTCACATTTATTTGCCCAAAATTTTCAACTCCTTAAATGCTAAATAATATTAACAAAATATTAAAGTTAATTATTTGTTGCAGTTGTTTTATGTCCATTCAATGCAGTAGGATCCTCCTGTTGTAGATAAATCGTTGCCACCAATTGTAAGTTGGAATAATGTCAAAATCAAGAAATGTTTACTTCGATTGCGTAGTGAAGGTGGATTTTCTAGTAACAAGGTATACATAATATATATATTTTCTTATAGTCAATTATTTTGGAAATGCATCAAAAATACTGTATTTTTTTTTCACTTTTGTTGTAGGTGCCTATTGCTGAAATGGTGACCAAAGCATCACATGGTGAAGATTGCCAAGTTGTTCACCCTTCTTTTGTTGGTGGACATGGAACTCCTCTGTCATGGACTCAAAAGTGGGAACTGGTAACAATGCTAAACCAAATATAGTTGTTAGTGAAATACAGTTAATGCATGCTGAAATTCAGGACCTTAAAAGAAAGGTCAAT
Source organism: Acer campestre (assembly GCA_954870605.1). Taxonomy (NCBI): domain Eukaryota; kingdom Viridiplantae; phylum Streptophyta; class Magnoliopsida; order Sapindales; family Sapindaceae; genus Acer; species Acer campestre. Next base: position 31,364,576 of record OX940801.1, read on the forward strand.
CATATATAGGAACATTTTTTTTGATGAGGATGGCAAGGAACATGGTAGTGTGAAGAAAAAAAGGTTCTTTTATTTAATGAGGAGGACAAGGAACATAGTAGTGTGAAGAAAAATGTTCATTTATTTGATGAGGAGGACAAGGAACATGGTGGGTTGAACATGATGAACCCTAAACAAGAACGTACTTTTGATACAGGTGTGGATCATTCTCATGGGATACCAAATTCACCTGTACATTGTAATGATAACAATTTCAAACCTTCACCCCCTTCATTTTCTGCTCTTCCCTAACCAATAAAACCTACAATTGTTGAAGTATCCTCAAACGACATCAAACCGGTTACCAAAGATCCCAAGAGTAAATTCATGTCCAATCAAAGCTAGCATAATGCACCAATTCTAAATTCAGATCTATTGTGGCAGTTAGAAGACTAACCAATTGATGAGCGCCTCGATGATGATTACGACGAAAGTAACGATGATGATGATATATTGAATGTGAAAGTATCGAACTTTGTTCCTTCACTGCTTGACGAGGTTAGTTATTGTTTCATATTTTAATTATATGAAATACTGTTTTATTATGCACATGTTTATTTTACTTTTACTCGACATTAGTTTCTTAGACGACGTCAATTTTTTATTTTTTTTGGATATCAAAGATGAGGAGTTTGAATTCTCAAGTAAGCGAACTACAAAGAAAACCCGAACATCAAATCAACTGAAGCCTAGTCGGTTTAAATCCTCACCTTTTGTGTCTGGAACCTCTCCATACACGAGGGGTAAAAAATTAAGGTACGGTCATTTCCAAATATCAAGGGCACTGAGTAAAATTGATTACCAAATTATTCAGTACATTTTCAGCTCTAACTTACCATCTACGTAAGCAGTATTTATTGCCCCTCTTGCGGTTTACTCCTTTTTTTTTTTCATTACCAATTGTGTGTTGTCAAACTTTATTATGTCATTTGAAAATGGATAATTGACAAACAATATATGTTTATTTTTCTTTTTTTGCTGAGAAATAATTCTCAACCTTCCTGATATCCAAGTTAAATGCAAAAGTTTTAGAACATTAAAACCAATAACTTTTATTGATAGTGAGGTAATTTGTTTTTATTGAAAAAATAAAAACAAACTATTGGTAATTTATTTTTATTTTATTACAAGCATTATTGTAATGTTTAATGACCTACTTAATTTTTTTCCTTGCACAAATAAGTTCACAGCAATTCCTTGATGGTTACAAACTACATTGACATTTTGTTGTAAGTTGTGCATATTATAAGTGCAGTTGCTGTGTATCATATTATGATGATGAAGAAAAGTAGATCTCCTCTAAGGTGGTACTTGACTACTTATTTTGCAATATGTATTTTCGGCATTATTTATTACATGTTGTTTTTTACAATGAATAGTAACGATATTTCCCCATTATCATACATTGTGTTATAACGTTGTACATATAGTACATTGCTTTGAGTAGTGTTGATGGGCATCTACCCAAATTGGAGGAACTTATTGGTAGATTTAAGAATACATCTATGTTCGCAATAGCGGAAACAAGGCTGGCTAGGGTGGGCTGTAGCCCACCCTAGCTATTTGAAAAAAAATAAAAAGTTTTTTAAATAGTTCTAAATACCCAATTCTGATTTTGACTTAACTTATCGTATATTTCTTTATCTTTAATAACAATCCAATAACTTTAAAACATGTATCAAACTCATTAAAGTTCATTGTATTTTCTTAACTAAGTGAAAGATCAAATTGAGAAATGTTAACCCTTTACCGACTCAAAAATCAAGTTGGAAAATTTTAACCCCTTAATAACAAACCAAAAATAGTAGATTTACCATATAAATTCATCTCCAAGTCTCCAAGAATTTCAATTTTATGAGTTTTCTTAGCTTTTGGATTTGTAGAGGTATATAGACGTCGGTATGAGAAAACTGTAAGTTTTATTTTTATTTTAAAGTTTATGTTGTAAAATTAATTGTAAAATTAAGTTTTATTTTCGGCTGTAAAACTTGTCAAAACGTCTTTACGTAATAAGATGAATGATGAGTTTTCTGAGAATTGTATGATTGTTTATATTGAAAGAGAACTTGTTTTTACAATTGATTCGGATTCGGTAATAGATGTTTTTGTCTCTTTGAAGCCTCATACGTCAAAATTTAACTAGGATCTTATTGTGTCTACATTGCATGTATATTTCTTTTTTATTTTTTTATGTTTTTTTTTTTTTTGTTAGAATATTTATTTGGGGGTAAGACTCATTATGTCCTATGACTAGGTATACTTTTTTATTTTAACTAATTAAAGTTCTCTCGTACTGTTTAGATTCACTATCAAAATGATTTTTTTTAATTATATACTATAATTTTTTATCTACATGAGATTGTCCACAACTCACCTAGAAATTTTTTTTTTGGTTTTGCCCCTGTATGTTCGATCCACGTCGATGTGAACAAGTAAGTACCATTACCATTAATAATAACCTTATGTCCTTACCATTAAGTGTGAACTTATATATTGGGTGTATAAATCATATATTGGAAGAAGGTCAGATGGGTCTGAGGATGGAAGGAGCAGAAAGAGATCATTTGCAGAAGTGGTCTATGGGAGTGGCATGAGAGAGGGCTGCTCCATGAGGAGTGTTGAAGAGGTTCGTATGGAAGAGAAGGAACCGAAAGAAGTCCACTGGGATGGACCCAGGGATGATGAACGATGGCTTTTGGAGGCTTACCAAGCCTGGAAAAAAAAAAATTAGCATAGCTCACATAACGTTGTTGAGCAGTATGACTGATGACTTGATGTGTGGTTTTGAGGAGTATGAGACTGCTCAAGCAATGTGGATTGCTCTGAAGGACAAGTTTGGTGGTACTTCAACCACTAAGTTTAAAAGACTCACAATCAAGTTCGACACATATAGAAAGCGCCAAAATCATACAATGAGGTAGCACATAAGAGAGATGTCAAACATGATGCATGAATTGAAAAGTGTTGAGCATGTCCTGACTGATGAGCAACAAGTTCAAGTTGTTATCAGATCTCTCCCTGATAGTTGGGAACACATTAAGATCAATATGATGCACAATGATAGCATCAAAACTTTTGATGATATCTTGCTCCATCTGGAACTAAAAGTGTTGGGTCCCCGGTTTACCGATCGCGCAGTTGAAGGAACATTTTAAAAAATTATTCCACTAAAAACCCAAAGCTGCTCTCTCTCAACTGTAAACGTTTTTACACAAACCAATAACTCTTGTTGTCCATCGATATAGCTATTATATATGGTATAATCCTCCACAAGTAGTTCATAATTAGAGCTGGGTCATAATGTCTATTATACCCCTCTAATTATATCTTTCCATTAAGTACCATTGATTCTCTAATGAACAATAAATCCTACATTCATTACAGAATTAAGAGAGCGCTCATATTGTTCAAGCCCCGAATCAACCTTTAAGGGAACTACCATCTACTTCTTGCAAGAAGGAGTGGATTCCACTATTGTGTACAAACCTTCCCAGCCACAGGCCAAACCACGATCCCAATATACGGAGCATATTGATCGGGAATGCAACTCTGACCTCACCATGGTATATCAAAGACCACGATCTAACCTGAAGTAGTCGATAAGACACTCAGGATTAAGATCACCTACATATAGCCATCATTAGTTTATATATATGAATCTCATCGTTAACGGATCTTGGTGAGAGATTCATATAGATCATTATATGGTCACATCATACAAGGTGCCTCCATTCTCATGTCTCCATATGAATGATCCATGATAGGATCACCGTACACTACGAAATGGACCGCAGCTGCAGATTAACCACAAATAAAGTACCCAGCTTTATTTGCTATCTACGGACTCTTTAGATTGCTCATTTCAAATTGAATCTATCTATATATGACACTCATATACTCAGTTCGAAATTACATTCGACAATCTTGGATATTAAGTGCACACGTTATATATATATATAAAGTATAACACAAAATAAACAAATATTCTACTTCTTTTATTTATGTTCAAATCACATTTACAAATTATAAACTTTAGGGCAAAAAACCCTAACAATGCGCCTAGAGGCTGCTAAGGCTTCTGGCCAGCTTTATATGGCGACACCAGACTCGCGTAAGGCTTCGGGCCCAAAGCGCAATAGAGAAAAGAAACCTTTCCAGAAGGGAAAAGGTCCCGGTGTCAACAATAAGAAAGTTGCTACAACTGTGGCAAACTGGGTCACTTCGCTCGTGAATACACTGAGCTGAAAAAGGTAAAACTCAATTCCATAAACAAATATGCTTATGTTTCTAGCACTGTTTTACTAACTGAATCTCATCCTCTGTGGACTGTAAACTCAGGAGCAACTGACCATGTAGCTAGAGACTGGGGACCATTTGTGGAATATCATCGGATCCTACAAGGAATGAAGTTGATATATGTGGGAAACAACTCAAGAGTGGAAATCAAGGGTATAGGCACGTGCAAACTTGAGCTTCACAATGGAAAAACCCTATATCTCCATGGTATATGAGCAGACTTGAGATATCAACGTTACTCACCCATCTTCTTCTTCCCAATGTTAACTAAGTCTCATTTATGTTTCTCCAGCTTCATTTCCCTTATATCTTCTTCTTCTTCTTCTTCTTCTTCTCCTCTCTCTCTCTCTCTCTCTCATTTACAACAATAGTTGTGGTGTTTCTATTACTTCTGCTCTTCTTCCTTGTTTTAGTCTTTGGTTATTGTAAATCCGAGAATAATGGGTTATAGGATTATTAGTTTGGTACTGTATTATTTGTTCTTGTTGTTGTAAGTGTTTCTTGTAGGTGTATTGGATAAGAACATGTGTTGTGTTAGTCTATAGAGTAGACCGGAATTCACAACAATAGCGAACTCATATCTTCTTCTCTCTCAAAGGTCTTTGTAGATGGATAACTATAAATTTTGAGATTTATTATAACTTCATTTAAATTCATAATAAATCTAAGATTTTTTATTACGATTTGGCTCCATTATCCGTTGTCTATTTTGTGAGAAATTTAACACTGAAATATAAATATTATTTTTTATATATGTATTAATAGAGAATACTAATGATCATTGTTAGTGATATTATCATTATTAGTGATTCCAAAACGGTGGTTTCATAGGTTAATGAGGGGAGTTTTGGAAGCATCAAACATGTCAATGTGATCTATGGTATTAGGTGTCACTTGAATAAGTTGGATAATACGGTATTCATGTATAACTCCAGAGCTATGAATTCCTTCGCGGACATGCTGGCTAAAAATGGCTCTAATATGGGAAGGGATGTCTTCGTTTGGGGCGACTGTTAACGTTTGTGTTTATTAGGCTGGGGTTTGTTTTTTGTTTAGCGTGGGTGCCTATGTTTGTAGGGTGTTTTTGCTACTCTGCCATGTTTCTTTCTTTTGCTTGTTACCTGTCATCAGGACATGATTTATATATGATGATCTGTTGTTCAAAAAAAAAAAAAAAAGATTTACTTTCCGATAAATGATTTTAAAAATCATTAGTATATGTTGCTTGTAAAAATAAAGGAAGAAATTGTTGAAATTTAGGACTCTCTTCCTCCCCGTAGGAAGGATGATCAAACATGAACAACCAAAGTCAGCTCATTGGCATGTCCCAAATTGTGTTGTCTACTTTTTCCTCTTAATGGTTCTTTAGTTTTTTTATTGCTTACTGAAGAAAACGTGCAAATTGTGTTGTTTCCTTTAATTTTTCAGATGCATGCGCTCAACATCGTTCTATGCAACGAAATTAATGTTGATTTCCCATCAACATTCTCGTTCAGTAGCTTCACTATCACAACGTTTAAGGCATCCGAGCAGGAGAACTGTTTTGACTGTGGACTAATTGTTTCGTTTACGATTACCAAAAGCATCAATCATCAATCTCCAGAACAACAGACAAAAAATGAAAGAAAGGTTTCTCTTCACTAAGCAAAGTGTACAGGTCCAGAACCGGTCCCGAAATGTTGTACTCCTCCGTCGGAGACTGCAGCGGCGCCACCGCTATCACCGAATCTAAAGAGCTATTATTATTGGACGAGAACGACGGCAATGATCTATATAGCTTCTCATTTTCTTGACATGCTTAGGCCATTCTAGCAAACAACAAGTTTCGGACAAGAGATCCGGAAGATTCATTGAAACAGTAGTTGCGTTTTTGTTGTTGTTGGTGGTGATTATGTTGGATATCAAAGATCATCATAGCGGAAAGGATATCGAGATTGTTACATACGATCGATGTATAATTACAAGAAAAATACACTCGACTCACTGTGTTATTTCCTGTAACTCGGAGAGGACCGGCAAAAGGAGAAATAAAAAACTCTCTGTTTTTAACTCTCTACAAAAGTACACTCAGAATGGGATGAATGGAATGAATAGCACACATTGCTATTTATAAGGTCCAGACTCCTATCTGGATGGAATCTTATATTCAAAGTTAAATTATATTTAAATTTAATATCACATATATCATTTAACCATTTATCTGATCAGTTTGAATTTAACATAATTATCATTATCTCTGTTAATTAAAATTCAAACTATCAAATAGTTTAATCCATATAAGTAACAGTAATTATCAATTAATTAACTGATAAATATTGAAACACTTGAGCGTATTCCAACATCTCCCACTCGCACAAGTGGGGCAATGAAAACCTTAAAGAGTCATGTTTCTCAAACTTTTGGGTCCAATCACAGATCATTCATACAAGCAAACGCATAGTGTGATCGATGAACAATATTCTACAAATGTATTGGAGCATGCAATGCATTGTTCATATGTGTTCTATATTTAATTTTCATTCATCAGTCCAAGAATACTTAACCCTCAGTATATGAAGTTATGCTTGACTATATCAAATTTTTACGTATTCACAATTGTATTCTTGTCTATCATAGACAATACAATTGGTCGACAAGAATACCAAAAAATTAATGAAGAAACATTATATCTTCCCATTGAACACTTGTATCTCAGTTTCAAAAATAACTGTTATCCTAGTCGTGTTTCATAGACCGAATAGTACCATAGTCATAGAAAAACACACTAAAGAAGCTAACATTGTTTTGTCACTTTGAATCAAAGTCAATGGTCATAAGAACACTATTTGAGGCTTAATCTAAATCTCAAGGAACTTACACAATGAGGAAGCAGGGATCATTCTCTCATTTTCCATTTGATCACATAACACACATGGTATGAATCACGTGCTACAATGAATTTCATTCTTATGAAGAATGTAATGTCTAAACTATTCACTACATAGATCTGAGTTCAATCGCTATCTACAGCGCCTAACCTAAGTTCATAAAGCTCGCCATTTTTTACTTGGGCGCCAATTATGTTCTCACATCTAGCTTAATCAGGTTTCATGATTGTGTGGTTGAATCATGATCGGTTAAAAAATATATATATAAGAACCTCATCTTGACATGGTCAAGGCGACATATTCATATATATAAGCTCCATAAGAATACAATCTCTACTTTATTCTCTTCTATATATGTGTCTCATCTCAGCATACTATCTTAGCATCTGAGGCGACTGCACGTGTAAGAATGCCAATCTCATCCTGACGATATATTTAAATAACAATTTTGTGAAATATATGCTAGCAAAGAAAAAAGGATTTATTCATATAAATTAGCGAAATTCAAACAAATCATCATGATTACAATCTACGTAGCCCTAAAGACTTAGCATGGGACGAGTAAACATCTCTAGTCACTGCTTTGGTAAATGGATCGACTACCATTTCATGCGTAGATATGTATTGAATAATCACTTCCTTTTTTCTTATGACATCTCTGACAAAATTATATTTTGTCTCTATATGTTTGGATTTACTGTGATATTTCGAATCCTTTGTGTAAGCAATGGCTGCTTGATTATCACAGTAAATAGTTACTGGTTTTGAAGCATCGATAACAATCTCTAAATCCTCAATAAATCTTTTGAGCCAAACACCCTCATATACTGCTGCTGAATATGCTACAAATTCAGCTTCCATCGTAGACAATGCAATACATGTCTGTTTCTTGTTACACCATGAGATAACGCCTCAACTGAGCAAAAATGCATACCCAAATGTTGATTTTCGCTTATCTAGATCACCTCCCCAATCAGAATCTGTATATCTAACCAAGCGTAAATCTCCTCCTTGGTAGCATAGAGAATAATAGTCTGCAGTTCCCTTGAGGTATGCTAAGATCCTTTTGACTGCATTCCAATGTTTCTGCCTAGGGTTGGATTGAAATTTGCTCACAAACCCAACTGCAAAACATATATCAAGCCTAGTACACATCATTGCGTACATGAGACTCCCAATGGTATTGGAGTAAGGAACTCTACTCATTTTATCTAGTTCTTCCGGAGTCTTGGGCACATTTCAAGACTGAGTGTTTGTCCTTTTGAGATAGGAGTATCCATAGGCTTACAATTAGCCATATTGAATCGTTCTAGAATCTTTCTAATGTAAGGCTCTTGTGATAGAGTTAGAAGTTTCTTTGAACGATCTCTTGTAATCTTTACTCCCAAAATATAGGCAGCTTCGCCCATATCTTTCATCTGAAAATTTGAAGATAACCATTCTTTAATGGCCATGACAAAATTTTTTATCATTTCCAGCTAACAAAATGTCTTCCACATATAACGACAATATCACAAAATTGCCTTCAGACCTTTTTATATAGACATAATGGTCTTCTTCAATCATTGCAAATTCATATGACATTACTGCTTGATGGAACCGAAGATACCATTGTCTGGAGGATTGTTTCAAACCATATATCGATCGTTTGAGCTTGCAAACTTTGCGCTCTTGACCTTTTGAAACGAAATTTTTAGCTTGTAGCATGTAAATTTCTTCCTCCAATTTTCCATTGAGAAATACTGTATTTACATCCATTTGATGTAATTCTAGGTCCATATATGTGACGACTGCCAAAATAAGGCGAATCGAAGCAAACCTAACTACAGGAGAAAATGTTTCTTCATAGTCTATACCTTCTTGTTGAGTATATCCTTTTGCGACTAGATGCGCCTTGTATCTCTCAATTGTACTATCTACCTTTCGTTTGATGCGAATAACCCATTTATTTCCAATGGCTCGACGATCAGGCAGTAAATTAACCAAGTCCCAGACATGGTTATTTTTCATCGACTCCATCTTTTCTTCCATGGCTTTCATCCATAATTTCTTAGCATGTGAGTTGAGATCTTCATTTGCATTTTTAGGTTCATCACTGTCATGTGAAGCAACCATAAATGTTTCCCCCTCAATCTCAAAATGACGACGTGGGATAGCTCTATGGTTACTCTTTTAAGTTTGTAAATCTCTAGAAGTTGGTTCAACAGCTGTGTTACTCCAACTAGGGACAGAAGTCCCAGGTAAATTTGTATCTGCCTCAATTGGAGTATTTAGATTTACATCATCGTTAAGATCATCCAATTCAAAGAATCGAACATCTTTATCGACTTCACCTCTTTTTGAAAATTCATTTTCCAAGAAATTGACATCTCGTGATTCCAACTCAGTCACACTTCCATCGGAGTTCTCACCTATCAGTGTATATCCTTTGGAATGCTCAGAGTATCTAATAAAGATACACTTTTTTCCTCTTGCACCCAATTTTCCATATTGATTGGATAGGTCATGGGCGTAACCCGCACACCCCCAAGGTCTTAGGTTTGTTAAAACAGGTTTCCTACTTGTCCATAACTCATATGGGGTGGAAGTGACTGATTTTGAAGGCACACGGTTAAGTATATAGGCTGCAGTCAATAAAGCATCTCCCCAATATGATACTGGTAGATTTGCTTGTGCCATCATAGACCTAACCATTTCCAATAATGTTTTATTCATTCTTTCCACTACACCATTTTGTTGCGGAGTGTAAGGAATAGTCAATTTTCTTTCTATACCTTTCTCATTACACAATTCCTTGAATTGATTGGAAAAGATATTCACGTCATCGGTCAATTCTCAAAACTTTTATTTTCTTGTCTAATTGATTTTCAACTAAATTCATAAATATTTTGAAGCAATCCAATGCATCAGATTTATGAGAAATCAAATAAACATGACCGAAACGTGTGAAATCATCTATGAATGTAATAAAGTAGAAAGCTTCTTGCCTCGCTCTTACATTCATTGGACCACAAATGTCTGAATGAATCAGCTATAATGGAATTTCAGCTCGAGTTCCTTTACCAAATGGCTTCTTTGTAGTTTTTCCTGCTAGACAATTCTCACAAATAGACATCTCTATTTTAGTGAGTAAGCCCAATAGACCTTCTTTGTCCAATCTGCTCATTCTATCTTGCCCAATATGACATAGTCTAGCATGCCAAGTATAAACATCAATATTGATATTATCAGAAGCAAATATAAAGGAAAAACTACTATCATTATCAATACTGTTAAAACCAGTATCCAAAACCATGAAACCATTTAACAAATAACCAGTACCAATTTGAAGAGAATTCAAATAAATGTTCAAATTATTCCTATGGAAATTTAAAGCATAATCTAGGCTAAGAAGAATAGTAACAGAGACTAAGTTTTGTCGAATCTCTGGTGCATACAACACATCATGGAGATATAGGGTTTTGCCATTGTGAAGCTCAAATTTGTACGTGCCTATACCCTTGATTTCCACTCTTGAGTTGTTTCCCACATATATCCACTTCATTCCTTGTAGGATCTGATGATATTCCACAAATGGTCCCCAGTCTCTAGCTACATGGTCAGTTGCTCCTGAGTTTACAGTCCACAGAGGATGAGATTCAGTTAGTAAAACAGTGCTAGAAACATAAGCATATTTGTTTATGGAATTGAGTTTTACCTTTTTCAGCTCAGTGTATTCATGAGCGAAGTGACCCAGTTTGCCACAGTTGTAGCAACTTTCTTATTGTTGACACCGGGACCTTTTCCCTTCTGGAAAGGTTTCTTTTCTCTATTGCGCTTTGGGCCCGAAGCCTTACGCGAGTCTGGTGTCGCCATATAAAGCTGGCCAGAAGCCTTAGCAGCCTCTAGGCGCATTGTTAGGGTTTTTTGCCCTAAAGTTTATAATTTGTAAATGTGATTTGAACATAAATAAAAGAAGTAGAATATTTGTTTATTTTGTGCTATACTTTATATATATATATAACGTGTGCACTTAATATCCAAGATTGTCGAATTTAATTTCGAACTGAGTATATGAGTGTCATATATAGATAGATTCAATTTGAAATGAGCAATCTAAAGAGTCCGTAGATAGCAAATAAAGCTGGGTACTTTATTTGTGGTTAATCTGCAGCTGCGGTCCATTTCGTAGTGTACGGTGATCCTATCATGGATCATTCATATGGAGACATGAGAATGGAGGCACCTTGTATGATGTGATCATATAATGATCTATATGAATCTCTCACCAAGATCCGTTAACGATGAGATTCATATATACAAACTAATGATGGCTATATGTAGGTGATCTTAATCCTGAGTGTCTTATCGACTACTTCAGGTTAGATCGTGGTCTTTGATATACCATGGGTGAGGTCAGAGTTGCATTCCCGATCAATATGCTCCGTATGTTGGGATCGTGGTTTGGCTTGTGGCTGGGAAGGTTTGTACACAATAGTGGAATCCACTCCTTCTTGCAAGAAGTAGATGGTAGTTCCCTTAAAGGTTGATTCGGGGCTTGAACAATATGAGCGCTCTCTTAATTCTGTAATGAATGTAGGATTTATTGTTCATTAGAGAATCAATGGTACTTAATGGAAAGATATAATTAGAGGGGTATAATAGACATTATGACCCAGCTCTAATTATGAACTACTTGTGGAGGATTATACCATATATAATAGCTATATCGATGGACAACAAGAGTTATTGGTTTGTGTAAAAACGTTTACAGTTGAGAGAGAACAGCTTTGGGTTTTTAGTGGAATAATTTTTTAAAATGTTCCTTCAACTGCGCGATCGGTAAACCGGGGACCCAACACTTTTAGTTCCAGATGGAGCAAGATATCATCAAAAGTTTTGATGCTATCATTGTGCATCATATTGATCTTCATGTGTTCCCAACTATCAGGGAGAGATCGAATAACAACTTGAACTTGTTGCTCATCAGTCAGGACATGCTCAACACTTTTCAATTCAGGCATCATGTTTGACATCTCTCTTATGTGCTACCTCATTGTATGATTTTGGCGCTTTCTATATGTGTCGAACTTGATTGTGAGTTTTTTAAACTTAGTGGTTGAAGTACCACCAAACTTGTCCTTCAGAGCAATCCACATTGCTTGAGCAGTCTCATACTCCTCAAAACCACACATCAAGTCATCAGTCATACTGCTCAACAACGTTATGTGAGCTATGCTGATTTTTTTTTTCCAGGCTTGGTAAGCCTCCAAATCCCTTCTGTGTTAAGTAGTAGTTCCTGTTGCAGGTTCAACCATGATGTTGGTTATTGTTTCAAGAGCCTTTTGCTCCGTAAGGATATACTGAACCTTGCGGTGCCAAATGTCATAATTGTCACCGTTCAGTTTCTCTCCTTTGTTCAATTCGGCCATAATGTTTTTAGTAGCAGAAGACATTTTTTGTAATTTAGACAAAAAAGATGTATTTTTTAGCACTAGCATATTTCAAATTCAAACTTCTATTATTGCATCAAACATTTACACTAAGAAATATAATAGAATAATATTTAGGAATAGATTCGAAAATCAGTTGAGGCTTCTAATCATCATCTAATTCCAATATTAAAAACTAGTATATAATATTAGTGTATATTGCGCAACTATAACAGTTCTAATCAATTCATAGAACTCCCACTAAATAAATATAATTATTATTAATCAATAACATTCATGCTTGATTCAATAAGTTCAAAGGAAAATTTAAATAAACATAAATAAACCAAAGAGTTCATAATGTAAATCTAATAACTATTTTTGAAATAAGGAACTTTGAACTTAGTTCTATCATGCCTTTTGTAGAAACATCTATCACACTGAATGCATAATTTCTCTGACTTCTTAACCCTTGCAGCTGCCACTTTTCCAAACCATGATCCCTATTCGCATGTCCAATGACCCATGTGTTTTACACTACGAAGGTTTGAAAAAATGCTCAAAGTTGCAGTATGCCTCATGTTCATCATAACACGGCGTTCCTCTGCTATTTCTATTTCAAGAATAACATCATCAAGCAAGTCAATTTTGCCTTTATTAATGTTTTCAAGAATAATGGGCTCTACGTATCATAACGCTTGTGGAAGAGCTCTTAGCAATATCTTTGCAATTGGGTTCCAATACTCAAAAGTAGTAAGATTTCGAAATGGCCATAATATTTCCGCTCTTTTCATAAATAACCAAATATTTTCATGAAGAGAAATTTCAGAATTCATTTTAAATTCTCCTAAATTCTCTAAAAAATCAGCTTTCTCTTGATCTTCTTGAGCGAAATAAATCTGATCATTTTCCATCTACAAATATATATATATATACATATAGTTTCAGAATAATTTTATAGAGAAAAATTATTAATAGGACCAAAAACTTGTATATATATTATAATCTGACATTCTGGCTGTGTCATCTTTGTGTACCGTGTGCGTAACCAAATTTAAAAAAAAAAATTTAAAAAAAAAAAAAAAAAAAAATGATCGCTAGCCTAGTGCCTATCTCACTAGAAGGAGGCTGCAAAATATTTTTATTCAGAAATGATGCTGCATCCAATATTTTTTGCACACAATTCCCTTCTTAAAAATTTTTGCATAAAAATTGTACGCATAATTGATATTTCAAAACAAAATTTGTATAGGTCAATTAATTAAAAAAATCTACGCACAGTTTTTTAGAAAAAAAAAAAATCTAGGCACAATATTTCGAAAAAAAATTTTATGCACACAATTCACTTTAATTGTTGTGCACAATTGCCAAAAAAACAAACTCTGCAGCAGTTCTTAATTAATTATTTATTTATTTATTTAAAGAATATGTGCACATAGATTGCGAACACAAATGCAATGTGCTAAGGCACGTTTTCCCAAAAACAAAAACTACATATCCTTTTTTTAATAATAATGCACGCTTCTCAATAAAAAAACATTTGATTTTTAAAGACTCATTATGCACTCTTCTCAAAAAATTTCTAAACCGAGAAGTTTCTGATGCCATTTGAGTATAAAATTTCTTTAAAAAAAATATATCAATATAGTACACGATGACAAGCAATAATTGGCTTAGTCCAAAAATCACCTAGTTTAGTTTTCTTAGACAAAACAGTATGTAATGTCTATCAAAGAAAACAGCCCAGAATACAATAAAAAAATGATCAGATGGCCAAACAATTTTTCAAATCTGATCAGTTTGAATTTAACATAATTATCATTATCTCTGATAATTAAAATTCAAACTATCAGATGGTTTAATCCATATCAGTAATAGTAATTATCAATTAATTAACTGATAAATATTGAAATACTTGAGCGTATTCCAACAGATTAGTACTAGTTTTTTATTTGGCTGGAGAAGGCTTGGGTAGCGGCCATTCTTTAATTTCGGTGGTCTACCTTTGCCTCTGCCTCTCTTTTCCATGTCCTGAAGGTGTGTATAGTGTGTGGAGATTTTATTTTGAGACTATCCAATCCTTGTCACAATCCGATTTTGATTTGGTAATTATTGATGTTGCGGCAAACTTTAAATCCTTACTATACTAGGAAACCAAAAGTAAAAAGGATTCGATTTATGTTTAATTAATTCATGTGTTATATGGTTTTAATTTATAATTGGTCATTTTGGGCCTATGCACAAATGCTAATGGGCTCTTTTTACACCTGTCATGGATTAACAACTTTTTTTTTCTCTCCTCATTTATTATAAATACAACACCGACTTGAACTAACTACTTCAATAATACAAGTGCAAGAAGTCAATAAAAAGATAAAAACAAAAAAGGTGTGAGAGCGGCTTAGCTTGATTTTTTTTTTTTTTTTCGTTTGGATAGACTAACATAAAATTGATTTTTTTTTTTTTTAGTTCAAATCGGAAACTCACCGTTTCCTTTTAGCTCATTTCCTTGCTGTTTTCCACGGAAATAACCACTTGAAGCAACTCCAACATGATGCCCAAGTCTAAAGGTCTACACCCCAATGGAAAGAAGAGACGTGATGACTAATAGGATATTACTAAGGTAAAGTATTTTAAGGAATGACATATCCTCTTATACTATATATATTTTTTAATATGTTAACTACCAATTACAATATTATGCTCAATGACATAATTGGCTGGATGGTTTTATGCCAATGGGCATACAACCTTTTTGGCATGTTAATTGAATACTCTTGATGATATGTAATGTTAATTGTTAGTTATTTACATAAAGACTAAGACAGTGAACCTCATTTTGTAGTAGCTACATATTTCCACTTATGGATAATAATTTTTGTGAGTTCAAGATCCAAGTTAATGCTAACTGGTCCAAGCAAAGAAACCTATGTTGTTCAAGTTAATGTTATCTGTACTCAGATCTGAGGACTATCGTGAATTTAACAAATACAAGATATTAATGGCTTATATAAATAGGTGTTCAGTTGTAAATAACCCAAAAGTTATAAAATGTTGGACATCAAAGAACAACTTTTCTTGCTTAAAAGTAACAGATTTAACTGTATCTAACAAAACAGACATTAAAAATCGGCCACATACCCGAAAAGATGCAATTACTTAGTTATTTTTTTACATATAGACTAGGATATTAGTTGTTATTGATGTGTGACAAAACAAACATCTGTTACTTCCTAAATATTCATTATGTCCTAATTGAGTTCCATGCAGCATTTCCTGTATAAATATTTTTTTTAAATATTTAAGCTTTCACCAAATAGCACGTTCTATTGGACCTAGCGCACAATGAACCAGACCTACATAAAGTAAAGTAAAAAAACTAATATTGATAGCCGTTTGTAAGATGGAAACAATGATGCAAGCAACGGCATGCAAAACAATGTGAAGTTGAAAAATATTCATTGGTTTTTATTGTAAAACAAATATTTATTGCATACAAATTATATTAGAATCACTGCATAAACAATTATACACACAAGCAATAATAACAATTTGGAACTAACTGTTAATATAGGCTAACCAATTACGAAGATAAAATACGAAAAATAAATTGGTAGTTTGCTCATGTCATAAGAAATTCACCTTCAATGTAACAAGTTAGTAGTAAATGGCACCTCATACTTGGCTGTTTGAATGATATGTAAAGGGGTTGAGTTCTTCGACATCCCCATTGTTGAATCATCCTTTACATTCATTGTCCATCGAGGCATAATAAGTGTTTCCATGATTTGGTGCATGTTCCTTGATTTCATGACACAAAAATAATGGCAGCATGGAATGTCTAATGTATGATTTATGTATCAAGTAATTTGCAAGAGCATTCGAACTTTTGTTCCCCACATCTGTACGTAACGTTCTATGTTGTATCACCATCGCCAAACTTCTTGAATGTGTATGTTTCACATGTTGTATCATGAACGCAATTTGATATGCTAAGTCTTGCCTTTGATTTAATCTCACCATGCACCACATCAAATGTGTTTCGAGTAAATACTTCAGATGCTTGTTTCTCCAATTATATCAAGTGAGTCACAAGAACTAGACACTCGTTATTGCAATCGAAATCATCTTTCAATTCGTTATTTCGAAGTTGTGACATTGCTCTATCTATTTGGCTCATGAATTCATAGAGTTTGATCTTAGCATTTATAAATCGATTGAGGAAGGAATTTATACTCTCAGAGCATTGTGTACTCTACAAGCCGCCAAAGAATGTATTTCTCAAGAAAGTTTCTGCCCAAAACTTCCGTTTGAAATACAATTTTATCACCCAGTCATTGTCTTACAACCCAAAAGTTTCCAAGACCTTAAACCATTGAATATCAAACTCGGATTCTGTCATGTATGTGAACATGCAATGCATAAATGCTTGGGTAAATCCACTATCACCGATGTTGGTCTGCACATTCCATTCCAAATGCCATGAACAAAGTCGGTGAATTGATCTAGACATGACTAACTTTATTGACTTATGCATAGCTTTGTCACCATCCGTAATAACTGAGATTGGACACTTACCTTGCATGGCCATCAAGAATGTACTCGGTATCCAAGAATATGTGTCCACCTTCTCATCCACTAACAATCCGAATTCAAATACGCTTGTTCTGTTATGATGGTTAACACCAACAAAAATTACTAGCAGCCTCCAATAAGCTTTGGTTCGATAAGTAGAGTCAAATGAAAGCACATCACCAAAGTATCTGTAATCCGCACGTGACATTGAGTCTGCCCAAAACAAGTTTCCCATAGTCTCATCTTCAAAAACCTCATATTTGAAAAAAAAAAATCTGGATCAATTTGTGACTTTGTAGATGTAAGCAATGATTGCATCTGCATCAGAATTGTAGGAAGTACTAGACCTCTGTATGGCATCAAATCGGTTTTGCATGTCTTTTTTTGTGTGACCAAACACCGGCATAAGAACCAGCCTGGGTGTACCAAGTGATCCATAACTTATGAAGTTGTCACGCCAACATACCGTAGTGACTTGACTTATGATATTTCATAATCCTTTACTTTCCGATGTGAACGGAGGAATTGGTTAATATTTTCAGGTTATAACTTATGGGAATGCTTGGTCACAAACTCTTTAACCACCCATACCATATTTTAACGATCAAAATTAACTTTCATTGCCGCCAAAAAACCTTCCTGCGTTTGTGTTAGGTTTTTGAGTCATGTTGGCATAATTTCACATCAAAACAACATTTCCTTTGTATTAATTAGTTTTCTAGGTTTATGTTTAATGCGGGCTTCAAAAAAGAATGACAACACATCAAGCAAAGAAAATTCTTCAAGAGGAAAAAGCTTTATTGCACATCAAAAGTATATCTAGACCTTATTACTCTTGCAAGGCATTTAGGCACACACACACATTGCATTCATATGTGTCTCTGCATCGTTGTGCTCATTTGGTATAACAAATACACACACATAATTATTGTATGCATATGCATTAGATTCAAATTGACAACTTTTATAAAATTGCATGTTCTAGGACTATTTCTAGGAAATGACATACTTGTGCGTATTTGTGTTTGTTTGTTTATGTTTACTTGATATCAGACTTGAATATGTGATCATATTGTTCCTTATTGAGTCATGAATGTTTCAATTACTCATTTATAAGTTTTCGAGTTCCGAGTTGGATTTTATGAAACTTTCCATGTGTTTATCATGCATGGTTTTCATCATTGTTTATCGAGTTGAATTCCAAGTTTTTTGTTGAAGTTTCGTAAACATCCATGTCCATGAGAGAGTCCCGGTTCATAATCCAAAAACAGATTGAAAATCAAAGTTCGGAGGTCGAAATACAGTTGAAGAATGCGAGAGATACGTGAGGGAAGAAAGGAGTGGCAAAATGTCACATGACCCCTCTTCCGTGGAGGCACGTAGGCCCCACGAGAAGGGAGCCTCTCTGCCCTCGTGGAGGCCACGCGCCTCCATGGGGAGCTGATGTGGTGTGCCACATTGGCCCAGCCGTGGCCCCTCCACACCACCAAAGCTTTCCTCCATATCCTTTTTAAAAAGACCTCTCCCTCTCATTTGTTCTTTGAAGAAGATTTGTGTATAAACTTTTTGTGTTTTTCTCTCAACTTTAAAACATTGTATCTCACTCATTTCTCAACCAAATTGAGTGATTCAAAAAGTGAGAGATTCGTATTGAAGTCTACTATCTTCTTCAAGTGATTTTGAAGTCTTTTGTTCAAGTATTTTTTGTGTTTAACATCAATTTCGTGGCTGCACTCAAAACTTCAAGGTATTTTTTATCCTTTGATTTTAAGCTTTTAAATGTTCAAATACCTTGGATCTTCTTCTTATTTTAGTATATATGACTTGAACAAATGTTGTTTGGAGATAGAGCTTCTATTTTCATGGTTGGTATGCTAGCCAAGTCCACCATTGTCTCCACTTTATTTATTTTTAACTTTTTTTTATAAGAAAAAATATTACAATATTTTAAGAATAAGGAAGGAAGCATAACTTGAACCCACGTCTTTATGGATACAAGTGGGGGACTAACCACTAAATCAAACATCATATATCTCGTAAGCGCAGCCAGCCAGCAAGCCATTGACAGTTGTGCTTAACATTTTCCTTGACAGATAGACAAGTAATTTAAGCTTTCACCAAAAACTAGTACAAAACTTGTGATTGTTGTAAATAAATTCATAAAAGTGAAGCTTGATTGTGCGACTTCGCTCTAAATAATCCTCCTCCGCTGCAGTTAGCATCCAAACTGTAAAACCATTCATGTGTCAGTATCACACAGCCTTTAATATTTAAAGTGAAGCTATAAATCATATATTCAATTTTTATATGATCACTTAAAAATTATTCCTCTCTTTTATGCTTTTACATGGTTTCAGAGCTTTGTTTGATCCCATAAACGAACTCTTTTTTAATAAACCATTAGAGTTGCCGTCTGCTATTGTATAGCAGACGGGGGCATTGATCATTTGTTTCTCAATGGCGTCTACAAATTAATCATTATTTGAATCTTCTCCGAATTTATTTATTTTTCCGGATCACCTTCAGAGTCAATTTCAATATGAATCTCCTCCAGAGTCGATCAATGTCATGGATCACCTCCGGACTCATTTTCAACCCGGATCACCTCCAATTCAATCAACATCCCGGATCACCTCCAAATTCAGTTACCGTTTTGGATCACCTCCGAACTTGTTATCATGCATATAAGGCTTTATTTGTAAACTTATGTTGGCTTTGATTTGCCACCTTAAGTTTGAGGGAGAATGTTGAATATTTGATTCTCTCTCGATTATTATCTGTCATGTATAAAAGATTTTATATGGTTAATATATATATATATATTAACCATATAAAATCTTTTATATACGGTAGATAATAATCGAGAGAATCAAATATTCAATCATGTGGGTTAGTGGGGAGTTGGTTCTAACTTCTGACTGCTTTAAAAGGGAATGTTAGCTCTCTCTACACTGCACCAGAATATGTTCCAAAATGCTATCATTGCATACAAATTTATTATAAAAACCAATGCCATGCCACACTAACTAATAATGCTCTCTCAAAGCAAAATGATTCTCCAAATCATGTAGAGCACTACTAGAATTAGATTCTCAAGGTTTGATTGACTACATCATGAAAGCAACAAATAAGTCTGATACTACATTTTCATCCTCTGAGTTTGCTTTTAATAATGAAGCCATCAGAGAGGTGGCAGCAGCTAGATTTCAGAACATACACCAATCCTTCTGCAGTCCTTTTCTGGAAAGATATCTAAGCTAACCGTTCTGATTCAAATACATGGACGGCTAAACATTCATGGAGAGCAAAAGATCAAACAGAAAAATAGAAAAGACGAACTACTAGCAGAGAATGAGAGTGTACTTGCTCACAGTTAAAGTCTATATTCAGAAACGGTAAGGATCATCCCCGTATTTGGACCTAATATTGTAACGGTGATCATATTTAAGATTTTCATAATTGACTGGCTTGACCTCAGCAGGTTTTGGCTGCTCCGCCCCACTAGATCCAAAAACTACTTCTCCACTTTTATCACGCTGACGATGTCTTGTTCTTTCTTTCTCATAATCAACTGGCTTGACCTCAGCAGGTTTTGGCTGCTCCACTCCAGTTGATCCAAAAACTACTTCTCCACTTTTATCACGCTGACGATGTCTTGTTCTTTCTTTCTGGCTCTTAGACTTGCTGTAAGGAGGAACCTCACCGGCAGACCCATAGAATTCTGCATACTCTTGTCGTTTTGAGGAACGATGCTTGCTTGATAAAGCAGGATCCTTAAAACTGGATGATTTGATTTTGGGGGGTTTCATCTCGGAATATCTTTCACTTGTATGGACCTGATGGGTTTCAGATAGAGAAGCAGGTGCAGTCTGCCTTTGCACTATTGGGGGCTCAGCTTCATCTTCAGGCATAATGAGAGAATCCTTCAGTGGTGTCAAGTTTCCCTTGATGCCACTGGATCTGAAACGAGAGGGTGCAAAGGAAAAGAATATCCCACCCATTGCTTCAAGTGCAAGCTTAGACAGATCAACAATAAGTTGCCCGAAAGATGGCCATCCCGGTTCCTCTTTCATGTTATCCAATATTGAAGTGGGTTTCTCCTTACTAGGCTTTTCTTTGAACTTGCTCTCTGAAGGTTGTTGCTGCATTGAGATTAAGCCAACAATAAAAGGATTGCATGAAGTGACTAACATGGAAAGATTCGTCAGGCCAGCAATAAGATTTTAACCTCCAAAGTGCAAGGGAAAATATATTTCAGGAATACTAGAGCAACAGAAATGGCAATGAAGTATATTTGGTGTCCATTATTAATTTACTTTCTAACATGAAATTATCGTTAAGGAGATCTGTTATTAAATCATGTAGAAGCAGTATAATTAATTGCAAATTTTTGTTTGTAAATTTTACAAAAATTATTAAGAACTTGTTGGCATAAATATATGATGTTGTAGTAGGAATGCAATTGTTCGCCAGAGAACAAACAAAATGTATGATAATTGATGGAACTATCACATCACTGGACACTAAGCACATATAATTCTCCATTTCAAGGCAATCAAATAAATAACAGGTAAAATCGTAGAGTAAGAGTTATACCATTCTCGAGAAGAAAGAAGATCCGAACCCCTGCTGAAGCATGCAAGTAGCATATCCAACCAAGACAGCACCAACAACCATAAGGATGTCTGCCAAAAGGCCCGTGTGTCAATTAGTAAAGGGAATGCAATCTAAAATGGAACTTAAAACTTGAGTTATGACAAAAAAGAATGTCTGCATTATAATACAGAAACCTACTGTAGTAAGAGACAAATGATCTAACAAAGTCAATCAGAGATGAAAAAGGTACAAAATGCATATTAGTACAACAATCTGTATAGTTGATTTTTCTTATTTAACTTTTTATAATACTCAAATTTAGACTAAACCCCTCCCCAGCTGTTACGTGACAAGAAGACTGTATAACATGATCATGAAATTAAAGCAGAATCTGTGCTACAATGAAAATATGAAATATGTTGTTTTAATTTTACATTCTGAATTACTATAACTGACACAAAATTCACATTTCAACAGTACACAAATGAGTAATTTTGGACACGGTGATACTCAGCAAGCCTATCGTTTGTCACCAAATGCTACTAATACTAAAGTGGAATAAAATTTGAGACCAGTAACTAATTTTCTTTGAACAATAAGTTACCGGTGCATCAAAAGAGTATGCCTGCAGAATAATATGATGAAACAAGATTCTAACCTAATTTCTGGGATGGTTTCAGCTTATTGTATATCTTTCTTTTAAATTTTATTACTACTACTCAATAAACTTTTATTACACATAAATTTAGGGCAGGCTTCATCTTTGTAGCTATCAGTAGATGAAATATAACATCCTAGTGCAAAGCTAGTTAATTAGCAAATTGCAATAACAGCAGATAGGAATCACAAGCAAATTATACCTAGGGAAACAACAAAGTCAGTTTCATCCATTGGCATCCATCATTAAACGATATATATTACCATTATTACATTATTACATAGATATATATTCTTTAAGTATTCCTTATTTCCTATAAACAGTTTCAGGCATAAACACTAGACATTATTATATAAGATCGTCAAAGTTTTAAATTTTCTACTCAATTCCCTCAACAGATATGAAAGTATACCTCAAGTAATATTTAAACAATGAACAGCTCCTCTCACACAAATCTCTCCAGTAACAAAGTCACATCTTTAAGGGTAAAGCTGGAGTTATATTATTCAACTATTTTTTGTACATATCAAAGTTCCCGACAGAACTTGACCAACTTGGTTAAAACCAGGGGAAAAGATAGATAAAACAGAATTCCACTGAAATGAAGTTAAAGCCTGAAAGAAGTTCGACAAACTCTACAGAAACTAATAAAATCTTTTCTAGGAAGTCCACCAGATATATCTCATGAATTTGAAACATTCTAAAATGGGATCAGTTTGATAACCACAGCAATATAGAGAAGCTGAAAATGACTTCTTGAACATTGGTGAATTTATTTTAGTTGCACAGCAATCAGGCTGCACTTCATAATAACCAAAGCTTATGTCACTTTAATGGCATTTCTATATTATTTTAACAGGACAGGATCTGATAACATGTTGTAAATTTAACTAAATAACATTGGAGACGGAGAAAATATACTAAACAAAGAATGTAAAAGCAACTCATACAGATGATCTTATTTCTATAATCAGAGAGCTTCATGTTTACAATAGAACATCATTCATATTTATAGGCAGTAAGAAGAATCAAGCATGGCATCATCAAATGCAATTTCCACCTTTCATGCCACCATCCAACACCTGTCATTAAATATGAATGATAACGTGAAGCTCTCTGATTACAAAAATAAAATCATTTGTATGAGTTGCTTTTACATTTTTTGTTCAGTATATTTTCTCCGTCTCCAATGTTATTTAGTTAAATTTAAAACAGGTCATTAATATTAGAACTGTTGTTAAGACATAGTAACCAAACATACATAATAAACTAGGGACTCATGCAGTGCTGGATCCAAACCTGTGGAAGAAATGGAGTCATCCTGATAATCACAATCATCTTGGTTGAGAGAGATTTGTCGAAGAGCTGCATTTCCTCTATCAACAACTAATAAGGAACAGGTGGGTCGAACATATATCACATCAAAATCAGTTGAGAATTTTGCGTCCTCACTGGGGCCATCTCTGAACCCAGCAACATTTGATTTTCCTCCAGCAATTGTGGTAACACCTGCAAACAATGTATAATATCAAGATTTTATGCTATAAAAAAGATCTAATAAGTCTACTATATCATTATTTCTAATAAACAAGTTTGAAGCAATTGCACACGAGTAAAAGGCAAAACTGTATCTAAGTTGAAGAACAAACAAAATTACTACTTATGAAATTTAAACTTGATTACTACTATACTAAGTTTACATTTACTAACAAATACTTCCAAACCAGTCACTAATATGAATAAAGCATACCTGCATCTCCAATCTTTCTAATTGCAAGGTTCAGAGTATCAGCAACATACAGGTTCCCCTTATCATCCATGGTAATGCCTCTAGGATGATTAAAACGAGCTTCGCTTGGCTTTCCATCCACATGCCCTGTGTAACCCTGAAATGACCCAGCAACTAATCTTCCCCGGCTGTCTACAGAATGTAAAATCATTAATCAATCGTAAAAGTCAAAACATTTTAATTAATCCATGAAAAAACAGTTCATAATCAAGTAAGGAATTAAGAGATTTAGAAAAACGGACACCTTTAGCAGTTCAAACACATCTATTAGAAGAGTTAAAAAGAATTATTTTATACTTTTGCTCTTATAACCAAATTCAATCAAAGAAATTAATATCTTGATCTAATGTTTCAAATTATTTGTATTTCATTAAAATGAAGTTAGACAAAGCCAAAAAGTTTTATTGCACTCAAATAAGTAGACCAATTCCATTCAAGTGAAAACAAACAGTAAATAAGGATTCAAACATCAGTACTTCCCTAGATATTTTGAAGATCTGCACTTGAAATTAAAAAAAAAAAAAAATTCAGAGGGAACATTAAGGATCAAACATACATTGAGACAACGGTGGAGTAATTTTCATAATGTTGCTATTAACTTCATCAACAGCAAATAGTTCACCATCCTCGGAGACTCGGATCTTGTATGGGACCACCCCAATCTCATTTCCTTCAACAACAGTCTCAACTAAGTAGCCATTTTCAAATTGAAGAACATTCGCATCTGCAAAACAACAAGTCAGATATATAGATACATATATATATATATATATATAGGGAGAGAGAGATTGATCACTCAAAGGCAATCATGTAAAATGAACATACACTGGAACATATAGAATTGTATGAACTCACCTGATTGAGGTGCCTTGAGCTTGGAGGATGATCTGGTTGTCCATTTGAGAAGAGAAGACAAGTGTTTTATCAAAGGCCCTAAGTATCAGAATTTATTTAAACGAAAATATGGTGAAATTATAGCCAAAAAAGAAGAAGCATTATACCCATCAAATATATAGATCAAATAATCAAAATACACTTATCTTTACTAGGAAGAGATAGTTAATATTGGGATTGAAAAAAAAAACATGAATACAAAGTAAGTGGAAATATAGAATTACACACTAAAACAAAAAGAGTGAATTATGAGTCTACCGATTAAGCACATTCATTTGAAAATATAAATTTTAGAAAACAAGCATACCCATTAATTAAACAGATCAAAAGAACCGAAACCCAGAAATGAATATGGAAAATTTGTAGATTCGAAAAGAATGATAAAGCGCAATTACTCATCAAAAAATCCAAAAGAAAAAAAGTGAACCCAAAATTAACTTTACCAAACAAAGAAAAAAGAATGGCAGAATTAACTAAAAGCAGCACAATTGAATATACATTTTTATAACAGAAGAAAGGAAAAAATAGGGCAATGATAAAAGCACAACAAATCAAGCTAAATAACTAAAATGAAAAAAAAAATTAAAAAAAAAAAATACCCATTAACCAAGCAAATTGAGAAAGAACAAAAGAACAAATAATAAGAGGTAAATCGTTACCAGCAGGAACAGCTTGAACTTGAAATTGAAGAGTGTAAGCAAGCAAGAGAGTTAAAGTGAGGAAAAGATGGGACTCTCTCATGTTTCTTTAAGCTAAGCTAAGCTACAGATAGAGAAAGAGAGAGACACAGAGATGAGTAGTGATTTTTCAAGATGTTTTTGTGAAACTACAGCATTAAACAGATTGTGAGTTTTGGTATCAACGTTACTTTCTACTGCTTCTCAACTTTCAAGTTTCAACTTCCATAATTCCATTGGTAGTAACACTTGCACTTCACTTGCAACCAATTTAAAATAATAATAATAATAATAATAATAAATAAACCTTTTTTCCTTTTGTCTTTCTTTCTTGCGAGAAAAAAGAAAAGTGTGTTTTTTATTTTGCCAAGAAAGATAAAAAGTTGGACAAGATGAGAATATGAGATAGAATAACAATTGGTATTGGTTGATCAGTACCTAAAATACAGACCACATCAATATGAGTGTAGCATGTGATATTTTTGTTTTTCCTTTTTACATTTATCTTATAAGTTGGGTGACTTGGGTCACATACTCCACTCATATTGGTAGGGTCAGTATTTTGGGTACTGACCGATTAGTACCCGAGTATTATTCTATGAGATAGGCTCTGAATTCAACGTGTCTCTCTCCCTAAAATCCAAAAGAAAATACTTGGATTATTATAAAAATAGATAAAAAAAAAGCGAGATTTTCAAGATGGAAAAAAGAAGATAAAAGCTGGGAATTTCCAAGATTGAAGACTCTGAACTACTGAAGAGAAGATCTTGTCCACTTTGTCTTTATTTTTATTTTTTTAAAAGTATTACAATATTACATAAATTAGGTTTTTTTTTTTGGGAAAAGACTCGAATCCGCAACATCAAGGTGCATATGTAAGATGTTTACTACTGGACCAACTTCATCTCATCAATCATGCCAACTTTGTCATTCGTAATCACGCTCAATCTCAACTTAGTTTTTGCAACATCAGCATTATGAAAAAGATAAGACCCTTTTGTAAGCCAACAAATAGAAGGATTAGGGATGGACATTTATCCATGGATACCTATATCCCCATTTCCCCATCTCCCCGTCACCATTTGGGGGGGGGGGGGGGGGGAATTTGGGGGAAAAATGGGTAGGGATGGGGATATTTTCATCCCCAAATTGAAATCCAGCAAGAATTAAAGTCAAGGTAAATTGTGTCCATGCTTTGGAACGCTTTGTTTTTGAAACTTTGCATTTAGAGTATGGGGTTCACGTTGTTGCGTGTTTTTAAGGAATGACATATTGTTAGCCACTACTCACCGGCTTTTGAATGCTTTGTTCCTAAATTAGCACATCTCTCTTGGCATCTTATTTTACATTGGATCTCGCAAATGTTTTAGTGTGTGTTTTGTTATGTTTGTTAGTAGTTTGCTAGGATCGTGTTTGTTTATGTTGTTTTTGCTTGTAGTTTGCTCGAGGACGAGCAAAAGATAAGTTTGGGGGATTTGATCGTGTCTTAAATGTTCACATTTTGCACACTCTCTACTTAGCTTTTGTAACCGTTTTTCTAGCATTTTAGGTATTTAATGTGCTAAATAAGTGTTTCTAGATATTTTCAATGCTCCAATGGTCTTTTTGACCAAAGTGGATAATGAGAGCAAGCATAAGAGAAATTGTGGATTTTTTTCTCAATGCGGGTAGTTGGCCACACTGCCAACTTGCACTCAACATCAGAGGAATGTGCGGGGAGAGCTTGTGCAGGAAGTAAGCTGCACTAGAGAAGCCGCACTCAACATCAGAGGAAAATGCGAGAAGAAGAGTGCGAGCTACAAGCCACACTGATGATCCCGCACCAAAGATCAGAGGATTGTGCGGGATCCAAACCACACCAAGTTGTCAGCTCCCAAGTCAGAAGCTAGTGCAACTTGGAAGTGCAGGAAACTACTCGCACTGGCCAGCGTCCAATCAATTCTACAGCTCTCCACCAACTCCCTCATATTGTCACCTTCTCTCTTCTTTGCTTCAAGACCAGAATAGAGATGATTGCCATCAACTAACCACATTTACCACCATACTTAGCTAATTATAATAGATCTAGAGAGAGAAACTCTCTCACTTCTCTCTACTTTCTTTAGTTTTCTTTCACTTTCTAGGAAACCAAACAACCATTTTATACACTTAAACTAGGTAATTACGAGTTGCATGTGAAGGATTTCAAGCTTGGTGTTAACCGAAAATTATCACTGGAGTGAATTTCCAATTAACAACTTTGATGACTGAAATCGGGTGGATTACGGTCGGAGAGATATCAAGTAGCTTGATACCTATGGATCCTTAGTAAAAGAAGTTAAACACTCTGAAGAATGTGAATAAAAATAACTTATCAATAGGATCGTATTCCATGCTTTTTATTGATAATAAACATATAATGAAAGTACAATGAGTGTTGTATATGGCTATGGTGATAGAGATATAACTTAGATGGCGATGGTGGTGAAGCTCTCGTGCATGTCGATAAGTAAAAAAACGTAAAGTAGGGTTTTGCATTCAAAGTTGCGGTCCCTTTTCTGTATGGTAGCATGTCATATATATAGTCCTAGTGCTTGCTAAGCACTCCTCTAAATCCAGTCTTGTGACCTAGGATTTTTCGAAGCGTTTTCAAATGATTGGCAAGAAGATAGTCGCTTTCCTTCTAGGAATCAAGTGATCCCTCCTTTGGTATAATCTGATAGAGTTGACTCCTCTTTCAAATAGGACTCTCGAGTGGTGGGAAGGAATGCTCGTCCTTTATATCAAAACGATAGTGTTTTACTATCCTTTTATGTGGCTTGATCTTACCTTGGTACTTGGTAGTCGATTAATCTGATACTTACTGTTGGATTAGCTGGCCTAGGTGGGATCGGGGTATATGGGAATCTCGCTTCCTACTTGATCATTATATTCAGTATAAATATACCGAGATACAAGAGTACCAGGGTATCGGGATACCGGGTTAGTACGGTAGCGGGATACCCAGGTTTGGTAGTGATGGTGTCTTTATTAACTTGGCTTCTGTGTTCTCTGGTATCCTAGATTTTAGGAGACTTCGATCTTGATCTGGATTGACTGAGGGTGTATTCTGGCTAATTTCTGTGGCGGGGTATCAGGTGGCCCTTCCTTCTATCCAGAATCTTCCCCTATGTAGATGGAAAATTCTTCTTTCAACCCCTGCCATTTTTTGCGGTTAACACTTTGATTGCAAGGAGAGATACTCTTTACCAAGAAAAGAAACTCAAATGGATTTTGTAATCTCTTATCTTGTATTTTCTTGCTTATTTTCTCTAATGTGTAACTAAATCCCTCTTGTTGGGGGATTAATGTATATTTGTAATTAAATCATTTGATCTAATCAACCCATCTTCTATTTCACTTTCTAGGGTTTTGCATGTGTGTTGTATGAGCATTTATGGCATGCAATTTGACACATCTTGCATGTATTCATTTATTGCACAATGGTGGTTAGATTTCATGCATAAGGCGAGAACCATTTTGTAGAGTAAACCCTAACTAATTCATGATCATTGAGTACTTGGAAATTCTCTACATCATCTATTTCAAAATTCTCTCTTTAATCACCTCTCTAAGACCTTAGGTTGTGGTTAAGATGATGAGTTTGGTGCTTTAATTTGATATCAATGTTAGGCATACCCAAGACTTGTTGTGAATATGCTTAATGAATGATTGATTAGTGAATTTGGTTATTACAAAGTTGCATTGATCCCCTAACATCTCTTTAACTAGTTTATTTCCATAACTTATAGTTTGTAGTGTTAATTTGGTTAATTGTAAGAGTAGTATAATTTGTAGTGATAGTAGTTTGTAATTTGCTTTAACTGTTATCTTAAGTTTAGTGTATGGCCATTTAACTTTTCATCTAGCTAATCATTAATCCAACACTCCTCGTGGGAACGACAACCTGTACTTGTGCATTATATACGAGTTTAACGCTGCGCACCCATTTACATTTCCATTATAATGTAGTCGTTTAGCATTTCCTTTAGCATTCCACTTTATAAAACTAACTCGGGCGCGTCAAAATTATGGCACTGCTACAGGGGAGTAGCGGATTAATGTTAGAGTAGATAGTCTAGTTAGCATTAGTATTATTTCTTTACTTTCGCTTTCGCATTAAAATTCTAGTTTTTATTTTTTGTTCATTTAACCTTTTCGATAGTTGTTCTTTTCACGTGTTTTTAGGTTTCCGTTGTTGTGTATGCACGGGACGACGATCTCTTGGAGCTCCTTTGTTCCCATTCATCGTAGACATCAACCATGTTGGAAGACTACCTACAGTCACAGAGACTCCCAAAATAGTAATCAACATTGAAAGTGATACGACTCTATCCAATAGTACAATTGAAGAGCTAACTCAACCAGTAGCTCAATGGTGCATGAAGGACTTCTCTTTGCCAACCATTGGAGCCCAACTATCGCTAATTTTATTGGATGAAGCTCAACGGAATTATGAGTTGAAGAATCTATATTACAATACTCTCCCTCACTACAATAGTGAGCCAAGTGAAGACTCCCTCTAATTCATGAAGGAGTATTACAACATCGTCACAACTATACCACTTGGGAATCTCACGGAGGACCTTCTACGAATGCGATGCTTCTCGTACTGCATGAGAGGAAAAGCCAGCAGTGGCTTATGGCCTTACCATTGGGATCTCTCACCACTTGGAAGGAGGTTAAGCAGAAATTCTTTGAAAAGTAATTTCCCTCTTAGAAAACAAAGGGAAATCGAGGAAAGATATCCAATTTCCAATAAAAGGATGGAGAAACATTTCATGAGTCATTGGGAAGATTCAAGCTTCTTTTGGCACAGTGCCCACATCATGAGTACACATTGGTCTCTTGAGTCCAATCATTCTACAATGGACTCATCGGGCTCTCTTAAGCAATTGTGGATAATGCTTGTGGAGGAGCGATGTGAGAGAGGATAGCCAAGTACGTATTTGCCAAGTATGAGATGCTCGTGTAGGGAAAAATTGTACCCGCAGCGGAAGCGAGACTAAAAAAAAATAGTTTGAGTAGCTTTTAAAATTTTTCCAATTTTATAAACCTTAAACCCTTTTGATTAATTAAAGATATATAAAAATAAACAAAAGATTAATACCTCTTGTCGCGTGATCCGATTGACTTGCGTCGATGGTAATCCGCAAGATCTTCAATCCTAGCACGAACGTGGATCACCTAGGAGCGTGGTCTCCCTTTCTTTGAATTGCAAACCTGAGATCGGATATAACAAACTTTTCTTGATTCGTTAGTCCCAAAAACAATCTAAAGGAACCTAAGATTATTCCAGTCACTTTTGAGTTCTCAATCTTATGATCGAAACTCGCGTGAACCTTAATCGATATAGTATATACAAGCTTATTAATGAACAAGCAAACAATATACCATCAAAGAATAATCTATTTTCCTTTTGTTTTTAGTAGAATAATAGATCTCTAACTATGAGTTGAGAAGAAGAAGAAGAAGAAATAAAATTTCTGCACATAAACCCTAGGCTGGCCGAAAATCATCAATAGCCTTATATGTGGCAAATTTTCTTTTTTCTTTCTTAACTAGGGTGGCCGAATTCTTTTACCAAAACCAATTAGGGTTGCTGCAATTATTACTCCTAAAATATTGGAGATTTAGTTGCACCCTAATTCCTATTTTGTTTAAGATTTCCAAACCCTAATCAAACTCGTAAATCTTTTATTCCTTATTTGACTAAAATAAAAGACTTCTTATTTGATTTAATAAATAAAATTAATTATTTATTTCCTTGTCAAACAAGTCTTTTAATTTAAGTATACTACTACCAATAGTATACCAATAGGAATCATATTTCCTATTCAGAAAAGATTTGTTTCTTAATTAAACAATTAATTAATAAATTAATTAATTCTTATTTAATTAAACAATGAAAACAAAATAATATTTAAGGCTTTTAAATCACCTTGCCGCCCCACATGTATATATTGGGCCAAATATTATTTTCCTTATTTCATTAAATCCATAAGACTTTAAATGAAAAGCCCACATGTGAACTAGACTCATTCTTACTAAAAGAAACAAGTCCACATGTCATCCATTAATATATAAATATAATTTAGCAGCCCATTACATAAATAATGTGCAAATTATATTCTTAATATATTAAATGCAATTCTAGATGGACCCTAAATTGGTCCGGTAGAATATATCAAGTGATCTATGCAAGTCCGTGTGGATTGGGGATCTTGGCGGGCTATCTAAATTTAAGCTCCAATAGACATAACCTAATCACAATCAACAAATGATTCACTTAGGTCCGATCCATTAATTTTAGCTCATTCCACTAAAAAGCTAAAATTGAACTCTTAAATAAAGACAGAAAAGGAAGATGCTTCCTCATTCATACCCTAGACAATCATATTGGAGATAGTGTATCCTCGTGATTAATATCAGTAATCGCCAAGAGTTCATAGACCGCCTATAACTCTCCAAGTTACCATATTTACTCATATGACCACGTTTTGAACTTGGATATTTTGACTTGTCCAGAAGCCATGTTTTCAATAGACACTATTGAAAACTCAACGTTGAGATTTAATATCCAATTACCTCAAAACATCCATATGATGATATTATACTCTCATTTAATAAATGGAGCCACGATGTCCATATCTATAAATGAAGTCCTCTATCGATTAACAAATGAATATCACCAAACTATCGAGGATAGACTATGCGATATAATCGTACTCATTGATAGCTCAAATGATATCACCTGCAACCATAAGTCCATCATTTATCTCAGGATTAAGATAGACTCTCCGATTGTCCTGATAATGAAATTACTTTTATCTATTGACGGTTATAGATAAAGTATTTCATTTTGATCCAGTTCAATGCACCCAGTGCACTAGACTCTTTTGCTCGAAGACACTCCGATGATTTTAGACTCATCATATCTCATTTGATCCCACTCAAATGTTAGCAAAAGAATTCTACAACTTTAACAAGATAAAGGTGCCCAACCTTTAACTTAAGTTGTGAACAATATTCAAGACTAACTAAATAATTGTGTCTACCACATACATATCCAGATGTATGAACAATTCTTCTTTTCTCATAGTCTTTAGACCTTATGATTATTTACTTTAACAATTATAATATTCAACTATATATGCTATAATATTTGTTTAAACCAGAAATCACTTTATTAATATGAAACAGATTGTTAAATACAATATTACACTCTTGCTATTGAGCATAATCCTAACAGCTCGAACAAAATTCCCAATAAAGAAATACAAGAGAGAGTCGAGGAGGAGTGAGTGAGGAGCTAGCTACCCAAGTGGCTAGCATATCAAGAGACATAAAGACCTTGATGGACAACCTTAGAAAGCAACCATTGGTAGCTAACCAAGTTTGTAGCCGAGAAGAACACGAGATGGACATGTATCCCATGGCGGAGCTTATACCACCGAGAGAGGAGGAGGATGATGAGGATCTAATGCCATCTTAGGCTCGGGAGCTTTTCAGGTCCAACAATGAGCTATCCAAAAGTAATAAAAAGCTCACTGACGAGGTCCGAGGCTTCAAGGAGGCCATAGCGAGGATGATCAGGTACTAGCCCGAAGACCAAAGCGAGTACGGGAGTAATTATGAGCGCCAAACGAAGCAAAGGACAAAGTCTTCAACTTTCACCTCCATAACTCCAAATCCAGTTGCCGAGCATCACCTTGACCCTTATACTCCAACATTTGAGCCATATCTGATTTTCTCCACCCCTCTAGATGCCCAACCTCAAACTCAGACTTAGGCAGGATCCTCCACTCCCACATACTTGATCATATACACCAGCATGGCCCTAAATCCAATCAACACAGTGGGACCATTTCCTATGACCAATCCATATCTTTCCATCAGCACCATCAGCAATATCAGCAGCAACAGAAATGACATATGATCACCACAAACTTGTAACCCGCAAATTTAGTTTAGTTTAGTTTACATTACTTTAGAACTATTTTACTTTACACACTTTACTTTATGTTTGGATTTTGCTCATTTACTTGTAGTACTTACTTGTAGTATTAGTTGGTTAACTTAACTTAGTTTATATTTTGCAAAGTTTACTTTATATTCATTCTTTGGTTTAGACTAAGTGGGGATATTGATTGTGCTTTGATTATTGCCTAGGATGATATTGATTTAATTGACATGTTCCTCGTGAGAGGAAAATTTTATGTTAATGGACTAGGCCATCTTGGAATTGATAGAGAATTTAAGTGATTGAAAATACCTTGTTTTGTCTATATGTCTTAGTTTGTTTTAGGTTGTGTTTTTGGTTGTGTTCAAAGTTGTTTGGTCACCAAACAACCAAACCACAAAACTCTTGTTCCTATTCGTAAATGTTCAACATTGAAGACAATGTCGAGTTTAGGTTTGGGGGTGTGGGCACGTTAACATTTTGAGAGTGTCATTTTATGTTTGTTGTGTTTTGTGTTGTATAAACTTGTTTTTGTATTTTTCATAAAAAATTTCAAAATTTTTACAATTTGAGCCAACTTGAACATAATTGTTTGATTCAATGTTAGAGTGTATGTGCCATTGAGGAATGCTTTTCATGCGTTACTTGCTTAGATTTGGCTAACGTAGTGTCATTCAAAGATAGCATTGTGCATTGTGTGTTAGTCCCTTTCTCTTTTGCTCAGTGAATAAGACTTAGCGCGAGATTGATAGAACCAATAGTGGAGACTACTCATGTAAAAATTAGAGCTTTAGCATTCATATTTGAGAGTATTTAATTTCTACTCATTTAAACACTCTTCAAAAAAATTTTGCTTAAATTCTGATCTCATTTCTCATCATACTCATTCACTACCATAGAACATGCATTTTTGTGAACTGCTTGTTAAGAATAGTATTCCCTCGTTAGATTGACTTTCAGATATGATTCTAGACAATGTGTGTGTTTAAATACCATATTTAGCCCAAACACATCTCATGTCCCTTATATGTGCTCCAATTGCCAACTTTGAGGCCAAACATAAACCATCCATTTCATCACCCACATCACCACCAACAACCATATACACTAAACACAAACCTTACCCTAGTTGTTGATCATGTATAAGTTAGACCTAGCACGGTTTCGGTTTCGAACCAGTGGTTCCGGTTCCGTGGTTAGGTGGAACCGGAACCGACGGTTCTAAACCTTTTTTTTTTTACAAAAAAATAACATTTTTTTATTAAAAAAAATGTTATAAAGGACATTATAAAGTATTGGGCTATGGCCCATAACCCTTGTCCAAGTAATTATATTTTTCTTTGCATTCTCCTCTTTTTTATATAGGTTAGGCCTCTCTCCACTTCTTGTATTTTTCCAATATGGGATGTGGGATTTTTTTTTATCCTTTCTATTCTAATTGTTTTGTTTTTCTTTGTTGTTAATTCTATCATAGTATTTTTCCTTCCTTGAAATATGGGAGGAATATTCTAAATTAAAACTTAATGTTTCAGATTCTGTTAATTTAGTAAGCTATATACTTACTTGGGTTTATTCGTTGAATAATATGCCATGTAATATACCTCACTACTTACTTTTGTTGGATTTGTTAGAAACCTGAGTGAAATCGATTTACTAGTCCATTGCTTTCAAATTTCATTTGTTCATGTTTTGACCAGCTAATTGGGTTTTAGCCTTTAGGTGAACAGTCCAGATGGTTAGATATCTTGCAGTGGAGCTGTGGAGACGTGGAGCAAGAGATCAATCCCCTTCACACAAACTTTTTAAGCATATATTATAACACTTGAGGACTATGTTATTGTTGTTAATGCTGGCAAAACGAGTCGGGCGCCCTAGCCCGTTAAGCTAACGGGCCAGGGCGGGCCTAGGTGGCCAACTCGCGGACCAGGCCCGGTAAGGCCTGCTAGGCCCGCGGGCCCTAAAAAAATTTGCAAAAAAAAAAAATTCGGCGGGCCCTAACAGGTCGGCCACGGGCCCAGCCCACCGCCAGGCCCACAGGCGGCCTGTTAGGGCCCGCCATAATTCAATTTTTTTTTTTTTCAAATTTTGAATTGAGGGGTGGCTTTTGTAATTAACCAGGTGACCATTGGGAGAGGAAAAAAAATATCCAAAACTTTTAAAAATTACACTTTTAAAATCTTTTACAGTTTTTTTCCAATTATACCATAACCTAACATTTTCCTATAAATACCCCCATCACCCTCACCTCATTCTTTACATTTTCTCTACTTCCCTAATCCCTACTCTCTTATTCTCTCTATTCTCTTTAATCTCCAACATCTCTCACTCACTCGTTCAACTATTTTGTAATTTATTTTATTTATTTAATATATTATTTATATACTATATACTATTATACTAATATACTATACATTATATATTATATATTTACATACCTCCCACTTATGGATGACTTCTCTAGCATAACCATCGAAGAGAGTTTCGGTAGCAACCAACCGGCGAGCTAATGTAATTGTAAATACTTAATTTTTTTTTCCGATTGCACTCTTTTTCCCTTACCAAGTTTTTATCTCATTGGGTTTTTCTTGGTAAGGTTTTTAACGAGGCAATCATGGTTTGTAATTTATACTTTTTATCACAAATTTAATATGAAATTACAAAAATATTATTCATCAAAAACTAATTAAGTGTTGTATGAAATGACAAATATTATATTTCATATTAAACTTATTACATTAATAATTACACAAAATTATTACAATGTATTAAAAAAAAATTATATAAAAAAATGTTTTTAAAAAAAAAATTGAAGCCCGTTAAGGCTTTAACGGGCCGGCCCATTAAGTCATTAATGGGTCAGCCAGTTAAGGGCCCGGCCCTGCCTAGGCCCGACCTGTACCATAATGGGCTTAGGCCCAGGCCGGGCTCACCCTTTCGCCTAACGGGTCGGCCCGTTTTGCCACCACTGATTGTTGTTACTATTAAAGTTTTTGTTGTTATCGTTATCATCCTTTTTTCTTCATTTGCGTTACTGTCATTATGGCCATAGTAGAAGGGAACAATATCCAATTTTTATGCTAATACATGTTGGACTCATTAGTACTTAAATATGTACCAGGTCCAAGTTCAAAATGTCTAAAGTTAACTCTCTCACTTCTACTTGAATTTAGTAAGCTATATATCTTTCATATTCTGGTTTCTTTGGACTGTTGCCATCACTTGGTGGGAATATTTCGGTCCCACCCTTATTTCTTGGGTTAAAACATAAAAATAGACGTGGTTTTATAATACTGTTAAATAATAGAAACATTAAGTTTTAAGCTAGAATATTCCGCCCATATTTCAAGGAAGGAAAAATTAAGGGTTAATTGCACTAACTTACCTTAAGTATATACATAATTGCACTAAAACTGGAAAAACTATCATAATAACACAAACATACCCTCCGACCGTTGACTAACGGTTGACTACAGTTAATTAGCAATAAAAGAGGAGCAATTACACTTTTGCCCTTACCAACTACATTAATTAATGGGGTAATTGCACAAACATCCCTTGAGTTTAAACCTAATTACACCAATATTGGACTTTTGCTTAAAATTGCATAAACCTCCCCTACTGTTAATTGAATTCCATTTAAATAACTGTTGGCCAACTTATTAGTATAAAATGTCTAAAATGCCCTTAGTTAGTTATTTTATCTTTTAATTATCCCTAAAATAAATAATATTGAATATTTCATTTATTGAAAATTATATATATAATTGAGAAGAAAGTCAGACAAATCTTCCACCTCTTTTTTTGCAGTAGGCCTCTCTTCTTTGTGGCAGTGGAGGCCATAACCTTTTTTTTTTTTTTTTTTTTTTTTTTTGTGTTTTGCAACAACAAAGAGATGAATGAGACACCTCCATCAGATGATCTGATGGATCAATCTCCTCCATCGACAAATTGTTGTTGTGGTGGTGTGGTCATCAAAGGATTGGTTGCGGTGGTGTAAGGGTCGAAATCGGGCAGGTCCATTGCTCTATCTCTACCCTCTGAGGGAGTTTGGAGGAGATCTGGAATTTTTCAGATCTCTTCCCAATTTTTTCTTTTACTTTTTAGAAATTTTTTTTTTATCATATTTATTTACAAAAAGAAAATATTAATTATTTATAAGATTTGATTTTTGCAATCCGAATGTGGTAATGGATTTTTAAAAATCTTTTTTTTTAATCATTATATATATATATATATTTTTTTTCATTTTTCATTATATTTAATTAATTAATGTAGTTGGTAAGGGCAAAAGTGTAATTGCTCCTCTGTTATTCTGTTATTGCTAATTAACGGTAGTCTACCATTAGTCAACGGTCGGAGGGTATGTTTGTGTTATTATGATAGTTTTTCCGGTTTTAGTGCAATTATGCATATACTTAGGGTAAGTTAGTGCAATTAACCCTTTATTTACTTATTGGCACTGAGACAATGACTAAATTGACCCTTAGCTGATGTTAACTAATGGTAGTCAACCGTTAGTCAACGGTCAGAGGGTATGTTTGTGTTATTATGATAGTTTTTCCAATTTTAGTGCAATTATGTATATATTAGGGTAAGTTAGTGCAATTAACCCAAAAATTAACAACAAAGAAAAACAAAACAATTAGAATAGAAAGGATAAGAAAATCTCACATCTCACATTGGATAAATGAGGGAAGTAGAGAGAGACCTAACCTATATAAAAATGAAGAGAATGCAAAGGAAAATATAATATACTTACTTGGACAAGGGTTATGGACTATGGTTCAATACTCTTCATTATCATTTCTTTTTTAAACATTTTATTTTTATAAATAAAGTTTAATTTAAAAAAAAAATTGAAAAAAAAAAAAGAGGAACCACCGGTTCCATTGCGGTTCAAACCGAGCGGTTTTGAGAAATGTGGAACCGGAATCAGAACCGTCATGTTTCGGTTCCTGGTTCGGTTCTTGAATCGAAACCGAAAAATCGGTTCCGATTCCGGTCCCGATCCGATTTGGCAGTTCGAACCAAAACCGTGCCAGATCTAGTATAAGTGCATAAGTTCATAAGTGGTAGAAATGCAAATGTATAAATAGCATGTACTTAGGCGTTTATGAGTAAATTGTGCAAGATATAGGGCCAAATTGTAAAAGTGTTAAAACTAAAACACTTGGAGCCTTGAATACTTCTTTGCAAAGCTACTTGAAAATAAGACTACAAAATTAGTACAAAATTGTAAAGGGCAAATTGCACTGAACTCCTTGAGGTTTGGGCAAATTACACTTAGCTAGAAATAATTTGTTATTATACACTAACACCCCCAAAATTTAAATTTGACTTTGAAAATACCTAAAGTGCCCCTAGTCATATTATTTTATACTTTTTTTTTTTTTTACCTTTTAATCAAAAACTTTATAAACTTTAATAAAATTAAAAGAAATTAAATAAAAGATATGATTCATTAAATAAATTAATAGTTTCCAAAAACTAAATAAATAAATAGTTTAAAATAAAATAAAAATATTTTAAAAAATTAAATTAATAAATAGTTTTAAAAAATAAAATAACTAAATAGTTTTAAAAAATTAAATAAATAAAGGGTTTAAAAAAATAAACAAATAAATAAATGAAAAAAATTCAAAACATTAATTTTTTTAAGGATATCCATTAATAGGGATAAAAAAAAAAAAAAATAAATAAATAAAAACTTTAAATATCCAAACTTTTATAGTAAGGATGATGGTGAGAGAAGCTTCAAGGTTCTCAACACTGGGAGTCTTCTTGCCTTCTTTAACCACTTCCTTCAGTGTTGGGAACCTTGAAGTTTCTCTCACCATCATTCTTATCGTAAAAGTTTGGATATTTAAAGTTTTTTTTTTATCTCTATTAATGGATATCCTTAAAAAAAATTAATGTTTTTAATTTTTTTTCATTTATTTATTTAAACTATTTATTTATTTGATTTTTTAAAACTATTATTTATTTAATTTTTAATTATTTATTTATTTAATTTTTTTAACTATTTATTTATTTAATGAATCATAACTTTTATTTAATTTTTTGTTTTATTAAAGTTTATAAAGTTTTTGATTAAAAGGTAAAAAAAAATAAAGTATAAAATAATATAGCTAGGGGCATTTTAGGTATTTTCAAAGTCAAATTTAAGTCTTGGGGTTGTTAGTGTATAATAACAAAACTTTTCCAACTAAGTGTAACTTGCCCAAACCTCAAAAGGTTCAGTGCAATTTTCCCTATTGTAAATCAAGTCTTAGCCTAGATGTTTCAATTTCAATTGTGTAAAGAGCTAAAAATCAAAGCAACTTAACATGATCAATAGCTTTAGAATTCCATTCCATTCCTTCAATTCACCCAAAAATTCACTCATGGCCTCGTTACAACTCAAGGGAAAGCCCTATTTGATTCTTTAGAAAGTCTAGCTTAGGAGTACAACTTAGATGCATGTTCTTTCCACGTTCATGGTATTTCAATTCCTTTCTTGAGTTCGATTTTTAGAAAATGTGCATTATTTCTAAAATATTCATATGCGATATATATTTGATTCCATGTACATAAATTCATTCGTATATATTTGATAAAGAGTGTGCCTAGGATTCTGAGAAAAAATACGACTGAACTTCAGCGAGAATTAGAGTCAAGGTGAATTGTGTCCATGCTTCTGAGTTCTTTGTTTTTAAAACTTTACATTTAGAGTATGGGGTTCACATTGTTGTGTGCTTTAGTCTCTACTCAACTGCTTTTGCATGCTTTATTCCTGAATTAGCACCTCTCTCGCAAATGTTTTATTGTGTGTTTGTTATGTTTGTTAGGATCGTGTTTGTTTATGTTGTACCCCGAACATGCACTTGGATGGGTTTAACCTCATCTTGTACCTTCGCAGCACATCGAATTTTTCTCATATTAACGTGTTTAAAAAGTCCCTTGTTTAATTCCACGCTCATCATTTTCTTCCAGTAATTGGTCGTGTTAGATTTTTTTTTTTTTTTTTTTTTTTTTTTGATTCAAGGCCGTGTTAGATTAATTCAAGTCTCTTTAGCAAAATATGAAGACTTCAACTACAAAACCAATTCTACAAATGCTAGATATTGATATCTGGAATTTGTAGAAAAGTCTTAAGAATGACCATTGCCCAAGAGTAATAGGGGCGGACCCACCTTATGGCCAGGTGGGGCCCATGCCCTATCTCTACAAATGCTAGATATTGATATTTGGAATTTGTAGAAAAGTCTTGAGAATGACTATTGCCCAAGAGTAATAGGGGCGGACCCACCTTAAGGTCAGGTGTGGCCCATGCCCTATCTCTACAAATTCTAGATATGCTAGATATTGATATCTAGAATTTGTAGAAAAGTCTTGAGAATGACCATTGCCCAAGAGTAATAGGGGTGGACCCACCTTAAGGCCAGGTGGGGCCCATGCCATATCTCAATTTTTTTTAAAAAAAAAATTGATTTCGTTTTCATATATATAAATATATAATCCAACTTCCACAATATTAACTTACAATTCAGCTGGTAGTTAGTCTCTTTTTTTTTTTGTTGATTGTGAAGGGTTCTACCCTTACCATTTGCATTTTTCAATAATAATAAATATCCTCACCAGTGTCAACTTCTCAACTACCTTTAATTTGTCGCTAGTTAATTCAATTTTATTTTATATTAAATTATCTATTATTATTTTGAATTTTTATTATTTCTAATAATTTTAGTTTGACATACCTAACACATGCATCCAATCAATAAACCCTAAAATCTCAAATTTTAATTTATTAGATTAAAATAGTCCATCTATTATTATGATTCATTTTAGTTTATCCTTAGTATTTTTCTTTATTTTATAGTTTTAATGTTTTCAGAATCAATAAATCAATAATTTACTAATAATTAGAAGAATAAAAAATTCAAAATATGTTTAGTAATATTTATTAATCAATTATTTCTGTAGAAATTTAAAGTGAATTCATTATAAATACAAACACAAAATTTCTTATTATAAAATTAGATTGTAATTTATTATTTTAAGAATAAATATTGTAATTGTTAATTGTTTTACTTGTTTTTCTTGTTATAATTTATTTTTTAATATCATGTTTCTTGTTTTTATTTCTTTTTAAATGTAAGATTATTTAGATCATCTTGAGTAAGTGTTCTATTTTTATTTTATTTTATCTAAACTTCATTATATCATCGATTTTTCTTTATATAAAAAACTCATTAAAAAAAAAAAAAACCTCATTATATACTATAACCTTAATTTTTAAGTGTTATATATATATAT
This sequence comes from Acer campestre, assembly GCA_954870605.1. Classification (NCBI taxonomy): domain Eukaryota; kingdom Viridiplantae; phylum Streptophyta; class Magnoliopsida; order Sapindales; family Sapindaceae; genus Acer; species Acer campestre. The sequence goes on from OX940801.1 coordinate 31,406,654, forward strand.
ATATAATTATTATTATTTTTAAATGCCCCACCTAATTAAAATTCATGGGTCCGCCACCAAGACTTTGGTTCTAAATTAAGACTCTTCATGTATCATTTATCAAGTAAAAGTCTATCTAGATAAGGTTGGTCTTGTGGTAAACCTCTCACATCTACTTCACGAGGTCGTGAGTTCGAGCCCCCCTCTAAAAAAACCCCGAATTTATATAATATTTCAAAAAAAAAAAAAAAAAAAAAAGGTATAAGTCTATCTTATGACTTTCTAAATTATTTGAGCTCATTTGTTGTGTGCTATCTGGAATTAGTACTTTCTGGTGTTTGACAACGAATGACTATATTTGTACCCCCTTTAAAATTGTGATGTGATTGTGCACCCAAATTAATATATTTTTAAAAATTCTAATAGTATCCTTAACTAAAATTATTACAATGATAAATATTTCATACATCAAATTAATACAATATTTAATATTTTCTACATTTTAATGAACACTATAATTAGTGAAAAAAATATAACAATAAAAATTATAATATTAATTTGTATTAATTAAAATTTAAGAAGATAAAACCATTGAATTTAATTATTATAAAAAATAAAAATAAAATAAAAAGCTAAACCAAAATACAAAATTTAAAAGGAAATAAAAGAAAAGATGGAGGAGGTTTCTGGATTTGGAGGTTTTGGCATCTTAAGTACTTTTGTTCAATACATATTATACTCTTCAATACTTTTGTTCTTCATTTTTTATTTTAATTGTTTTATAACTTGTTAAATTTAATTTTTTTTAAAATTTAAAAAAAAAAAAAAAAAAGAGAGCATATTTGTAATATATAGAGTGTTTTTACAAATTATAATATTTTAAAACTTTTTAATAGACTATACATACGAAAAGGGATACACATACAATTTTTCAAAAACATAGATATCATTACTCTTGCAAAAACCATCTGACAGAATTACTTAATCCGGTCCATGGATTTTATCATGCCCATGTAGGACTAATTAGTCCATCGTAGAAGGGTGCGCCACGACCGGAAAAGATCTCTTACGCACACCATTTTATTTTTTATTTTTTTTTCTTCAATGCAGATTTGCATCTGCATCATTTGACACGCACACTTACCTGTTGCATTTAATTATGATTGTGACAAAAACTTGGGTGCAACGAGAATTTGACCGGAAACTTGAAGATACTCCTCTAATTCAATCCTGTATTTATTCTCGCTAACGTCCAATCTTGAAAATTTGTTGCGATGATGTTTAGGACCACATCCACCTTTAGAAGTAACTAATCTTACCTTGCAACGTTCTTGAACACCTTCATGGTGTGTTGTAATCGCCACGTATTTGCATTGTTGGTGACCTTGACTTTCAACCAATTAAAGATAGAGAATTTTCTTCATCTCCTTTTACATGTTTGACAGCTTGGTCATTTGATTATGATTCCAACTTTGCACTTGACGTGCTCCAGATTTCTTCAATCTTGCACAAACGTAGTTATTTAATAGACATGAATTTCACCATATTCTTCGTATGCTCAATCTCTAGTAGGATTATTTGCTTCTTAGCCGCTTGCTTTGCTGAGTTGACAATTAGTGTTTTCTCTGTAAATTGCTGGGTGAGTTTCTCCAATTTCTCAATGGCATGGCACATGAGTTCTTTCTGACCAGTAGAGAGAGTGTCCATGGGATTCTCAACTGCGTCGACTCAGTCATGCAGCTCCATATTCTCTGGCTCTGATATCAAATATTACAAATCTAAATATCTGTAATGAAAAGTTACATAAAATAGAGAAAAAAAATAGGTTAATTCAAGTAAACCTTAAACTTCACAAGTATTGGTGTTTCGAGGAACTAATAACCTCCCAAATACAACTTAAAAGTTGTAGACAATAATTCTCTACATCTTTTAATTAATGAATTGAAGCTTTATATGCAAAATATCACTTCTCACTCTCTCCTAAACTTAAACAATTAATTAACCCACTAACTTAATATATTACATATTAAAAAGAGATTAAACAACAAAATAAAACATACAAATAAAATTAAAATAAATAAACTAACTATCTAAATAAAATTAATAGGATCGTATTGGATGCATGCATCGGATGCACCTAAGAACTTCTTCATGATTGCATCTATGAAACCTTGTTTATGGGTTTTGTCGGGTAAAATTAAATTTTTAAAAAGAAATATTATTTTTTTAAAAGAAAAATAAATAAATAAAATGTAAAAAAATATTTTTTTTAAAAGAAAAGTTTTAATATTTTAAAGATAAGATAATAAGATATAGTAAACGACGTCTAACAAAAAAGAAGACGACATTTTCATATAAAACAAATTACTTAAACTAAAATTTTGATTTCTAAAAAATATTTCAGTATAAAATAAAATAAATATTCAAAAAGAAGACAATTTTGTATCCCAAATATATTAATAAATTTAATAATTTGATAGTTACAAGATGACGTACATTAGTCAATAATAATTTTAAAAATATATACGGATTTAAAAACAAAACATATACTACAAACATAAAAGTCAGTATTGTAGATAAGTCAGTATTGTAGATATGGTGGGGCCAGTGAACTGATGAATAATCAACTTAGGTTGTGTTTAATTAGACGAGTTGGTGAATTGGTCCTTTCGAGTAATAATTATATGAAGGACTATGATCAATAATTCAATAGAGAATATAAACCACAATTAAAGTTGGAGTTGGAGTGTATCAAAAAAAAAAAAAAAAAAAAAAAAAAAGGTTGGAGTTGGAGTTTAAATGGGATTGCGTGGAATGTGTCTCCGAATAGTGTTGTTGCAATTGCTACTGTTAATGGTAGCTAATGCATCACTACCAACTGATTATCAAATAACCAAGTCTGGCTGCCCCACTGAATGTGGAGAACTCAAATCAATCCCATATCCATTCGGCACAAAACCTGGTTGTTTCCTTAATGAAGATTTCTTAATCGATTGCGTCAACAACTCCATCCGTCCAGTACCATTTTGGCGGAATTCAAGTCTAATTGTCACCAACATAACCATGGAAGGCCAGATCCAAGTCCAGAGCTCTGTATCAGAAGACTGCTACCCTAAAACGGGTGAGATCAACAAAACCTGGACCTCACTTCGGGTGGGTGAATCCACTATCTCTTACACCAAAAATAAGTTCACAGTCATTGGCTGCAATTCTTATGGATACATCCGAGGAATGATAGACGGGAAAAATTATAGCGCGGGGTGCATGTCCACGTGTGAAAGGATAGATGACGTTACTAATGGATCTTGCTCTGTTTTTGGATTTTGCCAGATAAATATCCCTAAAGCCTTGAAACAAATTACAGTCAAGGCCTATAGCTTTGCCAGACAAGAAAACGTATCGTATTTCAATCTATGCAGCTATGCGTTTGTTATTGAAGATAGCCAGTTCCATTTCTCTTCCAGCAATCTGTCCAGTATCACAGAAACAGTTCCTACAGCGGTTGATTGGGCAATAACTGGGCAAGGCAACTGTACAGAAGCAGAGAGCAATCCAAGTTTATTTGCATGTAAAGAAAATAGCTTTTGTGATGATCAAACAACTGTTACCAACAATACCGGTGGTTATCTTTGCAAGTGTCGAGATGGTTACCAAGGGAACCCATACCTCTCTCATGGTTGCCAAGGTACTTCAACTATTTCTTACAACATAACAAATGTTTATTATTATCATTCTACCAGGGCCGGCCCTGGGCTAGGAGGAGGGGCAGTCGCCCCGGGCCTCTTTTTAAAGGCGCCATATTTACGTGATTTCAGCATTATTTTAGAAGCTCAATTTTATTTTATTTTAGTTCATAAAAGGCTCAAATTTATATTTTCAGTATTAGTCTAAAAATGACCGTGTGATAAAGCATTAAAGTCAATAATTTAAAATAAGACAAAAATATGAAATAGGGTCAGTTTGGAGTGTTAAAGCCCGAATTAAATTTTGATTTTTGATTTTTTTTCCCATACATAAGACATCAGTATTTAGATTTCAATATGTCATCTAAGTCACTAAAAGATTTAGAGTTTTTTATTTTTCTCTCCGGCCACCATTGAATGATTTCTTTCGATCTTTCTCAAGTGATAAAATTAATATGAAAAAAAGGCCTATCTTAGAATTTTGCCCTGAACCCCCAAAAAGTCAGGACCGCCTTGCATTCTACTCTATGTAAATTTACTTAGCTTCAAATGATTTGCAGACATCGATGAATGTGAACAAGGGAATCATAAGTGCGATGAAGAAGCTCATTGTGAAAACACTCGAGGGAGTTACAGGTGCATACCCAATCAGTTTGTGACTAAGATCGTCGTTGGTAAGTATATATATATATATACCCTACAAATTTGGCCGCCTATTAATCTGTTTGTGAATATTAATTCATTCTCCCTTTTATTATTTTGAGGTGATATCCTAATTGTACTTCCATCTATTATTTCTATTTCTCCTGATGTGGTGTACCATATCCCAATGAAAATTTGAAATGCTTTGCAAGCAGGTGTTGGCCTAGGCTTTGTGATGCTACTTGTCCTTAGCTCTTGGATCTACATCATGATGAAGAAGAGAAGGCTCATCAAACTTAAAGAAAAGTTTTTTCAGCAAAATGGAGGTTTTCTTTTACAACAACAACTCTCTAAACGAAGTGGAACTACTTGTGGTACAGCAAGAATCTTCAATGCAGAAGAACTACAGAAGGCGACCAACAACTTTGATGAGAAAAGAATCATCGGCAGAGGAGGCTATGGAACAGTATACAAGGGATTTTTAATAGACAATAACCCGGTGGCAATAAAGAAATCGAAGATAGTGGATCAAAGCCAAATTGAGCAATTCATCAATGAGGTAACAGTATTGTCACAAATTAACCATAGAAATGTGGTCAAGCTATTGGGTTGTTGTTTAGAGACAGAAGTCCCTTTACTGGTTTATGAATATGTATCCAATGGCACTCTTTTCGAGCATATCCATAACAATGACAATGCACCCACCATTCCTTGGGAGACCCGGCTTCGGATAGCAGCAGAAACTGCCGGAGTGCTTTCCTATTTGCACTCTGCAGCTGCTACTCCAATTATTCATAGAGATGTGAAGTCTTCTAACATACTCTTAGATGATAACTTCATTGCAAAAGTGTCTGATTTTGGAGCCTCAAAGTTGGTTCCAATGGATGTAACTCAATTATCCACAATGGTCCAAGGCACTCTTGGCTACCTGGACCCTGAATACTTGCACACTAGCCAACTGACCGAAAAAAGTGATGTCTACAGTTTTGGAGTTGTCCTTGTCGAGTTAATGACAGGAAAGAAAGTAGTTTCATTCGACAGGCCGGAGCATGAGAGAAGTTTGGTCATATATTTTCTTTTCTTGTTGAAACAAAGTTCCTTGTTTGAAATTCTTGAGAATGGTATAGTAAATGACGATAATAGAGAGCAGATGAGAGAAGTGGCTGAGCTAGCAAGAAGGTGTTTAATAGTAAAAGGAGAAGAGAGGCCTACAATGAAGGAAGTAGCAATGGAATTAGAGGGATTGAGAAGGATGAATACACACTTGTGGGATAACGTTGAAGTGAACATAGAAGAGACACAGCACTTGCTTTTTGAGACGTCCAATGCTTGTGATGGTAGCAATTCAAACGTTGCGTATGATAGCATGAAAGACCACGCACGTTTAGCTTTTGATGGTGGGCGATAATATAGATTAAAATAGTTTTTTGTTTTTCAATTTTCTGTAACTTTTATATTACTTGGATTTTGAAGCTTGCTTGTCATTTTTGTGAAAACTCTGTGCCACCGCCGCTGTAAAATTATAATTTATATATGTTTTACGATATCAAATAATTCACTTTTGTCCTTTAAAGTTGTTCAACATCTTTTATTTGTCATGGTTGATGGTAAAATTATATTATTGTAACACTATAAAATATATTAGAAACAGAACACTTTCGTTTTACCAAAAATGTGGTTAAGAAATGCGTTTTTTCACAAAGTAAAAAACATATATCCAGTTACATCAAAAAAAGATTATATATGAAATGTTAGTGGATTAAATCTTCAAAACTATCGTAAATTAGAAAGTATATTTATTAAGGAAAAGATTATAGAGAAGTTTTGACAAGTGCATATACTTTGAGTCAAAGTATGTAAATCTAATGGTCCACATTCTTCGTCATGATATATTTTATATCAGGAAGAATTAACAATAGAAAAACTATTATGTTATATATATATATATATATATATTATCGTATATGAATTGCATGTGATCACACAACTAAAGTTACACATTAAAATGATCAATCCAATGGTTGTAATATACTCTAAATTCATTTATTTTTCCCATCATTTGATTAAAAGCAAATAGGTGGATGAATTTTTTTAAGTCACAAAATTTAAGTCAAGCTTTTATGTTAATAATTTAATCTCTAAGGGCTCGTTTGATACTCCATATTGTATCGTATTAGCTAACATAAGATGGAGACATTTAAAAAAATACAAAAGGGAGAGAAATTATTATTATTATTATTATTATTATTATTGCATTATTTTTTTTAGGATTAGAGCACATTCATTTAACAAGTCTCACATGCCACTAACAAAATGAGGTTTGTCCAGTGGTATGCCGCCCCTTACACCTATACCACGAGTTATGAATTCAAATAGTGAAAACATCAAAACGACGTTTACAGTTATTGTTTAATAAATGTGAAAATTGCTGTTTCCGTTATTTCTTTTTGTTTTGAAATAGTTTCTAACTGTTTTGAATTTTGAGAAATAGAAATGCAATTGTAAAACGATAATAGTGTTCTAAAAAAACAAAAAAAAAAAAGTACTACGCAATTGTAATTGGAGCCTAATAAACATTGCTCTCCAATAAAATCATAAAATATTGGGCCAGGCCCAAATATCCAATTGACAATAACCCATGGTCTAAACTAAACTAAATTAGGTCAAAACTAAAATCTTGCAATCTCCCTCCACGTCACCTATTCTTTCACACGTGTTTATTGGTGATTGGAACAGACGTCGTGTCCACTTAGACACGTATGAATTTGCCCTCTCTACAAAAACCAACCATAAAATAAAAAAACATTCGAATCGGTTCTCACTTTCTCCTAAACTTAAGCAATTAACTTAATATTTTACTATTTAAAAATAGATGAAACAACAACATAAAACATACAAATAAAATTAAAATTAAAATTAATAAAATAACTATCAAATAAAATTAATAGGGTCGTATCAATCATTATCATTCCCCCTTAAAAAATCCTTGTCTTCAAAGATTTTGAATGGATTCACCGTCTCCTCCACTTCTAATTTAAAATTAAATATAATGATGTATTGAACTTCTTTCGAAGATACTCCTTTGATTCAATCCTGAATTTATTCTCGCTAGCATCCAATCTTGAGAATTTGTTATGATGATGTTTAGGACCACATCCACCCTTAGAAGTAATTAATCTTACCTTGCAACGTTCTTGAACACCTTCATGGTGTGTTGTAATCGCCGCGTATTTGCATTGTTGGTGACCTTGACTTTCAACCAATTAAAGATAGAGAATTTTCTTCATCTCCTTTTACATGTTTGACAGCTTGGTCATTTGATTATGATTCCAACTTTGCACTTAGCATGCTCCAGATTTCTTCAATCTTGCACAAACGTAGTTATTTAATAGACATGAATTTCACCATATTCTTCGTATGCTCAATCTCTAGTAGGATTATTTGCTTCTAATTAGCCGTTTGCTTTGCTGAGTCGACAATTAGTGTTTTCCCTGTAAATTGCTGGGTGAGTTTCTCCGATTTCTCAATGACATGGCACATGAGTTTTTTCTTACCAGTAGAGAGAGTGTCCATGGGATTCTCAAATGCGTTGACTCAGTCATACAGCTCCATATTCCCTGGTTCTGATACCAAATGTTACAAACCTAAATGTCTGTAATGAAAAGTTACATAAAATAGAGAAAAAAAAATAGGTTAATTCAAGGAAACCTTAAACTTCACAAGTATCAGTGTTTCGAGGAACCAATAACCTCCTAAATACAACTCAAAAGTTGTATACAATAATTCTCTACCTCTTTTAATTATTTTTCTTAAAAGAAAAGTTTTAATATTTTAAAGATAAGATAATAAGATATAGTAAACGAGGTCTAACAAAAAAGAAGACGACATTTTCATATAAAACAAATTACTTAAACTAAAATTTTGATTTCTAAAAAATATTTCAGTATAAAATAAAATAAATATTCAAAAAGAAGACAATTTTGTATCCCAAATATATTAATAAATTTAATAATTTGATAGTTACAAGATGACGTACATTAGCCAATAATAATTTTAAAAATATATACGGATTTAAAAACAAAACATATACTACAAACATAAAAGTCAGTATTGTAGATATGTTTTTTATTTCACATTGAATTTAATAATTATGTGTTTTTAATTTTGAACTTATAATTTTGATTATGTATAAGATCATATTTTAGATTATGTATGATATTATATTAATTACTTTATTATGTATACAAATACCATAGTCAATGAATTATTAAAATATAAAAAAATGATTCACGTTATTTATTTCAATTCAAATTTTATATGATTAAATTTTAAAAAAAAATTAAAATTAAAATTTTGATAGAGGAATGTTGTGGTAACATAGTACAATACGTTGTAGTGTGGTGGAGTAGAATTTTTATTTATATATATATATATATTATCTTGTATATAATTTAGTGATGTTAATAATTTAATACACCAATCTAAGTTGTCACTATAAGATTTTATTATTTAAGCGATGTCATTAATTTATCAAGGCCGGTTTTATTGTACCAGAAAAACTATGTTGACTTTAATCAACTTATAGAAAGACTGAAATGCCTTGGCTTTGTAGAAAGTTAAACCATAAAATTTATGAAACGAGAAAAAGAAAAAAAGAAAAAGTTATACCGTAGACGACTTTGACCAAGACCTGAGCAAGATGCATTTATCATGTAGTAGAAGAAGCATATGGTGGGGCCAGTGAGCTGATGAATAATCAACTTAGGTCCTCTGGAGTAAGAATTATATAAAGGACTATGATCAATAATTCAATAGAAAATATAAACCACAATTAAAGTTGGAGTTGGAGTTGAAATGGGATTGAGTGGAATGTGTCTCCTATTAGCGGTGGTGCAATTGCTACTGTTAATGGTAGCTAATGCATCACTAACAACTGATTATCAAATAGCCAAGCCTGGCTGCCCCACTGAATGTGGAGAACTCAAATCAATCCCATATCCATTCGGCACAAAACCTGGTTGTTTCCTGAGTAAAGATTTCTTAATCGATTGCGATGACAACTCCATCCCTCGTATAACATTTCCGGGGAATGCAAGTTCAAGTCTAATTGTCACCAACATAACCATGGAAGGCCAGCTGCAAGTCCAGAGCTCTGTATCAGAAGACTGCTCCCCTAAAACGGGTAAGATCAACGCAACCTGGACCTCACTTCGGGTGGGTGAATCCACTATCTCTGACACCACAAATAAGTTCACAGTCATTGGCTGCAATTCTTATGGATACATCCGAGGAAAGATAGACGGGAAAAATTATAGCGCGGGGTGCATGTCCACGTGTGAAAGGATAGATGACGTGACAGATGGATCTTGCTCTGGCATTGGATGTTGCCAGATAAATATCCCTAAAGAATTGAAACAAATTATAGTCAAGGCCTATAGCTTTGCCAAACAAGAAAACGTATCGTATTTCAATCTAAGCAGCTATGCGTTTGTTATTGAAGATAGCCAGTTCCATTTCTCTTCCAGCAATCTGTCCAGTATCACAGAAACAGTTCCTACAGCGGTTGATTGGGCAATAACTGGGCAAGGCAACTGTACAGAAGCAGAGAGCAATCCAAGTTTATTTGCATGTAAAGAAAATAGCTTTTGTTATGATCAAACAACTGTTACCAACAATACCGGTGGTTATCTTTGCAAGTGTCGAGATGGTTACCAAGGGAACCCATACCTCCCTGTCCCTGATGGTTGCCAAGGTACTTCAACTATTTCTTACAACACATATAACAAATGTTTATTATTATCATTCTACTCTATGTAAATTTACTTAGCTTCAGATGATTTGCAGACATCGATGAATGTAAACTAGGGAATCATGAGTGCGATGAAGAAGCTCATTGTAAAAACATTCAAGGGAGTTATACGTGCATACCCAATCAGTTTGTGACTAAGATCGTCGTTGGTAAGTATATATATACTAGAAATTTGGCCGCCTATTAATCTGTTTGTGAATATTAATTCATTCTCTTTTATTATTTTGATGTGATACCCTAATTGTACTTCCATCTATTATTTCTATTTCTCCTGATGTGGTGTACCATATCCTAATGAAAATTTTGAAATGCTTTGCAAGCAGGTGTTGGCCTAGGCTTTGTGATGCTGCTTGTCCTTAGCTCTTGGATCTACATCATGATGAAGAAGAGAAGGCTCATCAAACTTAAAGAAAAGTTTTTTCAGCAAAATGGAGGTTTTCTTTTACAACAACAACTCTCTGAACGAAGTGGAACTACTTGTGGTACAGCAAGAATCTTCAATGCAGAAGAACTACAGAAGGCGACCAACAACTTTGATGAGAAAAGAATCATCGGCAAAGGAGGCTATGGAACAGTATACAAGGGATTTTTAATAGACAATAACCCAGTGGCAATAAAGAAATCGAAGATAGTGGATCAAAGCCAAATTGAGCAATTCATCAATGAGGTAACAGTATTGTCACAAATTAACCATAGAAATGTGGTCAAGCTATTGGGTTGTTGTTTAGAGACAGAAGTCCCTTTACTGGTTTATGAATATGTATCCAATGGAACTCTTTTCGAGCATATCCATAACAATGACAATGCACCCACCATTCCTTGGGAGACACGGCTACGGATAGCAACAGAGACTGCCGGAGTGCTTTCTTATTTGCACTCTGCAGCTGCTACTCCAATTATTCATAGAGATGTGAAGTCTTCTAACATACTCTTAGATGATAACTTCACTGCAAAAGTGTCTGATTTTGGAGCCTCAAAGTTGGTTCCAATGGATATAACTCAATTATCCACAATGGTCCAAGGCACTCTTGGCTACCTGGACCCCGAATACTTGCACACTAGCCAACTGACCGAAAAAAGTGATGTCTACAGTTTTGGAGTTGTCCTTGTCGAGTTAATGACTGGAAAGAAAGTAGTTTCATTCGACAGGCCGGAACAGGAGAGAAGTCTGGTCATATATTTTCTTTTCTTGTTGAAACAAACTTCCTTGTTTGAAATTCTTGAGAATGGTATAGTAAATGATGATAATAGAGAGCAGATGAGAGAAGTGGCTGAGCTAGCAAGAAGGTGTTTAATAGTAAAAGGAGAAGAGAGGCCTACAATGAAGGAAGTAGCAATGGAATTAGAGGGATTGAGAAGGATGAATACACACTTGTGGGATAACGTTGAAGTGAACAAAGAAGAGACTGAGCACTTGCTTTTTGAGACGTCCAATGCTTGTGATGGTAGCAATTCAAACGTTGTGTATGATAGCATAAAAGACCACGCACGTGTAGCTTTTGATGTTGGGCGATAATATAGATTAAAATAGTTTTTTGTTTTTCAATTTTCTGTAACTTTTATATTACTTTGATTTTGAAGCTTGCTTGTCATTTTTGTGAAAACTCTGTGCCACCGCCGCTGTAAAATCGTAATTTATATATGTTTTACGATATCAAATAATTTACTTTTGTCATTTAAAGTTGTTAAACATCTTTTATTTGTCATGGTACAATTATATTATTGTAACACTATAAAATATATTAGAAACAGAACACTTTCGTTTTACCAAAAATGTGGTTAAGAAATGCGTTTTTTCACAAGTAAAAAACATATATCCAGTTACTTCAAAAAAAAGATTATATATGAAATGTTAGTGGATTAAATCTTCAAAACTATCGTAAATTAGAAAGTGTACTAATTAAGGAAAAGATTATTCAGAAGTTTTGATAAGTGCATACATTTTGAGTCAAAGTATATAAATCTAATGGTCTACATTCTTCGTCCTGATATATTTTATATCAGGACGAACTGACAATAGAAAAACTGTTATGTTATATATATACAGAGGCGAATGTAAGGGGGGGCCCATAGGGGCCATCACTACAAGAATAATTGTTATTCATGATAGTCAAAAACCGTTATAAAAGGGTTTTGATAACGGTTTTGTATGCGTTGTTAAAGGCAGTGTAATAAAAAGTTTATCACGGTTTTTTAGTTTATGACGGATTTTAAAAACCATCATAATCAATAATAGTTTTTGTCCATGTTATATTCTCGACGATTTACAAACGTTATTATTTTATAATGGCGTAAAACCAACATTGACAATTGACTTCCAAATGCCTATTAAGAAGAGATTACATATATATATAGATATATATTTATTACGAGGAGATCCGGCTTTATTTTTGGTAAATTAATAATAGTAAGGATCTCATTTATTAGGAAGGTAAGTGATTCTAGGAATCAAATTAATTCTCTTGCTTTTTGACCCACAATCAATGTTTAATTCCTTAATTATTTGATCGTATATGGTTTGTGTAATTTATTACTTTCCTATCATTAGAATCACATCAATATTTTTTTTTTCTATATCTGCACATTTTGTATAAATTTTCAATTGCATGCAATATCAATAAAATAAAATCGATACTCTTTTTTTACTTGGCTTTTGTACAGTTTTAAAAAATAAAAATAAAAATAAAAAAATAAAAACTACGAACATTATAATCAAAATATACAAAACTCTATCACAAAATTAACCCTAAAATACAAACTACTCTACTCAAAAACTATTTAAAAGTATGTGTAAATTTTCTTTGTTCATCTTCCTCAAGGCTTCCTTTTGAGTATATAGCTGCATAGAATGAGAAACAACATGAGTAAGATTTGAATAATGAATAATTGACAAAAAAAAAAAAAAAAAAAAACTCAAACTACATTATAACATCAAATCACAATTAAAACTTATTTTAACAATAAAAGAATGAGAAAAATAAAAGGAAACCGAAACAAAATATTAATGAACTTCTTGTTCATGTTGTTATCAACTTTCTCGTTGAAAATAAAGAACATGATCTTCTGTTTTCCATAAACATTAAACATTCATGTTCAAAACACAAAAAGTTTGTTGAAGAAATTCATTGTTCTCTATCAAAGATTATAACAAATTCACAAATGACGCATAAGAAAATAATCAATAAAAATAAATAAATACATAAAAAAAAATTAAGCAATCACCATGGCAAGAGTTCTTATTTTTATTTTCTTTTTATGTAAAATAAGAAGAATGCGAGTGAGAGATGAGAGAAAAAAAAGTGGGAGGGGGGAGAAAGTGACGACTATGGTGAGAAAGTGGGGAGATATATATCTTTTAAAATATATATGATATTAACCTAAAGATATGATGTGGACAAAACCTATGATGTTAACTTGTGTCCACTTATTTCAATGACAAATAAAAAAAAAAAAAAGACAAATATAAAAAATAAAAAAAAAGTTATACCAAATAAAGTAATTAAAAAAAATCAAAATGACATATTGATGGTCTTAAATGAAAAATTGACAGATTTTTTTTTAAAAAAAAATTCATCTTTTTTTTTAAATTTAATATGTTGTAATATTTCAATCTAAGTTATTAATATTTCACTACAAAAAAAGAGATTGTATATACTACTTGTACTTTGTTGATTTTATTTTATATTGTAAAGTATTTATGCGATACAAATTTGAGAGATTAAGAATTTAAAATTATTGTTTAGTATAATTCTACAAATAAAAGAAACATCTTTCTTTATCACACTAAAAAATAATGTGATTATTATGCATAATAAAATGTGATAAGTTGATCACCGTTAATTAAATTCGTGATAACTTGATCACGGTTATAATAATGTGTGACAACTTGATCACGGTTATGAAAATGTGTGATAACTTGATTATGGTTAATAAAAATTGTGATCCAATTATGACATATTTAAAAGACCGTGATACTTTGATGTCGGTTTTAAAGTATGTCATTAATGTACGACGGATTAAAAAGACTATTATAACTTGATCATGGCTAATAAAAACTGTGATAAAATTGCATGATAAAAGCCTATTTTTTTTGTAGTGCATGGCCCCCCCAACCAATTAAAAAAAATAAAAAAAATCTATTATATATAACCAGGGCTGGCCTTGAGATTTTCGAGGCCCGAGAAGAACTATAAAAAATGAGGTGGCCCTCGATACTCTTTGTACATATGTTTACTTTATTTTTTTCAAAGGGAGTTCAAAATAAAAAAAGATTTAATCTTTGAAATTTGGACAAAAACTTATATTTGAAGAGAACAAATTTTACCATGTATCACAAGTTTGACAAAACTTGCTCCATTATAATCTTTCAAACTCAATCACATCCAAAAAACATCATCCATGCACAGTGAAAGGTCATTTTAATTAAATAGCAAATTTCACCGAACTGTTATGAGGTTTTCTAGTTAATTGACACTCACTCCCCTGCTGTTAGCCAAACTTAACCGTTAACAATGTTTGACCGACAAAATTAAAGATATTTTCATCATTTCAAATTTATTTAAAAAAATAAAAAGTTAGAATTTGTTCTCTTCAAATATAATTTTAAAATTCTACCTCGTATCACAAGTTTGACAAAAACTTGCTCTCTTATAATCTTCCAAACCCTATCACATCCGGAAAACAACATTTATGAACATCGTGCATGCACAATTGCACATTAAAGGTTATTTTAATTAAAGAGCAAATTGCACCAAATTGTTATGAGGTTTGCTAGTTAATTGACACTCACCTCCCCTGTTGTTAGTCAAACTTAACTGTTAACCATGTTTGACCAACAAAATTAAGGGTATTTTCATCATTTCAAACTTATTTAAAAAAAAAATAAAAAGTTAGAATTTGTTCTCTTCAAATATAATTTTAAAATTCTACCATGTATCACAAGTTTGACAAAAACTTGCTAAATTCTACCCCGTATCACATGTTTGACAAAAACTTGGTCTCTTATAATCTTCCAAACCCCATCACATCCGGAAAACAACATTTATGAACATCGTGCATGCACAATTGCACATTAAAGGTCATTTTAATTAAAGAGCAAATTGCACCAAATTGTTATGAGGTTTGCTAGTTAATTGACACTCACCTCCCCTACTATTAGTCAAACTTAACTGTTAACCATGTTTGACCAACAAAATTAAGGATATTTTCATCATTTCAAGCTTATTTAAAAAAAAAAAAAAAGTTAGAATTTGTTCTTTTCAAATATAATTTTAAAATTCTATCATGTATCACAAGTTTGATAAAAACTTGCTAAATTCTATCCTGTATCACAAGTTTGATAAAAACTTGCTCTCTTCAAATATAATTTTAAAATTCTACCCCGTATCACAAGTTTGACAAAAACTTGCTCTCTTATAATCTTCCAAACCCCATCACATCCGGAAAACAACATTTATGAACATCGTGCATGCACAATTGCACATTAAAGGTCATTTTAATTAAAGAGCAAATTGCACCAAATTGTTATGAGATTTGCTAGTTAATTGACACTCACCTCCCCTGCTGTTAGTCAAACTTAACTGTTAACCATGTTTGACCAACAAAATTAAGGATATTTTCATCATTTCAAACTTATTTTTTTTAAAAAAAAAAAAAAAAAGGTTAGAATTTGTTCTCTTCTAATATAATTTTAAAATTCTATCATGTATCACAAGTTTGACAAAAACTTGTTAAATTCTACCCCATATCACAAGTTTGATAAAAACTTGCTCTCTTCAAATATAATTTTAAAATTCTACCCCGTATCACAAGTTTGACAAAAACTTGCTCTCTTATAATCTTCCAAACCCCATCACATCCGGAAAACAACATTTATGAACATCATGCATGCACAATTGCACATTAAAGGCCATCAAGTAAGCATACTTGATTATTATTTTTCTTTAATAAATGCTTGCAAAAATTAATATAATAACTCAAACTCAAGACTATAACACAATAAAATAGTAAATAAATAGTACTAATTAACCTTACATAAAAAAAAAATAAAAAAAAAAGAGGAGATTTTTCTAAAAAGAAAAAAATATATATTGATTTAATTACCTTCAAAATAACGATTTCTAAACTTTTGTATGAAGAGAGTTTTAATATTTTTTTTTTTTTTTTTTAGATATAAAAAAGGATTATTTATGACAAAGATGAGTATTGTTAGGATTCAACCCACTGCCACCCTTGATCTAATGTTGTTGTTGTAAGAGATGATAAATGAGTTTTTATCAGGGTGGGCCTTTAAAAAAAAATTATTTGTATATGGTTAGCCATTTTTAAAGTCATTTATGGGTTGAGTCTTCATTGGTGGGCCTTTTGAAATATATATATATATATATATATAAGGGTGAATTCAAAAAGAGCCAAAAAATTTATGGACTTATTGTTTTTAGCCACAAGTTTATTTTTTATTATTTTCGTTACTTTTTATCACTTTTGAACAGAAATAACCTTAAATTTGAAAAAATAATAATAATAATAATAATAATAATAAAAGAACAAGCTGTCAGGGTGGAACCCACCCATCAGTAAAACAATTGTTAGGCCCAGCCATCAGTAAAAACCGATCAAAAGTAAAAAATAAAAAACAGAGAGAAGGGAAGAGAGAGAGAGAGAGAGATCACCATCGTTGACATTTGCCTCTCTCATCTACTACCTCCCTCTGTTTCTCAGTCGTCGACATTTGACCCTTGTCTTTTCGTCGTCAACCAACTACCCTCGTCGATCTCTTCGTCGTCGACCCTTGCCGCCATTTTTCTTTGCATTAGTGAGTTTTTTTAACATTTTGCTTTTCAATTTCGTCAAATTCTTATGTGTTGCGTTTTTTTTTTTCCACCAACCTAAATATTAAATTAGTTAGTTCCAATAAAAAAATATTGTTGTTAAGTTCGTGTTTAATCCATTTATGTTTGTAATTTGTTTTGAAGTTTGTTTTTTGTTTTTGTTTAATTGGAGAGTGGAGAGAGAGAGAGAGAGGAACAAACTTTGAGGTAATAATTTAATTAGTTTGTTCAATATAGAATGTTTAATAAAAGTTAATATTTTCTTTTATAGAAATTTTGCTCTTAAATTTGTTTGTTTTTTCTGTGTTGGTTCATACTAATTCTGTAGTATGTTTGCAGGTGAATTTGTATTTTCTTATAATGAGTTCTATTTTGTGGTGACTATTATTTTCAACAACATTGTGAGGTAATCTTACTTTTAATTAATTTCTCTTTCTAAAGTCTGACTCTCTCAAGATATATTTTTCTCTATTTAATTCTTTAATTTTTGTTGTATAGGTGTTTCAATTTACATGAATTTTTTCATTTATTGTATCGGTTACATATGGTGTTTTTTTTTATAAGGTTTTTTTCATTAAGGTTGTGGATACAATGAATACAAATTAAGAAGACGTTATTTTGTGTGGAGTAATTGGTTTCATCTGAAATTTTGTAAATTAGAAATATTTTTGAGTAGTAGAATTTGATTGTTTTGGAAACTACTGTATGTAAACTAACTCACTGTGGAATTATATGCTAGTTTTGTTGTTGGACATGTTATTGATTTAATGAAAAATAAACATATTGTTATTAAATTACTTTGGATGTTCAAATATTTGTGATTAACAACAAGAAAGTTGAGAAATTTTGGTAATTAGAGATCCATATGAAAAATATAAAAAATTATTAAAAAATATGTTTTAGTTATAATCTGAATATTATGAAATACATCGGTTTCAACTCAAAACTGTTGTCTGTTATCTCATTTATGATATCACTTTCTTATGTAACCGACGTGCTTTAAAATAATGCACATCGGTTTATAACCGATGACTTTGTCACATATTTTATACATCAGTCAAAAGACAACGGTTTTAAAATCGAGAAAAACCGATGTTATGTATGAAAAATAACTGATGTCTTTTGAGTTTTTTGTAGTAGTGGTGGACTTATTTTCATTGTAACTTTGTATTCAATTTAATTTGTTCAATTAAAAAAAATCCTAATTAACCCCATTATCTTTTTCAAATTCCTTTTTTATTTTGATTGAGATTATTTGATATGATAGAGCATAATCTCATATAACAAAGTTTAATATTATTCACGAGTTTCGCCAGTATCATAAACCGCCAGTATCAACTTAGCTTCATCCATTATATATGACACCTCATTGTCATTCTCAATTATCGGTCGAGCAACACCAATTTTCGTAGAGACCAATGACCATAATTCTATGGTGTACCTAGCAACATCAACTTTTGCAACATCTTGTACCAACATAACCAATGCATCATAAGTCAAACCTCTAGGAACATGGACCAACTTTGTCCAACCACCCTTGTAACAATTGCTCACCCAACTTCCACCGTGATAGATGACCAATCTCTTTGTATCCATATTCCTGCATGTCAAGTATTTTACTATAAATAAAAATTACCAAATCACATGTAAGTTAGAAATAAACAGGCATGTAACTTTAAAACAAACAGCCATGTAAATTTAACACAAACTGGCATGTAACTTTAAAACAAACTGGCATGTAACTTTAAAACAAACTAAAAAAATCTGGGTTTCACTAAAAATAGAATCCACTCTCTTAATCTTCATATCAAACAACATATATCTGTAAAAAAAAAACAACAGGAGATTGATTTCACTATAAAACAAAATTACCAAATCACATGTAACTTAAAACAAACTGGCATGTAAAATTGAAACAAAAGGGCATGTAAAATTAAAACAAAAGGGCATGTAACTTCGTAACAGAAAATAAAAAAAATCTGGTTTTCACTAAAAATCGAATCCATTCTCTTAATCTTCATATCAAACAACATAAAATTGTAAAAAAACAACGGGAGATTGATTTCACTATAAAACAAAATTACCAAATCACATGTAACTTAAAACAAACTGGCATGTAAAATTAAAACAAAAGAGCATGTAAAATTAAAACACACTAGCATGTAAAATTAAAACAAAAGGGCATGTAACTTCGTAACAGAAAATAAAAAAATCTGAGTTTAACTAAAAATCGAATCCACTCTCTTAATCTTCATATCAAACAACATAAAATTGTAAAAAAACAACAGGAGATTAATTTCACTATAAAACAAAATTACCAAATCACATGTAACTTAAAACAAACTGGCATGTAAAATTAAAACAAACGGGCATGTAACTTCGTAACAGAAAATAAAAAAAATCTGGGTTTCACTAAAATTCGAATCCACTCTCTTAATCTTCATATCAAATAACATATAATTGAAAAAAAAAAAAAAAACAACTGGGAAGGGGATACATACATTCTAGGTCACGAAATCTACTTCAAGAGAGAGAAAATACCACAAAACGGAGATCACAAAATGGAGGTCGGAGTCCGTCGGTGCTGCCGTCACCGTCGTAGCTGGGTTGCCGCCGTCACGGGGTTCAAGTTGGAATCCATTTAGTTGTGTGTGTGTGTGTGTGTGTGTGTGTATGTGTGTGAGAGAGAGAGAGAGAGAGAGAGAGAGAGAGAGAGAGAGAGAGAGAGAGAGAGAGAGAGAGAGATGATTTTGAAATACATCAGTAAAACAATTTGGCTTTGTATGAGCTGAAAAGAGAGGCAACAGAGCCAAATTTTGGGAGGGAAATTTTAGTCCAAGTAAAACAAAATTCAGGGCAATTTTGGCAATTCAAGCAAAAAGATGACAAAAATAATAATAAATAAACTTGTGGCTAAAAACAATAAGTCCATAAATATTTTGATCATTTCATGCAATTTCCTCTATATATATATAGTAAGCCATTTTAAAAGTTATTTATGAGTCTATTTTGTTTAAAATCTTATATGGACTATATTTTAAAATTAATATTTTTTAACTACAATTTGGGGACCCTTACAATCGGGGGCCCTAGGCAGTTGCCTCATTGGGCTCCCCTTAGGGTCGGGCCTGTATATAACATTAAAATGTTAACCAATAAAAAAAAAAAAAAATTATCGTACATAAAATGTGATATATATACAAAATAGGTGATAATATTATCTTGTCCCTTTATTATTTTTATAATATATATTAACTAATAATTTTTGTTTCCATAATTCTATTGACCATGAAAATAAGATGCAAAATCAATCCATTTTAATATTTTAATTTTTTATTATTTCATATATTATTACCTAATCTAATGTGTATTATATATAATATATATATATATATTTTAGATTTCACTAGAACAAACTAAGTAAATATTGAACTCTTATAGTTACTACCTATATTATTTATTTTGTTAGGTTAATTATTAATATGATTTTGATGAATTTATTTTATTAGTTTATTATTTAAATTTTGTTCAAAATTATTATAAGTTAATTTGGTTTGACATGAATATTATAAAATTAAATTACAAGTATGTAAATAATCGTGATTTAAATATATCAATGGTATAATGATATTTTAATTAAGCTATTGAAATTTATATTTTATAAGCCGGGAACTATTAAAATATTATTTTCAATTAGGCATACCGTTAAGAATATGCATAGGTTTTGCAACAAAATAAAATATGGTTTATCATACACTTTTTAATTATGTAATTGAAATGAAAATTAGAAATAAATTGGTTATAAATAATTTTCTATTTTCTAGATATAAAATAGAGTTAATGTCTATTTTATTTATTTATTTGTATCATTACTTTTAACACCGAACGGTATCTCATTTTGTTGAAAAATATCGGGTGCGGGATTCCACACTTTTTCTTATGCAGGGTTCCTACTGATATTATTTGAAGATTGTGTGACCTATAATATTAATTTTTGTTTTGGCCCCCCAAAAACCAAAATTCTGGCTTCGCCCCTGTATATATATATTATCGCATATGAGTTGCATGTGATCGCACAACTAAAGTTGCACATTAGAATGATCAATCCAATGGTCGTAATATACTCTAAATTCATTTATTTTTCCCATCATTTGATTAAAAGCAAATAGGTGGATGAATTTTTTTAAGTCACAAAATTTAAGTCAAGCTTTTATGTTAATGATTTAATCTCTAAGGGCCCGTTTGATGTTTTGTATTGTATTGTATTAGTTAATACAAAATGGAGACATTTAAAAAATATATATAAAGGAGAGAGAAATAATAATTATTATATTAAAGTAGTACTGTATATTTTTGAAATAAAGCATTAATCTTTTATAATTAGAGCATATTCATTTAACAAGTCTCACATGCCAATATGCCATAGATAAAATAAGGTTTGTCCAGTGGAATGCCGTCCCTCACACTTACAACACGAGTTACGAGTTCGAGTCTCTCCCCCTCACCAAACCCCCGAATTATTATAATATTAAAAATAAAAAATAAAAAAAAATTCTCACATGACAGTTACCTAACTACATTAATAAAAATAAATAAATAAAATAAAACACACAAGTCTAAAATAGTGAAAACATCAAAACGACGTTTACAGTTTTTGTTTAATAAATGTGAAAATTGCTGTTTCCGTTCTTTCTTTTTGTTTTGAAATAGTTTCTAACTGTTTTTCATTTTGAGAAATAGAAATGCAATTGTAAAACGATAACAGTGTTCTAAAAAAAAAGTACTACGCAATTGTAATTGGAGCCCACTAAACATTGCTCGCCAATAAAAATAAAAATCCTAAAATATTGGGCCGGGCCCAAATATCCAATTGACAATAACCCGGTCTAAACTAAACTAAATTAGGTCAAAATTAAAATCTTGCAATCTCCCTCCACGTCACCTACTCTTTCACACGTGTCTATCAATGATTGGAATAGAGGTCGTGTCCACTTAGACACGTATGAATTTGCCCCCTCTACAAAAACCAACCATAAAATAAAAAACATTCGAATCTGCTCTGTTTTTTTTTTCAGACCCATCTCCCATCTCTCTCTCTCTCTGTTATTCTACGGTTCGTAAATCTCCGAATTGATACGGTGAGCTTCTCGATTTTGATCTACATTTCATTTCTTGGCTTGCGATTTCGATTCTATCGACGAATTCTGTTCTTACCTTCGAGTGTGAATCGATTGATTTCTCTTTTCGTTGATTTTATCTCGATTTTATGTGATCTGTGATCTAAGTGGTGTTTCTTTAAGTTTTAGATCTAGAATTGAACGGAGATTTTCATTTTTTATTTTGCGGCATAGCCAATCGAAATGCTTTTGTATATCTGATGCATGTGTCTGTTAGATCTGTTCGGTATAACTAATCGAAATGCTTTTGTGTTGTATAAACTTTTTTTTGTATTTTTCGTAAAAAAATTTCAAATTTTTTACGATTTGAGCCAACTTGAATGTAATTGTTTGATTCAATGCTAGAGTGTATGTGCCATTGAGGAATGCTTTTCATGCGTTATTTGCTTAGTTTTGGCTAACGTAGTGTCATTCAAAGATAGCGTTGCGCATTGTGTGTTAGTCTCTTTCTCTTTTGCTCAGTGAATAAGACTTAGCGTGAGATTGATAAAACCAATAGTGGAGACCACTCATGTAAAAATTAGAGCTTTAGCGTTCATATTTGAGAGTATTTCATTTCTACTCATTTAAACACTCTTCGAAAATTTTTTGCTTAAATTCTGATCTCATTAGAACATGCATTTTTGTGAACTGCTTGTTAAGAATATTGACTTTCAGATATGATTCTAGACAATGTGTGTGTTTAACTACCATATTTTTCTTTGCCATTATAAAGTATAAAGTATAAAGTATTGGGCCGTGGCCCATAACCCTTATACAAGTAATTATATTTTTCTTTGCATTCTCTTCTTTTTTATATATATAGGTTAGGCCTCTCTCCACTTCTTGTATTTTTCCAATATGGGATGTGGGATTTTTATAGTATTTTTCCTTCAATGAAATATGGGAGGAATATTCTAAATTAAAACTTAATGTTTCAGATTCTGTTAATTTAGTAAGCTATATACTTACTTGGGTTTATTCATTGAATAATATGCCATGTAATATTCCTCACTACTTACTTTTGTTGGATTTGGTAGAAACCTGAGTGAAATCGATTTACTAGTCTATTGCTTTCAAATTTCATTTGTTCATGTTTTGACTTTTGACCAGCTAATTGGGTTTTAGCCTTTAGGTGAATAGTCCAGATGGTTAGATATCTTGCAGTGGAGCTGTGGAGGCGTGGAGCAAGAGATCAATCCCCTTCACACAAAATTTTTAAGCATAAATTATAACACTTGAGGACTATGTTATTGTTGTTACTATTAAAGTTTTTGATGTTATTGCTATCATCTTTTTTTCTTCATTTGCGATACTGTCATTATGGCCATATAGTAGAAGGGAACAATATCCAATTTTTATGCTAATACATATTGGACTCATTAGTACTTAAATATGGTACCAGGTCCAAGATCAAAATGTCTAAAGTTAACTCTCTCACTTCTACTTGAATTTAGTAAGCTATATATCTTTCAGATTCTGGTTTCTTTCGACTGTTGCCATCACTTGGTGGGAATATTTCGGTCCCACCCTTATTTCTTGAGTTAAAACATAAGAATAGACGTGGTTTTATAATACTGTTAAATAATAGAAAAATTAAGTTTTAAGCTAGAATATTCCACCCATATTTCAAGGAAGGAAAAATTAACAACAAAGAAAAACAAAACAATTAGAATAGAAATGATAAGAAAATCTCACATCTCACATTGGATAAATGGGGAAAGTGGAGAGAGACCTAACCTATATAAAAATGAAGAGAATGCAAAAGAAAATATAATATACTTACTTGGACAAGGGTTATGGACTATGGTTCAATACTCTTCATTATCATTTCTTTTTTAAACATTTTATTTTTATAAATAAAGTTTAATTTTTTTTAAAAAAATTTTGAAAAAAAAAAGAAGAACCGCCGGTTCCACTCCAGTTGGAACCGGGCGGTTCTGAGAAATGTGGAACCGGAATCGGAACTGTCCTGTTTCGGTTCTTAGTTCGGTTCTTGAATCGGAACCGGAAAATGGGTTCCAGTTCCGGTCCGATTCAGCGGTTCGAACTGGATCGTGCCAGGTCTTGTATAAGTGCATAAGTGGTAGAAATAAAAAGGTATAAATACAGTGTATTTAGGCGTTTATGTGTAAATTGTGCAAGATATAGGGCCAAATTGTAAAAGTGTTAAAAATAAAACACTTGGAGCCTTGAATACTTCTTTGCAAAGCTACTTGAAAATAAGACAACAAAATTAGTACAATATTGTAAATCAAGTCTTAGCCTAGACGTTTCAATTTCAATTGTGTAATAGAGCTAAAAACCAAAACAACTTAACCGGAAATTGTTCCCTTCAATTCAACCAATTCAATCAATAGCTTTAGAATTTCATTCCATTCCTTCAATTCAACCAAAAATTCACTCATGGTCTCATTACAACTCAAGGGAAAGTCCTATTTGATTCTTTAGAAAGCCTAGCTTAGGAATGCGAGTAGATGCATGCAATTCCTTTCTTAAGTTCGATTTTCAATTTCAGTTTGATGTTTCAATTTCAATTGTGTAATAGAGCTAGAGGTTTCAAAAGGGCTAGCCCGGCTTGAAATTTTTAAATCCATCAGATTTCGGATTCAAACTGGGCCAAGGCCTGATTATTGTGGAGACCGGACTGGGTCGGATTTACAATTTCAAACCAAGTGTCAAGCCTAGCCCTTAAGACTGGTCTTAACAGGCTGGACCGGATTGCACTCAGACCCAATCGGATTTGGGCCAATATTCGTTTACAACTTTGAAAATAAAGAGAATCGAACCATTCACCTGACACCAAATAAAAGAATTGCATTGACGCCAAGCTACACAAGTAACCACCTATAATTGTTTAAACATTAATTTATAAATATAACATAATCAAAAATAAAAAATTTAAACAATATATATAAAAACATATTCTCACAATCTCTCACCTTTTTATCAAATCTTTTATTAATTGTTTTTATTTTTTATTTTTTATTTTTGATGGAAATAGCACCTGAAAATCTGGAAAACCAGATCCAGGGCAAGGTTACAACCAAACTGGGACTCCACAAATAAAACTAATTGAGCACAAGTCCAGATCAGAGTCCCACAACGGGAGAAAAACGCCCACACAAGAGTGGGATTACAACCAAAACAAAACTAAACACAAATAAACACACAAGCTGAAACTGATCCGGAGGAGAGACCCAAGCCGCCGAAGAAGACCCACCCAAGACTTCGCCGTCGGAGATGCCGATCAAAACCTCCAAACCACCATGCCAATCAAACCTCCATCAGTAACAAAGCCTGACTCAGCAAAGCAAAAACCGACCAAGCCAAAACCAAGATCAGTGATAGGAAGACATCGAAACTGCCGGCGGTGCCCCGGCAGAGAGGATGGGGTCGGACGGACTCCTAAACCACCGATCAAGACAACTCACACCGAACCACACCAGATCGGCCGATCTGGCCGGAACCCATAGGATCGGCCGATCTAACGGCTGCCGTCGTCGCTTGGACAAAACATCCCTCCCTGTGATGCAAGAAAGATTTCCAGGCGACGGACAGGGCCATCATAGCAGCGCCGGCGTCCCCCATCTGACCGGAAAGGCCAAGCATGGGAAAGGAGAAGAAGATCGCCGCCGGCTCCCACTGCCACAGCGAGAAGCCAGCAACGGAAAGAGAGAAACGCGCTGGAGAAGGAGAAGAAAAAACGAAGAGAAACTTGCTGGAGAAATGGAGAAGAAGAACAGTACCAGAGAGAGAGAGAAATATCTCACCGACTCTCTCGGTCTACACTCTTATCGGTTTACTGGATAAGAAAAATATTAATTGTTTTTATTATTTGATGTGATTGTTCATCTTTTATTTTATTTATCTTTTATCTAAAATAATTATTTTATATTAATTTAATTTTCTCAATGACATTTATCAGAATCTTTAATTAATATTTTGATTATTTAATGTTAATGTCTTTTACTTTATTTTATCTTTTGTTAAGAAAATGTTTTTTTTATTAAATTCATTTCATTTTACAAAGACATATGTGTGTAGGGTGTCGACCTACAATCGATATGGATCGGGTTGTATATCGTCAGGCCCAATGCAACTTGGGTTGAGTTTCCGTGGATCGTGTTGTCGTCTGCTGGATTGACCTGCAAAAGAGCTTAGTCGACCGAAATTGATATTGGTCGTCCGACCTAATAACCTGCAAAAATTGAAGAACAGATAAAATAGAATAGCAATAAAAAAGAATAGTAAAGGAATTGATTTAGATTGATAGCCTTAGTTATGCTTGGGCTGAGCAATGATGATCGTGATAATGTGGATTCCGGTGACCGTGATTCTTTTTGAGACAGAATTTCAGTACGCTTTCTTAAGCTTGTTTTTCTATATCTCCCTGTCAGTGTCAAATGAAGCTCTTTATATAGGAATTTCAGATGACCGTTTAAACCAAATCACGATACGATTGCAAACGAGATCTTTGGAGAGATTTTCTCCCCAAGTATCTCGTTTATTGAACGTGTCTTTTAACTGTTAGCTGACTTGGTCTTCGGACGACCAAATCACGCTGCTGGCTGTCATCTGGGCCACTTCAGATTGGGTCGGAGTAAATAATTACTTGGGCTTTGTACCTTTGGGCCTGTGGGCTATTTTTGGCTACCACAGTTTGTCCCCCACTCTCTAGTGAGTTGCCAACGAAGTAGAGAGTGATTCAGATTCAGTCGACCGTTGTCGAGCGAAAAAAGAAAATAACTTTGGTCGGCTGGATTCGTGGCTAACTTATTGAAATGAGCTTCTAACGTCGTTTGAATACAAAATCTTGAGTCGACATGATCTGCTATTGCCTACTCGACATGGTTTCTTGAAGTTGTGTGAACACTTGAGTCGGAATTAATTTGTATGAACTATGTTGAAATGCCAACCTCGTTTGATAAGAATTGAGCTGTCGTTCGGCGCGTATTCTGAAATGAGGGCAAACCGAAGGTCAATTTGAAAAGACATCTGCCGCTTCCGAAACCCTAGGATGACATCAGAGCATTAAATTTTGGCGTGCTTGATTTGCTCGAGGGATTTTGAAATTCAAAAAACTCATCATGAGCAGTTGCGTGCGTGCGTGGGTCATCGGTAGCTGTAAGGTTGCGACCACTTATGGGGTAGACACGTGGCAAAAGGGGTGCAAAGGGTTTGAGTTATAAATATAACCTCCCAACCCTTTTAAACCACTTTTGCGAAGAACACATCGTCTGAGCTGCCACTTTCGTGAAGAACACGCCGTCGAACTCAGGAAATCTTCAGGAACTTCCAGCAACCCCAACCGTTTCACACCGGAATTCTACTTCTTTTTCTTCTCAAAGGTGACTATTCTTCTCTTTATCTATTAGTTTTTCCTGAAAAAACTTTGCTATTTGAAATAAGGGATAAAAACGTAAAGAGATGTGAGTATTTACTTGAATAATAGAGTTCTGGGTTTGAATGCCTTGTTCTTCGTTGTTCTTCATTGTTTTTTGGTTGTTTGTTTGATTTTGATCTTTGTTTGCATAGTTATCTGTATTGTTCGGTGTTTATTTATTTCATACGACCGATGTAGACTGAAAGCTTTACTCAGTCGACTTTGTAGGACGTTAGAACTTGTATATGGTAGGTTTTAAGACGACGATCCTAGAATAGGATTTTAGAAACCTTAGGTTGTGATTGTAGCGCCACAGCTTCTGACTTGTGCATTTTCTGCCTTGTCAGCTTTAGGAGGCACTATGTCGAACGACGATGTTAGCATGTCGAGTGGAGAAATATTCCTGTCGAGCGACAACACCATATCTGATCCGAAATATAGTTGGACGAGCGAAGGGGAGGATAGTGTTGAAGTTGATAGTGGTATTGGCGTTGATCGACGAGTTATACTAGAGGATCCGTCGAACGTCGTTTCAATAAACACAAAAAAGATACTAGAACAAGGCGGCGTACGTGCAGTTGCGTCGATAGTCGACCATCCAGAATACATAGATGTAGATGAGGCCACTACATCCGGTCGACCAGTAGGTGTGCTAGAAGAAAGTCCGTCAAGTTTGGTGTCGGAGGAAAACTTGTGCCTGTTGAGGGAAATTTACGGCATCCCTAGTAGTGTCGAGTTGCGTGCACCAAAGGAGTATGAAAAGGCCGACTGGGACATAGCTGAGTGGACATGTCTTTATGAATACACATTCCGTCTGGGGTTTAGGTTCCCCATTCCCCCTTTGGTGCGACGAACATTATTGTACTACGACCTTGCTCCGGGTCAGCTAATGCCAAACACATGGAGGATATTGCTAAGTTTGAGTGTACTTAGTGAGAGATACGGCATACCATTTGGGATGTCGAGCCTCCTTCACAACTATTATTTGAAGGAGCACATATACGACCGAGGTCGCTATATGTTAGTACCTAGAAGTAAGGAGCAGCAGATCGTTATCGACACGACAACGAACGATCGAAATTGGAAGGATACCTACTTTTTTGCAAAAGGTCCTCCAGTCGACGGTCCTTGGTTCGTGGACAATGAGTCGTATGTTTTGAGACGGATTTGGAACCGATATGGTGAGTGTCGTCCGAGTTTTGTCGTAGATAGGTTCCTTACTTTTACCTGATTTGTCTTTGCTGATACCTAGCTTATTTTGTAGAAATAAAGGGCTTAGAGGCCAAACCGTCGAGCAAAATCGCTCCTGTTCGCACTGCAGCAATGCTGAATATCCCTGAAAAGGATAGAAGCTGTAAAGTGTTGTTAACAGAAGGTAAACTTAGGCCTACTAGGCTATGGAGGTGGTCGACTCATAATAGGTCGCGAGCGCCATATCCTAACGTGAAGGATTTCTTGTCGTATATCTGGATTAGGAGGAGTTTCGAAATTCTTCAATATTCAATGACATTCTTGTCGCCTGTTTCTGACAATGAACGTCGTGTTGCAGTGACATCGATGGCAAATGCAAGAGTGAATATCCCGGACACTGCAGACGCCCTGAAGAATCTCAGGGACGACCTGATGAAGAAACGACAAGCAGCAGCAGCAAAGAAGAAACAGGCGGGGAAGTCGGCTGGAGGCTCTGCGCAGCCGCAAGAACAGGCCTATGAATCTTCTCCTGAACGGTCTCCTCAGAAGAAGAGGCCGAGGAAGAATCCGCCGGCCGACAAAGGGAAGAGGGTCGAGTCGAGTGCTAGAAAACAAGCGGCTGTCTCGCAGCCGGACTCGTCGACAGCGACCCTTTCTAATCTGTCATCGTTCGACGATCCAACTTCTTTTTTGGATAAGTCGTTCGACTATGTCCTTCCTGCAGATGAGAAGCACCTGCAGAAGATGAAACTTGAGGAAGTCTTCGACACGACATTCCTCTCGGCATTCCATGTGAGTTGCATATATTATATATATATATATATTTTTTTTTTTTTTTGATGTCGTTCTACTTATGCTGACTTTCGACGCTGTGCAGTCTTTGCAGGCTTCTCTACACTTGTATGGGAGGTACAAGTCGTTGGGTGAAAAGTATGGGAAGCAACGGAAGCTGGTCGACGTTGCGAGGCAAGAGAAGGCCCAGGCTGACAAAGCTGTCGACGAGCTGACAAGGAAAAACTTGGCTCTTGAGAAAGAGTTGAGTGAGATGAAGGAGCGACATTCCTTGGAGTCGACCGAAGCTCGTGCCGCCTTAATTGAAGAGCAGCATAATGTTGCTGCTTTAAAGGCTCAGCTGACGTCGATCGCCTCTGCTGCGTTAATTAAAGCGAAAGCAGAGCTGTACAAGGAATATCTGTCGGGCCAGCATGCTACCTGGAGCCGTGACGAGATGCAGGAGATGATTGAAATGTATGATGAAATGCGTCGGCTGGAGGAGGACGACAATGCGCTCCCACAAGGCGCCGATGCTGCTGGCCTACCACCCGTCGTCGACCCATCAATCGTCAATCAGTCTCCCGCCGATCCCACTGACGCTGCTTCCACACTTGATCCGCCTGCAATCTGAAATTTAAATTCAAACAATTTTTTGTAATCATGGATGATATGGTCGTTCGACCTCCGTTTTATATATATTTGTTTCGTTGAAGGCATTTGTAGATGATTTGGTCGTCCTGACCATTTATTGACTAGTTTTTTGATCTTTATGATTTGTTTATATATCATGATTTGCTTACAATCTTTAATGCTCGTGGCCTTCACTTGATCTGTATGTGGAAACGACACGACCATCTTATAATGGGGGTTTACACAAGTTTAAACATCTGCATGGAACAAGCCTGTAAACTAAATACTCATGCGCATGTCGAACAACTTTATAGTATAGATAAACATGGCTTGTTTATTCATCATAAAATACGTGTACAAGAGTTAGTCGACAAAATATTTCGCATACCTGCGTTCAGTCGACCATTCATCGCGTATGTGCGATAATCGACAATTTACAAATTCACTAACAAAAAATCATCAATTTGTTTAATACAACTCGCGTACAAGCGTTTAGTCGACAAATGTCATCACGTACATGCGTTCAGTCGACAATATACCGCGTACATGCGTCAGTCGACATTTTTCATCGCGTACATGCGTTCATCGACACTTCTCATCGCGTACATGTGTCAGTCGACAAAACATATTCGAATCGCGTACATGCGTTAATCGACATTTTTCATCGCGTACATGCGTTTATTTTTGAACCGCGTACAAGCGTCAGTCGACAATTACTGTTGAACGCGTCAGTCGACATTTATTTCATTAAGTGTTGTCCCCGACTCCCAGCGTGCGTTTGAATAAATAAGGATGTTGGGAGTAGGTTCTTGTTGTCGTCGACGTCGGGGCACTGCTAATGCTGTAACAACAAAGGAATTTCGTAGCAACATAATACGTCGAAGTCGACTGAAGTTATGAAAAATGTTTTGTGAGCTCAGTTCTAAACTTGTAAGTTTTTCATCATCGCTCTTTGTCGCGTCGTTAGTATCTTTAGAAATATCAGAAAATAAAAGCACTAAATGTAATTTAAGTTTTAGAAGTGATACTGTTTCAAGTGGAGTGCGTTCCAACTGTTGGTCAGCTCTCGACCGTCGAGTCCTCGCAATTTGTAAGCTCCTCGACCGACGATGTCTGTTATTTGATAAGGCCCTTCCCATGTCGGCCCCAATTTTCCGGCTCCCTCTTCTCTGGTGTTTTGGAAAACACGGCGTAGTACCCAGTCATGGAGCTTGAAGGTTCTGATATGTACTTTCTTGTTATAATGTCGTGCGACCTGCTGTTGATACGACTGGACTCTGAGGGCGGCTCGATCTCGTCGTTCATCCAAATGGTCTAACTCGAAAGTGAGCTCGCGACTATTTTGGGCTTCGTTCGGATTTTCACTCCGTGCTGTTGCGAGTCGAGTCTCGATGGGGATCACTGCTTCAGACCCATAAACAAGGGAGAAAGGGGTTTCGCCAGTCGACCGACGAGGGGTTGTACGGTACGACCATAGGATCTCTGGGAGCTTCTCCACCCATTTATTTTTTTCGGCTTCTAGTCGTTTCTTCAGAGTGTTGATGATGGTTTTGTTCGTCGACTCCGCTTGTCCATTTGCTTGTGGATATCGTGGAGTTGAAAAACTTAGTTTTATCCCGTATTTGTCGCAGAAGTTTTTGAAGTCGAATGAGATGAACTGGGACCCATTGTCGGTCACTATTTCTCGTGGAACTCCGAATCTGCAAATAATGTTTTTCCACACAAAATTGCGTACCTCGATGTCGCGTACCTGAGGCAAAGCTTCTATTTCCACCCATTTTGTGAAGTAGTCTGTCATCACCAACATGTAGACGACGCCTCCAGGTGCAGCTGGGAGTTTTCCTACAATATCCATCCCCCATTTCATAAAAGGCCAAGGGGCTGAGATCGAATTTAACATGCCAGGGGGTAGATGGCAGACTGGTGCGAATCTTTGGCACTTGTCGCACGACTTCACGTGATTTTGGGAGTCGGAGCGCATGGTTGGCCAGTAGTATCCTGCTGTGATTGCCCGGTTCGACAGACTTCGAGCCCCCGAGTGATTTCCACATTCTTCATAGTGTAGACTCTTGAGAACGTCGTACGCCTCTCGTGGAGTTACGCACCTCAAGTAGGGTCCTGTAAAAGATTTTTTGTATAGCTTACCGTATAAGATACAGAACTTCGCAGCTTTTGCTTTGATTTTTCTTGCCTCAGCTTTGTCCCCAGGTAAAATGTCGGCTCGCAAGTAGTCTAGTAGTGGATCCATCCAATTTCTTCTGTAGTCGACTGGGGCGACTATTTCTGTTGCTTGAATAGTTGGTGTTGTAAGGTGAACGACTGGAATTGACTTTGATTCGCTTGTCGTTGTCGAGCCAAGATAAGCTAGTGCATCTGCACGTGAGTTCTCCGACCTGGGTATTTGTTCGATGGTGAACTTGTCGAAAGTCGACTGAAGTTGCTGAACTTTGGCCAAGTAGGCGGTCATCCTTTGATCTCTTGCTTCGTACGACCCGTTTATCTGTCGAACGACTAGTTGTGAGTCGCTGAATACTTGGAGACTTTTGACATTCAGGCTCTTGGCTAGGTCGAGTCCAGCAATTAGTGCTTCGTACTCTGCTTCGTTATTTGTCGCTCGGAATTCGCAATGGATGGATTGCTCAATTATGTCCCCGTGAGGGGATGTGAGTACCAATCCTAGTCCACTGCCTTTTACGTTGCTTGATCCGTCGACCGACAGAGTCCATTTTTCGTCCGACGTTGTCTCTGTTAGAGCTATTAGCTCTTTCTCAGCCTGCAAATTCTCGTTAGGTGTAAAGTCTGCAAGGAAATCAGCAAATTCTCGTTGTCTCGGTTACGAAGGCTGTCTTTTCCTGGTCGTCTGGATGCATCAGGATCTGGTTGTAGCCTGAGTAGGCGTCCATGAAGCTGAGTAATTCGTGTCCAGCTGTTGCGTCGACAAGCATGTCGATATGAGGTAAAGGGAAGGAGTCTTTGGGGCATGCTTTGTTGAGGTCTGTGAAGTCGATGCATACCCGCCACTTGCCATTCTTCTTTTTGACAACCACGACATTTGCTAGCCAATCAGGATACTGGACTTCTTTTACTGAACCAATGTCGATTAGCTTCTGGATTTCTTCGTTGATGACTTTGTTTCTCTCCGGAGCGAATTTCCTTCGCTTTTGTTTAACTGGTCGATGATCGGGGTCGACCTGTAGTTGGTGCACTATTACCTCCGGATCAATGCCGACCATGTCTGCGTGCGACCATGCAAAGCTTCCTTGTCGTTCCCTTAAGAAGTTGATTAGTTGTTCCCTAACTTCCTTCGACAGTCTCGACCCTATGAATACCTTCCTATCGGGTCGACTTGAGTTGATCGACACTTCGTCGAGATCCTCCATCTTAGGTGTGTTTGGTGTCGACTCGACTTTGGAGTCCTGTAATTGCTATAAAGATTCTTTTTTCTTCTTCATGGCGTTTTGGTAGCATTCTCTAGCTGCTCTCTGCTCTCCTTTAATTTCACGAACTCCCCACCTGGTTGGGAACTTGATCATTTGGTGGTAAGTCGAAGGGATTGCCTTCATTTCATGGATCCAGGGTCGTCCTAGGATTGCGTTGTAGGGCGACTGACAGTCGAGCACCAGGAAGTTGACGTAGAGGTTCACGCCTTCAGCGTATATAGGTAGCACGATTTCCCCCAACGTACTTTTTTGTTCTCCACTGAATCCTGTCAGCATTGTCGTCCGACGGCTCAGCTTTGACTCGTCGACCTGCATTTCTCTCAAGGCACTGTTAAACAAAATATTGCATGAACTGCCATTATCAATTAGAATTCTTTTCGTTAAACAGTTAGCAATATGGAGTGAAATAACAAGTGCATCATGATGAGGAGAAAACAAATCTGATTTATCTGAGGATCTGAAGGTGACGGTCTCGTCGACTGTCGATGGGTGCTCCCTACTTGGCTGAATTTCCGTGTTCAACACTTGTCGTGTATGTCTTTTTGCAGCTGAATAACTGATGCCACTCACTTCAGAACCTCCTGCAATAAAATTTATTACCCTGTCGTGTC
The DNA here is from genome assembly GCA_954870605.1 of Acer campestre. Classification (NCBI taxonomy): domain Eukaryota; kingdom Viridiplantae; phylum Streptophyta; class Magnoliopsida; order Sapindales; family Sapindaceae; genus Acer; species Acer campestre. The sequence goes on from OX940801.1 coordinate 31,440,785, forward strand.
GAGGTGGTTCTGGGGGATTGTCGTTTGAGTTTGACATTCTTTCGTTACGTCTTGCCAAGGTTTGTTTTCCCTTCTCTGTTAAAAACTCTTGTAGATGGCCTTGTTTTAATAGCTCCGCAACTTCGAATTTGAGGGCGATGCAATCCTCAGTTCGATGACCGTGATCTCCGTGGAACTCGCATCTTAACTTGGCATCTCTATGTTCTGGTAGAGCGTTCATCTTTCTGGGCCATTTCACAGTCTTGCCCATCTCCCTCATAACCGCTACAAGGTCGACTGGTTCGATGCTCAGATTGTACTCGGGTACTTCTGCTCGTGGTCGACTTGTTCTTGGGTTGGCCCTCCTGTATGGTCGACCGTCGCTTGAGCCATCGTCACTCTGTCGAGTTGACCTATCTCCAGTCGGATAAGGTTCTGACCTTCTGTTGTTCGACCTCCTATCTACTCGATCGTTTCTGCGGTTTGAGTAGTTGTTGGCTCTACCTACGTAGTTAGCTTCATCTTCTTCCCATTTTATTTGGGCCCATGCTTTGGCCAACACATCCTCCATTGTCCTGCATGGATACTTTGTCAATTCTTTATAAAGGTCAGAATCAAACCTCAGGCCCTTTCTGAAGGCGTATATCGCAGTCGCCTGATTGCAATGAGGGATTTGGACCTTCTCCCTGTTGAAACGACCTACATATGTCCTTAAGTTTTCGCCGTGCTTCTGGGTTATAGTGTATAGGTCGTCCGACTGTTTTTCCAGCTTGCGACTACTCGCAAATTGCTCCACGAATGTATCTGTAAGCTGCGCAAAAGAATTGATTGAATTATTAGGTAGGTTAGTGTACCATTGTAGAGCCGGACCATTGAGACTGGACCCGAATGCTTTGCACATGCACGCTTCTCGTAGGTCGCGTGGAATGGCTGCGGTGAACATCCTCTGTTTGTATTGCGCTATGTGGTCGTCTGGATCGGTCGTCCCCTCGTATTGCTTCATGTTTGGGAAGCTGAATTTTTTGGGCATCTCGACCAGCGCTATTGAGTCGACGAAGGGTGAGTCTGCAAAGCTATTCATGTTGCTCCTTTTAATTGGAGCTGGAACACCAGGGATCCTTTGTATGAGAGCTTCCATTTCTGCAAACCTGCGAGAAAATTCCAGATTAGCCAGAGAGGATAGATCCGGATTTGACTTTACCAGGTTTGGTGTCGACTGGAGCGACACGGGTGTCCCTAGGACATTTTCAGGTTGCCTGCCCGTAACGGGATCTTGCTCGTTGTCGTTTCGAGCCGGCAAATTGTTGAGGTCGATATCGACTCTAGTCGTCTGGGGTGTTTGCTGGGTTTGTCCGACATTTGGATTCACATCAGGTGCTGATGGGCCTGTCGGAGCGTCTCGACCTCGTCGGTCGACCTCTTGTTCAGTGTTGGGGACAGGAACTGGATTCCCCACATCTTCGCTGTCGGGAACAACGCCATCGACAATGGCTCGCAGTTCTTCATTAGTGGCTCGAATAGCAGCGTTTTCAGCTTCCAACGCTTGTAACTTCTCTGCGTTTGCTGCTGTTTGAGCTACTAATGCAGCGATCTGCTCTTCAATGGTTGGGGTAGTTCCTTCTCCTGACATCGCTGTCTGTTTGAAAGTATGAAGATTGCGGTTGATATTTGTAGAGTTGCAACGAGCCCCACGGTGGGCGCCAAACTGTAGGGTGTCGACCTACAATCGATATGGATCGGGTTGTATATCGTCAGGCCCAATGCAACTTGGGTTGAGTTTCCGTGGATCGTGTTGTCGTCTGCTGGATTGACCTGCAAAAGAGCTTAGTCGACCGAAATTGATATTGGTCGTCCGACCTAATAACCTGCAAAAATTGAAGAACAGATAAAATAGAATAGCAATAAAAAAGAATAGTAAAGGAATTGATTTAGATTGATAGCCTTAGTTATGCTTGGGCTGAGCAATGATGATCGTGATAATGTGGATTCCGGTGACCGTGATTCTTTTTGAGACAGAATTTCAGTACGCTTTCTTAAGCTTGTTTTTCTATATCTCCCTGTCAGTGTCAAATGAAGCTCTTTATATAGGAATTTCAGATGACCGTTTAAACCAAATCATGATACGATTGCAAACGAGATCTTTGGAGAGATTTTCTCCCCAAGTATCTCGTTTATTGAACGTGTCTTTTAACTGTTAGCTGACTTGGTCTTCGGACGACCAAATCACGCTGCTGGCTGTCATCTGGGCCACTTCAGATTGGGTCGGAGTAAATAATTACTTGGGCTTTGTACCTTTGGGCCTGTGGGCTATTTTTGGCTACCACAATGTGACGTGATTAATGTCAACCGGGTCTAATTTATTAAAAACTACCATGCCGGCCGGGCTTTTTCGAATTCGGATCAAGCTTGACTCACACAGTAATTAATTAAAGTCCAACCCTATTTCGGATTTATAATTATTAAACCCAAACCAAATTGGACCCAACCCAAATTGGGTCTGAGGCCGGGTCTGAGCCGAACTGGACCCAAATTGGGCTGGATGACACCTATAAATAGAGCTAAAAATCAGAGCAACTTAACTTGATCAGTAGCTTTAGAATTTCATTCCATTCCTTCAATTCACCCAAAAATTCACTCATGGCCTCATTACAACCCAAGGGAAAGCTCTATTTGATTCTTTAGAAAGTCTAGCTTAGAAATGCAAGTAGATGCATGCTTTTTCCACGTTCATAGTATTTTAATTCCTTTCTTGAGTTCGATTTTTAGAAAATGTGTGTTATTTCTAAAATATTCATATGCGATATATATTTGATTCCATGTACATAAATTTATTCGTATATGTTTGATAAAGAGTGTACCTAGGATTCTGAGAGAAAATACGATTGAAATTCAGCGAGAATTAGAGTCAAGGTGAGTTGTGTCCATGTTTTTGAGTGCTTTGTTTTTGAAACTTTGCATTTAGAGTATGGGGTTCACATTGTTGTGCGCTTTTAAGGAATGACATATTGTTAGCCTCTACTCAATGGCTTTGGCATGCTTTGTTCCTGAATTAGCACATCTCTCTCGCAAATGTTTTATTGTGTGTTTGTTATGTTTGTTAGGATCGTGTTTGTTTATGTTGTACCCCGAACATGCACTTGGATGGGTTTAACCTCTTCGTGTACCTTCGCAGCACATCGAATTTTTCTCATATTAATGTGTTTAAAAAGTCTCCTGTTTAATTCCACGCTCATCATTTTCTTCCAGTAATTGACCGTGTTAGATTAAGTCAAGTCTCTTTAGCAAAATATGAAGACTTCAGCTACAAAACCAATTCTACAAATATTGATATCTGGAATTTGTAGAAAAGTCTTGAATGACCATTGCCCAAGAGTAATAGGGGACCTTTCAAAAAAAAAAAAAAAAAGAGTAATAGGGGCGGACCCACCTTAAGGTCAGGTGGAGCCCATACCCTACCTCAATATTTTTTTAAAAAAATTGATTTCGTTTTCATATATATAAATAGACAAAGTTATAAATAACTGACAACTAACTCTACCCTAAAACTAGGATAGTTTAGGTGCACTATTTCCATAAACAAACCGTATCCACTAACAAGGCCTTAAGTTGTGGATTTGATGGTAGTTAATTTATATCTCCCAAATATTGGTGTTTCGAAGAACCAATAACCTCTGAAATACAACACTAAAGTTTCAGACAATAATTTACTACCTCTTTTCATTAATGAATTGAAGTTTTATATATAAAAAATATCGGTTCTCACTTTCTCCTAAACTTAAGCAATTAACTTAATATTTTATTATTTAAAAATAGATTAAACAACAACATAAAACATACAAATAAAATTAAAATAAATAAAATAACTATCAAATAAAATTAATAGGGTCGTATCAATCATTCTCATTCCCCCTTAAAAAATCCTTGTCTTCAAAGATTTTGAATGGATTCACCGTCTCCTCCACTTCTAATTTAAAATTAAATATATGATGTATTGAACTTCTTTCGAAGATACTCCTTTGATTCAATCCTGAATTTATTCTCGCTAGCATCCAATCTTGAAAATTTGTTACGATGATGTTTAGGACCACATCCACCCTTAGAAGTAATTAATCTTACCTTGCAACGTTCTTGAACACCTTCATGGTGTGTTGTAATCGCCACGTATTTGCATTGTTGGTGACCCTGACTTTCAACCAATTAAAGATATAGAATTTTCTTCATCTCCTTTTACATGTTTGACAGCTTGGTCATTTGATTATGATTCCAACTTTGCACTTAGCATGCTCCAGATTTCTTCAATCTTACACAAACGTAGTTATTTAATAGACATGAATTTCACCATATTCTTCGTATGCTCAATCTCTAGTAGGATTATTTGCTTCTAATTAGCCGTTTGCTTTGCTGAGTCGACAATTAGTGTTTTCCCTGTAAATTGCTGGGTGAGTTTCTCCAATTTTTCAATGACATGGCACATGAGTTCTTTCTGACCAGTATAGAGAGTGTCCATGGGATTCTCAAATGCGTTGACTCAATCATACAGCTCCATATTCCCTGGCTCTAATAAAATTAATAGGATTGTATTGGATACATGCATCGGATGCACCTAAGAACTTCTTCATGATAAAACCTTACTTATGGGTTTTGTCGGGTAAAATTAAATTTTTAAAAGAAAAATAAATCAATAAAATGTAAAAAATTATTTTCCTTAAAAGAAAAGTTTTAATACTTTAAAGATAAGATAATAAGATATAGTAAACGATGTCTAACAAAAAAGAAGACGACATTTTCATATATAACAAATTACTTAAACTAAAATTTTGATTTCTAAAAAATATTTCAGTATAAAATAAAATAAATATTCATAAAGAAGACAATTTTGTATCCCAAATATATTAATAAATTTAATAATTTGATAGTTACGAGATGACGTACATTAGTCAATAATAATTTTAAAAATATATACGGATTTAAAAACAAAACATATACTAAAAACATAAAAGTCAGTATTGTAGATATGTTTTTTATTTCACATTGAATTTAATAATTATGTGTTTTTAATTTTGAACTTATAATTTTGATTATGTATAATATCATATTTTAGATTATATTATATTAATTACTTTATTATGTATACAAATACCATAGTCAATGAATCATTAAAATATAAAAAATGATTTATTTCAATTTAAATTTTATATGATAAATTTTTAAAAAAAATTAAAATTAAAATTTTGATAGATGAATGTTGTGGCAACATAGTCCAATACGTTGTAGAATTTTTATTTTAAAAAATATATATATATTATCTTGTATATAATTTAGTGATGTTAATAATTTAATACACCAGTCTAAGTTATAAGATTTTATTATATAAGCGATGTCATTAATTTATCAAGGCCGGTTTTATTGTACCAGAAAAACTATATTGACTTTAATTAACTTATAGAAAGACTGAAATGCCTTGGCTTTGTAGAAAGTTATACCATAAAATTTATGAAACGAGAAAAAGAAGAGTCCATTTTTGCTCACCCCCCTTGAAAGGGGGGTAAGCATTACCCCCCTCCCATACACATGACATGTGTCTATGAAGGGGTAAAATTGTCTAAAAATTTACTCCTCTATGACACATGTCATCCATGCAAGAGGGGGGTAATGGTTACCTCCCTTGAAGGGGGTGAGCAAAAATATTCTCGAAAAAGAAAAAAAGAAAAAGTTATACCGTAGACGACTTTGACCAAGACCTGAGCAAGATGCATTTATCATGTAGTAGAAGAAGCATATGGTGGGGCCAGTGAGCAAGATGCATTTATCATGCATTTATCATGAATAATCAACTTATGTTGTGTTCATTCTTATATAAAGGACTATGATCAATAATTCAATAGAGAATATAAAACACAATTAAAGTTGGAGTTGGAGTTGAAATGGGATTGAGTGGAATGTGTCTCCGATTAGCGGTGGTGCAATTGCTACTGGTAATGGTAGCTAATGCATCACTACCAACTGATTATCAAATAGCCAAGCCTGGCTGCCCCACTGAATGTGGAGAACTCAAATCAATCCCATATCCATTCGGCACAAAACCTGATTGTTCCCTGAATGAAGATTTCTTAATCAATTGCGTCAACAACTCCATCCCTCGTATACCATCTCAGGGGATCACAGATTCATCAAGTCTAATTGTCACCAACATAACCATGGAAGGCCTGTTGCAAGTCCAGAGCTATGTATCAAGAGACTGCTACGATGGAAACGGGGGGCAGTACAAGAACAGGAGCGACGCCATCTTTTGGGTGGACAAAGCCACCATCTCTGACACCCAAAATAAGTTTACAGTCATTGGCTGTGATTCTTATGGATACATCCAAGGTATGATAGGTGAGAAAATTTATAAAGCGGGGTGCATATCCTCGTGTGCGAGGCCAAGTGATGTGACGGATGGATCCTGCTCTGGCTTTGGATGTTGCCAGATAGATATCCCTAAAGACTTGAAACAAATTATAGTCGAGGCCTATAGCTTTGACACACATGTAAACGTATCGCATTTCAATCCGTGCAGCTATGCGTTTGTTATTGAAGATAGCCAGTTCCATTTCTCTTCCAGCAATCTGTCCAGTATCTCAGAAACAGTTCCTACAGCGGTTGATTGGGCAATAATTGGGCAAGGCAACTGTACAGAAGCAGAGAGCAATCCAAGTTTATTTGCATGTAAAGAAAATAGCTTTTGTGATGATCAAACAACTGTTACCAACAATACCGGTGGTTATCTTTGCAAGTGTCAAGATGGTTACCAAGGGAACCCATACCTCTCTCATGGTTGCCAAGGTACTTCAACTATTTCTTACAACATAACAAATGTTTATTATTATCATTCTGCTCTATGTAAATTTACTTAGCTTCAAATGATTTGCAGACATCGATGAATGTAAACGAGGGAATCATGAGTGCGATGAAGAAGCTCAATGTGAAAACATTCAAGGGAGTTATAGGTGCATACCCAATCATGCACCCAATCAGTTTGCGACTAAGATCGTTGTTGGTAAGTACATATATATATATATACACTCTACAAATTTGGCCGCCTATTAATCTGTTTGTGAATATTAATTCATTCTCTTTTATTATTTTGATATGATATCCTAATTGCACTTCCATCTATTATTTCTATTTCTCCTGATGTGGTGTACCATATCCTAATGAAAATTTGAAATGCTTTGCAAGCAGGTGTTGGCCTAGGCTTTGTGATGCTGCTTGTCCTTAGCTCTTGGATCTACATCATGATGAAGAAGAGAAGGCTCATCAAACTTAAAGAAAAGTTTTTCCAGCAAAATGGAGGTTTTCTTTTACAACAACAACTCTCTAAACGAAGTGGAACTTGTGGTACAGCAAGAATCTTCAATGCGGAAGAACTACAGAAGGCAACCAACAACTTTGATGAGAAAAGAATCATCGGCAGAGGAGGCTATGGAACAGTATACAAGGGATTTTTAATAGACAATAACCCAGTGGCAATAAAGAAATCGAAGATAGTGGATCAAAGCCAAATTGAGCAATTCATCAATGAGGTAACAGTATTGTCGCAAATTAACCATAGAAATGTGGTCAAGCTATTGGGTTGTTGTTTAGAGACAGAAGTCCCTTTACTGGTTTATGAATATGTATCCAATGGAACTCTTTTTGATCATATCCATAACAATGACAATGCACCCACCATTCCTTGGGAGACCCGGCTTCGGATAGCAGTAGAAACAGCCGGAGTGCTTTCCTATTTGCACTCTGCAGCTGCTACTCCAATTATTCATAGAGATGTGAAGTCTTCTAACATACTCTTAGATGATAACTTCACTGCAAAAGTGTCTGATTTTGGAGCCTCAAAGTTGGTTCCAATGGATGTAACTCAATTATCCACAATGGTCCAAGGCACTCTTGGCTACCTGGACCCTGAATACTTGCACACTAGCCAACTGACCGAAAAAAGTGATGTCTACAGTTTTGGAGTTGTCCTTGTCGAGTTAATGACAGGAAAAAAAGTAGTTTCATTCGACAGGCCAGAACAGGAGAGAAGTCTGGTCATATATTTTCTTTTCTTGTTGAAACAAAGTTCCTTGTTTGAAATTCTTGAGAATGGTATAGTAAATGATGACAATAAAGAGCAGATGAGAGAAGTGGCTGAGCTAGCAAGAAGATGTTTAATAGTAAAAGGAGAAGAGAGGCCTACAATGAAGGAAGTAGCAATGGAATTAGAGGGATTGAGAAGGATGAATACACACTTGTGGGATAATGTTGAAGTGAACATAGAAGAGACAGAGCACTTGCTTTTTGAGACGTCCAATGGTTGTGATGGTAGCAATTCAAACGTTGCGTATGATAGCATGAAAGATCACGTACGTGTAGCTTTTGATGGTGGGCGATAATATAGATTAAAATAGTTTTTTGTTTTTCAATTTTCTGTAACTTTTATATTACTTGAATTTTGAAGCTTGCTTGTCATTTTTGTGAAAACTCTGTGCCACCGCCGCTGTAAAATTATAATTTATACATGTTTTGCGATATCAAATAATTCACTTATGTCATTTAAAGTTGTTCAACATCTTTTATTTGTTATGGTACAATTATATTATTGTTACACTATAAAATATATTAGAAACAGAACACTTTCGTTTTACCAAAAATGTGGTTAAAGAAATGCGTTTTTTCACAAGTAAAAAACATATATCCAGTTACATCAAAAAAAAAAAAGATTATATATGAAATGTTAGTGGATTAAATCTTCAAAACTATCGTAAATTAGAAAGTGTACTAATTAAGGAAAAGATTATTCAGAAGTTTTGATAAGTACATACACTTTGAGTCAAAGTATATAAATCTAATGGTCTACATTCTTCGTCCTGATATATTTTATATCAGGACGAATTGACAATAGAAAAACTGTTATGTTATATATATACAGAGGCGAATGTAAGGGGGGACCCATAGGGGCCATGGCCCCCCCAACCAATTAAAAAAAAAAAATCTATTATATATAACCAGGGCTGGCCTTGAGATTTTCGAGGCCCGAGAAGAACTATAAAAAATGAGGCCCTCGATACTCTTTGTACGTATGTTTACTTTATTTTTTTCAAAGAGAATTCAAAATAAAAAAAAGATTTAATCTTTGAAATTTGGACAAAAACTTATATTTAAAGAGAACAAATTATACCATGTATCACAAGTTTGACAAAACTTGCTCTCTTATAATCTTTCAAAATCAATCACATCCAAAAAACATCATCCATGCACAGTGAAAGGTCATTTTAATTAAATAGCAAATTTCACCGAACTGTTATGAGGTTTGCTAGTTAATTGACACTCACTCCCCTACTGTTAGCCAAACTTAACCGTTAACAATGTTTGACCGACAAAATTAAAGGTATTTTCATCATTTCAAATTTATTTTAAAAAATAAAAAGTTAGAATTTGTTCTCTTCAAATATAATTTTAAAATTCTACCCCGTATCACAAGTTTGACAAAAATTTGCTCTCTTATAATCTTCCAAACCCCCTCACATCCGGAAAACAACATTTATGAACATCGTGCATGAACAATTGCACATTAAAGGTTATTTTAATTAAAGAGCAAATTGCACCAAATTGTTATGAGGTTTGCTAGTTAATTGACACTCACCTCCTCTGCTGTTAGTCAAACTTAACTGTTAACAATGTTTGACCAACAAAATTAAGGGTATTTTCATCATTTCAAACTTATTTAAAAAAAATAAAAAGTTAGAATTGTTCTCTTCAAATATAATTTTAAAATTCTACCATGTATCACAAGTTTGACAAAAACTTGCTAAATTCTACCCCGTATCACAAGTTTGAAGAAAACTTGCACTCTTATAATCTTCCAAACCCCATCACATCCGGAAAACAACATTTATGAACATCGTGCATGCACAATTGCACATTAAAGGTCATTTTAATTAAAGAGCAAATTGCACCAAATTGTTATGAGGTTTGCTAGTTAATTGACACTCACCTCCCCTGCTGTTAGTCAAACTTAACTGTTAACCATGTTTGACCAACAAAATTAAGGATATTTTCATCATTTCAAACTTATTTAAAAAATAAATAAAAAAGTTAGAATTTGTTCTCTTCAAATATAATTTTAAAATTCTATCATGTATTACAAGTTTGACAAAAACTTGCTAAATTCTACCCAGTATCACAAGTTTGATAAAAAATTGCTCTCTTCAAATATAATTTTAAAATTCTACCTCGTATCACAAGTTTGAAAAAACTTGCTCTCTTATAATCTTCCAAACCCCATCACATCCGGAAAACAACATTTATGAACATCGTGGATGCACAATTGCACATTAAAAGTCGTTTTAATTAAAGAGCAAATTGCACCAAATTGTTATGAGGTTTGCTAGTTAATTGACACTCACCTCCCCTGCTGTTAGTCAAACTTAACTGTTAACCATGTTTGACCAACAAAATTAAGGATATTTTCATCATTTCAAACTTATTTAAAAAAAAAATTTTAAAAAAAAGTTAGAATTTATTCTCTTCTAATATAATTTTAAAATTCTATCATGTATCACAAGTTTGACAAAAACTTGTTAAATTCTACCCCATATCACAAGTTTGATAAAAACTTGCTCTCTTCAAATATAATTTTAAAATTCTACCCCGTATCACAAGTTTGACAAAAACTTGCTCTCTTATAATCTTCCAAACCCCATCACATCCGGAAAACAACATTTATGAACATTGTGCATGCACAATTGCACATTAAAGGTCATTTTAATTAAAGAGCAAATTGCACCAAATTGTTATGAGGTTTGCTAGTTAATTGACACTCACCTCCTCTGCTGTTAGTCAGACTTAACTGTTAACCATGTTTGACCAACAAAATTAAGGGTATTTTCATCATTTCAAACTTATTTAAAAAAAAAATTAAAAGTTAGAATTTGTTCTCTTCAAATATAATTTTAAAATTCTACCATGTATCACAAGTTTGACAAAAACTTGCTAAATTCTACCCCGTATCACAAGTTTGATAAAAACTTGCTCTCTTATAATCTTCCAAACCCCATCACATCCGGAAAACAACATTTATGAACATCGTGCATGCACAATTGCACATTAAAGGTCATTTTAATTAAAGAGCAAATTGCACCAAATTGTTATAAGGTTTGCTAGTTAATTGACACTCACCTCCCCTGCTGTTAGTCAAACTTAACTGTTAACCATGTTTGACCAACAAAATTAAGGATATTTTCATCATTTCAAACTTATTTAAAAAAAATAAAAAGTTAGAATTTGTTCTCTTCAAATATAATTTTAAAATTCTATCATGTATCACAAATTTGACAAAAACTTGTTAAATTCTACCTAGTATCACAAGTTTGATAAAACATTGCTCTCTTCAAATATAATTTTAAAATTCTACCCCGTATCACAAGTTCGAAAAAACTTGCTCTCTTATAATCTTCCAAACCCCATCACATCCGGAAAACAACATTTATGAACATCGTGGATGCACAATTGCACATTAAAAGTCATTTTAATTAAAGAGCAAATTGCACCAAATTGTTATGAGGTTTGCTAGTTAATTGACACTCACCTCCCCTGCTGTTAGTCAAACTTAACTGTTAACCATGTTTGACCAACAAAATTAAGGATATTTTCATCATTTCAAACTTATTTAAAAATTTAAAAAAAAAAAAAAAGTTAGAGTTTATTCTCTTCTAATATAATTTTAAAATTCTATCATGTATCACAAGTTTGACAAAAACTTGTTAAATTCTACCCCATATCACAAGTTTGATAAAAACTTGCTTTCTTCAAATATAATTTTAAAATTCTACCCCGTATCACAAGTTTGACAAAAACTTGCTCTCTTATAATCTTCCAAACCCCATCACATCCGGAAAACAACATTTATGAACATTGTGCATGCACAATTGCACATTAAAGGTCATTTTAATTAAAGAGCAAATTGCACCAAATTGTTATGAGGTTTGCTAGTTAATTGACACTCACCTCCTCTGCTGTTAGTCAGACTTAACTGTTAACCATGTTTGACCGACAAAATTAAGGGTATTTTCATCATTTCAAACTTATTTAAAAAAAAATTAAAAGTTAGAATTTGTTCTCTTCAAATATAATTTTAAAATTCTCCATGTATCACAAGTTTGACAAAAACTTGCTAAATTCTACCCCGTATCACAAGTTTGACAAAAACTTGCTCTCTTATAATCTTCCAAACCCCATCACATCCGGAAAACAACATTTATGAACATCGTGCATGCACAATTGCACATTAAAGGTCATTTTAATTAAAGAGCAAATTGCACCAAATTGTTATAAGGTTTGCTAGTTAATTGACACTCACCTCCCTTGCTGTTAGTCAAACTTAACTGTTAACCATGTTTGACCAACAAAATTAAGGATATTTTCATCATTTCAAACTTATTTAAAAAAAAATAAAAAGTTAGAATTTGTTCTCTTCAAATATAATTTTAAAATTCTATCATGTATCACAAATTTGACAAAAACTTGCTAAATTCTACCCAGTATCACAAGTTTGATAAAACATTGCTCTCTTCAAATATAATTTTAAAATTCTACCCCGTATCACAAGTTCGAAAAAACTTGCTCTCTTATAATCTTCCAAACCCCATCACATCCGGAAAACAACATTTATGAACATCGTGGATGCACAATTGCACATTAAAAGTCATTTTAATTAAAGAGCAAATTGCACCAAATTGTTATGAGGTTTGCTAGTTAATTGACACTCACCTCCCCTGCTGTTAGTCAAACTTAACTGTTAACCATGTTTGACCAACAAAATTAAGGATATTTTCATCATTTCAAACTTATTTAAAAAAAAATAAAAAGTTAGAATTTGTTCTCTTCAAATATAATTTTAAAATTCTATCATGTATCACAAATTTGACAAAAACTTGTTAAATTCTACCCCATATCACAAGTTTTATAAAAACTTGCTCTCTTCAAATATAATTTTAAAATTCTACCCCGTATCACAAGTTTGACAAAAACTTGCTCTCTTATAATCTTCCAAACCCCATCACATCCGGAAAACAACATTTATGAACATTGTGCATGCACAATTGCACATTAAAGGTCATTTTAATTAAAGAGCAAATTGCACCAAATTGTTATGAGGTTTGCTAGTTAATTGACACTCACCTCCTCTGCTGTTAGTCAGACTTAACTGTTAACCATGTTTGACCAACAAAATTAAGGGTATTTTCATCATTTCAAACTTATTTAAAAAAAAAATTAAAAGTTAGAATTTGTTCTCTTCAAATATAATTTTAAAATTCTACCATGTATCACAAGTTTGACAAAAACTTGCTAAATTCTACCCCGTATCACAAGTTTGATAAAAACTTGCTCTCTTATAATCTTCCAAACCCCATCACATCCGGAAAACAACATTTATGAACATCGTGCATGCACAATTGCACATTAAAGGTCATTTTAATTAAAGAGCAAATTGCACCAAATTGTTATAAGGTTTGCTAGTTAATTGACACTCACCTCCCCTGCGGTTAGTCAAACTTAACTGTTAACCATGTTTGACCAACAAAATTAAGGATATTTTCATCATTTCAAACTTATTTAAAAAAAATAAAAAGTTAGAATTTGTTCTCTTCAAATATAATTTTAAAATTCTATCATGTATCACAAATTTGACAAAAACTTGCTAAATTCTACCCAGTATCACAAGTTTGATAAAACATTGCTCTCTTCAAATATAATTTTAAAATTCTACCCCGTATCACAAGTTCGAAAAAACTTGCTCTCTTATAATCTTCCAAACCCCATCACATCCGGAAAACAACATTTATGAACATCGTGGATGCACAATTGCACATTAAAAGTCATTTTAATTAAAGAGCAAATTGCACCAAATTGTTATGAGGTTTGCTAGTTAATTGACACTCACCTCCCCTGCTGTTAGTCAAACTTAACTGTTAACCATGTTTGACCAACAAAATTAAGGATATTTTCATCATTTCAAACTTATTTAAAAATTAAAAAAAAAAAAAAAAAGTTAGAGTTTATTCTCTTCTAATATAATTTTAAAATTCTATCATGTATCACAAGTTTGACAAAAACTTGTTAAATTTTACCCCATATCACAAGTTTGGTAAAAACTTGCTTTCTTCAAATATAATTTTAAAATTCTACCCCGTATCACAAGTTTGACAAAAACTTGCTCTCTTATAATCTTCCAAACCCCATCACATCCGGAAAACAACATTTATGAACATTGTGCATGCACAATTGCACATTAAAGGTCATTTTAATTAAAGAGCAAATTGCACCAAATTGTTATGAGGTTTGCTAGTTAATTGACACTCACCTCCTCTGCTGTTAGTCAGACTTAACTGTTAACCATGTTTGACCGACAAAATTAAGGGTATTTTCATCATTTCAAACTTATTTAAAAAAAAATTAAAAGTTAGAATTTGTTCTCTTCAAATATAATTTTAAAATTCTACCATGTATCACAAGTTTGACAAAAACTTGCTAAATTCTACCCCGTATCACAAGTTTGACAAAAACTTGCTCTCTTATAATCTTCCAAACCCCATCACATCCGGAAAACAACATTTATGAACATCGTGCATGCACAATTGCACATTAAAGGTCATTTTAATTAAAGAGCAAATTGCACCAAATTGTTATAAGGTTTGCTAGTTAATTGACACTCACCTCCCCTGCTGTTAGTCAAACTTAACTGTTAACCATGTTTGACCAACAAAATTAAGGATATTTTCATCATTTCAAACTTATTTAAAAAAAAATAAAAAGTTAGAATTTGTTCTCTTCAAATATAATTTTAAAATTCTATCATGTATCACAAATTTGACAAAAACTTGCTAAATTCTACCCAGTATCACAAGTTTGATAAAAAATTGCTCTCTTCAAATATAATTTTAAAATTCTACCCCGTATCACAAGTTTGAAAAAACTTGCTCTCTTATAATCTTCCAAACCCCATCACATCCGGAAAACAACATTTATGAACATCGTGGATGCACAATTGCACATTAAAAGTCATTTTAATTAAAGAGCAAATTGCACCAAATTGTTATGAGGTTTGCTAGTTAATTGACACTCACCTCCCCTGCTGTTAGTCAAACTTAACTATTAACCATGTTTGACCAACAAAATTAAGATATTTTCATCATTTCAAACTTATTTAAAAAATAAAAAATAAAAAAATAAAAAAAAAGTTAGAATTTATTCTCTTATAATATAATCTTAAAATTCTATCATGTATCACAAGTTTGACAAAAACTTGTTAAATTCTACCCCATATCACAAGTTTGATAAAAACTTGCTCTCTTTAAATATAATTTTAAAATTCTACCCCGTATCACAAGTTTGACAAAAACTTGCGCTCTTATAATCTTCCAAACCCCATCACATCCGGAAAACAACATTTATGAACATCGTGCATGCACAATTGCACATTAAAGGTCATTTTAATTAAAGAGCAAATTGCACCAAATTGTTATGAGGTTTGCTAGTTAATTGACACTCACCTCCCCTGCTGTTAGTCAAACTTAACTGTTAACCATGTTTGACCAACAAAATTAAGGATATTTTCATCATTTCAAACTTATTTAAAAATTAAAAAAAAAAAAAAAAAGTTAGAGTTTATTCTCTTCTAATATAATTTTAAAATTCTATCATGTATCACAAGTTTGACAAAAACTTGTTAAATTTTACCCCATATCACAAGTTTGGTAAAAACTTGCTTTCTTCAAATATAATTTTAAAATTCTACCCCGTATCACAAGTTTGACAAAAACTTGCTCTCTTATAATCTTCCAAACCCCATCACATCCGGAAAACAACATTTATGAACATTGTGCATGCACAATTGCACATTAAAGGTCATTTTAATTAAAGAGCAAATTGCACCAAATTGTTATGAGGTTTGCTAGTTAATTGACACTCACCTCCTCTGCTGTTAGTCAGACTTAACTGTTAACCATGTTTGACCGACAAAATTAAGGGTATTTTCATCATTTCAAACTTATTTAAAAAAAAATTAAAAGTTAGAATTTGTTCTCTTCAAATATAATTTTAAAATTCTACCATGTATCACAAGTTTGACAAAAACTTGCTAAATTCTACCCCGTATCACAAGTTTGACAAAAACTTGCTCTCTTATAATCTTCCAAACCCCATCACATCCGGAAAACAACATTTATGAACATCGTGCATGCACAATTGCACATTAAAGGTCATTTTAATTAAAGAGCAAATTGCACCAAATTGTTATAAGGTTTGCTAGTTAATTGACACTCACCTCCCCTGCTGTTAGTCAAACTTAACTGTTAACCATGTTTGACCAACAAAATTAAGGATATTTTCATCATTTCAAACTTATTTAAAAAAAAATAAAAAGTTAGAATTTGTTCTCTTCAAATATAATTTTAAAATTCTATCATGTATCACAAATTTGACAAAAACTTGCTAAATTCTACCCAGTATCACAAGTTTGATAAAAAATTGCTCTCTTCAAATATAATTTTAAAATTCTACCCCGTATCACAAGTTTGAAAAAACTTGCTCTCTTATAATCTTCCAAACCCCATCACATCCGGAAAACAACATTTATGAACATCGTGGATGCACAATTGCACATTAAAAGTCATTTTAATTAAAGAGCAAATTGCACCAAATTGTTATGAGGTTTGCTAGTTAATTGACACTCACCTCCCCTGCTGTTAGTCAAACTTAACTATTAACCATGTTTGACCAACAAAATTAAGATATTTTCATCATTTCAAACTTATTTAAAAAATAAAAAATAAAAAAATAAAAAAAAAGTTAGAATTTATTCTCTTCTAATATAATCTTAAAATTCTATCATGTATCACAAGTTTGACAAAAACTTGTTAAATTCTACCCCATATCACAAGTTTGATAAAAACTTGCTCTCTTTAAATATAATTTTAAAATTCTACCCCGTATCACAAGTTTGACAAAAACTTGCGCTCTTATAATCTTCCAAACCCCATCACATCCGGAAAACAACATTTATGAACATCGTGCATGCACAATTGCACATTAAAGGTCATTTTAATTAAAGAGCAAATTGCACCAAATTGTTATGAGGTTTGCTAGTTAATTGACACTCACCTCCCCTGCTGTTAGTCAAACTTAACTGTTAACCATGTTTGACCAACAAAATTAAGGATATTTTCATCATTTCAAACTTATTTAAAAAATAAATAAAAAAGTTAGAATTTGTTCTCTTCAAATATAATTTTAAAATTCTATCATGTATTACAAGTTTGACAAAAACTTGCTAAATTCTACCCAGTATCACAAGTTTGATAAAAAATTGCTCTCTTCAAATATAATTTTAAAATTCTACCCCGTATCACAAGTTTGAAAAAACTTGCTCTCTTATAATCTTCCAAACCCCATCACATCCGGAAAACAACATTTATGATCATCGTGGATGCACAATTGCACATTGAAAGTCATTTTAATTAAAGGGCAAATTGCACCAAATTGTTATGAGGTTTGCTAGTTAATTGACACTCACCTCCCCTGCTGTTAGTCAAACTTAACTGTTAACCATGTTTGACCAACAAAATTAAGGATATTTTCATCATTTCAAACTTATTTAAAAATTTAAAAAAAAAAAAAAAAAGTTAGAATTTATTCTCTTCTAATATAATTTTAAAATTCTATCATGTATCACAAGTTTGACAAAAACTTGTTAAATTCTACCCCATATCACAAGTTTGATAAAAACTTACTCTCTTCAAATATAATTTTAAAATTCTACCCCGTATCACAAGTTTGACAAAAACTTGCTCTCTTATAATCTTCCAAACCCCATCACATCCGGAAAACAACATTTATGAACATTGTGCATGCACAATTGCACATTAAAGGTCATTTTAATTAAAGAGCAAATTGCACCAAATTGTTATGAGGTTTGCTAGTTAATTGACACTCACCTCCTCTGCTGTTAGTCAGACTTAATTGTTAACCATGTTTGACCAACAAAATTAAGGGTATTTTCATCATTTCAAACTTATTTAAAAAAAAAATTAAAAGTTAGAATTTGTTCTCTTCAAATATAATTTTAAAATTCTACCATGTATCACAAGTTTGACAAAAACTTGCTAAATTCTACCCGATATCACAAGTTTGACAAAAACTTGCTCTCTTATAATCTTCCAAACCCCATCACATCCGGAAAACAACATTTATGAACATCGTGCGTGCACAATTGCACATTAAAGGTCATTTTAATTAAAGAGCAAATTGCACCAAATTGTTATAAGGTTTGCTAGTTAATTGACACTCACCTCCCCTGCTGTTAGTCAAACTTAACTGTTAACCATGTTTGACCAACAAAATTAAGGATATTTTCATCATTTCAAACTTATTTAAAAAAAATAAAAAGTTAGAATTTGTTCTCTTCAAATATAATTTTAAAATTCTATCATGTATCACAAATTTGACAAAAACTTGCTAAATTCTACCCAGTATCACAAGTTTGATAAAACATTGCTCTCTTCAAATATAATTTTAAAATTCTACCCCGTATCACAAGTTCGAAAAAACTTGCTCTCTTATAATCTTCCAAACCCCATCACATCCGGAAAACAACATTTATGAACATCGTGGATGCATAATTGCACATTAAAAGTCATTTTAATTAAAGAGCAAATTGCACCAAATTGTTATGAGGTTTGCTAGTTAATTGACACTCACCTGCCCTGCTGTTAGTCAAACTTAACTGTTAACCATGTTTGACCAACAAAATTAAGGATATTTTCATCATTTCAAACTTATTTAAAAATTAAAAAAAAAAAAGTTAGAATTTATTCTCTTCTAATATAATTTTAAAATTCTATCATGTATCACAAATTTGACAAAAACTTGTTAAATTCTACCCCATATCACAAGTTTGATAAAAACATGCTTTCTTCAAATATAATTTTAAAATTCTACCCCGTGTCACAAGTTTGGCAAAAACTTGCTCTCTTATAATCTTCCAAACCCCATCACATCCGGAAAACAACATTTATGAACATCGTGCATGCACAATTGCACATTAAAGGTCATTTTAATTAAAGAGCAAATTTCACCAAATTGTTATAAGGTTTGCTAGTTAATTGACACTCACCTCCCCTGCTGTTAGTCAAACTTAACTGTTAACCATGTTTGACCAACAAAATTAAGGATATTTTCATCATTTCAAACTTATTTAAAAAAAATAAAAAGTTAGAATTTGTTCTCTTCAAATATAATTTTAAAATTCTATCATGTATCACAAATTTGACAAAAACTTGTTAAATTCTACCTAGTATCACAAGTTTGATAAAACATTGCTCTCTTCAAATATAATTTTAAAATTCTACCCCGTATCACAAGTTCGAAAAAACTTGCTCTCTTATAATCTTCCAAACCCCATCACATCCGGAAAACAACATTTATGAACATCGTGGATGCACAATTGCACATTAAAAGTCATTTTAATTAAAGAGCAAATTGCACCAAATTGTTATGAGGTTTGCTAGTTAATTGACACTCACCTCCCCTGCTGTTAGTCAAACTTAACTGTTAACCATGTTTGACCAACAAAATTAAGGATATTTTCATCATTTCAAACTTATTTAAAAATTTAAAAAAAAAAAAAAAGTTAGAGTTTATTCTCTTCTAATATAATTTTAAAATTCTATCATGTATCACAAGTTTGACAAAAACTTGTTAAATTCTACCCCATATCACAAGTTTGATAAAAACTTGCTTTCTTCAAATATAATTTTAAAATTCTACCCCGTATCACAAGTTTGACAAAAACTTGCTCTCTTATAATCTTCCAAACCCCATCACATCCGGAAAACAACATTTATGAACATTGTGCATGCACAATTGCACATTAAAGGTCATTTTAATTAAAGAGCAAATTGCACCAAATTGTTATGAGGTTTGCTAGTTAATTGACACTCACCTCCTCTGCTGTTAGTCAGACTTAACTGTTAACCATGTTTGACCGACAAAATTAAGGGTATTTTCATCATTTCAAACTTATTTAAAAAAAAATTAAAAGTTAGAATTTGTTCTCTTCAAATATAATTTTAAAATTCTCCATGTATCACAAGTTTGACAAAAACTTGCTAAATTCTACCCCGTATCACAAGTTTGACAAAAACTTGCTCTCTTATAATCTTCCAAACCCCATCACATCCGGAAAACAACATTTATGAACATCGTGCATGCACAATTGCACATTAAAGGTCATTTTAATTAAAGAGCAAATTGCACCAAATTGTTATAAGGTTTGCTAGTTAATTGACACTCACCTCCCTTGCTGTTAGTCAAACTTAACTGTTAACCATGTTTGACCAACAAAATTAAGGATATTTTCATCATTTCAAACTTATTTAAAAAAAAATAAAAAGTTAGAATTTGTTCTCTTCAAATATAATTTTAAAATTCTATCATGTATCACAAATTTGACAAAAACTTGCTAAATTCTACCCAGTATCACAAGTTTGATAAAACATTGCTCTCTTCAAATATAATTTTAAAATTCTACCCCGTATCACAAGTTCGAAAAAACTTGCTCTCTTATAATCTTCCAAACCCCATCACATCCGGAAAACAACATTTATGAACATCGTGGATGCACAATTGCACATTAAAAGTCATTTTAATTAAAGAGCAAATTGCACCAAATTGTTATGAGGTTTGCTAGTTAATTGACACTCACCTCCCCTGCTGTTAGTCAAACTTAACTGTTAACCATGTTTGACCAACAAAATTAAGGATATTTTCATCATTTCAAACTTATTTAAAAAAAAATAAAAAGTTAGAATTTGTTCTCTTCAAATATAATTTTAAAATTCTATCATGTATCACAAATTTGACAAAAACTTGTTAAATTCTACCCCATATCACAAGTTTTATAAAAACTTGCTCTCTTCAAATATAATTTTAAAATTCTACCCCGTATCACAAGTTTGACAAAAACTTGCTCTCTTATAATCTTCCAAACCCCATCACATCCGGAAAACAACATTTATGAACATTGTGCATGCACAATTGCACATTAAAGGTCATTTTAATTAAAGAGCAAATTGCACCAAATTGTTATGAGGTTTGCTAGTTAATTGACACTCACCTCCTCTGCTGTTAGTCAGACTTAACTGTTAACCATGTTTGACCAACAAAATTAAGGGTATTTTCATCATTTCAAACTTATTTAAAAAAAAAATTAAAAGTTAGAATTTGTTCTCTTCAAATATAATTTTAAAATTCTACCATGTATCACAAGTTTGACAAAAACTTGCTAAATTCTACCCCGTATCACAAGTTTGATAAAAACTTGCTCTCTTATAATCTTCCAAACCCCATCACATCCGGAAAACAACATTTATGAACATCGTGCATGCACAATTGCACATTAAAGGTCATTTTAATTAAAGAGCAAATTGCACCAAATTGTTATAAGGTTTGCTAGTTAATTGACACTCACCTCCCCTGCGGTTAGTCAAACTTAACTGTTAACCATGTTTGACCAACAAAATTAAGGATATTTTCATCATTTCAAACTTATTTAAAAAAAATAAAAAGTTAGAATTTGTTCTCTTCAAATATAATTTTAAAATTCTATCATGTATCACAAATTTGACAAAAACTTGCTAAATTCTACCCAGTATCACAAGTTTGATAAAACATTGCTCTCTTCAAATATAATTTTAAAATTCTACCCCGTATCACAAGTTCGAAAAAACTTGCTCTCTTATAATCTTCCAAACCCCATCACATCCGGAAAACAACATTTATGAACATCGTGGATGCACAATTGCACATTAAAAGTCATTTTAATTAAAGAGCAAATTGCACCAAATTGTTATGAGGTTTGCTAGTTAATTGACACTCACCTCCCCTGCTGTTAGTCAAACTTAACTGTTAACCATGTTTGACCAACAAAATTAAGGATATTTTCATCATTTCAAACTTATTTAAAAATTAAAAAAAAAAAAAAAAAGTTAGAGTTTATTCTCTTCTAATATAATTTTAAAATTCTATCATGTATCACAAGTTTGACAAAAACTTGTTAAATTTTACCCCATATCACAAGTTTGGTAAAAACTTGCTTTCTTCAAATATAATTTTAAAATTCTACCCCGTATCACAAGTTTGACAAAAACTTGCTCTCTTATAATCTTCCAAACCCCATCACATCCGGAAAACAACATTTATGAACATTGTGCATGCACAATTGCACATTAAAGGTCATTTTAATTAAAGAGCAAATTGCACCAAATTGTTATGAGGTTTGCTAGTTAATTGACACTCACCTCCTCTGCTGTTAGTCAGACTTAACTGTTAACCATGTTTGACCGACAAAATTAAGGGTATTTTCATCATTTCAAACTTATTTAAAAAAAAATTAAAAGTTAGAATTTGTTCTCTTCAAATATAATTTTAAAATTCTACCATGTATCACAAGTTTGACAAAAACTTGCTAAATTCTACCCCGTATCACAAGTTTGACAAAAACTTGCTCTCTTATAATCTTCCAAACCCCATCACATCCGGAAAACAACATTTATGAACATCGTGCATGCACAATTGCACATTAAAGGTCATTTTAATTAAAGAGCAAATTGCACCAAATTGTTATAAGGTTTGCTAGTTAATTGACACTCACCTCCCCTGCTGTTAGTCAAACTTAACTGTTAACCATGTTTGACCAACAAAATTAAGGATATTTTCATCATTTCAAACTTATTTAAAAAAAAATAAAAAGTTAGAATTTGTTCTCTTCAAATATAATTTTAAAATTCTATCATGTATCACAAATTTGACAAAAACTTGCTAAATTCTACCCAGTATCACAAGTTTGATAAAAAATTGCTCTCTTCAAATATAATTTTAAAATTCTACCCCGTATCACAAGTTTGAAAAAACTTGCTCTCTTATAATCTTCCAAACCCCATCACATCCGGAAAACAACATTTATGAACATCGTGGATGCACAATTGCACATTAAAAGTCATTTTAATTAAAGAGCAAATTGCACCAAATTGTTATGAGGTTTGCTAGTTAATTGACACTCACCTCCCCTGCTGTTAGTCAAACTTAACTATTAACCATGTTTGACCAACAAAATTAAGATATTTTCATCATTTCAAACTTATTTAAAAAATAAAAAATAAAAAAATAAAAAAAAAGTTAGAATTTATTCTCTTCTAATATAATCTTAAAATTCTATCATGTATCACAAGTTTGACAAAAACTTGTTAAATTCTACCCCATATCACAAGTTTGATAAAAACTTGCTCTCTTTAAATATAATTTTAAAATTCTACCCCGTATCACAAGTTTGACAAAAACTTGCGCTCTTATAATCTTCCAAACCCCATCACATCCGGAAAACAACATTTATGAACATCGTGCATGCACAATTGCACATTAAAGGTCATTTTAATTAAAGAGCAAATTGCACCAAATTGTTATGAGGTTTGCTAGTTAATTGACACTCACCTCCCCTGCTGTTAGTCAAACTTAACTGTTAACCAAGTTTGACCAACAAAATTAAGGATATTTTCATCATTTCAAACTTATTTAAAAAATAAATAAAAAAGTTAGAATTTGTTCTCTTCAAATATAATTTTAAAATTCTATCATGTATTACAAGTTTGACAAAAACTTGCTAAATTCTACCCAGTATCACAAGTTTGATAAAAAATTGCTCTCTTCAAATATAATTTTAAAATTCTACCCCGTATCACAAGTTTGAAAAAACTTGCTCTCTTATAATCTTCCAAACCCCATCACATCCGGAAAACAACATTTATGATCATCGTGGATGCACAATTGCACATTAAAAGTCATTTTAATTAAAGGGCAAATTGCACCAAATTGTTATGAGGTTTGCTAGTTAATTGACACTCACCTCCCCTGCTGTTAGTCAAACTTAACTGTTAACCATGTTTGACCAACAAAATTAAGGATATTTTCATCATTTCAAACTTATTTAAAAATTTAAAAAAAAAAAAAAAAAGTTAGAATTTATTCTCTTCTAATATAATTTTAAAATTCTATCATGTATCACAAGTTTGACAAAAACTTGTTAAATTCTACCCCATATCACAAGTTTGATAAAAACTTACTCTCTTCAAATATAATTTTAAAATTCTACCCCGTATCACAAGTTTGACAAAAACTTGCTCTCTTATAATCTTCCAAACCCCATCACATCCGGAAAACAACATTTATGAACATTGTGCATGCACAATTGCACATTAAAGGTCATTTTAATTAAAGAGCAAATTGCACCAAATTGTTATGAGGTTTGCTAGTTAATTGACACTCACCTCCTCTGCTGTTAGTCAGACTTAATTGTTAACCATGTTTGACCAACAAAATTAAGGGTATTTTCATCATTTCAAACTTATTTAAAAAAAAAATTAAAAGTTAGAATTTGTTCTCTTCAAATATAATTTTAAAATTCTACCATGTATCACAAGTTTGACAAAAACTTGCTAAATTCTACCCCATATCACAAGTTTGACAAAAACTTGCTCTCTTATAATCTTCCAAACCCCATCACATCCGGAAAACAACATTTATGAACATCGTGCGTGCACAATTGCACATTAAAGGTCATTTTAATTAAAGAGCAAATTGCACCAAATTGTTATAAGGTTTGCTAGTTAATTGACACTCACCTCCCCTGCTGTTAGTCAAACTTAACTGTTAACCATGTTTGACCAACAAAATTAAGGATATTTTCATCATTTCAAACTTATTTAAAAAAAATAAAAAGTTAGAATTTGTTCTCTTCAAATATAATTTTAAAATTCTATCATGTATCACAAATTTGACAAAAACTTGCTAAATTCTACCCAGTATCACAAGTTTGATAAAACATTGCTCTCTTCAAATATAATTTTAAAATTCTACCCCGTATCACAAGTTCGAAAAAACTTGCTCTCTTATAATCTTCCAAACCCCATCACATCCGGAAAACAACATTTATGAACATCGTGGATGCATAATTGCACATTAAAAGTCATTTTAATTAAAGAGCAAATTGCACCAAATTGTTATGAGGTTTGCTAGTTAATTGACACTCACCTGCCCTGCTGTTAGTCAAACTTAACTGTTAACCATGTTTGACCAACAAAATTAAGGATATTTTCATCATTTCAAACTTATTTAAAAATTAAAAAAAAAAAAAGTTAGAATTTATTCTCTTCTAATATAATTTTAAAATTCTATCATGTATCACAAATTTGACAAAAACTTGTTAAATTCTACCCCATATCACAAGTTTGATAAAAACATGCTTTCTTCAAATATAATTTTAAAATTCTACCCCGTGTCACAAGTTTGGCAAAAACTTGCTCTCTTATAATCTTCCAAACCCCATCACATCCGGAAAACAACATTTATGAACATTGTGCATGCACAATTGCACATTAAAGGTCATTTTAATTAAAGAGCAAATTGCACCAAATTGTTATGAGGTTTGCTAGTTAATTGACACTCACCTCCTCTGCTGTTAGTCAGACTTAACTGTTAACCATGTTTGACCGACAAAATTAAGGGTATTTTCATCATTTCAAACTTATTTAAAAAAAAAAATTAAAAGTTAGAATTTGTTCTCTTCAAATATAATTTTAAAATTCTACCATGTATCACAAGTTTGACAAAAACTTGCTAAATTCTACCCCGTATCACAAGTTTGACAAAAACTTGCTCTCTTATAATCTTCCAAACCCCATCACATCCGGAAAACAACATTTATGAACATCGTGCATGCACAATTGCACATTAAAGGTCATTTTAATTAAAGAGCAAATTGCACCAAATTGTTATGAGGTTTGCTAGTTAATTGACACTCACCTCCCCTGCTGTTAGTCAAACTTAACTGTTAACCATGTTTGACCAACAAAATTAAGGATATTTTCATCATTTCAAACTTATTTAAAAAATAAATAAAAAAAGTTAGAATTTGTTCTCTTCAAATATAATTTTAAAATTCTATCATGTATTACAAGTTCGACAAAAACTTGCTAAATTCTACCCAGTATCACAAGTTTGATAAAAAATTGCTCTCTTCAAATATAATTTTAAAATTCTACCCCGTATCACAAGTTTGAAAAAACTTGCTCTCTTATAATCTTCCAAACCCCATTACATCCGGAAAACAACATTTATGAACATCGTGGATGCACAATTGCACATTAAAAGTCATTTTAATTAAAGAGCAAATTGCACCAAATTGTTATGAGGTTTGCTAGTTAATTGACACTCACCTCCCCTGCTGTTAGTCAAACTTAACTATTAACCATGTTTGACCAACAAAATTAAGATATTTTCATCATTTCAAACTTATTTAAAAAATAAAAAATAAAAAAATAAAAAAAAGTTAGAATTTATTCTCTTCTAATATAATTTTAAAATTCTATCATGTATCACAAGTTTGACAAAAACTTGTTAAATTCTACCCCATATCACAAGTTTGATAAAAACTTGCTCTCTCCAAATGTAATTTTAAAATTCTACCCCGTATCACAAGTTTGACAAAAACTTGCTCTCTTATAATCTTCCAAACCCCATCACATCCGGAAAACAACATTTATGAACATTGTGCATGCACAATTGCACATTAAAGGTCATTTTAATTAAAGAGCAAATTGCACCAAATTGTTATGAGGTTTGCTAGTTAATTGACACTCACCTCCCCTGTTGTTAGTCAAACTTAACTGTTAACTATGCTTGACCAACAAAATTAAGGTTATTTTCATCATTCCAAACTTATTTTAAAAAATAAAAAGTTAGAATTTGTTTTCTTCAAATATAATTTTAAAATTCTACCATGTATCACAAGTTTGACAAAAACTTGCTAAATTCTACCCCGTATCACAAATTTGATAAAAACTTGCTCTATTCAAATATAATTTTAAAATTCTACCCCGTATCACAAATTTAACAAAACCTTGCTCTCATAATCTTCCAAACTCCATCACATCAAAAAAACAACATTTATGAACATCATGCATGCACAATTGCACATTAAAGGCCATCAAGTAAGCATACTTGATTATTATTTTTCTCTAATAAATACTTGCAAAAATTAATATAATAACTCAAACTTAAGACTATAACACAATAAAATAGTAAATAAATAGTACTAATTAACCTTACATAAAAAAAGAGATTTTTCGAAAAAGAAAAAATATATATATATTGATTTAATTACCTTCAAAATAACGACTTCTAAATTTTTGTATCAAGAGAGTTTTAAATTTTTTTTATTTTTTTTTTTAGATATAAAAAAGGATTATTTATGACAAAGATGAGTATTGCTAGGATTCAACCCACTGCCACCCTTGATCCAATGTTGTTGTTGTAAGAAATGATAAATGCGTTTTTATCGGGGTGAGCCTTTAAAAAAAAATTATTTGTATATGGTTAGCCATTTTTAAAGTCATTTATGGGTTGAGTTTTCATTGGTGGGCCTTTTGAAAAAACATATATATATATATATATATACATATAGTAAGCCATTTTTAAAGTCATTTATGAGTCTATTTTGTTTAAAATCTTATATGGACTATATTTTAAAATTAATATTTTTTAACTACAATTTGGGGGCCCTTTACAATCGGGGGCCCTAGGCAGTTGCCTCACTGGGCTCCCCCTAGGGTCGGGCCTGTATATAACATTAAAATGTTAACCAATAAAAAAAATAAATTATCATACATAAAATGTGATATATATATATATATATATACAAAATAGGTGATAATATTATCTTGTCCCTTTATTATTTTTATAATATAAATTAACTAATAATTTTTGTTTCCATAATTCTATTGACCATGAAAATAAGATGCAAAATCAATCCATTTTAATATTTTAATTTTCTATTATTTCATATATTATTACCTAATCTAATGTGTATTATATATATAATATATTTATTTTTTAGATTTCACTAGAACAAACTAAGTAAATATTGAACTCTTATAGTTACTACCTATATTATTTATATTGTTAGGTTAATTATTAATATGATTTTGATGAATTTATTTTATTATTTAAATTTTGTTCAAAATTATTATAAGTTAATTTGGTTTGACATGAATATTATAAAATTAAATTACAAGTATGTAAATAATTGTGATTTAAATATATCAATGGTATAATGATATTTTAATTAAGCTATTGAAATTTATATTTTATAAGCCGGGAACTATTAAAATATTATTTTCAGTTATGCATACCGTTAAGAATAGGCATAGGTTTTGCAACAAAATAAAAGATGTTTTATCATACACTTTTTAATAATTATGTAATTGAAATGAAAATTAGAAATAAATTGGTTATAAATAATTTTCTATTTTCTAGATATAAAATAGAGTTAATGTTTATTTTATTTATTTATTTGTATCATTACTTTTAACACCGAATGGTATCTCATTTTGTTGAAAAATATCGGGTGTGGGATTTCACACTTTTTCTTATGCGGGATTCCACATTTTTTCTTATGCAGGATTCCTACTGATATTATTTGAAGATCGTGTGACCTACAATATTAATTTTTGTTTTGACCCCCTAAAAACCAAAATTCTGGCTTCGCCCCTGTATATATATATTATCGCATATGAGTTGCATGTGATCGCACAACTAAAGTTGCACATTAGAATGATCAATCCAATGGTCATAATATACTCTAAATTCATTTATTTTTCCCATCATTTGATTAAAAGCAAATAGGTGGATGAATTTTTTTAAGTCACAAAATTTAAGTCAAACGTTTATGTTAATGATTTAATCTCTAAGGGCCGGTTTGATGTTTTGTATTGTATTGTATTAGTTAATACAAAATGGAGACATTAAAAAAAATATATAAAGGAGAGAGAAATAATAATAATTATATTAATAGTAGTACTGTATATTTTTGAAATAAAGCATTAATTTTTTATAATTAAAGCATATTCATTTAACAAGTCTCACATGCCATAGATAAAATAAGGTTTGTCTAGTGGTATGCCGTCCCTCACACTTACAACACGAGTTATGAGTTCGAGTCTCTCCCCCTCACCAAAACCCCGAATTATTATAATATTAAAAATATAAAATATAAAAAATTCTCACATGACAGTTACCTAACTACATTAATAAAAATAAATAAATAAAATAAAACACACAAGTCAAAAATAGTGAAAACATCAAAACGACGTTTACAGTTTTTGTTTAATAAATGTGAAAATTGCTGTTTCCGTTCTTTCTTTTTGTTTTGAAATAGTTTCTAACTGTTTTGAATTTTGAGAAATAGAAATGCAATTGTAAAACGATAACAGTGTTCTAAAAAAAAAGAGTACTACGCAATTGTAATTGGAGCCCACTAAACATTGCTCACCAATAAAATGAAAATCCTAAAATATTGGGCCGGGCCCAAATATCCAATTGGCAATAGCCCATGGTCTAAACTAAACTAAATTAGGTCAAAACTAAAATCTTGCAATCTCCCTCCACGTCACCTATTCTTTCACACGTGTTTATTGGTGATTGGAACAGACGTCGTGTCCACTTAGACACGTATGAATTTGCCCTCTCTACAAAAACCAACCATAAAATAAAAAAAACATTCGAATCTGCTCTGTTTTTTTTTTTCAGACCCATCTCCCATCTCTCTCTCCCTCTCTCTCTCTGTTATTCTACGGTTAGTAAATCTTCGAATTGATACGGTGAGCTTCTCGATTTTGATCTACATTTCATTTCTTGGTTTTCGATTTCGATTTTATCGACGAATTCTGTTCTCACCTTCGAGTGTGAATCGATTGATTTCTCCTTTTGTTGATTTTTTCTCGATTTTGTGTGATCTGTGATCTAAGTGGTGTTTGTTTAACTTTTAGATCTAGAATTGAAACGGAGATTTTCATTTTTGATTTTTCGGCATAGCCAATCGAAATGCTTTTGTATATCTGATGCATGTGTCTGTTAGATCTGTTCGGTTTATGTATGTATATATGTATTCATGCATGTATGTGTATGATAGTATCATTTTGTTTTTCTGCGAAATCGCAAAGTATGAATGGCATCTTCCAATGTGGATCCATGAAGATCAAGACAGCATTTTGATAATCGAATTTAATTTTTATTTCCATAAACGTTTTCAATAACCAATAGCACAACCTGCAACTGAAAGCAGAGTAAATGAACCTATAGAAGCAAGGAACGAGAACGTTGAAGGTCAGGAATAAACTTGAACTCAACTAAGGGGACCACTCTCACCTTAGATTTCAGAGAAATTTAAGAGAGAGACTTTTTTCGATTACTTTGAATATTGCAGACAATAACTTACTACCTCTTTTCATTAATGAATTGAAGTTTTATATATAAAAAATACCGGTTCTCACTTTCTCCTAAATTTAAGCAATTAATTAACCCATTAACTTAATATTTTACTATTTAAAAATAGATTAAACAACAACATAAAACATACAAATAAAATTAAAATAAATAAAATAACTATCAAATAAAATTAATAGGATTGTATCATTCATTCTCCCTTAAAAAATCCTTGTCCTCAAGGATTTTGAATGGATTCACTGTCTCCTTCACTTCTAATTTAAAATTTAAATATAATGATGTCTTGAACTTCTTTTGAAGATACTCCTCTAATTCAATCCTGAATTTATTCTCGTTAGCATCCAATCTTGAGAATTTGTTGCGATGATGTTTAGGACCACATCCACCTTTAGAAGTAATTAATCTTACCTTGCAACGTTCTTGAACACCTTCACGGTGTGTTTTAATTGCCACGTATTTGCATTGTTGGTGACCTTGACTTTCAACCAATTAAAGATAGAGAATTTTCTTCATCTCCTTTTACATGTTTGACAGCTTGGTCATTTGATTATGATTCTAACTTTGCACTTAGCATGCGCCAGATTTCTTCAATCTTGCACAAACGTAGTTATTTAATAAACATGAATTTCACCATATTCTTCGTATGCTCAATCTCTAGTAGGATTATTTGCTTCTAATTAGCCGTTTGCTTTGCTGAGTTGACAATTAGTGTTTTCCCTGTAAATTGATGGGTGAGTTTCTCCGATTTCTCAATGACATGGCACATGAGTTCTTTCTGACCAGTAGAGAGAGTGTACATGGGATTCTCAAATGCGTTGACTCAATCATACAGCTCCATATTCCCTGGCTCTGATAAAATTAATAGGATAGTATTGGATACATGCATCGGATGCGCCTAAGAACTTCTTCATGATAAAACCTTGCTTATGGGTTTTGTCGGGTAAAATTAAATTTTTAAAAAGAAAAATTAATTTTTTTAAAAGAAAAATAAATCAATAAAATGTAAAAAATTATTTTTCTCAAAAGAAAAGTTTTAATATTTTAAAGATAAGATAATAAGATATAGTAAACGAGGTCTAACAAAAAAGAAGACGACATTTTCATATAAAACAAATTACTTAAACTAAAATTTTGATTTCTAAAAAATATTTCAGTATAAAATAAAATAAATATTCAAAAAGAAGACAATTTTGTATCCCAAATATATTAATAAATTTAATAATTTGATAGTTACAAGATGACGTACATTAGTCGATAATAATTTTAAAAATATATACGGATTTAAAAACAAAACATATATCAGTATATATTGTAGGTATGTTTTTTATTTCACATTGAATTTAATAATTATGTGTTTTTTATTTTGAACTTATAATTTTGATTATGTATAAGATCATATTTTAGATTATGTATGATATTATTATATTAATTACTTTATTATGTATACAAATACCGTAGTCAATGAATTATTAAAATATAAAAAAAATGATTCACGTTATTTATTTCAATTTAAATTTTATATGATAAAAATAAAATAAATAAGTATTCAAAAGAAGACAAAGACATGTCCAAAAAAATTAAAATTTTGATAGATGAATGTTGTGGCAACATAGTCCAATACGTTGTAGTGTGGTGGAGTAGAGTTTTTATTTTTATTTTTAAAAATATTATCTTATATATAATTTAGTGAGGTTAATAATTAAATACACCAGCTGACCAGCATAAGTTGGGACTATAAGATTTTATTATTTAAACGATGTTATTAATTTATCAGGCAGGTTTTATTGTAACAGAAAAACTATGTTGACTTTAATTAACTTATAGAAAGACTGAAATGCCCAAACATTTATCAAATTTTGAACTGAAAATACATCAAATAAAATCAAAATTCAATGGAATTTTTATTTTAAACAAGAAAAATTGGTTCAAGCATTTTTGAAATTGGTGGAAAATTTTAATATGTATATTTAAGTTTTTTAAAACAAAAAGTAAATTCTTGTTCAAATTATATTTAGTTGGAAAGGTCAAAAATACCCTTCCACTACACTGTTTGTTATTAAGGGACTGTTTGGTATGAGGTAATCAAAATAATGTGATTCCTGAGAAAATTAAACACAATAATGTGATTCCTGAGAAACTTGTATACACGTGTTTGGTTGTACATGGAAATATTATGTCGGATTCTTGGAAATATCAAGTAACAGTGTTTGGTTATACATGGGAATTTTTTTTATTTTTTATTTTAAATCTTTTGAATCAATTTTGATTTTTTTTTTTTCATTTTTGTCCTTAATTACATAAAAAAAAAATTAATATATAAATAAATAAATAAATAAATAAAAATAAAAACATTTACATATTCAATATTCACCGTCCATCTCTAAAATAGATGGTAGAGATTGAATCTGGAAATGATGATGATTAAAAAATCACATTTACAGAGCAACAAAAAAAATCGAACCTAGGTTTGTAAAAAGAAAAAAACATCAATCTCAGAAACACAGCCACCATTATTAATAAAATCAAATATCAGTCACCAACACCTAACAACCATCATCAAGTACCAATCACCAACACCCAATTCAAACACCTAATCCAAATGCCCAAACCATAATCAAATTTTAGTCACCATCACCCCAATATCCAAAGGGTCGATTTTTGAATTTGGGTGTGTTTAGCCATCTGGGTCGGTTTTTTAATCTAGGTGTGTTTGATTTCTGTTTGATTTCTTCTCTCCCTGTAAAATCAACACAAAGGGTCAAGCCCCAAATTCTTGATTTCCTCTTCAGAAATTCGGTACCAAAAATCTTCTAATGTTAGGGCAAAAAAGATAGGATTTTTTTTTTTTGTTTTGTTTTTTTGTGGGGGGGGGGGGGGTGGTGTGTGGGGGGTGGGTGTTGTGTGTGTGTGAAGGAAAATGGATCACATGGCTTCAATCCAAAATCCTTGATTACTACAATGAAATAATTTTGGAACCCAAAAAGAGAGAAAAGATTGAAGGTTGTGCAGACAAAGATTGGATTTTTTTGAGGAATTGGTCAAATGGGTTGGTTTGGAAAAATGAAAATTTACATGATTAATTTATTACAAACCAGAAAAAAAAAATATAGAAATAGAAGGAAAAAAAAAAGTTGAAGAATGAAGAAGAAGAAAAGAATTGAATAAAGAATGTTATCAATTAGTTTTTTTTTTTTTTAATGTGGGTGTGTCCCACTGTGGGAATCAGATGTTAGAGGTTAATGCGATTCCCATGGGATTCACTTTCCTAGGAATTAAAAATACAAAAATAGTAACAAATATGAGAATGTTATCAGATTCTCGAATCAAAAATGCAAACCTATGGCCAGGTTGGTATTGATTTTGATAAGCTTATTAAAATCAACTTATTTTACATTTTTGGAATAGAATGTTGTTTGGTAAAACCTTCTAAAAGTGATTATGTAAGAATCTACCTTGATTTGATAGTGATTTTGAGAAGTAAGTAAGGGGTTACTTCTCAAAAGTGATTATGAAATAATCAATTTTACCATTTAATGAATGATTTAAAATACTCGAATTACCCTCATTAGTTTAACAGATAGATTTGTCCATATATGTTTTTCCTAAACTGATATCTTTAATGTTATTTGGATTTTCAATTTAATGCTTACCATTATATTTTAGTATTTTTATTATTTTACCGGTGTGCATGTTCAATTATTAGGATAAAATAGATCATGGTACCCCAAGGGATGGTGCAGCTGGCAGAGGTGAACCCAAGAAAAATTTACCGTCCGGGCTAAATTATATATAGAGAGAGAGAGAGAGAGAGAGAGAGAGAGAGAGAGAGAGAGAGAGAGAGAGAGTATATAGTTTTTTCCTTGGCATGCACTAACATTATAAAGTCAGCTCCTTAGCTATCAATAGTTGGATTTATTGACTGTTGTTTAGATAATATATTATAATGCTTAATTAATGGCTCACAAATTCTTGCACTAAATTTATTAAAATCAGTGTGTACCGTAGAGAAAACCCTTGTTATCGTGTTCCTTAATGTAGATAGATATAATGAAGTGTAAGACATGCTACCTATTGATTAAGAATAATTTATATATACATATATATATATAATTCTTGATGAAAGTATTTTTTATTTTTTTTTAATAAAGATGACACCAACTCAATAATAGACTACTTAGAATATGAAATATATTGTAAAATTTATGCATAAACAATTTTTTTAACTTGTAGTTAAAAAATTATTTAAACTAGCTAATAACTTAATTCTATAATATTAGAAGTCATAATATTATGTATATTTTTATAACTTACTTTTAAAAACAAAATAGTTATATTTCACTAAATAGACAAAATATCATATTAGTGTAATATTATTAAACCTTAGGGGTTTTATGTAATTATCCATTTACATATTATTATTATTATTTTGGGAGGGCTGCTCGGGCTACAGCCCATGGCAGCCCTCTCATATGCCTGCCTCTGATCTCTAGTCACTAAGGCAAGCCGTAAACTCGAACGTTCTGGGTTCGATCCCTGGTAACCATGTTTCTATTTGGGCTATTGGAGGTTTACCTGACTATTAACTTCAGGGTCTCGTGAGATTAGTCGAGGTACGCGCAAGTTGGCCCGGACACCCACGGATACCAAAAAAAAAAAAAAAAAAAAAATCATGGCCACTCAAAGGTCTGATTGTTTAATTATTAAAAAAAAAAAAAAGATAATTTGATGCTGAAACAGGAGGAAGCCATAAAATGAATTACTTTTATACAAGTATAATGTTATTATATATATTATCAATTAATTTTATGTGAATGATATAAAATTTAACTTTTTGATATTTATATCTACTTTATTTTATATTAAAAATACTTAAATATATAATTTTATTTTTAAAATAAAATATATTGGTTAAATAGTGATTTGGTTTTTGAATAAAATACAAAATTGAACAATATAATGTCTAATGTGGTCATTATATACCGCCACAACAGTTTGATAATATAACGTACCAAACATATATACAGTACTTTTAAACCTCACAGCAGTTTAAAAATTACGGTTTATCAAACGTTTACATGCTTAATTTTACAGTTGATTATTCCCTCAGCACAGCTAACCGTGATTATTTCAGAAGCTACAGAAATACCAAACTAGCCTAGTAACAAATATAGGAATGTTATTAGATTATTATTCTCATGCAAACATTACCCCATACCCAATGACCCCTAAGGATCCAAGTTAAAAGCAAGAGAGGTTAGTCTCCCATCGCAATCAACTCAAACCTGAGGAGTACTAGTCAGTGCATGTACATAATTAATATAACAATGTGAAGTTTTAGCTTTGTAGAAAGTTATGCTATAAAATTTATGAAACGAGAAAAATGAAAAAAAGGAAGTTTTACTGTAGACGACTTTGACCAAGACCTGAGCAAGATGCATGTATCATGTATGTACTGGTAATTAAGAAATTTCAGTAGAAGAAGCATATGGTGGGCTGATGACTAATCAACTTAGGTTGTGCTCATTTTGTTTTCAAAAAATAAAAACAAAATGAAAAATAAAACCAGTGATAAAATTTAAAAATTTAATAAATAATTTTTAAATGTTTTCCATATTTTTATTTTGTTTTTCACTATAAAAAAAATAATAATAATAAAAGTTACTTTATTTCTTCTTCTTCTTCAACAATTTCGACATCACTCTTCTTCTTCTTCTTCTCCGATTTGCTCCTCCAATGCCGTTCTTCTTCTTCTTCTTTTTCGGTCTTGGTACTGCCGATCCGCTCCTCCAAGAGCAGATCAGTTCATATATTATTATTTTTTTTTCCTTTTTTTTCTATTTTGATTTCAGATAGAAAAGAAAGACATCTCTTTCCTTGGACCTAAGAACGAAAATCTTCTCCATAACACATTCCATTCTTATTTACAATCATAAGTAGTTGCAAATCTTCATCATAAACAGAGAAAAAAAAAAAGAAGCTTTATTTATAAATAAATAAATAAAAAGGGTGAGTTTTTTACAAGACATTATTAAGTTTTTTTTTTTTTTTTTTTTTTTGTTAAATAAAGAGATGTCTTCGGGAAGTTTATCTATCAAATATATATATATATATATATGTATATAAGTAATTTTCCAATTAGAACTTTTACAATGCACTTATGCACACTTTAAGCACCTTTTAATGAAATTGTATGAAATATATTGAATCTTGATTTAATTTTTTGTATGGATGGTTAAAACATTGAAATACATTTATGAGAAAAAAAAAAATTTAAATTTGGGTGCAAGAATTTTTTTTTTTTTTTTATTTATAAGATAAAACATTTAAAAATAGGGAAATATAATAAAAAATAGTTCTCAAATCCAAAAAAATTCCAAAATTTTACCAAATGTGTATTTTAATTTTCTTAGAGTGCATACAAAAAATCTCATCAAAAGGTGCTTAAAGTATGCATTGTAAAAGCACTCATTGGAAAATTATTATTATTATTATTATTATTATTATTATATATCACATCAAGATAATTTAACAAAAAAATCTTGGAGGAGCAGTTATTTAAAATTTAAAATCACAATATTCATTCTCAAAGATTTTATGGTTATTATGAGATTTTTATTTCTAAATCATGAGTATAATTATTTGTGATGAATTATTGACCCATCTTTATTCAAATTAAAAAAATTACAATAGAAAAAGTAATAGGAAAATTATACAATTTTTGATATTGTTCGGTTAACCTAACAAACGCGTTTTCTTCGTTTTCATTTTCAGAATACAGCTTTCAATATATTCTACCAGAAGAGTTTTTAGAATTCGAAACTGAAATTAAAAAACACTATTTTCATTTTCATTTTTCTTTTCCAAAAACTGCAAATGAAAAACGCTTACAGGACTCACTTTTAGTCTCCCACCACAATTAACTCAAACCTGAGGAGTACTAGTCAGTTTACGTACATAATTAATAGGACAATGGGAGGCTTTAGCTTTTAGAAAGTTATACCATAAAATTTATTAAACGAGAAAAGCAAAAAAAATAAAGTTATACTGTAGACGACTTTGACCAAGACCTGAGCAAGATGCATGTTTGTACAGGAAATTAAGAAATTTCAGTAGAAGAAGCATAAGGTGGGCTGATGAATAATCAACTTAATTAGGTTATGTTTAATTAGACACGTTGGTGAATTGGTCCTCTGGAGTAATAATTATATAAAGGACTATGATCAATAATTCAATAGAGAATATAAACCACAATTAAAGTTGGAGTTGGAGTTTAAATGGGATTGAGTGGAATGTGTCTCCGATTAGTGTTGTTGCAATTGCTACTGTTAATGGTAGCTAATGCATCACTAACAACTGATTATCAAATAGCCAAGTCTGGCTGCCCCACTGAATGTGGAGAACTCAAATCAATCCCATATCCATTCGGCACAAAACCTGGTTGTTTCCTTAATGAAGATTTCTTAATCGATTGCGTCAACAACTCCATCCCTCGTATACCATCTCAGGGGAACACAAATTCATCAAGTCTAATTGTCACCAACATATCCATGGAAGGCCAGATCCAAGTTCAGAGCTTTGTATCAGAACACTGCTATGATGAAAATGGGAGGAAGTACAAGAACAGCACCGTCTTCTTTGGGGTGAGCAAAGCCATCATCTCTGACACCCAAAATAAGTTCACAGTCATTGGCTGTGATTCTTATGGATACATCCAAGGTATGATAGGTGAGAAAAATTATAAAGCGGGGTGTATATCCTCGTGTGAGAGGCTAAGTGATGTGACTGATGGATCCTGCTCTGGCTTTGGATGTTGTCAGATAGATATCCCTAAAGACTTGAAACGAATTAGAGTCAAGGCCTATAGCTTTGAAAGACATGAAAACGTATCGCATTTCAATCCATGCAGCTATGCGTTTGTTATTGAAGATAGCCAATTCCATTTCTCTTCCAGCAATCTGTCCAGTATCTCAGAAACAGTTCCTACAGCGGTTGATTGGGCAATAACTGGGCAAGGCAACTGTACACAAGCAAAGAGCAATCCAAGTTTATTTGCATGTAAAGAAAATAGCTTTTGTGATGATCAAACAACTGTTACCAACAATACCGGTGGTTATCTTTGCAAGTGTCGAGATGGTTACCAAGGGAATCCATACCTCCCTGATGGTTGCCAAGGTACTTCAACTATTTCTTATAACATAACAAATGTTTATTATTATCATTCTGCTCTATGTAAATTTACTTAGCTTCAAATGATTTGCAGACATCGATGAATGTAAACTAGGGAATCATGAGTGCGATGAAGAAGCTCAATGTGAAAACATTCAAGGGAGTTATAGGTGCATACCCAATCAGTTTGTGACTAAGATCGTTGTTGGTAAGTACGTATATACTACAAACTGGGCCGTCTATTTATAATCTGTTTGTGAATATTAATTCATTCTCTTTTATTATATATTATTTTGATGTGATTATCCTAATTCTACTTCTATCTCTTATTTCTATTCTCCTGAAGTGGTGTACCATATCCTAATGAAAATTTGAAATGCTTTGCAAGCAGGTGTTGGCCTAAGCTTTGTGATGCTGCTTGTCCTTAGCTCTTGGATCTACATCATGATAAAGAAGAGAAGGCTCATCAAACTAAAAGAAAAGTTTTTTCAGCAAAATGGAGGTTTTCTTTTACAACAACAACTCTCTAAACGAAGTGGAACTACTTGTGGTACAGCAAGAATCTTCAATGCAGAAGAACTACAGAAGGCGACCAACAACTTTGATGAGAAAAGAATCATCGGCAGAGGAGGATATGGAACAGTATATAAGGGATTTTTAACAGACAATAACCCAGTGGCAATAAAGAAATCGAAGATAGTGGATCAAAGCCAAATTGAGCAATTCATTAATGAGGTAACAGTATTGTCACAAATTAACCATAGAAATGTGGTTAAGCTATTGGGTTGTTGTTTAGAGACAGAAGTCCCTTTACTGGTTTATGAATATGTTACCAATGGCACTCTTTTTGAGTATATCCATAACAACGACAATGCACCCACCATTCCTTGGGAGACACGGCTACGGATAGCAGCAGAGACTGCTGGAGTGCTTTCCTATTTGCACTCTGCTGCTGCTACGCCAATTATTCATAGAGATGTGAAGTCTTCTAACATACTCTTAGATGATAACTTCACTGCAAAAGTGTCTGATTTTGGAGCCTCAAAGTTGGTTCCAATGGATGTAACTCAATTATCCACAATGGTCCAAGGCACTCTTGGCTACCTGGACCCTGAATACTTGCACACTAGCCAACTAACTGAAAAAAGTGATGTCTACAGTTTTGGAGTTGTCCTTGTCGAGTTAATGACAGGAAAGAAAGTAGTTTCATTCGACAGGCCAGAACAGGAGAGAAGTCTGGTCATATATTTTCTTTTCTTGTTGAAACAAAGTTCCTTGTTTGAAATTCTTGAGAATGGTATAGTAAATGACGATAATAGAGAGCAGATGAGAGAAGTGGCTGAGCTAGCAAGAAGGTGTTTAATAGTAAAAGGGGAAGAGAGGCCTACAATGAAGGAAGTGGCAATGGAATTAGAGGGATTGAGAAGGATGAATACACACTTGTGGGATAACATTGAAGTGAACATAGAAGAGACAGAGCACTTGCTTTTTGAGTCGTCCAATGGTGGTGATGGTAGCAATTCAAACGTTGCGTATGATAGCATGAAAGACCACGCACGTGTAGCTTTTGATGGTGGGCGATAATATAGATTAAAATAGTTTTTTTGTTTTTCAATTTTCTGTAACTTTTATATTACTTTGATTTTGCAGCTTGCTTGTCATTTTTGTTAAAACTCTGTGCCACCGCCGCTGTAAAATTGTAATTTATATATGTTTTACGATATCAAATAATTTACTTTTATCATTTAAAGTTGTTCAACATCTTTTATTTGTCATGGTACAATTATATTAATGTAACACTAAAAAATATATTAGAAACAGAACACTTACGTTTTACCAAAAATTTTGTTAAGAAATGCGTTTTTTCACAAGTAAAAAACATATATCCAGTTACATAAAAAATAAAAATTAAAAAAGATTATTTATGAAATGTTAGTGGATTAAATCTTCAAAACTATCGTAAATTAGAAAGTGTATTAATTAAGGAATAGATTATGGAGAAGTTTTGATAAGTGCATATACTTTAAATCAAAGTATGTAAATCTTATGGTACACGTTCTTCGTCCTAATATATTTTATATCAGGATAAACTGACAATAGAAAAACTATTATGTTATATATATATACATATATATATATTATAGTATATGAGTTGAATGTGATCACACAACTAAAGTTACACATTAGAATGATCAATCCAATGGTCGTAATATACTCTAAATTCATTTATTTTTCCCATCATTTGCTTTTAACATTAATTTAATCTCTAAGGGCTCGTTTAATACTCCGTATTGTATCGTATTAGCTAACATAAGATGGACACATTTAAAAAAATACAAAAGGGAGAGAAATAATAATAATAATTATTATTATTATTATTACTATAGTAGTACTGTATATTTTGGAAATAAAGCATAATTTTTTTTAGGATCAGAGCATATTCATTTAACAAGTCTCACATGCCACCGATAAAATGAGGTTTGTTCAGTGGTATGCCACCCCTTACACTTACACCATGAGATTGTGTGTTCAAATCTTTCACTCTCACCAAAATCCCAAATTATTGTAATATATATATATATCAATAATACTAAACATCTCACCTACAATCCCACCATTTCCATTCCAACACATGTGGCAGCTGATGTGTCACTTGGTGAGTGGACACACATTAATTGATACTTAGAGCATCTCCAATGCAAACATGGCTTGTGAAAAAAAGAGATGCCACATAGGATAAACAGATGTCATGTTAATAATTGTGTCTCCAATGCAACCGTACATATTCAACCTCAAGCTGACGTGGCAAAAAAAACATTAGACATTGTCAACATGACCGTCCACTTTCAAACGGTCTGTTGCACAGCTATTTTTTAGGTTGACTCAGCAAACATTTAAAACTGACATTAATTTTTCATATATTTTTGATAAGAAAATAAAATAAAAAAATAAAACAGGAAAAAAAGATGGACACATCATTAAAAAAATTATGTTTTAGACGGAAGCATTGGAGACCAAATTTTAAGTTAATTGTCAATCAAGTCTATTTTTATGCCACATAGGAAGCAAGTCCCTTAACATTGTTGCCATGTCAACAATTATTAGTATGCAAGCCACTTTTGCATTGGAGATGCTCTTATCTCTCTTACTCATGTATTCACTCATCAATTAATGTTTGTCCACTCACCAAGTGACACCTCAACTGCCACGTGTGTTGGGATGAAAATGGTGGGATTATAGGTGGGATGTGTAGCATTACTGTGTATATATATATATATATAATTCTCACATGACAGTTACCTAACTACATTAATAATAATAAATAAATAAACACACAAGTCTAAAATAGTGATGTCTGACAGTTACGTAACTACATTAATAATAATAAATAAATAAACACACAAGTCTAAGGGGCTGTTTGTTTTTTTCCCAATAAGACTTATTACCTCTTATATCTTAAATTAAGATAAATCAGTTTGTTTGTTTTTTCAACTTATATCTTATTTTAAGATATATATGTCTTTTAGAAAAAGTAAAATTTTTTTACTTTTATCTTATTCAAAAAGTGATACAGTAGAGTTTTTTAATAAATTTCCACAAATGTCTTATAACAATTCATACATTTATGATTTTATCCCACAAAATAAAATACTAAAAATCAATTTTCCAAAAATTCCCAATTTTGAAGAAACCGTAACACAACCTAATCAATTTTATATTTGTAATAAGTCATCTAAAATGAAAAAAAACAAACATATCATAATATCTTAATTTATAAGACTTATCCATATATCTAATAAATTAAGGTCTTATAAGACTTTAGACAAAAAAACAAACAGCCCCTAAAATAGTGAAAACATCATAATGACGTTTACAGTTTTTGTTTAATAAATGTGAAAATTACAGTTTTTCTAACTTCTTTCTTTTTGTTTTGAAATAGTCTCTTAACTGTTTTTCATTTTCCTTCAAAAAAAAAAACAAAAAAAAAAAACTGTTTTTCATTTTGAGAAATAGAAATGCAATTGTAAAACGATAACAGTGTTAAAAAAAAAAAAAAAAAAAAAAAGAAAAAAAAAAAAAGAAAGTGTTACGCAATTGTAATTGGAGCCCACTAAACATTGCTTTCCAATAAAAATGAAAATCCTAAAATATTGGGTCAAGCCCAAATATCCAATTGACAAAACTAAATTAGGTCAAAACCAAAATCTTGCCATCTCCCTCCACGTCACCTACCCATTCACACGTTTCTATCGATGATTGGAATAGACGTCGTGTCTACTTAGACACGTATGAATTTGCCCTCTCCACAAAAACCAACCATTAAAAAAAAAAAAAACATTCGAACCTGCTCTGTTTTTTTTTTTTCCAGACCCATCTCCCATCTCTCTCTATTATTCTGCGGTTCGTAAATCTCCGAATTGATACGGTGAGCTTCTCGATTTTGATATACATTTCATTTCTTGGTTTGCGATTTCGATTTTATCGACGAATTCTGTTCTTACCTTCGAATGTGAATCGATTGATTTCTCTTTTTGTTGATTTTATCTCGACTTTGTGTGATCTGTGATCTAAGTGGTGTTTGTTTAACTTTTAGATCTAGAATTGAAACGGAGATTTTCATTTTTGATTTTGCGGCATAGCCAATCGAAATGCTTTTGTATATCTGATGCAAGTGTCTGTTAGATCTGTTCGGTTTATGTATGTATAATGTATGTATGTATTCATGCATGTATGTGTATGATAGTATCGTGTTGTTTTTCTGCGAAATCACAAAGTATGAATGGCATCTTCCAATGTGGATCCATGAAGATC
This sequence comes from Acer campestre, assembly GCA_954870605.1. Taxonomy (NCBI): domain Eukaryota; kingdom Viridiplantae; phylum Streptophyta; class Magnoliopsida; order Sapindales; family Sapindaceae; genus Acer; species Acer campestre. The sequence goes on from OX940801.1 coordinate 31,484,153, forward strand.
TAGACAGCATTTTGATAATCGAATTTAATTTTTATTTCCATAAACGTTTTTAATTTTTTTTTTTTTAATGTATAAACGTTTTCATTTTTTTTTTTTAATGTATAACGTTTTCATTTTTTAAGAGACTGTTTTTGATGTGTAAAATTTTCAGAATCTTACTAAAAAGATTTAATTTTTATAGGAAATGTAGAGAAATTTTATTAGTGTTCGAGTAATCCACTAGTAGATCAATTATATAACAGCATCCAGATTAGCTTGGATAAAGAAAAAGTAAAGAAAGTGTAATGAATTGGGTTGAAACCAAATTTAGATTTTTTTAGTGCATTAGAGTTTGTTATTGTGTCTTGGCAACATTTTCGTGGGTTTACAGTTTAGTCTTGTGATGTCCTCTTAGCCAGAATTTTGTTTTGACGTCATTTATTAATGGAGGACAATGAAGAAATAGTGTCACAGATGCTGTGCCAATAACTGCCCAGCTCTCTGCTGCTGGTGGTTCAGCAGCTTTGATGTTTGCCTTACTCATCTGAGTGTCCTCTTTAACTTTGTAAAGTTTTCGTGTTAAATGTGGGACAGTTCACTGTGAAGAACTGGTGTGCATTGATAATATTGGTGTAAATTACGTTATTAATTTATGTAACCCTCTACAAATGGGTTGTGCAGGTTGGTTTGGTTTAGTTTAGATCAAATAAGATGGGTGGTGGATTCAGAGTTCTTCATCTTGTCAGGCCTTTCCTTTCATTTCTCCCCGAAGTTCAGAGTGCTGACAGGAAAGTTCCATTTAGAGAGAAGGTGATATACACCGTGATTGCTCTTTTCATTTTCCTGGTATGCAGTCAGCTCCCACTCTATGGCATACACTCGACAACTGGTGCAGATCCATTCTATTGGATGCGTGTTATTCTTGCTTCAAACCGTGGGACTGTAATGGAGCTCGGTATCACCCCGATTGTGACATCTGGACTGGTGATGCAACTCCTTGCTGGGTCAAAGATTATTGAAGTGGACAATAATGTACGCGAAGATCGTGCCCTCCTGTAAGTATACTTACGAGTTATTTATTAATTTATTTGCACTAACAGATTATTTACAATCATTTGACTTTGCAACTGCTCCTCGTTAATATAGATTAAATACCTTTAATTGCTTTCAGTGGGGTTTGATCAGTTGTTTTAGTGCTTGCAGCCCTTGTTGCATAATTGAAAATGATTTTGCTCATTGGTTTTGCAGCTTGTACTGCATGTATTCCACTTAATGACTTTTTTTCCCTTCCAGAAATGGTGCACAGAAGTTGTTGGGTATCCTCATAGCTATCGGTGAAGCAGTTGCTTATGTTCTCTCTGGGATGTATGGTAGCGTTGGCCAACTTGGAGTAGGAAATGCCATTCTTATTATAATTCAGCTTTGCTTTGCGGGCATCATTGTGATCTGTTTGGATGAACTCCTCCAGAAAGGATATGGTCTGGGATCTGGGATCTCCCTTTTCATAGCAACCAATATCTGGTGAGCTTTGAGCCTCTTTTTATAGAACACCTGGTGAAAATTTACTCCTACCAGTCATGACTACTAAGGCGTCTGATTGTCTTATACATGCAAATTATAAATTTGGTGTTTTCTTTCTTTATTTTTTATTCACAATTAATATATGTTACTAAAATTTGAATACTTATGTGGCTTTTATTATTTATTTTCAGTGAAAACATCATCTGGAAAGCATTCAGTCCCACCACCATTAACAGTGGACGAGGAGCTGAGTTTGAAGGTGCTGTTATAGCTTTATTCCATTTGTTGATAACTCGAACCGATAAGGTTCGTGCTCTTCGTGAAGCTTTTTACCGGCAGAATCTTCCGAATGTGACAAACCTGCTTGCTACGGTCTTGATCTTCTTAATCGTGATCTATTTCCAAGGATTCCGTGTTGTCTTGCCCGTGAGATCAAAGAATGCTCGTGGGCAACAGGGTTCATATCCAATCAAATTGTTCTATACCTCTAACATGCCCATCATCTTGCAGTCTGCACTTGTCTCCAACCTGTACTTCATTTCTCAGGTATTGGAGTGTAATGGTCTTATGCGCATGTTAAAGCCTCTGCTGCTTTTTGTTTTTAATCTATCTAATAACATGTGCCTCTACAGTTGCTGTACAGGAAATACAGTGGTAATTTTATTGTGAATCTCTTGGGTAAGTGGAAGGAATCCGAATATTCTGGTGGTCAATTTGTTCCTGTGGGTGGCCTTGCATATTACATCACTGCACCATCAAGGTAACTAAGATCATTTTTATCTTGTTTTAGAAAGGTGCTTCAGTGCTCTGGGCGTATACGCCTGAACCATTCAAATCATGCCATATGGCTGGAGTATCCAATCACATAAAAGATCGTTATTTGAGTGGTTTGGGCATATACGCCAAGGTGCATTGAAGTTTTACTCCTTGTTTTCTCATCTGCTATGCTTGCATTTTCATCGATAAAATTAATGCCTATATTTCCTTGTTTGCTTTACCTGTTGTGTCCAATGATGCCAAAAATGCTCCATTGACAAGTTATATGTACTTTGCAGCTTAGCTGATATGGCAGCCAATCCCTTCCATGCTTTGTTCTATCTTGTGTTTATGTTGTCAGCATGTGCGCTATTTTCAAAAACTTGGATTGAGGTTTCTGGATCGTCCGCAAAAGATGTTGCCAAGCAGCTTAAGGTATGAGTTTATGTTTGCATGTTTACCTGAAGAAAATATCATGCTGAGTGCTGTCACACGTACTCCTACTTTGTTGTGCATTGCTAGTCATGTCATTTATTGTTATATTTGTAGCACCATGACATTTCTTAGTTTCAAACAGAGCATGCAATCCTTTAAGTTGCAGTAAAGATCAAGCTTTAAATAATATTGAGTTGGCTGTTGTAGTATTATGTAGGCAGATTATGTGCTAAATGATAATAGTTGAATCATATGTAACAATTTTTCTCGTTTTACTTTTCCAGGAACAACAAATGGTTATGCCTGGGCATCGGGAGGCAAACTTACAGAAAGAGCTGAACCGCTACATACCCACAGCTGCAGCATTTGGTGGCGTGTGCATTGGTGCACTCACAGTGTTGGCAGATTTCATGGGTGCAATTGGTTCGGGAACTGGAATTCTGCTTGCAGTCACCATAATTTATCAGTACTTTGAAACCTTTGAGAAGGAGAGAGCCAGTGAGCTCGGCTTCTTTGGTTTCTAAGGTTTATTATTAAGACTTGGTCTGAGAAGCGGTTGGTGGTGGTTGGTGGTGCCAAAGAGCTCGCCGTCAATTTTGGAGAGCTAAGAGATATATGTAGGCCCTGTTAAACCCAAAAGGTTCAAGTTAGAATTTTAGCATACTATATGAGGAATTACAAATGTGCATCACCTGGAAAACGTAGGTCTTGTCCTTGTCTACTACCCTCTTTCTCTGTAACAACGTTTGCAAAGAACAGAACAGGGTTTTCTCTGGTGTTCATGTTTCTAAGTTAAGTGACAACTTTTTTGAAAAATCTAATTCCAAAATCTAATTTTTGTTTTCTATTTTCAGTTTTAGTCATACTGAAATGACCAAAATAACCCTGAATTAATTAGATCCTAAAAATGAATTTGTGTCGTCTTATTGCAATCATACGAAACCTGAAAATAGTTTCAATAAAACAATTTCCAGCAAATTTCCGTAATGGTTTGAGAGAGACACCACATGTCGGCTTGACTTGTCAGTTGTCAATGACAAAGGTTTTTGTTTTGTTCCTTTTTTTTATTGGATATACTTTTCATGAATAAATAAGGCATCAAAGCAAGCAGGAGTTGATTTTGCTACTTCCAATTTCCAACTCTCTACACAAATATTGAATCTAATTGCCAGCGATATAATACAAAAAGGATAAACAAATGAAAGAAAGAACAAAGCATAAAGCGACAGAAAATATTTAACAAAGATATCGATCAGAGATTTATATTGAATATTCCTCATCCAGTAATTTCATGACAATTGATTTGTAACCTTTTAATAATAATAATAATAATAATAATAAAATAATGTAGTGAATGGTATATGATAGTTTCAAATCTATTGTTTTATCATCTAGGAATCTAGGATGAAAATGTTAGATAGATAATTTAAAATCTTATCATCTAGGCTCCAGCCTCCCTCAACCGCGAATGGGGCAGGCGAGACCTACTTGGTTCGCGAATTGCACACCTGTGGCACCAACAACTTTTAAGAAGTAGAAACAAGGTTGATGCCACTAGTTTTGTTTGGAATTTCGCAACCCTAACATTCGTATTTTCTTATAATATGTAACTTTCAGATGTTTTTCGCTTCAACATTATAAAAGTGGAAAACATTGAAATCGTTTTTTTTTTTTAATGGGTTTTTCAAAATTGTGTAATGACGAACGAACAAGAATTCTTCCCTATTTTCAAGTGTGGAATCGTAAATTTTAGTCTGGAGAACCATTAAACTAAAACAAAAAAAAAAAATTATGGGGGTCAAAGTGAGAAGGTTTTAAAATTTAATGTTAATTTTTGTTATGTTTTAAAAGAATCGGGGATAATTGCACTAACAGACCTTGATATTAGGTGTAATTACATTTAGAAGCCGAAATCATTATACTTATACTGACAGTTCCTCAAAAGTCAAAAATGTTGACTAACTGATGATATTTGTTAAGATTGTTTATAGATTTTTAACAAATTTCACCCTAACCTGTAAAAATTTAAATTAAGTTCAGTAAATTAATATGTACAGATAATAACTACACAAAATATCATGGATATTGATCAACATCCATGGATTAACCCATCAAAACATGATTTTATTTGTTGGATAGGCTCTCCTCATGAAGATGACATCTGTCCTTTAAGATGTTTTCCAACATTTAATTAATTTATTTTTTTATGTTTTCATAATTAATTTTTAGCTAATTACATATTAGCCCATATTTCAATTTCATAAATAAAGAAAACCCTTTCTTTTTATTTTCAAAATTTTCTTTATATACTAAACTAATAAAACAATAATAAACTAATAAAAGAAAGGACAGATGTCAATTTTACAAATAAAGTAAGAATAATGCTAAATATCTCATCTAAAATTCCACATTTTTCATTCTAATACATGTGGTATATGAGGTGTTAAATTGTGAGTGAATACAAATTAATGATGCTTTATCGCACCTACTACATGTGTCCAGTAATCATTTAATATTTTAATTACCACATGTATTAAGATGAAAAATATGAGATTTTAGATGAAATGTGTAACATTATTGTTAAAGTAATTATACATATATGAAACTTTTGTCCAACAATACACAAATACCTTTTACCATAGTGGTGAATGGTTTAAAGTTAACATTTGAATGTCTTGTCTGAGTAGAACGTCAAAAGGGCTCATATTTATTAAATTATTATTTATTTTATTACTTTTTAATTAATATATTTTGTCATAGAAAAATAATTCAATTTTTTTAAAAAAAAAATCGTGCTCTAATGTAGAAGATATAATATCCTCCATCAACAAGAAATTTGTCTCTCAAATTTTATGGGTGAGATTAATCCTCAATCCGATTAGATGGGGAAGAGATCTCCTTCTTTTGAAAGAGGATATTGCACAATGTCCTTTATAAAGAGATCTCTTCCCCATAAGGAAGAAGCACTTCTTAGTAAAGGAGATGATCTCGTCCACAGTGGAGGAGATACTCCACCGCCATGAAGCTTTTAAATTTTTATTTTATTTTATTTTTTTCATATACTTTTCATTTGATCCCCTCTATCAGTGGAGGTGATCAAATGATGGATGGAGGATAACAAATCTCATACATCCATTATTATTATTTTTTTCAAAATAACAATAATAAAATTAATTAAGTATTATATAAATGATGGGAGAATTGTAAATAACCCTTTAACGTTTAATCAAATATCAAATCAAACCCTTTAGTTTGAACAATTAATAAAAAAACACCATCTACCATTAGTTGACCGTTAGTTAACATTATCTAATATAAGATTAATATTTAAAAACCTCATCTGACCTTTGAACTATTATTAAATGTGTATGGAAAGATGTGTTTATTCAATAGCATCCCTTGGATTCTAACGATGTTAAGGATTTTGTTACAGTAGCAAGGGCAAATTTATACATTCTCAAAATTTTGATATCCATGAAAAAACAAAAACAACAAGCTGTAAAAAAAAAAATCTAAATATTCATTTCTCTCTGTCTCAAGACTCTCAAGTCTCACCCTCTCTTCTCTCTCTGGCTGGATTTCAAGTTATTTTTTAAAATCATTTCCTCACCCTTTTTTTTTTTTTTTTTTTTATCTTTTTCTATTTTTTTTCGAGGACACCTCAAGATCCATTTTTAATTGATTCCAACGTGTTCACAAAAGGAAGAAAAAAATCAATTAGTTTAAATCTAATTAAAAACAAATCTGATAAAAAAAGTAATAAATCAGTAAGTTTAAATCTAATTAAAAAAACAAATCTAATCAGAAAAGGTAAAAAAATCAATTAATTTAAATATAATTGAAAATAATCTAAAATATTAAAGTTAGATTTTGAGAATATGATAGACTTTTTTTTTTTTTTTAACTAGTAAGGGCACTATAGTCATTTTATACGGTCAACGCAAGTCAAGCTAATAGAACCGTTAATGCCGTTAAACTTTAGAGGATGTTGTTGAATAAACACATCTTTCTCCACACATCCAATAATAGTTTAAAGGTCGGAGGAGGTTTTAAATATTAATCCTTTACTATATTAACGGCCAACTAATAGTCAACTAAGAGCTTCTTGTGTCTTCCACTGCGCCATCTCCATTTTGTAGCCAAAAACCCCTCCAACCTAGCGGCATCCACTGCACCTTCCGTGTGTGGATGAACAGTGTCGCGCAATATATTGTGCCACACTGTTCACTTAGGCAACACTGTTCACACCAGCAATTTGTACTTTTTTGTTTTTGTTTTTTTAATTGGAAATTGGGTTTTGATTGGTTGGAGGTTAGTATTTGTTGACAAATAATAATAAAAAAAGAAAGGAAAGAGAATATTCAAGAGAATATTATTTTTAGTGTAAAAGTTGATGGAATAGTGAAATAGTGTGAAAGTTGAATTATTTTAGTGCAAAAATTGCATCAAAAGAACTATTCGGATTGGAGATGCTCTAATAGTAGTGGTTTTTTTTAATGATTGATTGTTCAAATCAAAGTTTTTGACTTAGCATTTGATCAAATATTTTATCTTTTAGTAGTTAAAAAATAAAAAAAATAAAAAAATAATAAAAATAAAAATAAATAAATAAATAAATAAACCTTTTTTCCCTAATCAACGTTAATTTTAAAAGAATGCAATGAACGGCAAGAGATATTTATGCAATTTCGGACAAAAATTCTATATGTATTCTATTACACTTAAATTCAGGGATGTTAGTGTAATTTGCCCATTTGTTTATTTATTTTGGGGATAATTATTAAGGGTTAAAGATTGAATATCCACACAATGAGCTGCAATGCAATGGTGTTTGATTTGATGGGACAATGGTGCGCAGTGGACTGGCAATTGAAATGACAAAAGCCGGTAATTCTTACTCTTTTCCTCAGTTGATAGTCTCATCACATCATGCCTTTTTTATTATTATTTATCAGTTGATGGCCTCATGGCCATGTTATCTTGCCTCCAAAATGGCCTCTAAAAGCACCTGAAAAGTTAGGGCCATTATCTGCTTGTGGAATTGGCCCCTCAAAAATCACTACACAACTTTGTAATGAGAGAACGGCACCCTAAAAAACTGTTTGTATACCTATTTCTTTAAAAATATTTTTAAAATCTCTGGTTCCATAAATAAATCTCATTCGATATCAAACTACTTTTTTTTTTTTTCCTTTTTTTTTTTATATAATTTTATTATATTATATTTTTATAAATACACCCCACTATTTTTATAAAATTTCTAAAAATGGCCCCTCAAAAATCACTACCAACTTTATAATTAGAGTAGTGACATTGATACCTCTTAAAAGCTGTATATATGCCACATTCGTATATACATCCCTAAAATATTTTTAAAATCTCTGGTTACGTAAATAAACCTCATTTAATACCAAAATATCGTTTTTTATTTTATTTTATTGTATTATATTTTTATAAATACACCCCCACTATTTTTATAAAATCTTTGGAAATGGCCCCTCAAAAATCCCTACCAACTTTGTAATTATTCATGTAATCATGTGTCATATACAGGTTCTTTAACTTGTATATCTCAGGAATAAATATCCAATAAAAAATAAATTTCTGCCAAATTTTATGAAAGATATGATTTATTTAATTATTCAAAGTATCAAGTTTAGTTTCAAGGACAGCCGATTATTAATTCAAAACTATTTTTTATATATATAAATATATAAGTGATATCGTGTGGATCTTCTCAAAAAAAAAAAAAAAAAAAAAAAAAAAAAATATCGTGTGGATCTTGAATTAGTTATTTTATAGAACATAATTCAAACAAACAATTTTTGTTTAATTTGTCTTAAATACTTGGTAAACAATCCAATCAAAAATCTCTTCTTGAATATCGTTTAATTATTAATTCTTTTTGAAGGCTGACCTTCTCATGAGTCATGAGTCATGACCAGGAGGCAAGAAGGTGTATTTGTTGGATCTCTTATTATTATAAGCATACAAATTTATTTGGCTGACAAATTAAAACCTTTTCTAATTCTCAATAAAATCTCTCTTTTCTTGACTAATTAATAAATAAAAAATATAGAGTGGTGCTATTGGCACACCCCCTACTGATCTATTTATGCCCTTTTTTTAAAATTTTGATTTAATTAAATAAAGTTAAATGATTTTATTAATTTATTTTATTTATTACCAAAATTACCCTTTTTACTTATTTTCCAAACTTAATAAACCCTAATAATCTATATCTATCTCATTCCTCTTTTTCAAACTTATTTTCTTATTTTCTTATTTTCTTATTTTCTTTTTTGAGAATAGGTTGCTACCCAGAAACACAGCAAAGGTAGGAGCAAAACAAACAAACCGAACCACACTAAATAAGAAAATTGACAGCTTCTTTGCCACCAAAATGGCCTTGTCCATTCATTCGAATACGCTTCTTTGCCATGACAGCTTCTTTTCATTCCTAAAAAATGGCCTTGTCCATGACAGCTTCTTTTCATTCCTCAAAAATGGCCTTGTCCATGACAACTTCTTTGCCACTAAACTCAACACTCTCTGCTAAAACACGCCTCAATCGAATACGCACACCAACTGTTCGACGAAATGCCTCACAAAACCGTTTGTCTATAACGCCATTCTTAGGAGCTACAGCAAAGAGAAATGATGGTTAGATACTCTGTTTCTCTTCAATAACATGGTTTCTTATGGTTTTACTGCTCAGGAGAAATTACAAAATTTCACTGTGCCTATTGTTTTGAAGGCGTGTGCAGGTTTACATACGCTTAAACATTGAAAAACGGAGGATGAAGGAATCAAAGAAGTTCCAGGAGCTGCAAAGCACAGAACAAGAAACCATTTTCGGTTCAAAGCCCAGCCCTGCTCGTCCTGCTGTAACAAAGAAGGTTGTGGGTCCACGTGCAAATGGCGGTGGTTCTGCTTATCATCATAGGTACTCTGCTCTGGCCTAATTGGCCTGCCATACATTTTTTGTTTGAAGTTTTGCAGATTAGAGTTTGTAAATGTACCGATGAAAACAATATCAGGTAGATAAAACTTTGTAAAATTAATATCGCTGATGGCTAGTTGTTTCCTTGTATGATGATATAGGATGCTTGTATATGAGTATGTGAATAATGGAAATTTGGAACAATGGCTTCACGGGGATGTAGGGCCTCGCAGTCCTCTTACTTGGGAGATTCGAATGAATATTATCTTGGGAACAGCAAAAGGGTAAATACTATGCAAATTAGCTATTCATTTCAGCTTAAATATTTTCATTTTCAATCATGTCTCTTGTTTGTCTTTGTCATTGTTCTATGGTTACAACTTAGCTATCCATGTAGGTTAGCTTATCTCCATGAGGGGCTTGAACCCAAAGTTGTTCACCGTGATATAAAATCAAGCAACATATTGCTAGACAAGCAGTGGAATTCGAAGGTTTCAGACTTTGGCCTTGCCATGCTCTTAGAGTCGGAGAATAGCCACATCACAACCCGTGTGATGGGAACTTTCGGGTTTGTAGGATCTTTCTGTCTCCATTATTGCGTGTGTATCTTGTTTATGTCTGCAAAATAGGTAGTAATATATAGTTTTCCTTTGTGTGTAGTTATGTGGCTCCTGAATATGCAAGTACGGGGATGTTAAATGAGAAAAGTGACAATTATGGTTTCGGAATTCTTATTATGGAAGTAATTTCTGGAAGGAACCCAGTTGATTATAGTCGTCCTTCAGAAGAGGTTTGCACTAAATTACTAACATGTTTTGTGGATTATACGTTAACACAATCTTTCTCAAGGTTTTCTTGTTTCCTTTTCTGCTCATAAATGCCGCATTTGATTAATAGTCAAGGATTTTGCAGGTGAACTTAGTTGATTGGCTTAAGAAGATGGTTAGTGAAAGGAATCCTGAAGGCATACTGGATCCCAAGCTGCCTGAGAAGCCTGCTTCAAGGTTATTGATGCGGGTGCTTCTTGTAGCTTTGCGATGTGTGGATCCAAATTCACAGAAGCGACCAAAAATGGGCCATATCATACATATGCTCGAAGCTCAAGAATCTCCCTAGCAAATACTTTTTTTATTATTATTATTATTGAAACAAGAATTATCTTCTTTCTATAAGAAAAACAAAAGATAAAGAAAATTAAACAACATAAAAGCAGCTGCATAGTTTGACTGAAGTCAGAATCAAAACGTTAAAAGTGCAACATTGGTGCCATACAAAAACTCAACAATTCAAATCTATCATTTCCTTGGTCATAACATCAAACACCAAATCTCTGAAAGCATCTATATTATTTGTATATGGAGTTTCCCATCCTCTTACACATGGATGGTGATATTCTAACCAATTAGCTGCTATAGGAGGCATTGGCGAACCTGATACCGTGAACACCTAAATAATGTATAAACCAATATTAGATTTTGAAAAAAAAAAAAAAAAAAAAAACACTAAATGTACTTATGAAACAATTGTACAAAAGAAAAAAAAAATACTAAATGTACTTATGAAATATTTGTATATACCTCTATGAAATGGCATCCATTAACGAATCCAATCGTTATAATTTTGTGCAAAGATTGCGGCAATGGAACAGATCTTAAGGGGAGAAATGTAAGACACAATTGCTTTGATAGGAGTACTAGCACAACATTGTATTTTGAGGCAATGATATGACCGGTCTCAGGCATGGTCATCCAATGATCTTGTCTTGGATTACTTTCAAAATAAGATAGTGAATGTAAAACCTCATGCACCCTATTAGCATAGCCAAACACTTTAGCATAATAATAAGAATAATCTTGTAACTCAATAACCAAATCCCTTCTTACGTTGACCCAATTTTCCTCACCCATATCCATCAGATGGGCCACAGCTCGAAAACCACAATTACCATCACTTGCAACATCCTTAACTTTATATATATATGGTCTCATTTTAATTGGAAATGAGTCAATGTAAGTAGTAGAATTAAGTAATTGTTTTTGAAATACCTTTCTTTTCCGTGGTGGATTTGGTTGATGTGAAGATGTAATGCTTTGTGAATGATTATCAAGTGTAGCTAATACATACTCAAATTGAGATGGATCCCGACGAGTAGATGTATCCAACTTCCGAGAAGGTCGACCTCGCGCCTTTCACATGCAAAACGTATTCTTGGTTTCCTTCTACTAACATTTACTTCTGATTTCCGTATAATAATGACAAATCCAAATCTCTTTCCAGTAGCACGTGTCCATTCAATTAATTCTGCTCTACTGTTAAACACCTATATATTTTACAATTAAAAAAAAAGAAAAAGTAAGTGTTCAAAAAAAAAAAGTAAGCTTTAAAAACTGTACTTAACAAGTAAAAACTTATAAATAACATATCATATCAGTTGTAAATGCATCAGTGTTGTCCACAAAGAATAGTTGATTCTTCTCAAAGTTATTATGACCGAAACTTTCATCCTTAAAAAGTCACCACATGAAAAATAAGTCAATTAATGATACAAACTTTAGTACTATCAGATTTTAATATTTGATGTTCAATATAGAAGATTAATTTTTTTGAAAGCAATCATGATGGGCTTGTGGTTGTTTGAATATCAAATACATGTGTGTGAAACAATTAAATGGAATTTGGGTGCGTAAACTGCAGTGCGGCCAAAAATCAGAGCAACAAAAAGGGATAGCAATTTTCTCCCCTCTGTGAAACTAAACATTATAGAAAAAAAAAATTATAGTTAACAGCTGAAGCAAATTGTATTTATTTTTTTTTTTTTGACAGGCAATATATTGAAACAGCAAACAGCACAAGAACAACAACCAAGCCAAAACCAAGCGGAAAGCGACCCCAAACAGAAGAAAGAAAACAGACAGCACAAACAGAGAAAAGAGCCCACACCCGAGCAACCTTACATCAGCCAAACAACAGAGGAATCAGCAAATTGTATTATTCAAACCTGATACAACATGCAACAAAACAAAGAAGAAACATGGCAAAACAAAATGAGCACCCAACAATCCCACAATGACAACCAGAAAATATTGTTTTAATTAACAATAATGAAATCGAAAAAAAAAAAAATTCACACACACATATATATATATATATTAAATTTTAACAGTATAACAATGACAACCAGAACATATTGTTTTAGTTAACAATTCAGCTCGGATGGAAGGTATGATAACAGGCCATGTTCGTTCTTAGTTTATGCACCATCTAGAACAGCAGTGGTCTATGCACTTGTAGAGGATGAATTGGAACCTGTTGAGAGTTTTGAGAGCTGAAATTAATACACGCTTGTCCTTCTGATATAATAGTGACTCTAGAGATCTCTTCGATGTGCTTCAGCATTCCACGTTCCGATTTGAGCATAGAAGTGCAGGGCAAATTTATGTCAAAGTTTTATTGGTATGCTTGGCAGTTTTACGATTGCAACTATGGGGAAATCAAGATAAGCAAGGTCATTTTTGCAAAATTACGAATTCTTGTGCTTTCGTAGGATACCAATCTTTTGTAAACAAGTACCAAATTTCCTTTGGCATTCTGTAAATGATTTTGTGTATATTGCAAGCTAAATTATCGTCAGTGGGAGATATTGGGTAGACGTTTTCCTGTGTATAGCAGACAATACACTGTAATTTTATATCAGAAGCTCTTTCAAGCCATGCATCCAAGTGAAGGAGTTGACTATCGTTGTCAAAAGTATTCAACGGATCTTATCGTCTGCTATTAGTCTATATATCAAACTCGTACCTCAAATCACTCTGCTGTAACAGTGGTTTGTGTTTTCAAGATCAAATCTACCAAAATACCTTCTAAGATCTTGTTTGTAATGTCGAAGAAGAATAAGAATATTGTTGGCAAAAAAGATGAAACGTGCAGCCACACAACCACAATGAAGAGACAAACTAATTTTCAAAAAAAAAAAAAACAATAATGAAATCGAAAAAAAACAATTCACATATATATATATTGAAAATTAACCTTTATTAAAACACAAACACCATCTAGCCAAACCAGGGACAGCAGAGAGAAACACAACCTCCAGCGGGAGGCACAACAGAAACAGAACAAACAGGGCAGAAAAAAGGAAGAAAAAAACAACAGGGAAAAACAGAAACCCCCGCCCCAGACAACATCAAAAAACACTCCACTCAAGCACATCTCCCTCATCAGCAGCACCTTTTTTAGCCAGCGAATCAGCGAAAGAATATATATATTAAATTGTAACAGTATAAAAAGTAAACTTCAAACTTACTTCTAGAGAAGGAATTGCTTCCAGATGTTTGATACCATTCTCTGACAATTCTTGCAGATACTTGTTATCATTGTCAGAAAATTCTTGTAGATGCTTCGTATGATTTATATCATTCTCAGACAATTCTTCCAGATGTTTGATATCATTCTCCGACAATTCTTCCATATGCTTGATACCGTTTTCAGACTCTTCCATAATATTTTGTATGTATGTAAGATACAAATTTTAGGGTTTAAGAGTTACAATTTTTTTTTTTTTTCAAGAAACTGATTAAAATAACGTTGGTTTGTTTGTTTGTTTGTTTGTTTTTTTTTTTGAAAAGGAATGTGGGGTTTTATTAGATTTGCTTTATAAATTTTTTTTTTTTCTTAAATTGTATGTCTCTTTTAGTAATTTTGATAAAGGAAAAATAAAAAAAACTAAATAATTAAAAAAAGGGGCATAAATAGATCAGTAGGGGGTGTGCCAATAGCACCACTCAAAAATATATACTTGACTTGTGAGGGATAAGGTTTTCCATATAACTGAAAGATAACGAATGAGAAAGAAAATAATATAATAAAAGTATTTTATAATATATATATATATATATATCAGTGGTTGAGGCTTCATAATCTTACAAAAAATTAATCGGTAGCTGCTTCCAAGTCATGATTCATGACAGATTAATGATTGGTTCATGTATGATCACCTTATAATTAACCTATAATAAGTAAATAACGTTTTTTTTTTTTTTTTCATTTTTTTTTCATTTTTTTCATTTTTATGAAATTAAAAACATTTTAATAGTATGATCTTACAATTCTGCAGAACCAAATCTGTTGATTGATATCTCTAATTATTATTTTAATCAATAGATATTATATATATGGGAAGGGATCGGGGACACAATTTTTTGAGATAATATTTGATATAATTTTACAGACATTGGATCTATGAGATTTGAATGGCTTAGATTTAATAAATTTATTTATTTATTATTTTCTACTCATTGATTTATTTTATTTTCTCTCTCATCGATCATAAATTGACTTTCCTAATTAAATCAAAATAATAATTTCTCTTCCTCTCTCTCTTGCGGTTTTTTTTTTTTTTTCCCTCATTGTTAGTTTTATCTTCTCCCTTGTCTCTCCTAATAAATCTTCTATGGAGTGACAAATTCAAATGGGGTTAGGAGATAGTGGAAATGTGGAATAGAAACTTAGAGCATCTCCAATGCAAATATGCATTGGGAGAAAATTGACTGACACATGGGATACATAGTTAAAAAGTTAGAAAAACTCTCTCCAATATAATTATCTAACTTCAATATGGAGATGATGTGGCAAGAAAAAAGTTAGAAAATATGGAGTTGGGTTTCTTATTCTAGAAACTCTCCTAAAAATACTGACTGAGATTTCTATCTCTTCCCACCAGTAATATTAAAGCTCATTTAATTGTAAAATAAAATAGGAGAAAGAGTGGAATAATTGTTTAATTAGGATTGATCATAAAATGAATGCATATTTGACTTTAAATAATTGCATTGGAGATGTGAATATATATTTCTCTAATTTTTTTCAAAAGTGGGCCCATAATGAATATAAATGCCGATATAACACTATTTAGAAACTCAAAATGTATAGTTGCATTGGAGATACTCTTAGTACTCAAAATGCATATTTACATCAAAAATGCTCTTAACGAGTTCAATAAAAGTAAACCGTAACTCAAGACATGGAAGACAATATATATGAATCATCCTTTGTTTATGCTTTATTTTTTCCAAGTTATTACGGTGTCAAGATGAATCGTATATACGGTCCTAGATTCCTTATATATTTATGTTTATTTATCATTGTTTTATTCCATGTCTCAAACTGAGAAATCGATTTTTGCACCGTTGTTGTAAGCTTGTAGGCTTGTAGCAATGGTAGAAAGTAAAGTTATATATATATATATAGAGAGAGAGAGAGAGAGAGAGAGAGAGAGAGAGAGAGAGAGAGAGAGAGAGAGAGAGAGAGAGAGAGAGATAACACTAAAGATGAAAAAAAATGCAAGAATTAGGAAAGTGATTTAAAAAAAAAAATAGGAAAGTGATTTTATGATAGGGGAGAGAGAAAATAAAATAAATTAATAATAGATAAATAAGTAGGAAATAAAAATAAATAAATTTATTAAAGTTAAACCATTCAAATCTTATAGATCTAATGGCTGCAAAATCATTTCAAATATTGTGTCAAAAATTGTCCCCCGATCATTGATAAGAATCCTCATTTGCATGTCCTGCGTGGGTGACCTTGGAGGCACATGTGAGGAAGTATAAGCTTAGATATTTCCTTTTCTTTTAATTAAATTGCAATTGAAGTAGTCAATGAATAATTAGCTGTTATTGTTGGGAGTGGCTGAAGGCTCTCCTAAGTATTTGGTTCTACCAGTTGAGTCCCGATTATATTGGGATATTTTGTAAACATTGTGGCCTATTTAGGTTCACGCTGCTATTGAATAAAGTTATCAGTTAAAAATATCAAATATCCTCTAAAACTTCTGCTTCATTTCTACTGTTCTTTTCTCCCAAATTCTTTTCTTATCAGTGGTATCAGAGCCAGGTTGGTTCATGGACACACGCAATAAAACACATGCGGAGTTTCGTAACGAGGTCAATGAAACCCTTGCTCGTCACGATACCAACTTCGATGAACTGAACCATAATGTGGGTGAATTAAACACCAATTTTGGTCGGGTTAGTGACGCCCTACAAGGAGTCATGGCTGAGCTGAAAGCAATGCGAATTGCCCAATCCCGTCGCACACCTGACAGAGATGTTAACCCATTTGCAGCTGGAGAGACTTCCCACAACAGGCCTTCCTTGTCAACGATCCCCATCCTAGACCGAAATCACACTAACCTCAAGTTAAATTTTCCGACATACGCAGGCGACGATCCCACAGGTTGGATTTTCAAGGCTGAGCAATACTTTGAATTTAAGAATATTGACGCTCCACAACAGGTACAGTTGGCATCGTTTCACCTAGAAAAAGTCGCACTACAATGGTATCGTTGGTATACCAAAGACAGGGGTCCATTGCATTGGAACGAGTTCACCAAAGCTCTCCTCCACCGTTTTGGGCCAACGGATTATGATGATCCATCCGAAGCCTTGTCGCGTCTCAAACAAACGACGACAGTGAATGCTTATCAGGAGGCATTCGAAAAATTATCCCACAAGGTAGATAATCTTCCGGAAAAATTCTTGGTTGGATGTTTTATTGCAGGGTTAAAAGATGAGATTCGATTGGACGTACGCGTCAAACAACCGAAAACGTTGTCCGAATCAATTAGCGTGGCTCACCTTATTGAAGAGAGAAATCAATTGCAGCGGAAACCTGGTATTCCATTTCGGACAGCAGCACCCTCTTATCAAACCAGACCTCAACCAGGCTCCACTGTGGGATTGCTTGGTCCTTCTCCTTCCCAGCGACCACCTCAGGCGACCGGGAGCTTCAATGGACCTGTTCGGCGTCTTACGGGACAGGAGGCTAGGGAGAGGCGAGAAAAGGGGCTGTGTTTCTATTGTGATGATAAGTACTTACCGGGACACCGTTGTACACGACCACAGCTGTTTATGATGGTGGATACGCAGCCAGAGGATGAAAATGATGTGGACATGGAAGTTGAGTCCTCTGAAGAAACCATACCAGAAATATCGTTCCATGCCTTGGCTGGAACTGCACATCCGCAAACCTTTCGCGTTATCGGAAAGGTCGGAAACCAGGAATTAACGGTGCTCATTGATGGGGGAAGCACCCATAATTTTATCGACCAGTCCGTAGTTACCAAATTGGGATTACAGGTGATTCGTGGCAAGACATTTCAGGTAACTGTAGGGAACAAAGAAATTATTGAGTGCACTGGTCGTTGCTTGGGACTCTCTCTCTCAATTCAAGGGTTCATAGTACGAGCCGATTTTTACGTACTTCCTGTGGCCGCTTGTCAAGCCGTTTTGGGGGTGCAATGGTTGGAGACATTAGGTCCCATTGAAACTGATTACAAAAAGCTCAGTATGTCCTTCACACAATCCGGGCAGACTCATGTGTTACGCGGGATTAGCAGTTCCGAGCTCGCTCCAATGAGTGACAAAGAATTAATGCACTTAACAGGTATGAGATTTTTTGTTCATGTGATTACAGATAAGGCACATATACAAGGGACAACATTGCCGCCAGACCTTAGCCTAATACTATCAGAATTTTCACATGTGTTTGAGGAGCCTACCGGATTGCCACCTATGCGCAGCCACGACCATAGGATTCCGCTACTACCGAACCAACCACCAGTTAATACAAGACCTTATAGGTACCCGCACTACCAAAAAAATGAGATCGAAAAATTGGTCAAAGAATTCCTCAAAACTGGTATCATTCGGCCTAGTCGGAGCCCATTTTCTTCACCAGTTTTGCTAATCAAAAAGTCAGATGGTTCATGGCGCTTTTGCGTCGATTACAGGGCTCTCAATGAGATCACGGTAAAGGATAAATTTCCGATACCAGTCATCGATGAGCTGCTTGATGAGTTACACGGCGCGAAATTTTTTTCAAAGCTAGACTTGCGCTCCGGGTACCACCAAATCCGTGTCCAGCAGGATGACATCCAAAAAACAGTCTTTCGAACTCACGATGGACACTACGAATTCCTAGTAATGCCGTTTGGTTTGACGAATGCCCCGACATCCTTCCAGAGTCTTATGAACGACATCTTTCGTCCACACTTACGAAGGTTTATTCTTGTTTTTTTTGACGATATTCTGGTATATAGCAGGTCTTGGGCAGATCACTTGCAGCACCTTTCACAGGTCCTTCGAATTCTCTCTGAACACCAGCTGTATGTCAAGGTCTCCAAGTGTCAGTTTGGGGTGATGACAGTCGGGTATTTGGGGCACCTCATTTCCTTCGACGGCGTGGCAGTGGATCCAGATAAAATACATTCAGTCCAAACTTGGCCTGTGCCAACATCACAAAAAGGGGTCCGTGGCTTCCTTGGTTTGGCTGGATACTACCGCAAATTTGTGAGGAATTTTGGGGTGATTGCTGCACCATTAACCAAACTTCTAACCAAAGAAGGATTTACCTGGACCGACGAGGCTCTTATGGCCTTTAAAGAATTGAAGAATGCTCTCACATCCCCCCCTGTATTACGGCTGCCCGACTTTTCACAGCAGTTCGTAGTTGAGTGTGATGCATGTGGAGATGGCTTAGGTGCCATACTGTCTCAACATAACCAGCCAATTGCGTATTACAGTGAAGCCTTAAAGGGGAAGGCCAAGTTGCTGTCAACCTATGACAAAGAGATGTTGGCTGTGGTAAAAGCTGTACGTAAATGGCGACCATACCTCCTAGGCAAGCCATTCGTAATCAAAACAGACCATCGAAGTCTGAAATATCTCTTGGAACAGAGGATTACCACTCATACTCAAGCACGATGGCTTCCGAAAATTATGGGATTTGATTACTCCATTCAGTACAGAAAGGGTACAGAAAATCGAGGCGCAGACGCTCTCTCTCGCGTTGCCACATTCCAATTCCAAGCCTTGTCATTACCAATTGCGGACTGGTGGGCAACACTTCAACAGGAGGTACTACGCCTTCCTTACTATGCTAATTTGGCTAATAATCAGTCTTTAAAATGTGTACAGAGAGATAGTGTGTGGATGCAGAACGGAAAGATTCATTTAAGTCCCACTTCGTCAATGTTACCTGCTGTGTTGGCCGATGGGCACTCTTCTCCAGCAGGGGGTCATTTTGGTTACCTTAAGACTCTCAGTCGAGTTTCCGCTAGCTTTGTTTGGCCTGGCATTCGTACCTCTGTCAAGGAATTTATTCGAAATTGTGATGTGTGTCAACGTTGTAAGAATGAGACCCTTCGTCCAGCTGGACTACTTCAACCCCTTCCGATTCCGCAGCGAATTTGGACGGAGATCTCCATGGATTTTGTCGAAGGTTTGCCAATGTCACAAGGCTATAATGTGATCATGGTGGTTGTCGATCGTCTTTCAAAATATGCACATTTTATGCCATTAAAGCACCCTTACACAGCAACTTCAGTGGCAAAATGCTTTATTGACAATGTTGTGCGATTGCATGGTATGCCTCTTTCGATTGTCAGCGATCGAGACAGAATATTTCTTAGTACTTTTTGGAACTCCTTGTTCAAGTTGCAGGGTACGTCATTGTGTTTCAGTTCCAGTTACCACCCACAATCCGATGGGCAAACCGAGGTGGTGAATCGCACCTTAGAGCAATATTTACGTTGCTTCACGCATGACTAGCCCAAAAAATGGATGGAGTGGCTCTCTTGGGTAGAATATGGATACAATACTGCTGTCCATTCCTCTACAAAATTGTCTCCCTTCGAAGCCGTTTACGGAATTCCGCCTCCCACCTTGATATCTTACATTCCTGGAACAACTAAAGTCCAAGCATTGGACGAATTGTTGCGCACAAGGGAGGTCATTATTCGTGAACTGCGACAGAATTTGTTAGCTGCGCAAGTTCGCATGAAGTCACAGGCGGACTTGCATCGCCGCGAGGTCACCTTCGAGGTAGGTGATTATGTCTTCCTAAGGCTGCAGCCTTATCGCCAAAAATCAGTGGCCTTCCGTAGTTCGTTGAAGTTGTCGCCAAGATTTTTTGGTCCTTTCAAGGTTCTTGCCCGAATTGGGGCAGTGGCTTACAAGCTGGACCTTCCAGCAGAGGCACAAATTCATAATGTTTTTCATGTTAGTTTGCTCAAGAAAAAATGGGGACCAGTCGTTGACACCACTGCTGTCACCATTCCCCCTGTTTCAGCTGATAAAACCTTGCTACCTGAACCTGAGTTCATTCTAGATCGCCGTGTTATTCAGAAGGGAAAATACCGTCCAAAAACAGAAATTCTGGTCCAATGGAAGGGAACTCTACCTGAAGATGCTACGTGGGAAAACTTATGGCGTTTTTCTAAAACGTATCCCAAATTTGGCCTTGAGGACAAGGACCTTCTTAGGGGGATGGATTGATAAGAATCCTCATTTGCATGTCCTGCGTGGGTGACCTTGGAGGCACATGTGAGGAAGTATAAGCTTAGATATTTCCTTTTCTTTTAATTAAATTGCAATTGAAGTAGTCAATGAATAATTAGCTGTTATTGTTGGGAGTGGCTGAAGGCTCTCCTAAGTATTTGGTTCTACCAGTTGAGTCCCGATTATATTGGGATATTTTGTAAACATTGTGGCCTATTTAGGTTCACGCTGCTATTGAATAAAGTTATCAGTTAAAAATATCAAATATCCTCTAAAACTTCTGCTTCCTTTCTACTGTTCTTTTCTCCCAAATTCTTTTCTTATCAATCCTTCCCCTATATATGTGTGTGTGTGTGTGTATGTATATGTATATATATATATATATTTATAGGGATATATGCTCACTTTTCTTTTTCTTTAATTTATTATCACTAATGCTAGACAATCCAAAAAATTAGTCTAAAAACCAACCCAAATGATATGGTACGTGATTTGTCATTACCATGTTATTCATCACATAATTCCATGATTTGTACATAAGTAATGTTAGACAACTCAAAAATTTAACCCAAATTTCAACCCAAATGATGTGGCAAGTGAGTTGTCATCACCACACACAATCTGAGATGATGTGGTTAATGAAAAAAAATCACTTGCCACATCATTTAGGTTGAATTTTGGGCTAAATTTTTGGGTTGTCTAGTATTAGTGTTTGTACAATGAAGACAACTCACTTGTCACATCATTTGGGTTAATTTTTTGGATTGCATAGTATTACTCATTTATTATTTGTATAACACATGAAATCTAGATCCTATTCTCACCATTAGTATCCTCATTTTGTCTTCACCTCTATAATCTTGTCATGTGTCTAATAAATCAATGTTTTAGATAATTTATATTAATTTTTATGTCTTTACACGTACTACAACAAGATAAAGAATTAATCCAGACAATTGATTTAGATGTGGACAAGGTGAGGACACAAAAGGTGATAAGAGGATTCAAATCCTGTTTTCGTCTTCACACTTTTTTTCCTTGTTAATATTCATTATGATTATTATTGTTATTGTTATATGAGGAAAATACATCTACCATATAGAACAAGAACCATTGGGTCGTAAAAAAACACAGAACACTTCCATATCTCTATCCAATTTTGTTTTAGCTATTACAATTAATTTGGGGTTTGGGGGGAGAACACGACTCCAAATCTACAATGGTGCGGAGTTGAGGCCAGTAAAGTCCTTGTAAACAAAATTATAATTTTGTTTTTGGATAAAATATAGTATTTTTTAATGGTATATTTAAGCACCATATTTCTCACTTCCTTACAAATTTATTGACATTTTATTTATTCAATTCCAACTATCTATGTGTTCATATTCTTGGTTTAGATTTGTTTTTTGTTTGTAAATTGTTATGTGGGTGAAAAAATATATACTTGATATGGTAACAAACTAACCCAGTACCATATTTGAAAATATTGTGATTTTTCCATTATGTCGATTTTTTATTTTGAATCTTTTTTTTTTTTTAATTATAAACTACATTTTTCATGTCTTTCTCTTTCTTAATTAGAAGTTCATAATAGATATAGAATATTATTATTACTTGGGGAATACCTTGAAAATTTGTGACTTTAACTAGTATTGAAGATCATATTTAAACACTATTTATAGTTTCTAATTGCACTGTGAATGATGAAAATTAAATTATATATAAGAGTTCAATAAAAATATTATCTTAAGTTTTAGAATATCAAAAAAAAAAAAAAAAAAAAACAAAAAAAAAAAACTTATCATATATAATTAGAAACTATTACAATAATACAATTTGAGGAAAAAATAGTATTAAATAATTTAGTTTTTGAAAATAACGTAGGGTCCTCCTACGTGCCACATCGAGGGGTATTAGAATATTTATTTATTAAAAAAAAATTGATTTCTTTTTAATTAATAATGAGATCGTGGATTAAATCTCACTTATATGTGTTTAGAAAATATTTTTAGGACAATATATAAAGTATGTACGTATTCACCAACCGGCTCTAAAATCCAAATCATGCAATGTCAATCCTATCAAATTTGATTTGGGAAGCATATCTTCGTTGGAAGATTTCATGAAAACACCATTTCGGACCCGTGAAATTAGGAATGGGTATTTCCTCCACGGGGTCCCACCCCCATTTGTGGAAAAATTTGCACCCAAATGAGATTTGGGGGTGGGGGTAAATTTTGCATCTAAAACCTAAATGGGGTGGGGGTCACCCCCCATTCCCCTTCCCCAGTTCTTTAAATGGGGGTGGGGGTCAGGCCCCATTTCTCCAATTTTCCCATATATATTTATATATATTTATTTTTATTTTCTTTAAAAAAATAACTTCAACTCTATTACTTTTTTACTCTCTACCAATTTCTCCCATCTCCCCATATATAGTTATGTACTTATGTGTAATAATACTATAGTTATTTGTATTAATTTTGGATTAAATTAAATCAATTATATATTTTATATTATTTATTAGATTGGATATCGAAACAAGATAAATCGAGATTGGCATGATCGAATTTTGAATCCAAATTATAAATTCTAGATTTCAGATTAAAAAACATTATGATTGAAAATGGACAAAATGAGGGATGGGGATGGGGATAGGGGTGGGGGTGGGGGTGGGGGCAAGGAAACCTCCCCCCAAACACCTTCATCCCCACTTCCCCCAAATGGGGTTTGGGTATGGGTGTGGAGGTGGGAGGAGATTTTAGGAATGGCCCCAATGGGCCCCACGCCCATCTCTACACCAATTTAAAAAGAAAAAGAAGAAAATAAATTGATCCGCTATCTCCTTGAATGTAGGCTTACAAGTCATTTTCAATGAGTTATGCTATGTAATTATAACGAGGAACGTTGAAATAATATATTTTTCTTTTTCTTAAAAAAAAGAGAGGATATTTTGAAAGCAAAAAGTTGCTTTCATGTGTGCTTAAATTTGTAGGTCCTTCATTGAAGTGCTTGGTACCTTATATAGTTATATTAGTTAGACCACAACCACATAAAAATATATATTTTATGACCGCTTAACCAATTAAGATTATTAGAAGATCAATCATGTTTCTTTTATGTGTGAAATCTATTTGTTGTCTTTAATAAGTTTTTTTTTTATATTTTATTTTTTCACGAGTCTTATATATATCTATCAAATTGTAAAGTGTAGATAGACCCATCTATTACGGTGAAAATTAAATTTTGGAATATACTTGTAATAATTGATCTACTCACGACAATCAGTAATTGAAATAGAAGAAAAGATAATATTTTATGCTATAAAGGTACGCTATATAACAAAATTTATAGATGGAGATATATCGATGAAGAGAACGATTGCTTTACTATTAGCTTCAGCTCTTCTTACATTAAACTTTTACTATATTACAAAACGGAGCTCGAAAATTATCATTACATGAGAAATGATCATCCAATAATATGCTAACACTTTAATTGCCACACGGCGACATATAGATTGATGATGGTGGGCAGGTAAATTTGGGTGGGATATAAGTGTGGAAAGCAACACATGTTACAACATATTTCACTTTTTTTTCTTTTTTTTCGGTGTTTGAACTTTTGTAATTGACTGTTTATCATAATATGAATTTAGAGTCTCCCCTAATTTAGGGATCCTTTGTTTTTTTTTTTGTTTTTTCTTTGCATGAGTAGTGGTATTGGCACTCTATTGCTAAACTATTTATGTCTTACTTTTTTAAATTTTGATTCAATTATATAAAATTAAATGGTTTTATTAATTTTTTTTTTCTAAGAGTACACTTTTATACAATTTTCAAACTTAATACAACTTATATCTTTTTTTTTTTTTAAAGTAAAAATAATAATATACTTCATCTCTAATCTTTATGTATAGTTTTCTTACATCCATTTGCAAAACTAGTTTTTTTTTTTTCTTATTTCATCGTGAAACCATCATTTTTAGAAGCAATTTTTTTTTCTATAGTCGACTGGATCGTTGGTGATAGATGATGATTTTTTTGAGCGATTGAGTTAGGGTTTTGGTGTGGTTTCATAACGTCAGAGGTTAGGGTTTTTTTTTTGTGTAAATATCATTAAACTATCTTTTGAAGATCCAGAATAAAATCTACAAAAAGAATTGATAAAAATCATAGAATGACTGGAAGATCTGAATATATATATATACACTAGAGAGAAAAAAAAAATAGCAAACATGGATAAACATGTGAAACAATAAAATAAATAAATACTAAACATGTGAAACATAAGATCAAGATCTTAAAGTAAATATAAACAAAAATAGTAAAAATTCAAATATTTGAAATAATCTATTTCATTAGAGTTTTTAAATAAGGAAAGTAGGGTTTTATTAGTTTTACTTTATACATGATTTTTTATATTAAAAATTGTATGTCTCTAAGTAATTTGATAAAGAAAAAAAATACTAAATAATTTAATAAGTCGGGTATAAATAGTTCAGCAGTGGATGTGTCAATAGCACCACTATTTTTGCATTTAATATTTAATGTAAATTGATTCTACTAAGTTATTCTGTTTGTTTTTTTTTTTTTTTTTAAGTGGTCACACAATTTTAAAATATTAAAAAAAAAACTAAAAAAAAAATATTAAAAATAAATAAGAGTGTCGATATTGCCACCTATAGGGATGGTAACGGGGTGGGTCAGGGTCAGGGAATGTTTTCCATCCCCATCCTCACCCCCCAAAACCATCCCCGTCCCCACATTAAGAGAAGCGGGGCCAAGGGTGGGGATTCTCCGTTGGAGGGGCATTTCCCATACCCGCCTCATTCTCCGTCTAATATAACTATACATTTAAAAATTATGACTTAAAACAAAGAAAAAAGTAAAATTTTATATTTAGTTTAGTTTTAAGTCAAAGATTCTATGAAACAAACCAACTTCTAAAGTTTAGTTAATATATATATATATATATTTATGTTAAAAAAATTAATATTAAATGATATTAAAAATCTGAATATTATGTATATATATATCGGGGCGGGGATTGCTTCCCTCGTCCCCACCCCGCTTCACCTTCGGGGACAAAACTTTGTCCCCATCATTGTCCCCGTCCCCGAATATTATCCCTCATCCCTGTCTCGTTCGGGGCGGAGCCCCACGAGGCCTCGACACTGCGGGGAATACTACCATCTCTAGCCACCCATAAAATTAATTAGTACACCCATATTTTATTAAAAATTTTAATTACAAAAATATCTCAATAGAAATTTACCAATAAGGACAAATTACTTTAATAAAAAATAAACCAAATAATATGTACAGTCATTAATTACAGCAATATCTTCAACTGTATTTCTTTACTCAAAAAAAAAAAAAAAAAAAAAAAAAACTTGTAATAAACTCTAACTTATGATAAACCCTAATTTTTATGATATACCTTAATTAAACTCTAATTTAATTTCAAGTATCAAACTTTCTCATCATCACATGATTATCATATAACAAAGTAATGAAAAAAGAATTTTCAGAAGAATTTGATCATACAGAGGTAGGTGTTATTATTATTATTTTTCGATAAACAAAATATTTTTTTTTTCAAAGGACTTGATTCCAAAAATAATATGATTTTTTTTTTAAATAAAATAAAATTGGGTGTGTT
Source organism: Acer campestre (assembly GCA_954870605.1). NCBI lineage: Eukaryota > Viridiplantae > Streptophyta > Magnoliopsida > Sapindales > Sapindaceae > Acer > Acer campestre. The sequence continues at coordinate 31,510,787 of OX940801.1, forward strand.
TATAATTTAAGAGGGTTTATAAATAAAATATATTAAAATGAATATATTCAATTCAATAAAGGTACTATTGACATTAGGATGAGTGCTTATAGTAATATTTATTTTTTAAATTTTAGATATGGGTATACATATAAAATTAGGTATACGAATTAGTTTTATGGGTGACAATATCCACACCCAATAAATAAATAACCTTAATCGTTGCCACTTTCAACTCCCACCGTCAAACCTTCAATTTTTTTTATTTTTTTTGTAAAAATCAAAAACCACTTCTATATCATTATTTATCATATATTAATTATAAATAATATCCTATGATTATTTACATAAAAATAATTTAGAATTTGTTCTTGTTTTTGTTTAGTTGTGTGTATCATATCAAATGAAAGTTTATGACAATTAATAGTAATAAGGGTATAAATGTAAACTTAACAAATTTATTTTTAAGAATAAAAAAGTTGAAACTATATTCGGATGTGAGAAAAATAAAAAAAACAAACATGTCATTCATTTTCAAGTTTAGATTCCTACTCAGTTGTAAGTAACATTCAAGATTGTTCAGTATTTCGGAAAGAAAAAAAAAAAAAAAAAAAAAAAACTTGGTGTATATTTCGTCTCAAAATGTATGAATGATAAACGCTCTAAAAACCATTTGCTATTACTGAATGAATGCACTTCCTAGTTAAAAGCATATCATATTTAATTGGTGACGCTAATTGATTTTGAACTTTTCACTTTTGTATTAAATAAAGACAACTTAAAATACGTTGGTTCATACTTTTTGTTTGTTTTGAACCTTCTCAATTTTCATGATAGTTATAGAGAATTCAGCCTTATTTTTGTTTTCATTATCATAAATGCGACCCCACATTTACTATCATATAAATGACATTAATTATGAGTTTTCTAATTAAGTCACCTTAATGTCCAACTATTATAGGAATGAGTTAAATTGTGTGTTCTATAATTTGAATCTTACTCAATCAATTTGTCTATTGAACCTATATCATGTGATCTCCAATCAGCAAAGTTAGGTTTTCACCCAGCGGAGTAGGCTTTAAACCCGTTACTCTTGATGTAAATTTAATCTAATCTCTAGATAGACATTTTGTTAAAGGATCTGCAATATATATATATATATAGTGAGTCTCTTATGATAGATCCTTTATTTTAATTTCGGTAAGGACCATGATGAAACACATCGATTTTAATGAATTTAAATCTATTTTTTTTTTTTATGGATAATGAGTTCAATGAAATCTACGTATGAACAAAATTTGAGAATTTTCCGAGCACTATAACTATTTATCCAAATTTTGTTAAATATGAAAGCATCGAAAAATAGGCAAAATATAGGAAAATTCAAGAAAAATAGTTCTAGTATTTGAAAAATTTTCAAATTTGGTTCATAAATTGATTTCAATAAACTCATCATCCATCAAAAAATTTAGATCCAAATTCATTAAAATCGATGTATTTTCATCAAGATTCTTACCGAAATTAAAATAAGGGATCCCTTATAAAAGACTTTCTATATATATTTGACTTTAAAAAGTCGATGAGTATAACTCCATTGAAGAGCTACTTTTTGATAGTGTTATACCTACACATGATATGTCTTGACTTGCCATTGTTTACACTACTTTTGGCTCTTGCTTATGCTTCAATTTTGTCGCAATGTATAAATATTGTTGTCACATGCTTAATTAGACTACAATGGAATGCCCTCTAGAAATTTTCTCAGCCACTTTGCTTCTTCGATAGCTTTATATAGGGCTATAAACTTGGATTCCAATGTAGATTGTGCCATACACATATGTTTGGAGGACTTTCCATAAGATAGTGCTCCACCTAATATGAAAATGTATCCACTAGTTGATTTAGTTCATGAGCTATCAAAATTCCAATTAACATCATTGTATCTTCTAATACTGATGGATATTTTGTACAGTGAAATCCATATTAATCCAATGTGTATTTACAATATTTTAAGTTTTTAACACCCCGATTAATGCTTCCCATTAATCATGATCATGATTGCTTGTGTACCTACTTAGTCGGCTTACTAAATAAGTAAGATCTGGTCTAGTAGCATTCATCAAATACATTAAAATCACCATTGATATGAGAATTTTACAATTAACTAGTTGCTTCTCTCATGTGTTTCTGTAATTTTCAATTTGTGTCGAAAAGAGTTACAATAGGTTTGCAATTAGATTGACCAAAATTCTATAATGTCTTTTATGTATGATGAGATTGAATAAGAATGTATCAATCACTGTTTTGTTTAATTTGAATTCTAAAATGACATTAGATTAACCTAAGTCTTTCGTGTCAAAATTTGAATTCAACATCTTCTTTGTTGAATTTATTATACCTTTACTTGTTCCCATTATAAGCATGTCATCAACGTATATATAAAAAGAATTATTATTATTCTTGATTTAAACATACTTAGACTCATCGATCTTAAATATGTGTGTTGACATTGTATTAATCTTGACAATAAGTGTGAGACACCTGTTTAATATGTGCGTGCACACTCCAGTTCATAGCTTTTAGTATAAAAATCTTTGTAACACATCGGTTTGTCAACATATTTCGAACCATGTTCAAGATTGTGCGATTCTGCCTCTCGCACACACCATTCTACTGCGGTGTGTAAAGCTACAGGCAGTTTGCCTTCGAACGCTATTTGTTTCCCAAAAATCTAAGAACTCATGTGAATTGAACTCTCTCCGCCAAAATCTGTCCGTGGATCTCGCTTCACCCCTGGTGGGAGTAGATTTCAGATTATTTATGTAAGGTTTTGATAGATTTCTCCTCGACTTTATGGGAGTAGATATCTACGTCGCCATGTAATGGTTGATCTCAATGAGAGTAAATACCTGAATCGCACATGTATTGATTGATTGTGTATGTAATATTTTAATAGATTTCTCATCGATCTTGTGGGAGTAGATGTCTATTTCACCATGTAATGTTTGATCTCGGTGAGACTATATTGCGGGAGTAATTAAATACTTGAGTAATACTTGATCTTGATAGGTCTTGACAAATGTTTAACATTATCCTAAGTTGTGTCACAACTCGTAAGGTGTCAATTTAATTTATATGATAAGTGTTAAGTGAATTAAATCATAATGTATATACAAGTTGAGATGTTTTTTTTTTTTTTTTTGATAATAAACAAAGATTACAAAGGAACACGGCATTCAGTCGAAATAAACGAACCAACACAGGACGGAAACTCCTCTAGCCAAAACAAATCCTCCACAATAAAGAGGCCATTTAGCTAACACAAGGGCTACTTGATTAGCCAATCTAGGAATGAAATTAACAGACGCACAATGGGCCTGCCTAACCATAATACGAATGTCATCAATAATACTCCCAATTTCAGAATCAAGATGCTTACCACTATTGATCCAGTTTACTACCACAACAGATTCAAAGTTTGCTCTGCATGGACTTAGACCAGAGTCGAGAGCCAAATGGAGGCCACAAAGGAGAGCAACCACTTCAGCCACTTACGGAGAGAAAGACGCTTCAATCTTTTGAAAACTACAAGCCATAACCAAGCCAACCGAGTTGCGAATAACAATCCCAACGCCCACCAACCTACCAGCCACATCAAGAGCAGCATCACAATTAATCAAATATTATCCAGGATCAGGGGGCATCCAGATAGGAATATTAATAGAAGAAACAACACCACTTCTCTCCCTTGCCAAAACCACACCTTGAAACTCACTGATGAAACTAGCAGCCCACTCCATTATATCCACCTCTCTATCACAAACAACATTATGAACCACAACATTTCGCAAGGACCATGACTTCCATAAACGCACACAAAGTAGACATAAATCCTCCAAATTCAACCGTGAAAAACATTCCAACATAAAATCAAAAAAATGAACCTTAATCTTATGAATATCAGCTAGTTTAGGAAACCAAAGTGCACATACCATTTTCAGACAGCTGCAACTCCATAACCCGTGAAGGATGGATTCGCTTTTACAATTGCACATAGGACAAAGAATGCCAATAGGAACCTTACGCCTAGCCAAAACCTCATAAGAAGGAAGCATATGGTTACAAGTCTTCCACAAAAAAACCTTAACTTTTGAGGGAATTTTAAGTTTCCAGAGACAAGTCCACCAAGAACTTGAAACAGAGGAGAATACCCCAGAAAAAGAAGAGCCAGCATTTGATCGTATAGAGCAGCCCACCAAATATCCACTCCTAACAGAATAGGAACCCTTTTGGGCAAAGTGCCACTGCAAGGAATCATTTCTACAACTTCTCCCAATAGGGATACTTAATATAGCAGAGACATTGTCATCCCAAAAGACACTTTTAATCAAATTGATATTCCACACACCTGAAGCAGAAATCAGCTGATCCACAGTTGCATTAAAGCCAAGAATAAGAGGAGGAACAGGAGAAAAAGTAGTAGGTCTCGGAATCCATTTGTCTTTATATATACGGATTTTCATCCCATTTCCTACTTTCCATATAGTGTCTGTAGTAATAATTTCTTTCCCCCACATTAGACTCTTCCACATGAAGACAGAAGTAGACTTCGGTTCTGTATCCAAGAAAACACAACTTGGAAAGTAACATGCTTTCAACACACGTGCAGCTAGGGAATCACCATTTGACATAATACGCCAACATTGATTAGCGAGAAGAGCTTTGTTAAAAGTCTCCAAATCTTTAAAACCCATACCTCCTTTCTCTTTAGGTTCACATAAATGAGCCCAAGTACACCAATGTATTTTTCTAGAATTACCCTTCGACCCCCACCAAAAACGTGCACATAGGCGATAAATCTCATTCAAAAGGTCTTTAGGCAGCTGAAAGAGATTCATTGAGTACGAAGGAATGGATTGAACCACCGCCTTAATTAATATCTCTTTGCCTCCCATTGAAAGAAACTTATCCCGCCAGCCTTTAATTTTATCCCAAATCCTGGATGTGATATCAGAAAAAATTTCCTTCTTCCTCCTCCCTATAAAACAAGGTAATCCTAAATAACGTTCATGGCAATCAACAGCAGCAATCCCTATAACAGACTCCAGCATAGCACGCTCTTGCGAAGATATGGAGAGGCTAACACAAAAGGCTGACTTACTGAAATTTATTACCTGACCAGAAGCAATAGCATACATCCCCAAAATAGACTTAATAACCTCACAGTTAGAGAAAGTAGCCTTGGCAAAAATGAGGCTATCATCCGCAAATAAAAGATGGGAGATAGTTGGATCATTACGGCTGCACTTGAATCCTTGAAGAACCCCTGATTCCACAGCCTGATTAACCAAGGAAGTGAAGCCTTCTGCACATAAAAGGAAGAGATATGGGAAAATTGGATCGCCTTGACGAAGACCACGAGTCGGATTAATTAACCTGCAGATTTCACCATTAAGCATAAATGAGTATAAAACAGAAGAAACACAACTCATTACTAGCCTAATCCATCTCACAAGAAAGCCCAATTTCTGCATCATATTCTCCACAAAAATCCATTCCACATGATCAAAAGCCTTAGACATATCTAACTTGATCGCCATAGACCCCCTTTTCCTTTTCCGCCTTTTTATCCTATGGATACACTCAAAACCCACCATAATATTATCCGAAATCTGCCGACATGGAATAAAAGCCTCTTGAGATTTGGAAATGACCCCATCAAGTGCGAGAAGGAACCTATTGGCAATAGCCTTTGCTACAATCTTATATAGAACATTGCATAAACTTATAGGCCGAAAATCAGTTATACTCTCCGCCACTTTCTTCTTAGGAATAAGAGTTATAAGAGTTGTATTTAACTTCTCCATAGAAATACCATAATTTAAACACTCCAAGCAAGCCTTTATCACACTTGGCCCTACCTTACTCCAAAATTTCTGATAAAAAATAGCATGAAATCCATCCCTACCCGGAGCCTTCAACTCCCCAATATCAAAAATAGCTCTTTTAACCTCATATTTAGAAAATAAAGACTCCAAGAAACAACTCATGGACTATGAAAGATTAGGTTGAATATTCTTTAACACAGCCTCTATATCAACATGTGAAGGCCTACCAGACTGAAATAAATTGCTAAAGTAATCAACAATAATCTTCTCCATATCCCCTTTAGAATTATACCACTTTCCATCATTTCCTAGAAGACCATCAATCTTGTTACAATATTTTCTAATAGAGGCTTTCATAAGAAAAAAACTTATATTCCGATCTCCGCATTTTAACCACTCAATCCTTAATCTCTGTCTCCAATAACGCTCTTCCGTCTCCAAAACGCAATCCAATTGTGATTCAATAGATTGAATGTTCTTCCAAGACCCTGTTCTAATATTACTATAAGCTTCCTATAACTGCCACTTTAATTTAGTAATTCCTTCTTTGAGCCTACGTCTATTATGTCCATTCCAGGAACTCAACCGCACACCACACTCCTGAATATTACCCAGAACCCCATTCATCTCACAAGGGTCTCTATTATCCACAAAAACATCTAAAATCAAATCTTTACACTCCTCATTATCCACCCAACATTCCTCGAACTGAAAACGCTTATTGATAACCACATCACTAGACCTAATAGACTCCTCCTTACACTCTAAAAGAATTGGCTGATGATCAGACCTCCAATAGTTAAGGTGAGTGATTTTAAAAATCGGAAATAACAACTTCCAATCCATATTGCCAGTAGCTCTATCCATTCTCTCCTGGATCATAGCCATTCCTTCTCTTTTATTACACCAGGTAAAAAGAGGACCATTAAATCCCAAATTATCAAGACTATAATCATCTAAAGTCTCACGAAAACCAGAAAGTAGCCTCCCATCCTTAGGAATCCCTCCCGCTTTCTCTGACACCTCCAAAATCTCATTAAAATCACCCAAACACAACCAAGGTAATGACGACGAACCTGCAAGTCTTTTAAACAAACTCCATGAATGAATTCTCTGACTAGTATCTAGATTACCATAGAATTCAGTAAGCCTCCACCATTTATCACGAGACGAGACTATACAGACATCAATATGAGCTACAGAAAAGCTTAATAAAACCATTTGAACACTTGTAGACCAGAATAAACACAAACCACCAGATTTCCCAGAGCAATTGACTACTAATTTCCCCACAAATCCAAGCTTGATAGGCAAAGCTTCCATTCGAACCTGATCCGCCTTCGTTTCCATCAAGAACAAAACATTTGGGTGAAACTCCTGTTTTTGGGAGAGTAGAGAATTGAATGCTTGGGCACTCCCCAACCCCCGAGCATTCTAGGACATGATTATCATTGGGACCGGCGGGCCGTATAAGACCGACCGGTCGGATAACTCAAATTCCACTTCTGTTGGCAAAACCTTGGAGCTAGTAATCTCCAGAGAAGAAAACTCCACACCTTTCTGAACAGAATCCAACTAATCCCCATCCTTATTTCCAACATCCACACAACCATCAGAAGATTTCCTAACTTTCTTTCTACCTCTGAAATCTCCTTTACTCACCAAATCTAATTTCCATTTCCCACCACCCACCTTAAACTTCTCCCTAGTAATCCCCAATTTTAAAACATGACCAGATCTCTTTTTTCTTGTTCCAGTATTACTATCCACAACCCTCTTAGAATTAGAACCCGACCCATAAGAGGCAAAAGACCCATCAAACAAAGGCTCAGAAGTAGACAAATTTAATTTGGACCTAATCTTATCTGGGTCCAGAGAAGGCCCAAATATGATATCTGATTCTCGACTATCAGTACTGAACAACTGGGCTCTCACATGGGCTTCCAACTCCTTATTATCATTTAGGCCCAGAGTATCGTGTTTCACAAATAGAGGCCAACTACCCATACCACATACCCCAATACACCCCTGTTCACCATCATTTTCCTTTGACCTCTCGCCATTAATAGCCACCCCTTCTGTCACGCTTCCTTCCCACTTGATAGTCTCACAGGCATTGAGCCATGTACCTGAGACTTGACAGTATCCATCTCCAGACATCCCTCTTCAACTACCATACCTTTTTGTATTTGAGTTTCATTGGGAACATTTACCAAAGCTTAGACAATATCTGTGACACCCTTATTCTTGGCATTTGCGCTTATCTCCACATTATTCTCTTATTCGGACATATTCTCCGGCACCGCTTTATGAATAATCTTCTTAGTCCAACCAACTTCATTATCGAAATTGGCGACCCAAGAATCCCCCTTTGATTTTGGTAATGAAAACCGCGATGAAAGGCAGAAGCTCTAAGCCATAATCAAAAAGGTGGATCTTCCTTTCCATTAACAATAGGAAAAAAGGTTCCTTATCAGCACATTCAACAGTCGTATGACTAATTATTCCACACTTGAGACAATGGCTTTGAAGTCTCTCATATATGAGAATTAATATGGTCTCCATTCCATCCCCCAAAATATCCACTCGTAAACACCATTTCAAAGATTGTTCTATATTCACACGAATTTTGACTCGTATAAATTTATCAACACATTCTCCTGAGGTCTCTCCATCTACCTGAAGATCTTGACCTATCAAACCACCTAGAAACCTCCCAATTTCCTTAGTCATGCAAAGAAGAGGAATTTGGTGAATCTGAACCCAAAAATCTGCTAAATTAAACCTTAAGGAATCTAGAGTACCTTTGCCTACTGGCTTTTCCATAGCAATAAGAGCACTGTCGAAGCTCCAAGGGCTTATAGCAATAACCTTATTGAGATCTTGATCGTCTTTAAAATGGAATGTAAAAATATTCCCTGACACTGATTCAATATCCAAACCAAATTTTACTTGCCAAATCTTACCAATAACCCTTATAAAAGCATCTCTATTCACTCTTCTATTAGAAAGAATTTTACCCACCAAACATAAAGACAACCTATGTTTCACATCAACCATAAGACTCCCATCTAATAACTGCACAGGATCATCCCTCTTACTAATAGACAAAGAAGCACATAAGGAAGTAATATCCACCGAATCCATAACCCAAACCAGTCAAGAAAGACCCCTAAAAGAAAACCCAAAGAGCAACACCAGACTACTCTCACTACTTTTCAGAGAAAAAAAGAGAGAGACTTAATCAAAGAATTTGGCAAATGTTTAGTATTAGACTATTAGTCATGAAATTATTAAGTAAAGTAAAGAAAACTAGTATTCTAGTTTAATCTTAAAATGAGGATAAAAAGAAGAAAAATTGTATTTATTATTGGGGGATTATCAATTTAGTCCCTAACTTTTGGTAAAATATCAAAAATTTTAAATGAGTTTGCTTTTTTACAATCTGTGGTACCTTACTTTTAAAAAATACATTAAATTGGTTCATTTGCTAATCAACCGTTAATCCAACTTAATGGTTCTAGGAGTATTTTTGTCTTTAAACATAAAAACATTCCACGTGTCAAGAAAAAAAAATATATATTTTATTTATCAAAAAAAAAAATTATAAATTAAAAAATTAAAAAATAATAAATAATAAAAAGAAGGAAAATAAACGATTAAGAAAAACAAAGTTAGTGGAGATCCAATCTCCCGTCCATCAAGATTTACGATGGTTGAGATCCAAATGTCCACCAGATCCATGGATCCAATGGAGATCTCCATAGATCTCCAGCTCCTCCATCACGAGCGGGAGAGGTCTCCCCGAGTTTTTCTCTGGTAGGCACACAACTGTGAGTATACTTATATCATATTTATCCACCTCATAACTTTTTACCAGAAAAAGGTAATGCAATTGGGTTAAATAATACTTACATGGTAAAAAGTGATGAGGTGGAGAAGTGTGCTATAAATATGCTTACAATTGTGTGTCTACCAGAGAAAAACTTAGGTCTCCTCTGACGGGCGAGACCTCCATCGCTCACGAATAATGGGTTCGCGATACCCACTGTTCATGAGCGATGATGGTCTCAAATCCACCACTACGAACTGGGTGGATTGTGACCTCCTCCACCAAGAAATATGAAGGATCGACCTTTCCCACAGTGCTTCCTCCGTTCATAGTGATTTTTTTTAAAAGAAAAAAAAAAATTCTCTTAATCTCTAAATGTCCATCAAACGGTTGGAGTTTTTATTTATTTATTTATGGATTTGTTTTTAATTTTTGTTTTTTTTAAAAGAAAAAATTATTTGATCTCCACTATCTATGTGACCATATTTGAGACGGATGGTAGAGATCCATTTAAAAAAATAATATTTTTTTCATTTTTAAAATTAAATTTTCCTTTTTAATGGATTTCCATTTAAAAATAAATAAATATTTTTAATGTATTTAATTAATTTTCTTTTCTTTTTTTATTTTTTGTAGTAATTTTTTTAAAAATAAATTTTATAACACATGTAATCTTTTTATTGGACAATCCAAATCGATTAAATTGTTAAAGATTAGAGGGCAAAAATGTCATTCTGATTCAAAAATTTAATACATAGCGTAAAATGATCAATTTGAATTTCATATCGCGTTTGAGTGTCAAAATTAGAGTCGGAGGGACCAATTTAATGTGCTGGACCACGAATCATAAAAAGGCAAACATGTTTAACAATTCATATTTCTCCAAAAGCGATTAGAGCGATTAATAAATTGATAATCTCCCTTTATTAATTTTTTTAAAAAAGGGAAAAGTAAAGGGAAGGGAAAGCGTGGAACCAAGCTCAGAATTGTCAAGGAGCAGATGCCAGGTGGACCACTCATCATTCATCAGTCTAAGAATAATATTAATGTGGGACCCACTGAAAGCACACGTGTCCGACATGTGCATCACTCGTCTTAAATTTGTTTCCCCTAGTCGACCATACCTATACCCCTCAGATTTTTTTTCGTCTCCAATACCAGAAATACCCCTGTCATCCCTCCAACTCTCCAGCCACGTTCGTCTCACAACGGATAATGTAAATATCCCACATTATCCTCAAACCAGTAAGGGTCAAACCGGAACAATAAAAAACCAACGGAAGCGACCCAGCCTGGACCCTCTTTTTAATTCCTGATGCGCCCGTGTCGGAAACCTGTCCTCTTTCGTCATTTCACAAGTCTCCTAACGAAACACTCTGTTTCTCTCTCTACAAAAAAATCGGAAATCAATTTATTATATGACAAAAGAAAACACTACATAGAAAACACAGAAATTTCCAGCCATTGAAGATACGGCAGAGATTCACTTTTGAGTCGAAGAAGGAAGTTTCTAAGTTATAAGGTAGCTCTCGATTTTTTTTTTAAAATATTTTAATTATTTATTGCCGTCTACGAAAAAGGACGGTTCGTAGTCGGTCGTTGAAGTTTTTATATATTGATTTTGTATTCTCTGGTAATATAATATCACCACAAAAGAAAAAAAAAACGAAGGTTTTAATTTAGGTTCGATTTCATAGTAAAACTTGGTGTTTTGAATGTTTTTTTTGTTCATAATCATAGTTTCGTTTTGTTTTTGATTATCTTTTTAAATCTCTCTCTCTCTCTCTCTCTCTCTTTTTTTTTTTTTGATTTTCTGGGTTTGCAGGAATCGGAAGGGGAGAAGTCGCTGTTGAAATTGCAGGTTGGGGACAAGTGTGAATGCGTTTACTTGAGTAATACGTTGGCATGAATTGACAAGTTGTTGTTGAGAGAGATTTTCGTTCCATTATCATCTCCGCTAATTTTTCTAGGTAATTATTATTTCTCGCTCTTTTTTTTTTTAATAATTTATATTTGCTTTTTCAATTTTACAATTCCAGTTGATCGCAGATACCTTTTTTTATTTTTTATTTATTTAAATATTACAATAATCCGAAGAGACTCCACAACGTTTTGCTACTTAATTTCGTTTATTTTTTTTTTTTAACTTTAATTTTTTTAAATTTCTCATTTTTTTTTTAAACCGTTGATTGTCATATGATAAATATTTTTAGTATCATGTAGCTATAAATAGTTTTATACTTTTTTATATAATTAGTTTTTATAATTTTTCCTTCAAAAAAATAAAATAAAATAGTTTTTAGTCAATGATTCAGAAAATAATGTCGGATGAATTTTGAATTTTCAAATTTTTTTTTAAAAATAACAATTTAGTAGGCATTTAGAATCTATATAATGTCTTTTTAAAAAAACAGTGGGTCCAAAAAGCCTTTTTTTTTTCTTCCTGAAAATCCGAAATGTCCACACTTGAACAAATTAAATCAACATTGAAAAATAGTAAAAAATAATTAAAATTAAATAAAATTGTTTCTTATTTTTACAATAAATAATTTTTCTAAATTGATTATTAAAAATTCTCGACGACCTTTTATAATGTTTTACATTTTTATTTAACATTTATTAAATTTTTAGGTTAAACTATTTTTTTCTTAGAAGTATAAGAAAAATCCGTAACATATAGGATTTTGTTAGTTTATAAATACTGTATAATTACAGTGTAATAAAACTTGAATGCTTGATATACATGCATGAAAGCCACGTGTCAGGTTTAAGTGAGGGTGTTTGCCACGTAAGTAGCCATGTTTGCATGTAATTGTTTAATTTGTAGATATAAAAAGATTGCAATTATTGTGTTTCCTTGATTGAAAATCTAGTGTTGGTCTTTCTGTTTCGAGTGCTTACTTGCGTTTTAGCATCTTTTGATTACATTAATGTGTCTTATTGTGTTAAGATTTTTTTAATTTTTTAATTTTTTTACTAAATAGCCTACAGTGTGAAAAGTAATTTTTGTCCTATGCTTATTATGTTTGTATAAGTTTTTAGTCTAATCAAAACTATTTGTTTAAATTTATATTCAACTGATGAGATATCGTAATATTAAAATTATGTTTAAAATAATTTTTTAATTAGAGTTTTTATTAATTATAATTTTTAATTATATTAAAAAACTAGTATATCTTTTGTCATTCAATTAAAAAAACACTTGTTAGGCTATAGATTGAATGTTAATATATTTTGAAGAGATATTGAAGTCAAATAATTAAAAAACTTTCTTTAATTTTATCAAATAATTAAAAAAATAAAAATAAATAAAAAATGCTTTTAATATTAAAAAATTCTCTGTATTATTTATTATTTTTACTCTTTTAGATACAACCTAAAATTTCTGGAAATAAATATTTAGAATACAACTTAATTAAATATATATATTTTTATCAATAATTTATTTTTTTATTTTATTTTATTTAACCTTATCGCCGATTAAAAGCGGCAATCAACGTCAATGTGTATATTTCACGTGGGCCTCACGATAAATGTTTTATGGATGTTGACATGGCAATTGTTATTGTTCACTTGTTTACTGCTGATTGTATGATTGTACTGTACTGAATACTGATTGCAATAATGACCGTTGGATTACAATGATGTGAGTCTAAACAAAAAATAAATAAAGGGCTCGGATCTCCATACACTTTTCAAACACTTGTTGTAATCCAACGGACATATATATATATGTGCATGTTTGTGTAGTCTCCCTAGGCAACTTTTTTTTTTTTTTTTAATTTTTTTTTTTAATGCTTTATGTGAAAAAGGACAATATTTTATTTGGGTGGGAAAAAATAAAATTTGATATTCATTTTGTTCTGACTTCTGATTGGGAACCACGTGATTTTCGTACATTTTGTATATGGAGTAAATGATGATATCAGATTTTGACTCTAGTGTAGTACTCTGTACTCTTTTTAGAGATTGTATGTTTGGATTTTAAGTGCACGAATCCTATGATTCACCTTTTCTTATAGTGGAGACCGGAGATTGAGTTTTTGTTGACGATTTTTTCACTATAATTATGAGCTACAGCTCGGTGTTTAAATGTCAATCTGAATAGCTTGAATTTAGGGCATTATTGGATTGTATGAACCCTTTTTTTAACCATTGAGCCAACATTAGGAGATTTTATATGGTTTAATTTTTAATCTTTTAATTTTTATTAGTATACCAATTGCGGTTTGTATAGTTTAACATTCAACTTAGAAAAGGGGGAGCGTAGCAAAAAACTTTAAAAAAAATTTATAGGTAGATAGATAGATACCGTAATATATATATATATTTTTATATTTTTATACAAGTTTAATATTAAATTTGTGGGTCAAGCTACTATAAGAGTGGATATAGTTACAGAATTGATTATTTGTTGTTAGATTTCAATCTAATGGTTTATAAAATCGAACTTTTAAAAATTAAGAAAATTTAAAACTAAAGAAAATAAGTCCCTCTTGGAACTGTTGCCAATGTAATTATAGAGATTCTGTTTGGTAGTTAAAATCTAAATTTGCATTTACGGGTTAATTTAGGGAGAAATGCTTTCACGAGACAATGTCAAGCACAACGGGGTACACAGAAGAAATTTCTCTCATTTAGTAGGTTAAATAAGGAGAGACAATATTTGTAGGATAATGCTTGATATTGACTAGTTAGTACCCAAAATAATTACCTCATTAATGAGAGTGTAGCATGATACCTTTTTTTTTTCTTTTACTTATTACATTTATTTCATAAATTAGATCACGTGTTACACTCCTATTGGTGGGGTCAGTATTTTGAATACCGAGTCTACTGACCGGTCAGTATTCAAGTATTATTTGTATTTGTATATGAAGTAGGTAGAGTTTATGTGAATATTAAATGATAATCTGTCTCTCCTTCCTTAAACTATAGAGAAAAACGTTGTTATGTTGGAATTATTCAATTATTTTTAATGTTAATGTCATTAAATTGAATGGTAGGAGTATTTTGACTAAAAAAAAAAAAAAAAAAAAAAAAAACAAAAGACAATGAAGACAAAAAACTACATAAGTTCCACGAATCGTTTTGATTTACTCCGAATACCTTTTATCCACCAGTTGATTCTTCTTCTTCATTACAATATTTTTCGACCCAATTTTTTTTTGTGACCTTGTTCTTGGAATCTCCCCAGTTCATCTTTTTCCTCTTTGCTGCGTTAAAGTTGGATTTTTTTCCTTTTTATTTTAATAAAAGAGAGCAATTTGGAAACTCTTGAAAAGTTTACAGAGAGACCCCAGAACACAAAAAAGAAATTCCATGTCCTCGGTCCAAGTGTTTAAAGCATAGTTCGCTTTTCTTTTGTTTTCTTTCCATTCAACACGCTCATCAATTTTCATCATCACCACATCCTCATCCGGATCTTTATTCTTCTTTTTTAATTCTTAATTTCTTTTTCTTTGTAGTTTGTTTGACCAGAGATGGAATCAGTGAAACCCTCTGCCATGACTCCATCAAAAAGCAAATTGGCTAGAACGTTTGCAAAGGTTCTTCATATTAGGGCGGTTGCCGCCGGAGTTGCTCCGGTGGCGGACGGAGGAGGAGTTCAGAAAATTAGGCCACAAGAGAAGGTCAATAGCAACAATAATGTTGTGAAGATGAAAAGCGCTTGGTCACAGTTATTCAAAGACAATGATACAGAACTTGAATACAGAGTGGCTTTGGAAGCGCTTCTTGCGAAGATTTTCGCTAGCATTTCGTCTGTTAAAGCATCGTATGTTCAATTACAGTATGCTCAATCTCCTTATGATGCTGATGGGATTCAATCTGCTGATCAATTGGTTGTTTCAGAATTGAAAAACTTGTCTGAATTGAAGCAGTGTTACTTGAAGAAACAGTTCGACTTTTCGCCTGAGAAGATTATGGTTTCGGCTGAAATTCAAGAGCTCAAGAGTCTTTTGAAGACGTATGAGATTATGGGGAAGAAATTGGAATCCCAATTGAAGCTCAAAGACTCTGAGATCATATTCCTGAAAGAGAAATTAGATGAATCCAATAAGCAAAATAAGTTGCTCGAGAAGAGATTGAATCAAAGCGGTCAATTGTTTGAGTTCGATAAGCTTCTTCTATCAAGGTTAAGTCCTAGCCATTTCGTTACAGTTCTTCGACAAACGGTTAAATCTATCAGAAGCTTTGTCAGGTTAATGATCGATGAAATGAAATCCGCAGGATGGGATATTAACGCGGCAGCCAATTCAATTCAACCAAGTGCAGTGTATTACAAAGCTGATCACAAATGTTTTGCAATTGAATCCTTTGTTTGCAGGGAAATGTTCGACGGATTTAATTATCCGAACTACTCTCTCCAGAACGAGCCTGTCCCGGAAAGAAAGAAACAGCAACAACAACAATTCTTCTTCGAGAAATTTACGGAACTGAAAACAGAGAAAGCTAAAGACTTCCTATCCTGGAAGCCTAAATCAACATTTGCAAAGTTTTGCCGTGCCAAGTACTTGCAATTGGTTCACCCCAAGATGGAATCATCATTTTACGGCAATCTTAGTCAGCGTAACCTGGTGAATTCTGGTGAATTTCCTGATACAGGATTCTTTACAGTGTTCGCAGAAATGGCGAAAAGGGTTTGGCTTCTACATTGCTTGGCATTCTCTTTCAATCCTGAAGCATCAATCTTTCAGGTAAACAAAGGGAGTAGATTCTCAGAAGTTTACATGGAAAGCATAGCAGAGGAAGCATTTCTTGCATTTCAGGAATCAGACCCAAGAGTTGCATTCACAGTGGTTCCAGGTTTCAGGATTGGTAACACTGTTCTACAGTGTCAGGTTTATCTCTCTGATAAGTTTCAGACAAATAAAAGCCGTTGATCACCACCATAAGTGATCAGACGAACGTGAACCATGTTGGTTTATGTGGGTCCACAGCAGGATATCCTTTTCACTTCTTGGGGACTGCAATGTATAGTCACGAGGGACTTTTTCTGTTATGTTTTCTGCTGCTAAGTTGAAAAGGAAACCGCGTAGATCGTTGAATGGAAAAAAGAAAGAAAAAAAATTAATTTTCTGCAAGAGGACATGATATGATCATCATCCTGCCAATTTTGTTAATATTAGGCCAATGACAGAGGGGATGTTAGCTGTTTTGCATCATTAGTTTTATATATTCAATGTCTTTTTACGTATATATATTATATATATATATTAAAATTATTATAATTTAGGTGGAGGATTTCGATATTCTGTTCTCTGTGTGTGTCAACAATTTGTTTATAGCTTTGTTTGGATGCTTTCATCTTGTCTTGTCAGCCTCTCTCTTTTTAATAAAACATTTTGGGTGGAATATAAGGAGTGAATCAGGACCGCCCCGGATGCATTGTCAAGTGGTGCCATATAGTGACGTATAATAAAAAATATATATATACATGTTCATTCAAATTTGTCTTATGTCATATCTTCAATGGTAGTCTAACAAACGCGATATTCATTAGTGTACACGTTGTATCGAATATTTTCTTGAAATCTTTCTTCAAGTCTCAAACTCGTTCATATACCAGCTGATGGAGGTTTTGCAGTAGAATTGCTTAGAATAGATAGTCTATATAATTGTCTCTCTTTAATTTTATTTAATATTACTTTGGGGTATTTATTTTTAAATAAAATGAAATACAGCCAATATCATATTTGTTTAGAGTAGTATATGCTGGAATCATGGAACATTTTTGTTCCTAATGGTGTGTTAATGTGATAAATGATTATATAATCATTCTGGTCTGTATGTACCGTTTTGTATAATAATATGTCAGATTCATACCTACCAATCTAATTTGTAGTTGTTTAATTACAAATATAACATCCAAACATTTATTATTCAGCTTACAGACATAAAAATAGGGGTATGCAAAAGCACAACTCGAAGTCTCGAACACCATAAACGCAAGCAACAGCCAAAATGGGTCCCATTCCAAATGTACACCTACCTAAATTTAATGTGGTCGGCTCATGCTGGTGCTCAGATGGTTCGATAGATTTGCATCATCAGTCGGTGATAAATCAAAACAAAGTCTTATCACCGCCTTGGAAAAATCTTGGGTGTAGTGGGGTGCACTATGTATCTCTTGATACGAAACTGTAAATTTTATATGGCACGATCATAACGAAAGATGCATGCATCGGTTATACCCAGTTTCTCTCCACCACCCTTTATCTTCTCATGTACCTCACGAATTTACTGATCTAATTATTTTTTTCTTAACAGATTTTAAATTTTTTTTTTTTTTTTGAATTAAGTATCTTTTTAAAAGCTTTCACCATTGGTAGGATTCGAGCCACTAACTTAAAAGCCACTTACCCAAGCTCATCTATCTACTATCTAAGCTACACCTTTGTTGGCCGTTTTTTTTTTTTTTCTTAATTATTGCAAGAACTATTAGAGTAAATTTTGACAACAAACAGGCTGGGTATACCGGACCTGCCTTAGTCAAATGCTACATATATGGTCTGAATATATACTTACACAATACCAAAGATAAAATTTCTCACACATATTTATAAAATGTGTATGATGGACATTAAATACGAGAAGAATTTGAAAAACTGTCCCATGGTTGAAATTTAATAAAAATCATATGATTATTTTTTATTTTTATCAAATATCAGAGTTTTTTTTTTCTTTGGCTATATCTTTTTTTTTTTTATATATATTTTATTATTATTATTTTTTATTTTATTTTTATTCATCAGAAGAGAAAAAGAATTGGTTTAAATTGTACAGCTGCGAAGTTGAATTTTTTTTTTGAAATATTATATTAATTCAGGATTGATAGAGAAGGCCAAACCGGAACACATGACCTAGATATAAAAGGTAAAGTATTATATTATACTAATATGATTGTCTATTTACGGAGTAGAATTAGGTAGCATTAAATTTGCATAACATTTCTTTTTCAGCTATTAATTCTAGTGGTCCACTTTTTCTTCATAATCGACCACTTGGTTTTGCTACTTACATAATTGATTTTCGATCTTAAATTCTTCTTCAGCTGACTTGGATAATTAGGGGTCGTTGGGTAATTTTACAACTTTGTATATAGTTTTATAACCTAATAAATGAAAATGGATATTAATGGTTACACAATTTATCTTTTTGAAGAGTTCCTCACTTTTTCCATTTCTTTTTTATTTAATTTTTTGGTTTTATCAATCCAATAATTATTCACCGAAACGTTAGATGATACTCAATAGGCAGAAAAGTTCAATAATAATAATAATAATAATAATAATAATAATAATTTCAATATTAATAAGAATACACATTATCAAACATTTAATTCATTTGTCACGTGTCATATAAGTCCACCACATTATAGGTTGAGATCAAGCGGGATATAAAAGTGAGATGTATATATTTTTTTTAAAAGAAAAAAAGTGTGGTGTATAACATTACTCATATTATCAATAGAATAATGCTACACTATATCCAAATTATTTGTCCAAAATTATGTCAAAATATATCACTTAATACTTTGAGTCAATCCATTCACATCTCATTCAAACATGGACTAGTTTACAAAATATAAACGATTAATACTATTACTTGTCTTGTTTACTACAAGCTTCGATAAAATCTCTTTTTTGATATCTAAAATCATTATGTATTACCTCTCCAATTCTCCATACAAGCAGATGAATTCTTTAAATATTTCAACTTTGCATGGTGTCTTTTTGCGTCTTCCTCAATACTTTACAAAAATCAAAACTAAATTAAATATGTTCGAACTTTCATCGATGTTTATTATCGTTAACATCAAGCATTAAAGCCTTGGGCTAACAATCTCCCCATTTTTGATGATGACAAACCATTGATTGCATAAATATAGTTTCAAGAACTTTACATAATTAACAACATACAAACAAAGCAAAAGACACCATGCAAATATATAGTACTGTGAAGTATTTATATACATGCATAGCGAGATAACACATCAAGCTTTCAGATGTCAAATGGATGATTCTATTGAAGTTTGAAGTAAAGATGACTGGTTTTAGATTTATTATATTGATATATTATAAACTAGCTGTGTTTGATGTGATTTGAATGACTTGGTTCAAGTGATTTAGATTGAATCTTAGGATCTATTGATTATGTTTATATTTTAATTCTAGTGTTCTTAGACCCCATCTAGATTGCTTGAGATTTAGGGCCCGTCCTGTAAGCCGTTTTCTGTTTTTGTTTTTCGAAAAGAAAAATGAAAATGAAAACAGTGTTTTTGGTTTCATTTTTGAATTTCGAATACGCGTCTGGTAGCATTTATTGGATTCCGTATTTTGAAAATAAAAACGGAAAAAACGCATCCGGTAGGATAGCCGAAAACTTTCGAAAATTGAAATATCAATTTTTACCATTTGTTTAATATTATAAGAATTATATACAAATTGATTAAATAATTAACCAATTTTTTTTTTTTTTAAATGTAATTATTAATTTAAACAAAACTTTCCAGTTGAAGAGGAAGAGGAAGAGGAAGAAGAAGAGGAGGAAGAAGAAGAAGACCAGCTGAAGAGGAAGACCAGATCGGCGACGGCGACGGCGAGAGGTAGCAGATCGGCGGCGAGTGGAGGAGGAAGAGGAAGAAGAAGAAGAAGAGGAAGAGGAAGAGGAAGAAGAAGACTGCGGCAGCGGAGGAAGAAGAAGAGGAAGAAGAAGAAGAAGAAGAAGAAGACGGCAGCACCTGCGACGACCGGCGACTGACGGCAGCACCTGTGGCGAGCGACGATCGGCGGTAGCAGCAGCGGCGATCGACGATCGGCGGCAGCAGCAGTGGCGAGCGGCAGCAGAAGAAGAAGAAGAAGAGGAAGAAGAAGAAGAAGAAGAAGAAGAGAAAGAAGAAGAAGATGGAGGAGGAGAGAGAAGATGGAGGAGGCTGATGGGTCTGGTTCATGAGAAAAAAAAAGAAATTTTTTTTTATTAAAATAAAATAGATATTAATGATATGGGACCCATTTCAAATGAAAAACAAAAACAAATTCATGGAAAACAAGTTTTTTTTTTTTTTTTTTTTTTTTCAAAATTTTCACTTTTAACACTGGTTTTGTTTTTCATTTTGTTTTTGAATTTTGAAAATAAAATGAAAAACGGTTTACAGGACGCGAATTCGAAATCATTTTTGGAAAACAAAAACGAAAACATGCTGCAGGACAGCCCCTTAGATTTGTCATTTATACATGAAAAAACATCCTAGCATTACAGTCCATCAAGGTTATACTTCCAAAAAAAAAAAAAAAAAAAAAAAAAAAACTTTCTAGTCGTGGGCTTGGGTTATAATGAGAATGGGTTTGGGCCTTAGGGTATTTGTATTTTGGTGTTGGGCCTAACTTTTTAAATACATATTAATTTGAGTCCAATTCAAGTCATTACTTCATTTACTATTAAAGTTTGGATATTAGATTTAATCTATTGGGTTTTACCCATTTCTAGTTACAACTTCAATCGGTTGTACAACGTTTGGGGCATTATAACTGAACTTCATTTTGATGGAAATTACATTTTAACAAACCAAACTTCATCCATGAAACCACCTTTCAAATTGGGTGATTATATAGAATTTGGGAATCAATAATACTAAACATCCCACCTACAATCCCACAATTTCCATCCCAACACATGTGGCGGCTGAGGTGTCACTTGGTGAGTGGACACATATTAATTGATACTTATTTCTCTTACCTATGTATTCACTCACCAATTATTGTTTGTCCATTCATTAAGTGATACTTCAATTGCCACATGTGTTTGGATGAAAACGGTGGGATTATAGGTGGGATGTATAGCATTATTGTTTTGGAATTCATGAAAAACGTTTTTTATAAGCATAAAATATTAAAAGTCAATCATGCTGAGAATTTAGAATGTGAAACTTCGTTGGATATCAAATTCAGTCGAGACTTCAAATTGAGTTGAGATGTCTTCACCCAGTTGAGACTTCAAACCAAGTTCAAATGTCTCACCTTGACCTGGTAGAGAATTCAAATTAACTTGAGATACCACAATTGTTGAATTCCAAACCTAGTAGAGACTTCAACCCAATTAAGAGAATCCTAAACGAAGTTGAGTATCACAATTCATTTGCTGATCATACGAGCATAATTTGATTGACCCAAAAATAGAAATCTGGTTTGCTTCGAGGGAAATTAGAACCTTCCAAAAGTCATAGAAGACTAGCACATAGCTGATAGCAATTTAATTCAACGTTTTATTACTGATAACAGGTCCTATTTATAATAAAAGAAATACATAATTCAAAAGATAACAAATAACAAGATTAGATAAGATAGAAATCTTATCTGATAACAACCTAATTTAAAATTTAAAACTAAATCAAATGCTTATTATTATTTTTTTTAAACGCGATCGTAACATTCCACCATGCTTCCAAACCAATGTCCTTGTTGGTCAACGTATCGACACTGACTTGTCATCGACTATCAATATTCGATGTGATAATAGTATGCCCATACATAATATTAACACATTTTAATCTAGCCCTATAAGTTGTTGCTGACTTCATTGCTCCAAAAGTGGGATGGTAGTGTGACACGAACCGGCTCTAATACCAAATTCTACGAGTACGATTTGATGGACCCAAAAATAGAAATTTGGTTTGCTTTGAGGGAAACCAAAGCCTCCCAAAAGTCATAAAAGACTAACACATAGCTGATAGCAAATTAATTCATCATTTTATTATTGATAGCAAGTCCTATTTATAATAGGAGTAATACATAATTCATAAGATAACAAATAACTAGATTAGATAAGATAGAAATCCTATCTTATAACAACATAATTTAAAATTTAAAACTAAAACAAATGTTTATTATTATTTTTTTTTAAAAGAGTGATCGTAACATTTGCATAAAGAATATTTCACAAAACACTAAAATCTCTATATTTTGTAAAACATAGAAACCTGGTTGGTTTGCTGCGAGGGAAACCGGAACAATGTGATTGTAACATTTGCATAAAGAATATTTCACAAAACACTAAAATCTCTATATTCATAGGAAAGAATGGCATGTCGACCATAAAAACAAAAATTTCAATTAA
This sequence comes from Acer campestre, assembly GCA_954870605.1. Lineage (NCBI taxonomy): Eukaryota > Viridiplantae > Streptophyta > Magnoliopsida > Sapindales > Sapindaceae > Acer > Acer campestre. The sequence continues at coordinate 31,533,602 of OX940801.1, forward strand.
ATTGGAATGAAGCTTTTTTCTTCAAGATAGTTTGGCAATTAGGAGAACCATTGATGGTTGAAGAAGATACTTTGAATAAAAAGAGATTTGATAGAGGAAGATTGCTAGTTTTAATCCCTCTAAATTAGGTGTGTCTGAGTAAGATCAAGGTTAAGGTTGGAAATGATTCTTTTTGTGTCAAGATATCTGAAGAGTCATCTATGGTGAACTCTTCTTAGCCAGCAAATTTCTCAGGGCTTTAGACAGTGATTTCTAAGTCAGGTTTGAATTCCTTACCTGGATTGGTAAGGCATAAAGTAGTTGCCTCTTCTGAATGCGTGAACCAAGAAGAAAAAGGCATGGGAAGGAAGTTGATCAATGGTCAGTCTGAAATAGTGGGAAAGGAAAAGAAAAAGTGCCTCGGTTCTTATGAAGTTGCTGCCTCTTCTGATTGCATGAACAAAGAAGAAAATGGCATGGGAAGGAAGCTGAATAGTGGTCAGTCTGGCATAGTGGGAAAGGAAAAGAAAAAGTGCCTCGATTATCAGACTTTGCTTAAGACATGTAATGACAATGAGGTGAGGGGGGATTTAGCTGTCAACCTTAACCATATTAAGCTAAAGGATGAAAGGGTGGTGGAGGAGATTCTCGATAAAAACACATCTGTCAAAGTCAAGGCTGATTGGTTTATTGAAACTAAATTGGAACCTATTAATCCTTCTTGTGGAAAAGTCAGTCTGGATCTTAGAAAAAAGGAGGTTTTGCCTCGAAAGTGACTAATATGGTTAGCCCACCTATTGATCCTTCTAAGGAGAAGCTAGGCCTTGAGTCTAGTTATGTTAAAAAGGACAAGTCTTTATAACTTCTGAAACTGGTTTGGGGAGTGTCATGAGAAATAGTGGTGAGAAGGGTCTAAGAAAGAAAATGCCTTTAACCTATGATATAAGTCCCATCTTTGTGGAGTGGATAGATAATGTTGAAGACATTAACGAGTCTCCCCCAAGTACTGTGAAGAAGAGGAGTGTAAGGTCTTCTTGCCTTTTAGTCAAGGGTCATGGCATGAAGAGAAGGTACTCCAAGTTTAATTACAAGGTGTCTTGGAATCTTGAGGAGGAAATCTGAAAGGTTGTAGAGGTTGGTGTGGCCTTGGGGTTTGATTGCAATGGTAAGAAAGTGGGAATCGCAGACATTTTTGCAGAAGCTAACAATAAGTTGAAGGCAAGAGGTAGAAAGTAGTTTTAGAGCAGTGTTTCTTTCGGTAATTGATGGTTTTTTGGTTTGCTGCTGTCTTGCTGCTTTGGATTGGCTGGTGTTTGTTTTCTAGTCTAGCTTTATTAGCTTCTTTAATTTGTTTGTCTTTTGGGGTTTTTTGTTGGGCTGTTGTTTTGGAGTCTAGCTTGGTATGGGGAATGCTTTGTTTTTGGGCAATTTTGTGGGCCTGTGTGGATCTAAAAGTTGGTCTAATTTTTGTGCTTTCGGCTTGATGGGGTCGTAATGTTTTATACCCTCTTTAGCTATTCTAATAAAGTTTCCCGTTAAAAAAAAAAAAAAAACTTATGATCAAAATGATGAAGAGATTAGCAAGCATTTTTTGGTAAAAACATAAAATCGGTAATAAAAATCACCTTTCAAGCTTTAAATTGAATTTTCACTTTTGTTTGTGAAGATTTGTAGAGAAAGGTTGATGATGTGCAATGGTGGAGTAAGGTACAAAGATATATGAACGGGGTTTTTGAAGTTTGGAATGGTTCTACCAATGGTGATTATGAGTAGAATGGGAGTGGAGAGAAGTAAATAGGAGTGATTGTATGCGAAGAGTAAAGAGACTAGATTGAAGATGTTTGGATTTGACATGTATTCTCATGTGAACCAAACGATATCAACTTATGCGAAAGTGGTCCAAACGGATTCAAATTATTGCGATTCAGGTGGCGTTGGAAAGAAGGGCCCGAGATGAAGCCAACGGTAAAATGACGACAAAATCTGGGCCCGGACGCTCCAAGACACGCCGCCGGAAGATTGTTGTGTAGAATCCGCATGTTGTTGAGCGTTGGAAGTTTTAGGGCACGTGGAGCATGTTTTCAAGGACCGAGAAGGTGTGTGGAACTGATCTTGGAAGACATTTTGATTCTTTAAAGACAAAAAATAGTGACCCTATAAATAGTGATGCTTATTCTTTGGTTGATAACACTAGGAGAAACCAGAGAGACACCTGGGAACATTAGAGAGCAGTTCAATTCAAGGAGTGAGACCTTGGGGAGATCTAGGGGGGAGACTTGACATGTCTGGAAAAAAAGATTTTACTCTCAAGTGTAGAAGTGTTAAAGTAATAATATAACCCGGTAAGTATGGGGTCGTTTCTCAGAGAAAGAGTTTTAATGTTCACAATAACCAACAATAATCACAAAAGATATCAAGAAATAAAATGATTAAATTGGTGAATGATGGGCAATTAAAATGATAAAATTACTCAAATAAAAATATGCATGCTAAGGTTAGAGGTTCCACTCTTGGTATTTAGAATAAAGGTTTATTTAACTTTTTTTTATAACTCAATCGGAATTCACACAGAAAGGAGGTTCCAATCGGAAAATACAATAATCTAAGCTCGCTTGAACATATATGAAATTATATCTCTTTCCATTTAATTAAATTACAAGGATTACCTACTATTCGATTCAATGGGTTTCAAGTACTCAATGTGCCAATCACTACCATGAATCAAGAATCTTTTACTAGAGGTGTAGGTATAACTAAAATCGTACGGTATCTAGAAGGATTCAAACATCCATGAAAGAGTTGTCTACAATAAGTCAAGATTCCCATACACAAGAGAGAAATCAAGATTATAGCCAAGTTAATAAAGAAAAAGAAATATAAATCATATAAGTGAACAACAAATGAATATAAACATTAACCACAATTTAAGAGTTTTAATAAACCTTTATTTTCATATCAAGAGCTTCACCTTTTCACCTTAGCATAATGAAACTAGCTACTCATGGAAATATAAATAAGTATGGAAATATAAAAAGAAAAACATGTAAAAGAAAACTAATTGGTAAGAAGAAAGTTTATAGTGAAAGAGAGAAAGAATAATAATACATGAAAGGTAAACTTGCAATGAACCAAGATGATTCAAGAGACAAATTAAGATTTTCAAGATGTGTTTTCAGCCATCTACAAGGTCTCTTTTTATAGAGAGCTCGAAGGGCAAAAGGGTCATAAAAGGGGAACATGGTTAATTAATGTTTAATCACCAAACATTGACAATTTTGGATTGCCCATGCATGTACTGTCTTTAAACCTAGATTTCGTGCTGCTTGCTTCTGAATTGGCCTCTGACATGAACTGGAGAAATGTGTATTCTTGACGTAGCTTTCCAGAATGATTTGGTTCATAATTATCTGAAATATCTAGCTCAAGTTATGCTCAAAACACTGAAGCATGTTCAATGTGTGTGGAAACTGTGCATATGTCCTCTTCCATCCTCTGTTTGTCCTTCAAAACGTCCGAATCTTGAATTCAACATGAAATTCTTTTTTGTAGGAAATTGAATCATATTTCCACAAGAAAAAGAATGGAATCAATCCGATATTTGAGTGAAAAGTTATGCTCATTTCAAGTAACCTACATCAAAATAACGATATCAAAAATAAAAGACAAAAGTGTAAATGTGCTTAAGTTAGGAGAGTTAATGACACTACTAGTGTAAAAATAATGATTTCAACTTTATTAAACATGCACTTTTATGTGTTCATCAGACCCTAAGGGATGTCCGGGGCAGGAGTCCTAAGGGAAATCTAGGGGGAGACCTAGGAAGAGATCAATATAATATATGGGGGTGCACGTACCTAGGGAAGACCTGGAGAGAGCTGTGAGCTGATAGCTAAGATGTAAGCTTGGTTGTGAGCTTAGGCTCAGTAAGACTCAGTTGTAATTAGAGTTTGGGGTTAGAGAAAAAATTGGAATTGTGCAGTTGTAACCATTTTTTATAGTTGTAACCATTTTTTATAGTGATATTTTTATCTCGTCGTCTTGACGGTCGTGGTTTTTCCTTGTTTTGGGGTTTCCACGTAAAATCTTGTGTTATGTGATTTAATTCTCTCATTTTATTTTACTGCCAATAGACGTTATTTGTTATGTGGTGATTATTAGCCATGCGCTTCCACGTCACTATTCCCAAGAAAAGAGAGAAAAGTTTCACATTTTTGTTAGTAAGGGTAATATGATACTATCTTGGAAAAAATTAGTTAGATTTGCAATTATTTTTTATATTTTTTTTTTAATTTGGGTTAATTAGTTTTCAATTTTTCATTTTAATTAGTTTTCTAGCTCCCATTTTAATTTTGTCAAATTTTTTTCTTAGATATGGGAGCCCTTTAGGCTCCCATTTTAGTTTTGTTAATTTTTTTTTCTTCTAATATTTAATCAAAACTACTTTTGGTTTTAATAGTATTTAATATAATTATTGTTAATAATTTCCCATTTTTTAATCATGAATATTTTTACTGATATTTTAATTAATCTATTTTTAATTTTAGTTATATATATATATATATATGTAAGTGCCTCAAGTTTGATTGGCTTATTTCAGTGACAAACCACATGTGGGATTTGATGTAAGGGTAGCTTAGGCTTTTGATGGTTGGTGCTTTACACAAACAAGTCCCTCTCAAGACCTTAAGAGAAGAAGCACCAAAGGTAAATTTCTAAGTGCTTACTTGCTTTGAAGAGATGTAGTTGCACACACTCATAGCTCATGCATATCTTTAATACTTGGTTGTTGTGTGTTTTTATATGTGTACATTTATGTTCATTAATATCTCTTCATGCATATTTATTTGATTGCATCATTGAGTGTTTTTGCCTTAACATGTTTAGACATTAAGATGCAAAGTCTAGGGATTTCGGCGCCCTGGTTCAACGGTCGGTGACTGTAGAATCAAGCCGCTGAATTGAGACAAGTTGATCTGGTGTCTTTTCGACGCCCTTGGTTCGGCATTAAGGGGAAGCATAACATGGCCGCAGAAATCAAACTAGTGGGTCTGATTGTAATTCTGCGCCCCTGTTCAGCGGGCAAGGGTGCAGAATGAGGGCACACAATTGCCCGTTTTGTGAAAACTTTTCAAAATGATATCACTTCATTTTGACACTCTATATATATGCCTCTTTATTATTCGGTCGTTCTCAAGAGTTAAAAAAAATCATATTTTTCCCTTAGAACATTTGTCAAGAGAAAAAATTCACAAGAACTCACCTTTAAACACTCAAAGTCATTCCTTTGTGCATCAAAGTTCATATAACATAATCTATGACCGTATAGGATGCATCCATGCATGGTTTTGCAACATCACATTTTGCTTGAAAAGTTTTTCACTAGTATCTTTCTTAACAAGTCATCTCTTTAATTACTTGTATGTTCTTAGAATATATTCTAGATACAAGATGAAGCTTGTTTGTGATGTTTTGATTGAGTGTTGTATTGTAATAGCTATACCTAAGATTGTTCAATCTAAGTTAGCTAAGGTTTATGCCATGTCATTTAGCATTTGATATCTAGGATTGATTTAAATTGTCATCTTATAATCCTAGATAAGCATTTAGTTCTCTAACTCTATTTGCATTTTGGATATCATATATATTCACATAGGCTATTTAATCTCTTCATTGACAAGTAAGTTTTGTGGCTAAGATTGTTTAGGCTGCAAGCAAATTGGACTAGGTCCCATTTTATAGGCCTGCGGGGTAGTAGTGGCGAGTTCTAGATCATGAGAGGTTGATGTCAACCTAGGTTGTAAATGTCATTGCAATTAATGGATTCGAAGTTCGTGTGTGACACACATAACAGCCCGTGGTTTTTTCTTGTTGAAGGTTTCCACGTAAAAAAATCAAGTGTTATTTAAATTCCGCATTTTATACTTGATTTATTGTTTTAACTAGTTTGGGGTATTTTCGTAACATTGACTAATAGCGAAAATTGGTAATAATAGTTTAAAATCTATTCACCCCCCTCTAGATAGTTTTTTATACACACCGTGCATTATTAGTTTCAATCAATATATATATATTATTTTAGTTGATAATTTATTTTATTGTTTATCTTAAATAACTGATTATTTTAAGATATCATAAGAGTAAGTTAACACAGTTAAGGGCATTTTAGATTATTCACACTAATTAATCAGTCGGGTTAATTATAATGAGAGTCAACTAACAAGATAGTAGGTTTCTACGATTTTGAGCAAAAGTTCTATCTAATTGCAAGTAGATTTAAACTCAGGGGTGTTTGTGCAATTTGCCCACACACACACACAAACACACACACGCACACATATACATACATACATATATATATATATATATATAGTCTTTCTATTTACTACAAGAATAACCATCATAATTGACAGTTTTTTACGACAGTTTTACAAAACTGTCAACTATTACAAACCTGTCAACTATTTTCAAAATTTTTATTTATCTTTAATAATTTTTTTAAACTATTACTTCCTATTTTCAACACCAAACAAAATCTCGATATGGATTTATTTTACAATTAGATATCGGTTTTTGGGCAAACCGATATTGGATAAGTAAAATTTTAAATTTAATAAATTTACTTTTAAATAATTTATTTTTAAAAAATTCCAAAAAATAATTTTAAAAAATTGTTTATTTATTTTGCACATTCTTGTTTCATACTAAAAGATACGTTAATAATTCAATTATTCATATAAATTAGTAATTTGAGTCTTACATTTGTTCATTAAATTGCAAGATGCATGTTGAGAAATATCTCCCATTTAGTGAGAGTTGTATTCCAAATCATGCTTATTACAATTGATGTTATGAGTCTCCTATATGTCATGTTTGGTTGGATGGAATGGAATAGAAAGAAAACCATTCCATTCGTTTGGTTCGTTAAAAATGCAATGGAATGGTGATTCCATTAGAATGAGGATTCCACAATTTTGGTGGAATGGTCATTCCATCCAAAAACCAATGGAATGCCCATTTCATTCCAAACTAAAATTTATATTCCATAAATACCTTCATATTCCCCAACTCCATTCCAAAAATACCCTCATTTCTAACAATAATATATTGTTATTATATATTATATTAATGATATATAAATATATATTATATATATTATATATTATTACATATATAATATATAACATATATATATTATATTAGATAATATTAATATATAATATATTAATATATATATTATATAATATGTATATTATATATTATATTATATATTATATAAATATATTATATATATATTAATATTATATATATATAATATAATATAATATAATATATGTAAGGACTAATTGCACAAATGTCCCCTAAGTTTAGACATAATTGCATGCATATGGAACGTTTACCCATATTTGCACAAACATCCCCTGCCGTTAGTTGACTTCCATTAACTCTATCCGTTAACCACAATTTTAACCCACAATGATTAAAGTGCCCCTAGTTACCTATTTTATTATTTAAATTAATAATTAAAAAAAGAAACAGAAAAGACAAATAAAAAAAAATCAATCATTTTTTTCTCATTCATTTTCTCAACCCCCAAACACAATCTAAAAATAAACTTTATAAACAAAAACCAAAACTCAATCCCACAAATCAAAACCAAAACTCAAATCCTCAAACAACAACCAAAAATCAAACCCACAAATAAAAACCCAAATCCATCCATTTCACAACCAGATAACGACATCTATTTAAAAAAAATAATTAAAACTTCAACCTAGAAAGTTAAAAATCTGCTTAAAACAGAACACTCTATGGAAGAGCAAATCTGCTCCAATAGAGGCATAGAGCGTCGTTCCATCTTCAATGATGGAGTTTTTTGTGGGATTGAGTTTTGGTTTTTATTTATTAAGTTTATTTTTGGATTATGTTTGGGGGTTGAGAAAATGAAAGAGAAAAAAAAAAAATGATTGATTTTTTTTTTTTTGACTTAATAGCACTGGACCCCCCTTGAAGTGTACGCAAATTTACAAATTGCCCCATGAAGTGTACGTGAATTTACAAATTACCCCCTAAATGTTTTTTTTCGGTGGTATACCCCTCGAACTCTCCTTTTCTTTGCAGCACCCTTATGGAGATGCCCCCTCCTAAGAGGGCAATAAACAAGCTGGTTCAAAGAAAAGGAGAGTTCGAGGGGTTTACTGTCGAAAAAAAAAACATTTAGGGGGCAATTTGCAAATTCACGTACACTTCAAGGGGGTCCGGTGCTATTAAGTCTTTTTTTCTTTGTCTTTTATGTTTTGTTATTTAATTATTAATTTAAATAATAAAATAGGTACTAGGGGTAATTTAGTCATTGTGGGTTAAAATTGTGGTCAACAGTTACAATTAACGGAGGTCAACTAACGGCAAGGGACGTTTGTGTAATTATGGGCAAAAATTCCATATACATGCAGTTATAACTAAACTCAGGGGACGTTTGTGCAATTAGTCCTATATATAAATAAATATATATATTATAAATATATATATATATTATCTATTATATTATATAAATATATTATTATATTATATATATTATATTATATTATTATTATCCATAATATATCATGTTATTATGAATGTTTTATAATTAGGGGTATTTTGGTCAAAATACAGTTAGCTCCATTCCATTCCGTTGTTAACCAAACAAAATAATACCGATTCAGAGACTAATTCTAAAGTTCCAACGAAATAAAAAAGCGCGTTTGGTATTGTTTTTAAAATGATGTTTTTGTAAACTATTTTTAAAAATAAAAATCATGTTTTAAAAATGATGTTTTTAAAAATGCAAACATGTTTGGTAGTGTTTTCTAAAAGTAGTTTTTAAATACAGAAATTGATGTAAATGTGTTTGGTAATGTTTTTGAAATGGGTAAAATAGTTGTTTAGAGGGAAAATTTGGGAAAAGTTGTGATTTGTTTTAAAAAACTGTTTTGAAAATGGTGAAAAACAATAAAAAGTTGTTTTTGACTTTTTAGTTATAACTTTAAAAAAATTGTTTTTGTTTTCAAAAATAATTTTGTAAAACATGAAACCAAACAACATTAAAGTTGTTTTTTGTTTTTAAAAACAAAAAATGGTTTTTAAAAAACAAAAAATGGTTTTTAAAAACACTTCCAAATAGCATCTTAGTTTTCCTTTCCTTTATATTCTCATTCTCATTCCTATTACCATTCCGATTATCATTCTAACATGTAACCAAACTTGACCGTAGAGTATTGACTAATAATTCGACTATATATACTTTAAAAAATATAATTTTAAAAAATATAATTTTATTAAAAGTTTCAATAAATATTTTTTAATATATGTCTGTTGTAGAAATTAGAATTTTGATTAGTTGAATAAATTTAATTTTATCTAACAATGTTTTATTTATTTATTTATTATTTGTAACAACTCATATAGGTTATTTATAAATATTGTTCAATTGTTAACATATTAAGTCTTGTAGTCAAGTGGTAAAGACTTACAACTTTTGACTTAAGGTTTCAAGTTCAATTCCCATTAATGACAATTATTATTAGAAGTGGTCGGATGCGGCAGCAGTGGGTGGCGTGCGGTGGTCCGACGGCAGCGGAGGTGGTGTATAAATATAAAAAATGTTATTTAATTAAATATTAAATAATGATTAAAACTGTCAAGAAAGGTTAATCCAAGGGATTTTATGTGTTCTCTTTCCTGGCCATAAGAGGCCCTAGGTGAAAATTTCTATTTAGGCCTTATTTTATATTTATCATAAAATCATTTTTTATATTAAAAAAATTACATAAGATTTATTTTTCTTCCTGTATGTGATACAAAAATGTTAATTATAGAACCTGGAAAGTGCCAAAGTGGAAAGAATGATCATTCTAAACAAGTTGTCTTCAAATAACTCAAAATATTAAGATTTGATTTTGAAGAAATTTATTGAAACAACTTGGAGCTAATTAGGGAGAAAACATGGTTACAAATAGTGAGTACAAAATCAGTAAAAAATAAATGAATAAGATAGATGTAAGACCATTTCCAATACATATGCCAATGCCAATACCAAATTTGGCACAAAAAAGAGTAAAATACTATATTTGACACATTAATTTAGCATTGTGCTCCAATGCACAATTCTATTTAAAATGCTATTTTTATTATTTTATTAATTAAAATTATAAAAGTAAACACTTACCATTAATGTATTCATTATTTCTTTTAATGCTCCAATGCAAAATTCTATTAATGCATTCATTATTTCGTTTAAAAAATATATATGATAGTATTTTTGTAATTAAAAAAATGAGCTTTTATCGCTGTTTTTTTTTTTTTTTCTTATTTACTTTGTTATTCGAGATTGTTTGGAACCAGGAAATAATTAAATTCTAAATAGAGAGCTGTTTTGGAATTAGAAAACAATTAAATTCTAAATAAAAAATAATAATTTTAAGAGAAATATAAAAAAGATACGTATAAGAAGTTGTTATATAAAAGATGTGAATATATGTTAAAAATAAATTTTTATTCTTAACTTTAGGAGATGTTATATTTTCATGGCTGGATATTAGGAAGCCTTTTAATCTAATATCATCTATAAGTAATTTGAAAAAAAAAAAAAAAAAAAAAAAAAAAAAACTGAGACCCTTAAATTTTGGAGAAATTTTGGAGCCCTAAACCACAGCCCTGCTTGCCTAGTGCTTCAGCCGGCTCTGGTCGGTGGTTATGTACCTAAGAATCTCTGTACATGAATATTTGGGGCTTGTAGATAGTAGTAGAAGAAGGAGGAGGTGAATGCTCCAAATATCTGGGGTCAAAGTCGAAAGAAACACGATGACTACAGAAGTGAAGTCAAAGCTCCAGGAGACCAGGACCACGTTAGATAACACGGCAAGCAAAAGACTTTTATTAATATACATGATGGCTGAACATATTACTACTTGAAGTTGTAGAGGGAATTATATGTTTCAAGTTTTCTTCTTGGATATTGGGTTAGGTACAGACACATATCTGAACTAAAGCAGCTGCCAGCAGCCTAGCTCTCTTCAAATTGAAAAATCATCGGCACCAAACTGATACGATCCCTTGTCAATTAATGCAAATGGTTGGTGGGCAAAAGTGTCATTCAAATTCTATAAATTAATTTAGAGATTTTTTTCCTTATAATCCAATTTTATCTGTGCATTTTAAAATTTTCTAAGAATACTCATTTTTTGTTCCAAAATTATTCTTTTTATCTTTAACACTCATTTCTTTAAAAAAAAAAATAAAACACACCATCTTAAAAGCCTTGTTGATCGCTCAGCTTGTTTGAATTTAGAGATCTGTGATCTCCAGATCCAAAAATGTTTTTATTTTATTTTATTTTTATTTATTTTTATTTTTGTATTATTGGATTTTTTAAATGGAGATATAGAATCTCCATTAATCGAGATTAATCTCCATCAATGGAGATTGTGATCTCTATTATTGGAGATTTAAGATTTATAGTTTTTTTTTTTCCTTACTTTTTATTGATTGTTTTGTGATGATAGATAAGAAAAGACGGATAGGAAAAGAAGAAGAACATGTTTTAGGGTTTGTAAACCAGTAAAGAGAAAGAAAATAATGTTGGATTATAAAACAAGAGTAATGCTAGACCATCCGAAAATTTAACCCAAATTTCAACCTAAATGATGTGGCAAGTGAGTTGTCATTACCACACACAATATGGGATGATGATGTAGTTAATGAAAAAACCACTTGCCACATCATTTATGTTGAAATTTGGGCTCAATTTTTGGGTGGTCTAGCATTAGTGATACAACAATGGTTTGTAGTGTGTTTAGAATTTTTTTGTCCTTTCTAATAATTTTAATTCAGGTTAAAATTGTTATTAATGATAAAAAATTAAAATAGAGTGTAAAAAAACAATGAGTGGATCGTCAACAGTATCTCTCTTAATTTAAAGGGAAAAATTATGAATTTACACTTTGTGCCACTCATCTTGTATTTGATAAACCCAGAACCGACCCTAGGGGTAGTCTAGTGAGACAACCGCCGAATGCCCTCCAAAATATTTCAAATATAAGGCCTCTGAATTTTAATTGTTAATATTAGACATATCTAATAAATGGGTCGATCCACAATCCACATACGAATTTATTTATTTATGTTTTTAAGTAGCCAATTTATAATAAAAAAGAGTGAATAACACCCAACCCCACTAAGGTTTGCCGTTTTACATGTGGAATCAACTTTATCAAAAACTGACACTCACCTCTCGTGCTGTTAGTTAAACTTAACCGATGACCAAGTTTGATTGTTAACACTAAAGATATTTTCATTATTTCAAGAATTTTTTTAAAAAAATTAGAAAACAATTTTTTTTTTTTTTTTAAATGGATCTCCACTGTCCATCTCAAGATGGATGGTGGAGATTAATTGAAAATTATAATAAACAACTGAAAATAATTAAACAAAAAAAAGAACAAAAAATTGGAAAGGTAGAGATCTATCAAATCTCCATTGAAGGAGAGAGATCTCCTTTGATGGAGATCAAAGCATCTTCGTCACTCAAGATGGACATGAGCAACGAAGATGGAATCATCTCCATCGAAGCTCATTCGATGGAGTCTCTTCCATTGAAAGCTTTGATGGAGATCAAACCCCAACAGGAGATTTGATGGAGTCTCCTCCATCGAAAGGTTCGATCAATCTCCATCAACTGAGACTCCTTTGATGGAGATCGAACTCCATCGATGGATTTTGATCTCCATCGAAGTATCTCCTTCGATGGAGATTTGGATCTGTGGATCTCCACCTTTTCATTTTATTTTTATTTTTACTTTTTTTTTTAAATTACTTTTAAAAAGAAAATGGATGGTAGAGAACCATTAAAAAAATCAGTTTTTCTTTTTCTTTTTCTTTTTTACTTTTTTTATAAAAAAAAATATTTTTTAAAAGAAAATGGATCACCACCATCCATCTTGAGAAGAAAATTATTTTAACATTCGTTTTATTTTAAAATGAAGACTCACTCATTAAACACAAAGTCACAAACAAGTGAAACAACATTCTTGCAAAACCATCTACCAGATCAAATCTACTTAGACAATCGAAGAATCTTTTTTTAATCAAAGTTAGCTAGGGTTCTTTTAAATATCCTCTTATAAGGAAATTCAGAAACAAATCTCAAGCAATTTGAAGCAAATCGCTCGCAAAAGACATAGAGTGTTGATGGTCTCATTTTCTATAGTACGCCTCGGGTCCCAGAAATCTCAAGGCTGGCCCTGGATAAGCCAAATGTGGGAAGAGTGCATGATAATGAGATGGACAGACACCGATATAAGTCAGCTCATAATTTGTTTCACCCCATAGTTATCGGGAAGTTTTCTGCACCAGTCTTCCATTTTGTAAAGCAATGTATGTAACCGACATTATTGCATTATCAAAAGCACTACTGTCCTTGAAGTGGCTTTTGTAATTTCTTCCACAATGTATCCATCCATATTCCATTCATTGAACAAGAAAAGAGCCCCAACTCAACTTGCATACTTCACTTGAAATTCTGCACAGATGTAACCCAATAACCCATCAAAAAAATAAACTGATTCTAATTACAGCAAATTTGTTATAATTAACTGAGATTCTAAACTATTTTATACGTCTTGTTTACCAATAAAAATAAAATTTTAACTGTCTCATAATTAAGTCATAACAGTACATCTACATGCATGTCATGATGTGAACATGAGTCAAAATAAATCTCCTTTTTTGATTAATAGAGAGCTAGCTATGATCATTTGTTTATCGATGTCCTTGTACAATTAGTGTTATCAGAGACTTTCATCAGTTTGTGTAATTGTGTTTGTAGTAATTAAAGGAAGTGAGTGAGGCTGCAGCTTATTAATTAGTTCAAATGTACCTAACCCAACATGGATCCACAGTGACAAACTATAGCAACAAACTTGCAAGACATTCCCTCTACAATGTCAACCATGCATGTATATCGAATTACATTGACAGTAGCCAAACTAATTTGACCAATAATTCAGGCCTCCTCATCCCTCTATATATATATAATGGATTGAAGTACACAAAATATCTTATAACCAAAACCAATATTATACCTTATAAAACCTCTCATTATTATAAATTATACTTCCTATCTCCAGCAATTTACATGGCTTATTTGAGCAAAATCGCACTTATTTTCGTTCTTGTGACAATCTTCTATTTAGCATCTTTGGAGGGTAGAAAGGTGTTGAACATGGAGAATACGAAGGGCGGCCGCCCTCTTGTGCTGGAGCACAGCAATTTGGTTGCAAGTCATGTCCTTCAAAATGGTCCTACACCAACAATACCTTCTCAAAGTGCTAAATTAGTTCAAATGGCTCAAAACGGCCGAATATCGGTTACCTTGCACAATGCAGCAATTTACCGATACTTGCAATCGGTTCCAAGTCCTGGAATTGGCAATTAGACAATATATATTTCCTTTTTTTATCAAAAAAATAAAAAAATAAATTAAGATATCCCTAGAATTTGATTAATAAATTGTATTTTTTTTTTTTTTGAGATTAGTAAATTTTATTTGTCGGGCAAGTGGTGTACATGCTGACAAAGACTGTTATATATATAGCCAATATTCAGTTGTCCTATATGTTTGTCAATATTCAGTTACCATACCATGCATGCACTGTATATTATATTAATTAATATATGAGATTGCTATTTGCTACCATAGTATAATTATTATTCACGGTCATGCTAAGATTGTCAAAAGTCTCTCAGGATTTCCCATTAACTTCAAATGTACGTACCACCTAAAGAAAAAGAAAGAAAAAAGAAAGAAGTAAAGGCCATATATATATATATATATTTAAGTATACCAACTAAAACTGGAGGCAATGATGTGAGTTTTTAGACATTAAAAAAAAAAGTCAAAGAAAAAATTGTTATGATCTCAATTGGTATCAGAGCCTACATCACGCCGAACAGTAGGTTCATTACAGACGTGGTGAGCTGGGGAGAGTTGCTTGTCACGGCCCGCAAGATCCAAGCCAAGCCAAGCAAATTGTAACAAAAGCCTTGTAAAACTCTCTTGTTAATACAAGCTTTCCATTTTTCCAACCAAGCTCTTCCAACACCTTTTTCTAGTCTCTCTTTTGCCTTAGAGAGTGACAAGCAACACTTTTAGGCTTACTTAGCAACCTTGCCCACAAAGTTGCCTAAGTGCCGCATAGGATTTCCACTGCGTAATTCTAAGTCCGTGACAGTTGGTATCAGAGCCTTGTCAAAGCAACCACAGCTTGTTCGCGAAGCAATGACGTTCGACAGCGAAGTTGCTGCTAGAGTGGAGGAGCAAGTGCGAGGTAGTGGCGAGCAACCCTCCCACACCAAACGAAGCAAGTCCAAGGATCCATCCAAGGATGCCTTGGAAGCTTGGATGGTTGGCTTGGAGGACACCCTCTCCGGCATGCAGGCCACCTTGTGTGACACAGTCGATCGTCTCGATGGCCTAGAGACAGATTACGGCGAAATCACCAAGGCAACCAAGGCCACCATCCGAGAGTTCCAAAAGGGTGTCAAGGAGGACACATGCTTCCTCACCCTGGAGCTCCACAACCTTCGCACCTTTGTAGAGCAAGAGTTGCGAGCTATCCGTGCGGAAGTGGAGGAAATCCTCATTGAATGGGCTACACATCGGAATAGCCCACCCGTCAGCTTTGGTGCGGCCACAAGCACCAACACCATCCAAGTCCCTAAGCCATCCATTTACAGCAACAACCGAAAAGCCATGGAAGTGGAGAACTTTCTCTTCGGCCTAGAACAATATTTCGAAGCCAAGGGAGTAAGGGACGACGCAACCCGGATCACCAATGCTCCCACCTTCCTTCGGGATTCCGCCCAGTTATGGTGGCGACGCAAACACGGTGACTCCACCAATCCCATCACCACTTGGGATGAGTTCAAGAGGGAACTCAAGAAGCAGTTCTCTCCAACCAATGCCGAAAAGGAGGCACGCGGCCGCCTTCGTCGCCTCAAGCAGTCGGGGTCCATCCACGACTATGTCAAGGAGTTCACAACCTTGACCCTTGAGATCGGGGACATGTCTGATAAAGACTCTCTCTTCTTTTTCATGGACGGCTTGAAAGATTGGGCCAGGGTGGAGCTGGAGAGGCGGAACGTGCAAGACCTTGGCTCCGCCATTGCTGCAGCCGAGTCACTCGCCGACTACAGCCAACCCAAGGATAAGAACAACCACCATGATGAAGGAGAGGACAAGCCAAATGACAACGATCACAAGGAGAAAGGGCGCTCCAAGTCCGACAATGGCGACAATCGGCAAGACAAGTCCAACGGAGGCAAGCCCGTGGTGATCAAGTCGAAGAGTCCATGCTTCATTTGCGATGGGCCACATTGGGTACGCGATTGCCCAAAGCGGAAGATGCTTAATGCCATGGTCACCCAACTCGAGGATACTAAGGCAACCGAGGGCCAAGCAAGCATGGGTTCTATCCAACAGATCTACACGATCAACGGGCGAGCCATGCCTCCGACGTTTGCCAAGAAAGGCCTCATGTTCGTAAAGGCCACCATCAGATGCAAGCAAGTTCGTGTGATGCTGGACATCGGGGCAACGCACAACTTTGTATCGGTGGACGAAGCCAAACGACTTGGCCTTCGTATCACCCCCGAGGATGGTGCCATCAAAGTCGCCAACTCTCCGGTCAAGCTCATTGATGGCATCGTGAAGGGCGTCACTGTCCACCTAGGGCCATGGAGTGGAAAGCTGGATCTCTCCGTAGTCCCCTTAGACGACTACGAAATGGTTATAGGCATGACGTTCTTCGACCAAGCCAATGCTTTCCTCCAACCAGCTTCTTGCTCTCCTCGACAGGGGCAAAGCAATCACCATCCGGGCGGAGCGCTTGACCAAGCCAGAAGTCAGGACGCTAACCGCCATTCAGCTTGTGGAGAAGCCAAGTTCTCCCACCTCTTCGAAGGACATCAAGCCGACCAAAGGCATTCCGAAGAAGAGGAATCGTGCAAGCCGTGGGAAGCGACAATCAAAGAAGGCGGAGGGAGGCGCCACAAATGCCAAACTACCGTTCCAACAACGCAGGCCCACTTGCACCAAGCCGAAAGAGTCGACGCAACACCACATGCGTTCAACTCCCGACATGAGAACAATCCTTCACGAGAGGTTTGCAAATCCAAAGCCTACTCGTTCGAAGAAGCCAATCCGTGACAGGTCCCAGCATACATGGCGCCCACGCGTCGAGGACGTCGCGAAATCAGGTGGGGGAGGATGTCACGGCCCGCAAGATCCAAGCCAAGCCAAGCCAAGCCAAGTAAATTGTAACCAAAGCCTTGTAAAACTCTCTTGTTAATACAAGCTTTCCATTTTTCCAACCAAGCTCTTTCAACACCTTTCTCTAGTCTCTCTTTTGCCTTAGAGAGTGACAAGCAACACTTTTAGGTTTACTTAGCAACCTTGCCCACAAAGTTGCCTAAGTGCCGCACGGGATTTCCGCTGCGTAATTCTAAGCCCGTGACATGCTGCCCAAGAAGACAAGATCCGTGAAGTCACTCAACTGTGAATGATGGACCGCCGTGGATATTATTTAGAAGTTGACAGTAATTAAGTATCGAAATAATGAACAAGGTCTAATTAAATTCTATTATTCCTGGATCATTCCAAAGTCCTTTGTTAGATCTAAGAGGCACTGACCTTCATTTGGACATGCACGGGCAGATTGCACTAAGAAAATTTGGGAATTGGCAGTTTGAAAAAATTTCGAAATATATATAGTCCCAGCAATGACTGTGAATATGAAAATTGTTTGCTGAAGAACTTGACTCTCTGAAAAAACTATTTTCATTAATTAACTAATACAATACCCACTTTTTAGCCGCCTAATGAAATAATCAAACAAACCTAACTAACTAATTAATTACAACAGACAGAAGCTGCGAGGTCAGTTTCACGAATATTCAAGTTAGTGGCTTCGGCTATGGTACAAGTAAGAAATGTTGTTGTACCGTACAAACCAACCAAAACTAACAAAAATAGAAGAAGTGCTTGACAGCACACAAAAGCAACCGGTTGAAACCGGTTGCAATAATATATATATTATTTTATTATATTAAATATATTTATACTAATAATATAATATAATTATATTACATATTAATTAATAAAAAATGATTTTTAATAAAAGAATGAATTTAAAATTCATGAAAATTATATATATTTTATATAAAATAAATATTATTATTATTATTTTTAAAAAGATTAAATTTCAAAAACGAGTTCAACGTAGGTTGAACGAGTTTAACTTTCATCCTAATGTTAAACTTGTTCACTGAACAAGTCAACGTAAATCTTCAAGAAAAATTGTTTTTTTTTTTTTTAATTATTGAAATTTATGAAAAATCTTCATAAACAAGTTCAACGTAGGTAGAACGAGTTTAACGTTCATCCAACGTTAAACTTGTTCGATGAACAACTCAACGTAAACTTCATTCATGAACAAGTTCAACGTAGTTTGAACGAGTTTAACGTTCATCCTAACGTTAAACTTGCTCGCTGAACAAGTCATCGTAAATCTTCAAGATTTTTTTTTTTTTTTTTTAATTATTGAAATTTATGAAAAATCTTCATGAACAAGTTCAACGTAGGTTGAACGAGTTTAACGTTCATCCTAACGTTAAACCTGTTCGATGAACAACACAACGTAAACTTCATTCATGAACAAGTTCAATGTAGGTTAAACGAGTTTAACGTTCATCCTAACGTTAAACTTGTTCGATAAACAAGTCAGCATAAATCTTCAAGAAAAATTGTTTTTTTTTTTTTTTTAATTATTGAAATTTATGAAAAATCTTCATGAACAAGTTCAACGTAGGTTAACGAGTTTAACGTTCATCCTAACGTTAACCCTGTTCGATGAACAAGTCAACGTAAACTTCATTCATGAACGAGTTCAACGTAGGTTGAACGAGTTTAACGTTCATCCTAACGTTAAACTTGTTCGCTGAACAAGTCAACGTAAATCTTCAAGATTTTTTTTTTTTTTTTTTTTAATTATTGAAATTTATGAAAAATCTTCATGAACAAGTTCAACGTAGGTTGAACGAGTTTAACGTTCATCCTAACGTTAAACCTGTTCGATGAACAACACAACGTAAACTTCATTCATGAACAAGTTCAATGTAGGTTAAACGAGTTTAACGTTCATCCTAACGTTAAACTTGTTCGATAAACAAGTCAGCATAAATCTTCAAGAAAAATTGTTTTTTTTTTTTAAATTATTGAAATTTATGAAAAATCTTCATGAACAAGTTCAACGTAGGTTAACGAGTTTAACGTTCATCCTAACGTTAACCCTGTTCGATGAACAAGTCAACGTAAACTTCATTCATGAACTAGTTCAACGTAGGTTGAACGAGTTTAACGTTCATCCTAACATTAAACTTGTTCGCTGAACAAGTCAACGTAAATCTTCAAGAATTTTTTTTTTTTTTTTAATTATTGAAATTTATGAAAAATCTTCATGAACAAGTTCAACGTAGGTTGAACGAGTTTAACGTTCATCCAACGTAAAACCTGTTCGCTGAACAAGTCAACGTAAACTTCATTCATGAACAAATTCAATGTAGGTTAAACGAGTTTAACGTTCATCCTAACGTTAAACTTGTTCGCTGAACAAGTCATCATAAATCTTGAAGAAAAATTGTTTTTTTTTTTTTTTTTTAATTATTGAAATTTATGAAAAATCTTCATGAACAAGTTCAACGTAGATTGAACGAGTTTAACGTTCATCCTAACGTTAAACCTGTTCGATGAACAAGTCAACGTAAACTTCATTCATGAACAAGTTCAACGTAGGTTGAACGATTTTAACGTTCATCCTAACGTTAAACTTGTACGGTGAACAAGTCAACGTAATTGTTGAAAAATAATAAAAAAATTAATTTGTTTTTTTTATCATGAACAAGTTCAACGTACATTGAACTTGTTTAACGTTCGTCCTAACGTTAAACTTGTTCGTTGAACAAGTCAACATAATTCTTCAAAAAATTATTTTTTATAAAAATTTTAAATTATTTTTTATACAAAAATTTATGAAATTTATGAAAATTCTAAATTGTTTAATATAAAATAAAAATAAAATAATTTTAAATGTTTGAATTTGAAGAAAGAGTTGAAGGTAGGTTGAATAAGTTTAACGTTCCTCTCAACGTTAAACTTATTTAGACGAAAAATTGTCCCTAATGTTTGCACAAAAGCGGATTGTACCAAATTTAGCTTAGAAGCGGGAGGGAAGCCAAACGCATAACCAAAAACACTAAAACTATGCGCAAAGATCATCCACACTCTTAAGGGCGACATTGGATGGATTTTTGACTGATAAGGGCGACCTTGGGGCTATCCGAGTGAGTTCACCCTGGGGTCGCTATCCTCTCGGATTCTTGGATGGATTTTCTCTTGATAAGGGCGACCTTGAGGCAATCTGAGCGAGCTCACCCTGGGGTTGCTATCTTCTCGGTTTCTTGGATGAATTTTCTCCTAATAAGGGCGACCTTGGGGCGATTTTAGTGAGCTCGCCTTGGGGTCGCTATCCTCTCTGTTTCTTGGGGTGGATTTTTGCTTGATAAGAGTGACATTGGGGCGAGTTGAGAGAGCTCGCTCAGGGGTCACTATCAATCACACACGTCAAATTTGAAGAAAATTTATTTTACCATTACTAAGTCTTTACCTTATTAATGTGGTCCACATAAGATCGGTGTTCATAAATAATATGTATTAAAATGAATATATTTATTTTAAAGAGGATACTATTGTCATTATGATGGGTGCTTATAGTAATATTTATTTTTTAAATTTTAGACATGGTTATACTTATAAAAATGGATGTACTAATAAATTTTATGAGTGTTAATATCTAAACCCTTACTCTATTTACTAAAATCACTCTGGAAATCAAATTATGTGAGTCTCACACACAAATCAGGAATTAAATTCCTCCATCCATCATAAGGAATTAAGTTCGTTTTCTATATGAAACAAATTTCTTAACATATATGAAACAAATTTATGAATCATTATGCTTATGCAACAAATTTATTAAAATTCATAAAAATACTTGAATTATAAACTTATTACAAATAGTATGTTGAATGAATTAATAGTAAATTTAGTAAATATTTAATAATATATATCAATAATTAATTTGTAAAACCTAAATACATAATAGTAATTTACTTATTATCATGTTAAAAAGTTTTGATTTTCCCCCAAATTATTAACCAAATATTTAGTATCAATAATTTCCACCTACTATTTTGGTTTATGTTAACAATGCTATTATCACCAGATGTTACAAAAGCGAAGGGACGCCGAATTAGTCAATATGATTTTAGAAAGAAATACCTAGGTCTCTTGTGTGTGTGAGTTTCCTTTCTATTCCTTTACCTTGTAGGTCTATTTATAATGTTGCATAAAGTATATTACCCTTGTAGGTCTATTTATAATGTTGCGTACAGTATATCACGGAGATTTCTCTTCCTAAAGCTTTTGTTTTGCTAGAAGAGGTTAACCCTCTATTGTTTCTCTTTTTGACAGTATTTTATATTTTGATTTTCCTATGAATCTTTTTATCTCAAAAAAGAAGAAATAATCAATTAATGAATAACTATATACACAATAATATAATTCAGGAAAATTAATTTTAAAAAATATATGTAAAATTGTCTATATGTAAATTATTGATACTTGTATTGATTTGATAAATAGGAACAGTTTAACAAAATTCTCTATAGCAATTGAAACAAATAACCATTACACATCGAGACCAGGCAAAATCAACAATTGATTCAATGTTTTTCAGTTCGACTAATCCATCTTTAACTTTGGAGATAAGTGCCACTTTCGAGAATTGCCAGGCAACCGTGAGAACAATCATCATTGAGGTATGCCATGCTACAACAGAGGATGGCAACTTGAACATCCATTCAAATCCTATTAACCTGTAATAAAATTATATTTATAATACACAAATGTAAGAAAATTACCAACATTAAAATTATATGAATATAGTTCTATGAATTCATATACAATAGTGAAACTGCTCAAAATCAATCCATAACTTGCAAATAGTTAGAGAGGAATAGAAGGCTTTTTGAGGTAGCTAAAGAGGACGACATTTTTTTATGGGATAAAGCTTATTATTTAGCTTCTATATGGGCATCCATCTCTAGAGATTTTAGAGACAATTCTCTATTTTTCATCATGTTGGATTGGAAAGCTGTTGTTTTTTTATTGAGTTTATTGTAAGTTTTATTTTTGTTTAGTTTGTTGTGTTGGGTGGATTACTAGTTCACTAATGTTCTTCATTTTTGAATGAAGTTTCTTTTTCCTATATATAAAAAAAAAGGATATAAAACATATGGCACTTTACTAAGAAAAAAATAAAAAATAAAAGTAAAGATGCATTATATGCTTCTGCAACACTCATGCACAAGACGTACATATGAGGTCCCAAATATCATTCTAAAGAGATTGAATTCAGGAGGCACTGTCTTTCCATTGTGGCAAGTCTATCTAGCTTACGCTCAAAAAAAAATTATTTAGAGAATTCAAAGCCTTGCTGCAACCCATACCAGCAGCCATGTGGCTTAAGGTTGGGCAAGGTTTGGACAATCACAGAGTCCAGTCAAAGGTGCACTTGGCTATTACCCATTTAAAATTAGCTTTGGTAAAGGAGCATACCTCATGATGTCTGTGAAAGTCCTATTCAACTGCCATGATCACCCAAAAGGCATATTATGCATGCTTAGGAAACCAACTTTATCTCGATCAATTTCTTAGATGAGAAAAAATTATTAAAGTTTCATTTTACAAAATAAATAATAAAAAGACAATTACATCATAATATCATAGACACGACTTGTATATGCGAGATTAATAAATTATGAGTAATTGTCAAGCAAATTTTGATAACCTTAAATCCCTTTCAAAACATCTAGGCCACTCTAAATATCTTTATATGTGATAAACACCATCAAATAACAAACCATACATAATAAACAGAGTAAATTTTAAAAAAGAATCAAGAAAAAAAGTATGAAATAAAAAATGAAAAGTAATGAAATCAATGAGATTGTCATTCTTAAAGTCTTTCGGACGCCTGCTTCTGAGAATGCAGCCAGAGAAGGAACAGCCATCACAAGAAAGAGTTGTTGAAGCATCCTCAGGCGTAAGAAATTCCACAAGCGCTTGGCCTTTCTCTTCCTGGATCTGCAGAAAAGGTATAGTAACTTAGTAAGACGAGTCGAACAGCAGATTGTTCTAATAGGCATGACAAAAACAAAATGTATCTCACTGCATAACACATTTGAGATCAAGATGTTATTAAGAAATTCCATCACAGCTTTGAATCCAAAAAAATAAAGCCTTCTAATCCTCTCTAATCAATTAATCCATAAAAATGAAGTTAGGGCTTTGAATTTGGTTAAATAATACCATTGATTGGATCTGCTCTCTAGCTCTCTTGACCAATTGAGCCTGAAATTGAAGAAACAGTATGTGCGTGAGTCTAACCCTAGATCAAATTCGAGCATGCTTGTGGATGTGTTAAAAAACTGACAGACATGCTTGTGGATGTGTTTAAAAAACAACATAAACACTCAATTTAGCTACAAATATCATGCACCACCTATAAACACTGTCGGATTACGAGAATCACATATAAAGCATGAATCATATGTGATGATATTATATGATATGATAGGATTAACATGGAAAAATGCTAAAATGGGATGCAATAATATTGAAAAACATAAGAAAGAAAGCAAACAGATATGTAGAAAAAGATTCCCTCAAGATATTGTAATTGCTATTTGATTAAACTTTAAAGCAATTGGCTGTCCGTTAATTTGCATGTAGTTGCTTCCATTCAGATTGCATGTTCTTGGATGTGGATTATTAGTGTAAAAAAGGAAAAAGAACCATATTCCTCAATTACTCATAACCAAAGCCATACAAATTCAACTGAATATGAGTACATTTCAAAAATATGACTTTTAAAGGAATCACAACTTTGATTATCACATGCAGCAGGCATTGCTAAATGACAGACAAGAAAAGAAGATACTATCTATTTTCATTACCTTTTCAATCAATTATATATATAAAAAAAAATACTATCCTTTCAAATAATGAAATAAACATGATTATATAATTAACTTTCAATAGATATGAAAATTATACGGAAATTATATTCAATAGCTGATCAAATTCAATACATATAATTTCTATACAATTAAGATCAAATAATTTATGAAAATACGATCACTTGTTCATTTCAAATCATTTTGCATGAGTAAATAAAGTAAATCAATATGTTTTCAGAGCTAGCAGCAAATAATAACACCGTAACTCCAAAATTTATGAACAAATAGTTTTAGGAAGTAAATCATTTCAAAATATGTTCGGTACGTAGGCGTTGTGTATGGAATTTACTTACCTCGACTCCACGTAATAATGTAGCTTACTCCTAAACTCCAAAATTCACACAAACCCTATACCAAGTACAATTAAAATTCGATCATATTGTCATCCCAAAACAGTCTAATCGAATTAAAAAGGTCTATAATATTCCTTCGGTCTTGTTTTCTAAACCGACCATCACCTACTCCAATAATTTTAACTAATTCTTCACACCTCCAAATTGTACAAAAATTTACATAGTTAACCTAGACATATAAGATTATCTACAGTAAAATTTTCAGAAAATGATATGATCATTAGCATACACAAATTATCATTCTTTTCTGGTTTCCCAAATCTGCCCAGCAGAAATCTATACTGACCTCTGTCCACTCCAAAAACTCCAACAATTATTATATCCATTCAAAATTCACGAAATTTTATAAAGTGACAGTAAACATATAATTCTACCTACATAAAATATTTCATAATTTTCGGGTGAGAATAACCAGTTCAAACAGATTTTACGATTCCTGGATGTATGTTAACAGAGTGGTTTCCAGTAGACCTTTGTTATATTTCAACTACCACTATCAATTGGGCACGCTATAAATCATTCTTACCTATCCCTACCTCCATCAACTAAAGCATAACGAGGATAATAGCCTAACAAATCCTAGATTTCAATCATATAGAAATATGCCAAGTAAAATAGAAGCAACTTACCTTTCAAAATTGTTGTTGGTTCCTTGTTGCTCCACTTACAGGTTTTCTTTTGTGGTCTAATGGAAGGGTAAAATAATGTGATTTAGAGGCTATACAAAGTGCAAATATATATAGCCAAAACATTCAAAAACCCTAGTTTATTATGGAATCAATCTAGAATGGAAATTCCTATTATTATGATTCCATTTTCCCTTTTTCCTACCATTCAAAGCAAAAATTCAAGGGTTGACTAACTAATCGGGAAAGAATTGATTTCTTTCTTGTTTTAATTTGGTTTGAAACAAAAATGCAGCTTTTACAAAACCCTAATATACAAAGCCCACATATTCAAAAAGAAAAAAAAAAAGTATATGAACAAGAACACTATTCTTGAAATTGAACAAAAAATAATTACCAACAAATTACCTTCTCATTTTTGGAATTCGATGACCTAGGGCTCGTTTGAATCAGACCCAAACCTTGGTCAGATGAACCACCTGTAAACACTATCCCAAAACCTAAAACTAACTCAACAACACAAACAACAGAAGATGTGGGCAAAAATTAGAAGCAAACTAAGGAAGGGATAACGTACCATGTTCTGTAATGGGTCCATCGCCGAATCCGGCCTGCTCTCCCACGCGTCGCCGTCGCCATTGAAGCCCTCTAGGACTGGCTCCACACCTACCAGTTGAAGAAAGAAGAAGGAACGATCACACCTAGCTCAGATCTTCTTCGTTCGAAACCAGGGGATCGGTTTCGGGTCTTATTAGTGGAATATCTTGCTCTGAAACCGGTCCAAAACCGAGTACTCACTGTGGCTCAGCTCCAGAACCTGTTGATTGCGATCTTACGACACTTTCCCGAATTCGATCTACATGAAAAGATTCCTACATCAACCATGAAAAGATTTCAGATTTACAAAGTGCAGATTGTAGAGACGGAATGGATAGTGTTGAATGAGAGAGGAGATGAAGAGAGAGAGAGTTTTGTTTGACTTCAGACGATCAATGGAGAGATTAGAGATGAATAGAGACTTGTTTGAGTGAGATAACCGGTGTAACCGGTCGCGGGTAATATTTTTTTTTATTTTACCGGTTGATATATTTTCAAAAGTGGTGTTGTACGGTACAACACACTTTCTTACTTGCACCGTAGCAAGACCCCAAGTTAGTAAACTCTGTCAGGTCAGTTTTTTTTTTTTTTTTGCAATATTCAAGTTAGTTACGTACCGACTTCAACCACAGTTGTAGTTATGTTATTTTATTTTTTAAAAATATTTCGTTTCTTAAAAAATGGTATTTAATTTAAAAATAAATAAATAAATAAAAGGTTTAAATTATGAGAATTTAATTCTCTATACAACCATATTTTATATTTTCACACTCATTTTCTAAAGACATTTAATACTAAAATTTAAATTTTAAAAAAATTCTAAAAACCTTTTATTTTGTTCTAAAATTATCATTTTTTATTTTTTAACACTCCTTGTTTTTGAAAACACTCCATACTAAAAACCTATATTTCATTTTGTTCCAATTATTTATTTATTTTTTATTTTTTCCATTGAATATTGAAATTTGCAAGATTAAAATTTTTTTTTATATATATTAAAATTTTTTTTTTAATTTTTTAATTTTTTAATTTTTTTGGGTAATTACTCTTATATATATTTATCCTATTTTTTTTTTATATATATATTATATTAATTCTGAACCTATTACAGCTGTCCAATAAATCTTAGATATTAAACATATTTTTTTGGTTCGTATAACATATATATTACTGAATAATATATATCTTTTTTTTTTTTTTTTTTTTTTTTTTTTTTTTTTTTTTGAAAGGCTGAATAATATATATCAAGGATTACAATAAACACACTTAATTATATATATATATATATACAATAAACAGACTAATACAGGCCTTATTTTGGTTGCACATTAATCAAACTAATACAAATGTTGAAAAACCTGATCATGATCTTGGTCCTGATAGAATCGATGGCGTGATAGATGAAGAATCATGCAAAACAGCAAAGACCTCCTCCACGGTTGTTTCCATATGGACTGAATTCAAGAATTTGTAGTCGGTAACAGGTTCCAAGTTCATGAAACCCTCGAAGACCTTAACCAACATCGAAGCCGATGGCCTTTTTCTCAAGTTTTTCTGTAGGCATGAAATGGCAATCTTG
This sequence comes from Acer campestre, assembly GCA_954870605.1. Lineage (NCBI taxonomy): Eukaryota > Viridiplantae > Streptophyta > Magnoliopsida > Sapindales > Sapindaceae > Acer > Acer campestre. Next base: position 31,560,967 of record OX940801.1, read on the forward strand.
ATCATCTCCTCAGCATCTTCTTTGTGGTTCTGCATATCCTCACTTTGTTCATCAACAACATCACCGAGTCGATTCTCCTCTGCCTTGACCTGGACGGTATCCATTAGATATTCACCTTTCCAGCAGCTAGAATTTTTCCTCCCACTAATGATTTCCAAGATCACAACTCCTAAGCTGTAAATATCAACCTTGGCTGATATATTTTTGCTTCCAATCAACTCAGGAGCCATATATCCCGGAGTTCCTTTAGCGACAGTCATGACTTGGGTTTGATCCTTATCGATCAATCTGGCTAATCCAAAATCAGAAATCTTTGCATTGAAATCTCTATCCAGGAGGATATTTTGAGGTTTGATGTCAAAGTGAATGATATTTGGATTGCAGTAATCATGCAAATACTCTAGTCCCTTTGCTATTTGAACAATGATTTTCTTTCTTGTTTCCCAAGTAAGGTTTTGTGCTTCATTTTTGTGGAAAATCCATTTATCCAAAGAACCATTGCACATGTACTCATAAACTAGTAGTCTTTGCGATTTTTCACCACAATAACCAACAAGTCTTACCAGATTAAAATGGTGAATGTTGCCTATTGTCTTGACCTCTGAAAGAAATTCTTTCTTGCCTTGATTCACAGTACCAGAATTTTTTAAGCATTTCACTGCTATTTTGATGCCTGCACCCAAAATTCCTTCATAAACAGAACCAAACCCTCCTCTTCCAAGCCTAACCCGAAAATCTTGCGTAGCAGTCTTCAAATCTTCTGATGAGAACTTCCTCAAGATGCTGGTTACATCGACAGAAGATTCATTGATGGAGTTGTAGACGTTTACATCTCTCCTTAGTCTGTTGAAAGTTTTTTTCTTTCTCCATCTCAAATAGCATGAAATAACCAAAAGTAGGAAACCTGAAACAGACAGTATAATTACCAACAGCAAAAGTAGAGACAATTTATTTTTACCATAAAGAGCAGTCGAGAGATCAAAAGTCTCAGCATCGCCTCCAGTAATTCGATAGACATTGATGTGCCCGTTAGGCTCCAGCCTTATGAACCGAAAGCCATCCCTATTTTTCATAAAAAGTACGCCCTTTGGAAAGAGAACGAGCTCCGTCTTGAATGGAACAAGTTTGTTAAGCATTTGAAATGGAATACTCTGACAGTGCTGTAGAGTACTACTCTTATTAAAGTACACATCGATGGTTTTTTTCGACAAAGTGAGCAAGAACAGGCCTGTGGACAGATTGGAATACGAAACGGTAGATGTCAAGCTTCCATTAAGTCGCAAGTACTGTGATGTAACCCAAGTATTAGTTGGGTTATAAAATGACTGCCATCGCGGAATATCATTAGCATCATCAAGTCTCAAGTTGCCAAAGTGGGACAAGTACATTCGCGCAACGTTTCTGCGTGACGACTTGGTGGACCAAATGCTACGATTGTCGAAATCTGTCAAGATCAAATCTCCATCCCCATTTAGTTCAAGAGTAGCATTCTCTTTGACTGGAGAATTTCCGTTTGCAGACCAGATAATAACCGGTGGAAGACAATAATCATCGGCGGCTGAATTGGGACAGCTTAAGAATTTGATTATTACAAGATAGAAGGACTTGGCTTCATAGGTTGATGATGAATTGTCTTTTAAGAAACCAAAACCGAATTGCAGATCCTCCTTTTTCCCACTTACAAGGATTGGTCTCAATTGAGTACCGTCACTAAAATCATAGCTTGAGGAATTTTGGTTGTTTTGCCATGAAGTGCAGATATTTGCAGAATTTTGGTAAGTAAAAATGGCATTTGTTGTGAAATGGATAAGGAAGATTACAACAAACAGATATCTAAGGTTTAGAGAGGCTGCTGCCATGGCTTTGCTGTGTTATTGTCTTTGCAATGCAAGCAGCCTAGCTATATGGCTTATATAATCACAACTTCACAAGGAAAGTGTAAAAATAATTGACTTTTTTATTTATGTTGGCCTGATTTTATAAAATGATATTTAACTATAACCTCGTATTCTATTAAAAAAACAAAAAAACCTCGTATTACAAAAACAGAACTTTGAATTGTTTGTTTAATTATTTCCACCGAAGTCTTTTGCAAATTCTATCACTTGCCGGCGGTCTATAAATTGTAATTATCAAATTTCCATCTTTTTTTTTATCAGGCTCTTCGCGTAAATAGCGATATAATTAGGGGTTTTTCTAATTTTGTCAATTTTCAATAGTTTAATTGTTTTTATTAGAAAATTCACTTTTCGGACAAATATACCCTTAAATCAAATTGTTTTTGTTTGAAAAAAAAATTCCATTTTATTGTGTAAAAGGAAAATCCCAAGAGAGAAACTGTTAGACATTAAAAGGAAAATCAATATAGAGAGAAACCGATTCACCTCCAATGTAAGAACAAGAAGGAACTTTAAGAATTAAGAAGAAGAAGAAAAAAACTAAACTGGTGCATGCCAACTTTTTACTTATTTATTTATTTATTTTTTATTTTTTTAAATAAATAAAAAATTAAACACGGTAGAGTTTCTTGAATTAAACACGACATGTTTTTTTTTTTTTTTTTTTTCTTAGCGTGTATAATTGTTTAATCCAAAAACTTTATTTTTTTTAGACAAAACAATTATATATATATAAAAAAGAGATAAAAGAAAAATGAAAGCAAAGAGGGTGTATTCAATTAGAATTTCAAAATCAGTAATGCTACACATCCCACCTATAATCCCACCATTTTCATCCCAACACACGTGGTGACTGAGATATCACTTGATGAGTGGACAAACATTAATTGGTGAGTGAATACATAGGTAAGAGAGATAAGTATCAATTAATGTGTGTCCACTCACCAAGTGACACCTCAGTTGTCACGTGTGTTGAGATGGAAATTGTGGGATTATAGGTGGGATGTTTAGCATTATTCTTTCAAAATAGACACGCAGACCTAAAGAAAAATGAACTAAACATTCCCTTCTACCTCAACTTGTGCGGCCCAATTAGCGATAAGATTTAGGGGGTGTATTCAATTAGGATTTCAAAAGATTTTTAATGATTTTTTATTTTTATTTATTTTTATTTTTTATTTTTTTATTTTTTAAAGTGAATGACTTTTGCAGATTTCATGGACTTTTATAAACTTTTATAGACTTTACAGAATTATGAAAAACTTTCATAGGCTTTTATTTCAAAAAGCTTTCATAGACTTTCATTTCAAACGACTTGTATAGATTTTCATTTTAAAAGACTTTCATAGACATTTATAAACTTTCATTGATTTTTAAATATGATATATACTTTGTTTTAGTAAAATTATATATATTTCTCATATCAATTTTTTTTTTTTTTAAATAAAATAAAAATCATCGTTAATTAAATTTGACAAAAGAATTCTTACCTATATATGTGATTTAAAAATTTTTATTTGTAATTTTATTATATTTTGCATCATAAAGACATTATGCACCTAATTTTTTTTTAATAATTACTCAAAATTTTATTTATTTTTATAATTAATCAAAATATTATAAATTTTCTTTTAGAATAAATGTAGCAAGTTGATAGTAATATTAATATTTACATGTTTCTACGAAAGTAGGATAATGGGTATAAAAAATCTACCCAAAATTAATTCAAGTTACTAAAGATAAAACATAAAAACCGCACATAGTTGTTGAACAAAACCTATGCCTAAAAGTGGATAGTTTGATATTGATCATAAATACATGGAGCCATGCTCATTCACAACTTTGATTATGGTCAATTGGCATGATTGAGTAGTGATTTTTGTCTTTTATTGTTTTTAATTAATATAAATGAAGTTCGTTTGATTTATTTCAGTGTTGTTTAGTTGCTTTGAAAATAGAGGTAAAAAAAATGAAATCTCTCGTCCTTAATCGAATAGCCTATGGAGAATTGTTTTATATTATTTTTTAGTTATATATATATATATATATATTTTGTTATCGATTGTTAATGTTTGTATGTTTTTATTATAATGTTGATTTATTTTAAAAGTTATTCATTTTATTTTATTTGTAAAATTTGTTAAGAATGTGTATGCTTAAAAATAGAACATATGTTTGATGGTTGATATTTTTTAAAAAGTTTTATGTTTTTCTTCTAAAGTAAAATTCTTTCTATTTAAAAAAGAAAAAAGAAAAAAGAAAAAAGAAAAAAAGAAAGTCATTCAAAGTCTTTGGTATGAATGAAAGACAAATTGTGATATTTGTTATAACTAAAAGTCATTAAAAGTCATTAGGATTTTGAATACCTCTTAACTTTTATAGACTGTTAAAAAGTTTTGATTAAATACCACATGACTTTTAAAGATTTTTTTTTAAGTTTATAAAAGTCTGTATTGAATACCCATGACTTTTTTAGAGTCTTTAAAAGTTTACATTGAATATACCCAAACTTTTTAATTCCATAAAAGTTATTAAAAGTCTTTTAAAATCCTAATTAAATACACCCCCCTTAATTTTGCTTGGGCTATTGAAGCCGTAGAATCATAGCGAATCTTAGGGGTCATTTGTTTTTTGTTTGAAAACTAAAACCGAATGACATTTTTGTTTTTTATTTTTATCACCTCTAAATAGGGTGTCAACTTGTTTGTTTGTTTGTTTGTTTTTTTTAAAGAAAAAATGGTTTGACATTTATACCCATGTTTTATTAATTGTGATGTATTTTCCTTTTTTATGATACAAACAACTAAATAAAAATAATTTAACATAAACCATTTTTACATAATAATGATAAGATATTATTCGTGATTAAGATATAATAAATAATTTTATTTTTTTTTATAAAAAATATATGATAAATAATGATTTAGAAATGGTTTTAATTTAAAAAAAATTGAAGGTTCAATGATGATGTTGATTTTTTTAGAGATGATTATCATAAGAAATAAGGTTAGAAGAAATAAATTTGTATAATATAAAATTATGATAAAATTGAAAATATGTTAATTTTGGGAGGATAATCTTGGAAGAAGTTACATTAAATACAATTTAGTGATTTGTAATTAAGTTAAAAGTTAGGATTTTTTAGGGGTCGTTTGTTTTTTGCACTTAAAAGTTAATGGGTCTGAATTGAAATTATTAAGTTGTTTTGTTTGTTTTTAAGTGGTCAAACAACTTAAAAATACCAAAAAAACAACTTAAAATAAAAAGTAAGAAATCCTGACTTTTAACTTAACTCCAGATCACTGAATTGCATTTAATATATTATCTTCTAAGAGTATCATTCCAAAGATAACATATTTCCAATATTATCATAATTCTATATTATACAAATTTATTTCTTTTAACCTTTTACTCATGATAAACAGTTTTTTATTTTAATTTTAATTTTAATTTTTTAAAAAATATTATTTGCATTATCACTTTAACACCATGGGTGTTAAGACTTCAATTATATATATAGTAAAATGAAAATCATTATATTATATTTTTAAATAAAAAAAATTATTTTTCATATCTTAATCATGAATAATATCATATCATAATTACACAAAAATGATTTAGAATTTGCTAATTTTTTTTATTAGTTGTTTATATCATATAAAATAAAAATACATAACAATTAATAGTAATAAGGGTATAAATATCAAATTACTTATTTTTAAACCGTTTTATCTTTAAAAAAAAACAAAAGTTGACTGTCTATTCAGATGTGAAAAAGATAAAAACAAACATTTTATTCAGTTTCAGGTTTCAGTTACTATTCAGTTTTCAGTAAAATTCAGGACTATTCAGTTTTCAAACAAAAAAACAAACGGCCACTTACTTTTTATTTTAAGTTTTCTTTTTGTTAGTATTTTAAAGTTGTTTGATCACTTAAAAATAAAATAAAATAAAACAATTTAATAATTTCAATTCAGACCCATTAAGCTTTAAGAGTAAAAAACAAACGACCTTTTAGTGTTAGATTTAGATAAAATCTTAAAAATTGACTTGACTTTTCTTTATGGTTTTGTTACCACAGGAATCCAATTATCGTAAAATAATTGACCTTTTTATTTATGTTGGTCTGATTTTATAAAATTATATTTAACTATAACCTCGTGTTCAATGAAAAACAAAAACCTGTATTACAAAAACACATCTTTGAATTGTTTATTTAATTATTTCCACCGGAGTGTTTTGCAAATTCTATCGCTTGCCGGCAGCCCTACAAATTGAAATCGTTAAATCTCCGTCTATTTTTTATGAGGCTCTTCGCTTAAATAGCAATATAATTAGGGTCTTTCTAATTTTGCCAATTTCTAATAGTTTGATTGTTTTTATAAAACGATCCACTTTTCGGACAAATATACCCTTAAACCAAATTGTTTTTGTTTGAAAAAAAAAAGTCATTTTATTGTGTAGAAGGAAAAACCCAAGAGAGAGAAACTATTAGACATTAAAAGGAAAATCAAGAGAGAAAAACAGAGAGAGGAGGGAAACGAACCAAATATTTCTACCCAGAGGGAGAAACCGATTCACCTCCGATGTAAGAAGAAGAAACATTAAGAATTAAGAAGAAAAAAAAATTAAGCTGGTGTGTTTAATCCAAGATTAAACATGTCAAACTTTTTTTTAATTTTTTTAATTTTATTTTTAAGATTTGTTAGAAGTCTGTTGCTGACTTGTTTTTGAATTAATATATAAGGTCAGACTATAGAACATCGGTGTGCCCATATACCGTATAGGAAATATTTTTTTTTTTGAAATTCAACAGGAAACAAAAGGGGGAAGGGCTGCATCAAAGGGAAGCGACAGGAAAACACAGAACCAGTCACTGCGCTTTGACAGCAACAAACCAAGCACCCCAAGACACAAAACAACAGAACAGGGGAAACAAAAACAGAGCAAAACACAGCGACAACAACACCACAAAGACAACCACAAGCACACAAAAGCAGCGGCAAAACAACAAAGAAGATATATATATCGGTGTATAGGCTAACAACTTTGAATAGTTTTAATTATTTCCACTGAAGTCTTTTGCAACTCTATGACTTGCCGCCTTGCCGGCCTACCAATTGATTCAATCAGTCATATATGGTGATCTTGTCGTACTAGTTTCTTGCCACTTGGGCTAATATTACAACACCCCAACTGATTTGGTGGCGGCAGGTATTTAGTAATGAAGCATTGGTTTTTATTTATTTTTTTATTTTTTTAAAATTTTTAATAATATATTGGGGACAAGAACCAAATTTCTGAATGAATAATGGTTTTGGTTTGCATCATTATTTAGATAATTAAGACTCAGGTTCTATCTAGTCTTTCTTTTAATTTTCTTCTCAAATAAATGAGATATCTATCGAATTTGTTAGTATACCAAAAGTGAATCGGTCATTATTTTTTATTTTTAACAAGTGATGTGTTATTCTTTTAATATTTTTCGTGGCTACCCCTATTAGCAAAGAGACGGAGGCTCTAACCATCTGGATCTAGTGACTAGTGGCAGATCCTTCATTTTATTTTTATTTTTTATTTTTTATTTTTTTTTTCATTTAAATATCCCTATGTAGGTGTACTTTTTATTCTTTTCTTTCAATAAAATGTTTCCTCATTTTACCTAAGGTTTTACCAAAAAAAAATATAGGATTTTTTTTATTAGGGCAAGTGTATAGAGGAATTTTTTTTTTTTTTTTTTCAGATTTTTGAAATATGTATATATTTGTCATTAAAATAGAATTCAAAAGTGGAGTATAAAAAATGGGATAATTGGATTGCAAATAACCACTCAATTTTGATCCGTCCTACATGAACCCTATCCTAAATATTTTGCATTTATATTATGCATCCTATAACAACATTTTTCTGATTTTATTGTCTAATTCAATCCTGCACAAGGAAAAAACAAGATTTAAGGAAAATAAATAAAAGGCAATAAATATTGGGTTTCATAAAAATATTTTAACCACACTATGGAGTATCAACAGGGTAGTGCTGCATAATTTTTTGGGAAGCAAACATTATTTCCTGTTGTGATAGTGTTAGAAATATCTCTATTAACTTTGTTCCTACACACTTTAATAAGGTGGCTCATAATGCTGCCCAATTTGCTAATTCTTTGGAAGATTCTATTTTTTTTGGTTAGTTTCTGTTCCAGGTTGGCTTGAGATGTGTTGGCTAATTCTGATTTAGTATTTTGTTGATTAAAGCTTTTTTTTTTTCTTCAAGAATGGAAAAAAGAAAAAAAAGAAAAAAAAAAGTAGTGTTGTATAATTTGTTAGGAAACAAACATTTTTATTCTTCAGTATTTGTCGAGTTAACACACCATGCATATTATAAAGCCCAAATCTTTACGGTCCCATCTTTGTTTAGTTCTCTAAACACTACCTCTCATTTGTGAGCCTCTGTTGGCTTTAATCGGCCATCCATTTTGGCAGAGTTTGGTCTAATCCCATGATGGTTTTTTCGAAGGCTCTGATATCAAGAAAACCCAAAAGACTAGGCTATTAGATCGTGCACTACAAAAAAAATGGTCTTTTCCGACGGCTAAATGCCGTCGGAAAAGACCATTTCCCGTCGGAAATACCCTTTTCCGACGGGGAAAAGCCGTCAGAGGCCGTCACAAATACGCTTGTCAGAAATAATTATTCACTGACGGGCCGTTAGAAATACTATCATTTCCGACGGCTATGGCCGTCGGAAAAGATAAAAGTGCCGTCGGTAATAGTGATTCAAGGTGGTCAAATTTACTTGTATTTCCGACGGCTTTACCGCTATTTCCGACGGCTTATTGCCGTCGGAAATAGTCGAATTAAAAAAAAAAAAAAAAAAAAAAAGCATGATTGAACTTGATAGTCGCCAAGTCACTCGTCACGCGCCACGTCACCCTGACACGCACCACATCATCGCCACATCACCCAGCATGTGGCACTCTAAATCCATGAAATTCATGTGGCTTGAACCCTTAACCTGGATGACAATAAGGGTTTCCCTTACCATTTTGTTGTAACCATATATCTGATGTGTTTTGCATATTATTTATATATAAGGTATTGATATGTTTGTATACTATGTAATTAAATATATATATTTTTTGTATACTATTTAAATATAACAATTGAGATATTTAAAATATATATATTTTATTAAAATTATTAAAGTTTTTGTTGCCAGTGAATTTTGGATACATTTAACACATATAGTGATACATTTAAAATATTGACCTAAAAATCACATTTTTTGTGTAATGTTATAAATTACATACATTTGATTATAATTTATTAATTAATATTATAATAATAAATTATTTATTTATTCCATGAAACCGAGATCAACAAAACAAAAACTATTTCCGACGGCCTCAATGCCGTCGGAAATAATGTATTCTTTTTTTTTTTCAAATGGAACAAGACTATTTCCGACGGTATTGAGGCCGTCGGAAATAGTGTATTCCATTTTTTTTTTTTTCAAATGGAACAAGACTATTTCCGACGGCATTTAAGCCGTCAGAAATAATGTATTCCTTTTTCTTTTTTCAAATGGAACAAGACTATTTCCGACGGCATTGAGGCCGTCGGAAATAGTGTATTCCATTTTTTTTTCAAATGGAACAAGACTATTTCCGACGGCATTTAAGCCGTCGGAAATAATGTATTCTTTTTTTTTTCCAAATGGAACAAGACTATTTCCGACGGTATTGAGGCCGTCGGAAATAGTGTATTCCATTTTTTTTTCAAATGGAACAAGACTATTTCCGACGGCATTTAAGCAGTCGGAAATAGTGTATTCCTTTTCCTTATTTTTAACGGGACAAATACTATTTCCGACGGCACAAAAAGTGCCGTCGGAATTGAGAACAAAATTGACGGCTTTTTGACTATTTCCGACGGCATTTTGCCGTCGGAAATGTGATATCATATTTTTACTCATTTCCGACGGCACTAAAATGGCTGTCGGAAAAGGTACTATTTCCGACGGCAATTAACGCCGTCGGAAATAGTTCGTCACTGATAGGCTTTTTTTTTGTAGTGGTGGTATCTATTAGTATATCTTCTCTTACTTTATATCTTTTTAATATTAGATTCGTTCCAATTTTTTTTTTAGCTTCACATATGGGTTTGATACAGTTTTTCTCTTGTAGACAGATCTTATAGGCATAACTGAATCACACTTATATAGCCTATCACTATTTTACCATTTAAGCATAACTTAAATCATGGATCTATTTGACCCATATTTATTTAACCCGTTTTCATATAAACCCAATTTACTCTAATTTGACGATTTCATACACCATTTCCGAAAAAAAAAAACTTCACGATCTGTACTTAAAAAAATAAAAATTTCCCGATTGGTTGGAAATCAAAAGAACGGCAAGTCAACAATGGGTCAACACCACATTTAGGTAATTTTCTTTTTGTATTTTTTGTTTCTCTATTGAAATACTAAACTTGTTCTTCATTTTAGCGTTTTCAAATTAATTTGAAGATTTGTTAAACCATTTTTCAGAAATCTTATTCAGTTGTTTGGGAATGGAAAAGTTGAAGATTTAATGGCTAGCTTTTCGAAAAGCCATGTAGACGGTAAATTTTCAACAAAAAAAAAATAAATTGTGTAAATATTATTTGTCATAATTTTTATTTAACAATTGTTTTTTCGTATTTGTTAATCAGAAATTGAGATTCCAAGTGTCATTATTAATGATAAAAAACCAAGAGAAGACATGGAGTTTGAAACACTCAATGATGTTCATAAGATGTACAATGAATATGCTAAAGAAGTTGGATTTAGTGTTCGTAAATTTAAGGGGTCGTTTGTTTTTTTCACTTAAAACTTAATGGGCCTGAATTGAATTCATTAGGTTGTTTTGTTTGTATTTTTTAAGTGGTCAAACAACTTAAAAATATCAAAAAACAACTTAAAATAAAAAGTAAAAATTCTTAATTTTTAACTTAATTTCAAATCATTGGATTACAATTAAAATATTCTCTTTCAAGTCTATCTTCCCAAAGAAGATATATTTCCAAATTTATATTAATTTGATATGGTGTAGAATTTTTTATTTTAACATATTTCTTATTTTGGTTTTAGAAAAGAACAAAGAAAAAAAAAAAAAAATCCATAATTACTTCTCATACTGAAATTTTTCGGGGATTGAACAATTGAATTTCTCTCCTACCAAATCCCAGTAAGAACTCTTTATTATTATTATTATTATTTTATCTAACTATTTATATAGTGCTCAATAAATTTGTCTATCATATTGAGTATATTTCGTGGCTTGAAGATGTTATAGAACAATTGTATATAAAAAATTCAAGAACCTTATTTTTTTTTTTTTTTTTTGGTTTCTGGTGCAAATGATCCAGGAACCAAAAAAACAAAAATGGTTTCATGAATTATATACACCGGAAACGTGAACAACATACAAAATTGAACTTGAACTTGAACTTTTTTTTTTTAATCAATAAATTGAACTTACACTTTGCTTGCAGAACATGCAAAATTATATTCTTTGATGAATTATACTTGCTGTAATTTCCTAACAATTTGTATAATCATGTTAGAGATGTACAAAGGTTCAAGCCGGGAGGGTGATTCGATGTTGTGGGAGGTGCATTGAGCTGTGTTTTGCTTGTTTTTGCCCCTGTTTCTCTCGGGCTGTTGCTTGTTTTGTGGCTTGGGGGCGTGTTTTGTTTGTGTCTGTCCTCTGTGTGGCTTGGTTGTTTTTGTCTTCTGTTTTGGCGTGGGTTTCCTTCCCTGCTGTGGTTGTGTTTGCCTCCTGGTTTGCGTTTTAATTTAATGACTGTTCAAAAAAAATGTTAGAGATGTACATAAAGAATTGGATGAGCTTGATGTAGAGTTTGTATTAGAGCATTTTTTTTAAGAAACAAAGTATGAACCCGGCGTTTATTTTATTTATTTATTTTTATTTTTTTTATTTTATTTTTTTACAAATTTGAAGTTGATGGTGAGAGTAGACTAAATCAAATTTTTTTGTGCTAATGAGACATCTAGAAAAGCTTATGGATTTTATGGTGATGTAATTTTATTTGATACAACTCACAAAACAAATAAATATGATATGAAATTTGCACCATTTGTGGCGGTCAACAACCATGGTCAAACAACAGTTTTTCCATGTGCATTTCTAACTCAGGAGACTATAGAATCATTTCGATGGTGTTTTGAAGCATTTAAAGAAGCTATGACTGCCAGTCCACCTGTAATGATGATTATAGATCAAGATGCAGAAATAGCAAATGCCTTATATCAGGTTTATCCTGATACACTCCATAGGCTTTGTATTTGGCATATTGAGACAAAAGTTTTTGAGAAGTTGGATACAACAAGCCTATATTATAATTACAATGCTTTCCGAATATGCATTTGGGATTTTGAGACTCCAGTAGAGTTTGATTTCAAATGGAAAGAAGTTATTGAACAAACAAAGACAACAGATAATGCATGGTTAAAGTCACTTTTCAGCTTGCGCTCCAAATGGGTTCCCGCATATGTGAAACATGTCTTCTCAGCTAGTATATCAAGCAGTCAACGTGTGGAGAGTGTTCATGCATTTTTTAAGATGTATGTTAGTAACAAAAAATTGTTATTTGACTTTATAAATCTATTTGAGACTGCTATTAAACACCTAAGACATTCAGAATTACAAAAAGATCATATTGACATTAATTCTAAACCGTTGTTGAGAACTCCTTTGGCGATTGAAAAACAGTTGGGGGAAATTTACACACATGAAATTTTAAAAAGATTCAAGATAAGCTTTTGGCAAGCATGATGTGTGTAATACATCATTCAGAAGATGTATACGGTGGTTGAAAGGATATATTTGATGGTAGTGTCAAGCAGAAGGAATTGGTGTGTATCTTTGGTATCGATTTTGTGAAATGTAGTTGCAAACTTTTTGATTCATTTGGCATACTGTGTAAACATATGTTGACAATGTTTTCAAAACATGTTGAGTTTTTGCCACACCAGTATATTTTGAAGAGGTGGACAAAGGCAGCTAGATCAGCATAGCTATGGATGATGGTGGTAGAGAGATACATGATGATGTCGACCATTCTTTGCTAGGAAAAAAGAGTAGGTTGACAAGCAAGTCAAATGATATTATTGACATTGCTTTTATCATCTGATTTAGCAACATGACTTTTAGATGAAGCCTTTGATAGACTCAACATTGAGGTTAGATCAATTGTAGGAAGCCAAACAATAGTTAACAATGAAACTCTCTCAAGGCCACAATCAAATTGTCCAGTCATTGATCCAATTCCAGCAAAAAGCAAAGACTCTGGAATATGTTCCTACAAGGGAAAGAAAAAGCAATGGCAAAGTCTACACGACATTGCAAAAAGTGTGGATCGTGTGGGCATGATAAAAGAAATGTCCTACTAGGTATAAATTTTTTTTTTTTAAAAAAAAACATTAAGGGTTTACTTCTTGTGGCTACGCATCGACTTTTTTTCTTCTTTATACTCACTCGTGGTCCATCCCACGTCCTTAGTTTTTGAACCAATTAAACCATCACACACTGCTGTTTCACTTTGTGGGGTTGTTATGTGTTGCATCAACACTCAACTGTTCTCAGAGTTGTACGGTCCATCTGACCTGAAAACTTTCTTTTCCTAGCACAAAACGACTCAAACAACATTAAATGCATAGTACAAAAATGAAAATTACAAAACAACACAACAATAATTAACAACATACTAAACACTCAAACAAAATCCACAAAGCAAGTAAATCTAAGCAATTTACAGAACCTAAGCTAAAATTAGTGTAGCTAACGAATAAGCCACCTCCCTAGCAGCGACACCATTTTTTTTACACGCCCGGGTATAGTTCCCTAAACTATGTAAATGATGAGGCGTGCGAGAGTATTCACCCTTTGCAAGTATACAAGTCGTTCAACTCGTATAACAGTTACAAGTAAGGGTATCGTTCCCATTAAGAGGTGTTACCGTCTAACTATCTCTTACTAAAAGCATTATTCAAAGCAATATAATAGAACATGGAGGTGGTGAGAATGGTGTGTGTGAAGTGTTAATGCGGAGAGTGTGAAATAAATTATGGTGTGTTCAATATTAATCTAGAAGGGGGGGGGGGGGGGGGGGGGGTGGTGAATATATTTTAACAAGTTTTACCCAATTTTCGTGTATGGTCAAGATTACGAAAATACCCCTAATAGACAATATAAATATAGCAAGTGTAATATGGTGCGGAAATTAAATGACACTTGATATTTATGTGGAAACCCTCACGAGAAAAACCACGGGCTAATAAGTGAGCCACACTCGAACCTCGAATCCACTAAATGTGAGAAAGATTATAACCTAATCCCGGAAGTAATCACACACCTACCTAATCCCGGTATGAGTGAACCTAGTCCTATTGCTTGTGATTTAAGCAACCTAATCCCGGAAGCAACACAAGACTTAGTTCTTAATGAAGAGAATGCAATCTATGTGAATATGTGAAATACTCAAAATGCAATAGGAGCTAGGTAACCCTATATGTTTATCTAGGATGATGATATATCAAATAAAACAATCCTAGATATCAAAAGCTAAATGACATATCATAAAGCTTAGCTAATTAAGATTAAGCAAAACCTAGATAGCTGTCACAATACAACACTCAATCATGTCATCACAAATAATCTCTATCTTGTATCTAACATATGATCAAAAAACATACAAGTGAATAAAGAGATGACTTGATATGAAGAACACTAAAATTAGATGAGATTAGTGAAGAACATACAAAAAACGATGTGATGATGCAGAACCATGCATGGATGAATCCTACATGGTCATGGATGATCCTAGATGAGCTTTGATGAACAAAGGAAATGCTTTCAGTGTTTAAAGGTGAGTTCTTGGGAATTTTTCTCTTGAAAAATATTCTAAGTGAAAAATATGATATTTGGAATTCTTAGAAACAACCTAAAATCATAGAGTCATATATATAGGGGTCATAAGTGAAGTGAGGTCGTTTTGAAAAAACGCATCAGGTATTGCCATTTGCGCTGGTGTCTTGCACTGGTCGACCAGTGCACCACCAGCGCAAGGCATAAGAAATGCATAGGTGCTGGACGACATGCGCTGAGGAAGGGCGCCACACCAGCGACACTTCTCTGGACAAGTTACGCTGGTGAGGGCTGCGCTGGACGACCAGTGCATGACCAGCGACAGACCACTAGGCGATCTGCGCTGGTCTTGCGCGTGACAACCAGCGCACAACCCACTTCCTTCAAATCCACAAGCAAATGCAAGTGAATAAGAGAGAGGAAAAAGCATCATAAGTCTAACATGATGTATCATTAAAATCACAAGATGCAATCCAATTACACATGCAAGAAGAGAGATTAAATAAACACTAATGCAACACATAATAAAGACACAACACATTCAAGAATAAGAATTATGCAAGTGTTGTGTGTGTGTGCAACTACTTCTCTTCATTGCAAAAAACACTAAGAAATACACCTTTGGAGTGCTTCTTCTCTTGAGGTCTTGAGAGCCTAATCTACCCTTACATCAAAACCCCTAAATGTGATTTGTCTACGAAATAAGCCAATTAATAAATTGAGACCTTATAATCTTCCCCTTTGGCTATTTCGTGACAAAAAACCACCACTCACATAATCCTCACAACAAAATTGAAGTTATAGGATAACAATTACATTCTACATTACAAAGAGATACTAAAAAGTAAAATCTTCAAGTCTTCGATCTCTTGTAGAACCGACAATGCTTCAAAAAAAAAAAAAATTTACACTTTCCAAGACAAGTGCATGTAAGAGGATCAAGTGAAAAATAAAACAAGCATTTACATTTATGAATTTAAGTACACCATCATGCAATGAATATTAATGCAATGCTCCCTCTCATTGGGTTACTCCCCCTCAATACATAAACTCCCCAATATGCACATTGCTACTACAATTAGCAACTCCTCTTACCACATCCTACTCCCCCTTTTTGTCATGATATAGGCAAATGAGTAGTCCCCAATTGGGTCACTTTAGCAAAGAGAGATATAAGCATACTAGACATTTGCATAATCATATAAGCCACTTTATGCACTCAATTAATTGGAGAGAAAACAAGGAGATTTATTTTATTGAAAATGTGTGAATTAGAAATGCTTTGCATACAAGACATGTTGCATTCAAGTCCAAAATACAATGGTATTTGACAAAGCAAATGAGAAAGGTTTCCAATAGAATTCAAACCAATTTTACCATTTGTCATGAGAGAAGCAAGGATATAGAGATTTCATTGATTTCAATTTTAATAACAACTATATCCAACTTTATAAGCAAAACATGGCATGAGCGACTTTGCACCCTATTTAATTTTTCCGGGTATGAAACCGGTATGATAGTAGACATGTTCAACAAATAAAGAAAGATAGACATTTTGATAAACATTTGAGTCTCATTTGCTTTTCACACATTGTTTTGCATTTAAGAAATTGCAATCATCAAATCATGCTTTTTCAATTTAGCATGTCAATTACGAATCATTATGTCATGGAAATAACTATAGGTCATTCAAATCATACTTCCTATGAAAATTTTCTAGTCCAAAAATGCATGTTTGAACATAAATATGACATGGATTGTAATGCTAGCAAGATTCACACTTATTGAGTTAAAAACATATATACATATGTGTAACCAAGCTTACTTCAAGCAATTAATAAAGAAGCATAAGATCTTTCAAATATTTTGCATTCATCAAGTATGCAAAAAGCTCTCTTTGCTTGAGTTCCCCATATGGGGTCAATCACAAAAACTCATCACTCCACAAGACATATCCCAATAGACCTACTAAGAGTTTTAAAACGAGTAGCATCTAAAGGTTTTGTAAACAAGTCCGCTAGTTGATCATTTGTACTTACATGTTCAAGTACTATGCATTTATTCTCAACTAGTTCTCTAATGAAATGATAGCGGATGTCAATATGCTTAGTTCTAGAGTGTTGTACCGGATTCTTGGAAATATTAATAGCACTCATGTTATCACAAAAGAGAGTGAGTGTACCTTAGTTGAATCCATTGTCTACTAGCATTTGCTTCATCCATAAGAGTTGTGTGCATCCACCCCCTGCGGCTATGTACTCGGCCTCCGCCGTAGACAAAGAAATCGAGTTTTGCTTCTTGTAAAACCAAGGCACCAAATTATTGCCTAGAAAGAAGCAATTGCCCGATGTGCTCTTTCTATCATCCTAATTTCCTGCCCAATCCCCATCACTAAAGCTTACAAGACTAGCATTAGTGTCAAACGAGTACCAAATCCCATAGTTGGAAGTCTCATTCACATAGCGAATGATTCTCTTGACGGAAGAGAGATGGGACTCTTTGGGATTGGATTGGTACCTAACACACACACCCGCACTAAAGGATATATCGGGCCTACTTACGGTCAAATAGAGCAAGCTTCCTATCATGCCCCGATATAGCGTTTTTTCCACACTTTTACCACTAGCATCCTTGCTAAGTTTCAAAATGGTACTTATGGGTGTATCACAATGTTTGGCTTTTTCAAGACCAAACTTCTTCATTAGGTTTTTAGCATATTTGGCTTGAGATATAAAGATTCTATCATTTAATTGCCTAATTTGCAAACCTAGAAAGTAACTTAGCTCACCAACAAGACTCATCTCAAATTCATGAGACATAACATCAACAAATTGTTGGACCTTGGTGTTGTTGGTGGAGCTAAACACTATATCATCAACATATATTTGAGCTATAAAAAGCTCATCATTGTCTTTCTTGATGAATAGGGTCTTGTCAGCACTACCTCTTGTGTAGTCATTGTTGACAAGGAATTGAGTGAGGCGCTCATACCAAGCCCCCGGTGCTTGCTTCAACCCATAAAGAGCCTTCTTGAGGCGATATACATAGTTGGGGTAGTGTACATCTACAAACTCCTTGGGTTGCTCAACAAACACTTCCTCTTGTAAGAAGCCATTGAGGAAGGTACTTTTTATGTCCATTTGGTGCAATTTGAACTTAACGGGCAACGAGAGCAAAAGTCTCCTCAAAGTCGATACCCTCAATTTGAGAGTACCATTGTGCAACAAGTCTTGCCTTGTTACGCACAATGTTGTCATCAGCATCGGATTTGTTCCTAAATATCCATTTTGTGCCTATGACATTAGTGGTCTTAGGCCTAGGAACTAGAGTTCAAACCTTATTCCTTTTGAATTGGTTTAGCTCTTCTTGTATGGCAAGAACCCAAAACTCATCATTTAAAGCTTCATCAATCTTTTTCGGTTCTATTTGAGAGGTGTAGCATGTGAAGCTAATAAGATTAGCTATTTTCCTTTTAGTCCTAACATCCTCATTCACATCTCCAATAACATCATTTTTGTTATGGAGTCTTCTAACCCATGGAGTGGGTTCATTAGAGTCCAAGAGAGGAACTCTATCAAGAGGTTGTGTGTCATTCTCAACAACATTAGACGTCCCAACATTAGGGGTCCATCAACCTTCTCCAAAGGAGAATCACCACCAAAAATAACCTCCTCCTCATGATTACTAGATTTGAGCCTTGTATCATCAATGGTCACATTAGATGATTCCATGACGGTGTGAGTCTTCAAGTTGAAAACTCTATAGACTCTACTATTTAAGGCATAGCCAAGAAAGATACTCTTATCACTCTTAGCATTGAATTTGCCAAGTTGATCACGGTCATTTAAAATGTAGCATTTACTTCCAAAGGAGTGAAAGTAGTTAACATTTGGCTTTCTACCTTTCCATAACTCATAGGAGGTATTTCGAGTTCTAGGCCTTAGGAAAACTCTATTTCCTATATAGCAAGCCGTATTGACGGTTTCGGCCCATAGGTTCCTAGGCACATTGTTGCTAATCAACATAACTCGGGCCTAAAAACATGTTGTCAATTAGTTGTAGTATTTATGAAAGATAGGGGAGCTTTTGCTATGAGAGAATTATGCCTTGAGGGAAAGCAACCTATTTAAGGAGAGCATTGCATTGCACTATTTAATATTGCTTTTCTTTAATGCAAATGCTTTTATATTTGAGATTTCATTTTTGATTACCTCATATACACTTGTCCTGGAAAGTGTAGTTGCTATGTTTTGCGGGGTTTGTTTATTCTATAAGAGATTGAAGACTTGAAGATCTAGACTTTAGGTATCTCTATGTAATATAGAAAAACATTGTTAACCATTAGCTTTTTATTTATGAGGATTCATTGTGAGTGTAAGTTTTGACACAAAATAGCCAAATGGGGAGATTGTAAGTTTTGCTGACAAACCATATTGGGATCATTTGTAATGGGTAGCTTAAGTCTCTCACATGATTCTTTATCAACAAAATTTTGAGATCCTAAGAGCTTCAAGAAAGGTAGTTCACTTGTTCTTGACTTCTTGAAGAGATTAGTTGCACACACACACACACAGACACACACACAGACACACACACACACACACTCTTTCATGCATTTAAATTTGCTTTTGCGTTTTGCTCATTCATCTTTCTGTTGTGCATTCATTTCACAAGCACACTTGCACTTCATTTCTAGCTCTAAGTGTGGTGTAATTCGTTTCCGTTTGTGTGATCGAAAACGTTCACGCGTGCACGATTGCGTACTTCTTTTACGTCATGATCAACAGCTTGAGAAGGCATTTTCTTCTCTTGATTTTTCCATGAAAGATGGAATTCGGCAATTGGTGTTTGGCGATTGGAGACCGCCATTTGGACCACTATTTTCCTTTAGTGGATTCAATGGTTGGGAACTACTGATTTGAACCGCCGAATGATTCCAGCGGAATTAGTGGTTCGTGCATTCGGTGGCCACCAACGGCCAATTTGCTCGTTTTCTAGGCATTTTTGGTATTTCATACCAACTCTTTTTTGGATCATTTAAATATATCATCTTATCTCTTTAGCTTTTTAAGAATTGAAAAATACAAACCTTAGAGTGTCTCTTAGAGTTCCACTGAGAGAGAGGTTCCAAGATTTGATTTTTAACTCTCCAAATCCCAAACCCTCATGCATTCAAGCATCATCAAGCTTTAATAAGGCATGGGTTTTCATAGCATCTTGACTTGGTAAGTTAGATTCTTCACTACTCATCATCTAGTGTATTATCTACCAAGATATCTCATTAATTG
Source organism: Acer campestre (assembly GCA_954870605.1). Taxonomy (NCBI): domain Eukaryota; kingdom Viridiplantae; phylum Streptophyta; class Magnoliopsida; order Sapindales; family Sapindaceae; genus Acer; species Acer campestre. The sequence goes on from OX940801.1 coordinate 31,581,084, forward strand.
CATTTATTAATTGCAAAGTTATTGTTTTTATTATATCTTGTAACATGTGTTGATTGGGATTTGTTTGATGACTAGGGTTTAGATTTGCATATCTTTATCTAGTTAGGTCTTTATGAACATTCAAATAGACATATTGATATCTAGGATTGTTTGATTACCATCATAAATCTCTAGATAAGCATTTAGTGTTGCCTAGCATTATTTACATCTTTGAATATTGTTATATATTCATCTCTCTATTGAGTGTCAAGACTTGTGACTACAAGGTGTAGTGTATAAGCAAGGTCTAGAATCACCATAAAAGGCTTGCGGGTAGTAATGTTGTGTTATGTTCCAAGAATGGTGTGACTAGAGGTCAACCTAGGTTGTAAGCAACATTACATATGGTGGATTTGAGGACTAGATTGGCTAGATGTCTAGCCCGTGAGTTTTTAGCTAGTTGGAGGGTTTTCTCATGTAAATCAATCTATGTGTTTTTATTGTTTTCTGAACTTTAATTTCATTGATTATTTTGTGTGTTGTATTTGATTGTGTGGGGTTATTTTTGTAATCTTGACTAATCCGAAAAATTGGCAACTAATTAGATTAACAACCCATTCACCCCCTCTAGGTTGTATTAGACACTCCTTGTTTATTTTCAATAAATATGGGTCAAATGGATTTGGGTCAAATGGATCCATGATTTAAGTTATGTTTACATGGCAAAATGGTGATGAGCTGTGTTAGGTTTTTGAATCGTGTTGACATAAATTCCATATCAAAACAATGTTTACTTGTATTTATTAGTTGTCTTAGATTGATGATGATTCAAGCTTCAAGGAAGATATAGCAACTTATCATGCAAGATGGAGTCTTCAAGAAGAATATGCTTCATTTGCTCAACAAAGATATATTTAGACCTCATTTCTCTTACAAGGCTTAGACACACACATACACACATTGCATCTATATGTGTCTTTGCATCATTGTGCTCAATTGGTATAACACATTCACACACTTGATATTGAATGCTCATCCATTTGACTTAAATTGACAAAATTGTGTAATTTGCATGCTCTAGGACTATGTCTAGGAAATGACATTCTTGTGTGTTCATGTGTTTGTTTGTTTGTATTTTTGTGTTATTGGACTTGAATTTGATCTTATATTATTCCTTATTGAGTTTCAGTAGTTTCGGTTACCCATTCATTTGTTTTCGAGTTCCGAGTAGGAAGTTACGAAACTTTCCGTTCACTTACCATGCATTGTCTTTGTCTTTGTCTTTATGTATCGAGTCGAATTAATAACCTTTGGTCAAAGTTTATTTGTTGTCCTTGTGTGTGAGGGAGTCCCGGTTTGTAATCCAAAGACTGATTCGAATTTGAAGTTCGGAGGCTGAAACACGGTCGAAGAACGTGAGAGGAGCGCGAGGGAGGCGAAGAATGGCCAGGGGCCATTTGCCCCTCTTCCCGTGAAAGGCGCGTGAGCGTCTCAGGAAGAGATACCCTCTGCCCCCGTCAGGCTCACGTGCCTCCATGGGATGGTAGAGGTGACACCTCTTGATTGGCCACTTAAATACCTCCTTTCCCTCCAATTTCATTCTTAGAAGAAAATTTGAAAAATAGTGTGCAGAATTTTCTCTCCAACTTTCTCATCTTCCAAACATCATAACTTTCTCATTTCTCATCCGATTTGAGTGATTCAAGTTGGAGAATCTTTGTATTGAAGTTCCCTACCTTCTCTAAGTGAGTTTGCAGTCATTTGTTCTAGTTTTGTGGTGGTTCTACACTCAAAACCAACACAGCTCGGGATTCCATAGGTAATGATCTAAGCTTTGTGTTTTGATCTTTTAAGTCTTCAATTACCTTGGGTTTTCTTCTTCTATATGTATGAGTTACTTGAACAAATGCTATTGAGAAAGTAGATCTTCAAATCATAGGCTAATCTTGTCTAATTAGAGACTTGAATGTGAACTAATTTTCTTGAAATCTAGGTTTTCACATGTTTGTTAGTTGTTTTGTGATTAGCTTATTATCTAGGACTATCTGTACTTTATAGCCTTATCATGTGCTAGGATCCATTAGTTGAACAAATCTAGGATTAACACATTTGATTTTGTATTTAAAGCTAATTAGGATTTAATTGATTATTGCTTATATACTTGCTAGAATATTCTTTGATCATATCTTGTGAATCTAGCATGTTTGTGTATGTTTCTAATATTTTGAATATATGCTTCATGTATATGATTTATTGAAGTGTTAGCTTCATGAATGAATCTAGGAATTTCATGTGTTAGGTGTTTCACATGTTCTAGGTTTTTATTCATATATAGTAACTAGATAATTTTGGTTTATGTTTTCACATGCCTACGTCTAGTTCCTATAGAATGTATTGATCTCATGTTCTATGTTAAGTGCTTGTTTACATCATTTGCATTCCTTGATCACACTAGGAAGTCCTTGTAAAAGACATGAAGTCTTGGTTAGAACAAGTGGTCTGGATGGTTAAGCAAGGGAGTCTTGGTAAGGACAAGTGGTTCGGATAACCAAGCAAGAAGTCTTGACTAGGATCGGGGAGGTCCGGATAGTTAAGCAAGAAGTCATAGTTAGGATCGGGGAGATCCGGATAGCTATGCAAGGAAGGCTTTCTAGAGGCATGAGTGCCTTGGATAGAAAGTTGGCTATGACATTGGTAGGCCTGGGATATTGATTAGACATAAAGTCCAATAGAGAGTGTTACATAGGTTGTTTCACTCTTGAGGAATTTCTAATCTGTCAATGATGTTGAGTAGACATAGACTCTAATAGAGAGTGTTTCACACTTTTGAGGAACTTCTAATATACTAATAGGGTTGGGTAGACATAGAGTCCAATAGGGAGTGTATCATGAGTTTGTTATTTTTGAGGAATTTCTAATCTATCATCCAATTAATATAGTACCCAATGGTATAGTTTCAACATGTGGATGTTTCCTCTTCGAAGGTTTTACCATGTTAAAAAAATTTCGTGTTAATTCTTCCTATCTCTACCTTTTATATTTGTGTATGTGTACGGTTGAATCTTGTTTCATAAAATTCATTTCAAGATGTCTTTGTAAACAAGATTATGTAAAGTGTGGGATGTAAGCACTCCATTTGATCAAAGTTGTAAATATCATTCTTTTTGTATATTGACTTATTTGTATATAATCATATCTTGATTAATACTTGTACATATTGATCATAAATATGAATACAAGTATTCTTTGTTTTAAGTTTTATTATGATTCCTTCACTTGCAACTTGTAGACTTGATAGACAATGATTTATTATTGAAAATGCTTTTTTATTGTCTACACGTGTTTTATATTGTTTAAGTATTGTGATTCAAGCTATTTAGAGAGACAAATTTTTTTGTCCTTGTTGGGTTATTCAATTTTTCTATTTGAATTCAACGGTATAAAGAATATAAAATTCTGGGCGGTATTTTGAAAGTTATGATCAATTATTCAGTCAAAGGTCAAAAGTGACGTGAATCCGCGAGTGAGCCGTGTTCATCGCTCTTTTTCCTTAAAACTGTATCTTTTGGCAAAGAAATAGTTTTTTTCGTCTACACTGGGTTTTTCAATTTTTTGATACGAATCCAACGGTATAAAGAATGTAAAATTTTGGACGGTATTTTGAAAGTTATGATTAATTATTCAGTCAAAAGTTAGAAGAGATGCGAATCCACGAGTGAGCTGTGTCCATCGCTCATTTTCACACTTTTCCAAATTGATTTTTGGAATATTTTCTGAATTAAAAGTGTTTTTTTTTGCATGTCTACTTTTTTGTTTCAAAATTTGAGAAAATAACGTTGAGTATTTTTAGAGATGTGCACTTGAATGTGGACATAGGTCAGATTTGAATAGTTTACAGATATGGAAATAATGGTCTTTTTGGGACTTCACCCACCAATTAATGGTGTCTAGTGCTATTTTATAATTTTATTCTTTAGGAGTGCCATATCATAGATAACGGCAACTTTCTGTTAGATTTAACAGAATGGCTGTCAATGAACAATGTTTCGTCAAAATGGTGATTTTGGAACAATTTGAATAGTCGGTGGCCTGTTTGGGACTCCATCCACCAATTAATGGTGTTTAGTGATATTTTCTCTTAAATATATTATAAAATTATATTTTTATCTAATCTCATATCACACCAAACACGAGATAGAACTATTTTAATTAAATCTCATATAACACCAAACACATCACAACACTAATTTTAGTCCAATCCTATCTAATCCAATCCAATCCCATAATCATATTTCACGCACCAAACAAGCCCTAATATCATTATAAGGAATCCTATTCATCAAGCTGATGAGCACAGCATGTCTAGATCATCAAAACGTAGTTGATCAACATCAAGTCAACATCCCTAGCTCAATTTGTTATCAAGTCACGCAACTTGATCATAGTCAAGCTAGTGACATCATATCAGCTCAATCAAATTGGAAACACTACCTATCTCGCAAAGCAGCTTAATTAGCTCATGTAAACAGAACTCCATCATCATCATCATTATCAGAGTTGGTTCATGAAGAAAGGTAGTCTAGTAGTTGCTGACATCAGCTCTTGACAGTTGGTAATTAATTAGAAGGAGAAAATCTTCGATACGGTACCGGTTGCACCACCTAGGTGCACCGGGAGCAATGAAGATTTTCTCAATTAGAAGTTAGTTAATTAGCAAACGTCAGAAACAGACTAAGAAGTCTGATCATCATCAGGAGGGTTTTCATCAGATCAATGGCGCCTGATATTTGAAAGGCTCTGTGCCTCAGCATATATATATATATATATTTCCAAGTTAGTGCATCATGATATAACTTCAAGAAGTCTGATCATCATCAGGAGGGTTTTCATCAGATCAATGGCGCCTGATATTTGAAAGGCTCTGTGCCTCAGCATATATATATATATATATTTCCAAGTTAGTGCATCATGATATAACTTCATGAGGATATTGAATGTGAGCCACTAGTTTTCCATGCTTTGACTCAAGTGTGTATGCACTTGTCAAAGTTTCTCCATAATGAGTAGCTCACATTCAATATCCTGATAAAGTTATATCAGAACATCCTGACCAGATCGGGACTATATATATATAAAGTGTAATGTAATTCATTTACTAATTAATGAGTGATGTTTTTCCCTCCATATTTTCTGATATGTTTTAGTTTCTGGAATACTCCATTGTTGAGAGCTTGAAGAATTTCATCTTCAATTAGCTCGAAGTATAACTGCCATATCCAAGAAGAAAACAAACTAAGGGTGTGTTTGGGATGACTTTTCAAATAGAGCTTCTGGAGTAGATCTTTTACAGGTAGAGCTTTTAACAAAAAGTCGTATGTTGTTAGGTATTTAATTAAAAAAACACTTTTAAATTAGTAAATTATTTGGCAAAATATCTCTAAAAGAGCTTTTATCGTTAAAAAGTATAAAAATGGAAGCCAACAAAGTATTTACTTTGTAATAGAAGGGTATATGGTGAAATATATAAAGTTAATGGAGAGTAGTTGAGACTATTTGTCTCTTTTAATATATATATATATATATATTTTTAAGATTAAAAAGCACTTTTGGCTCCTAGAAAAGTCATAACAAACACATACTTAATATACATCATATTTTATAATTAAATACGGTGCAAGTACATGAATTTTATTAATTGCATTTGTATATGATTTACAATGCAACAACAACAACAACAACAAACATGAACAAACGAATGCAGTAAAGTATGTAGGAGAATTAATAACCCTAACAGGAAAGAGATGACTGAACGTAACTACATTTGATGACTTGATCAATGGAAACATTCTTTCGTACCATAATCTGTAAAAACACTTAACTAACCAATATAACTCAATAAACATATTCTATAGAAATCTATTCTCAGAGGAATTAACGTGTCTTATGTCCAATTCCAGGACTTGGAACCGATTCCAAGAATCGGTCAATGGCTGCATTGTGCAAGGTAACCAATAATCGGCCGTTTTGAGCCATTTGAACTGATTTAGAACTTTGAGAAGGTGTTGGTGTAGGGTCATTTTGAAGGACATGACTTGGAACCAAATTGTGCTCTGGCACAAGAGGGCGGTCGTCCTTCGTATTCTCCATGTTCAAGACCTTTCTACCCTCCAAAGAAGGTATATAGAAGACTGTCACAAGAACAAAATAAGTGCAATTTTGCACAACAAAGCCATGTAAATTGCTGGAGAGAGGAAGAGGATGTATAATAAAGAGAGGTCTTAATTATAAAGGGATATTGGTTTTGATTATAAACTATTAAGTGCAATATATATATATATATATATATAGAGGGAGGGTGGGAGAGTCCTGGATTGGTCAAACTAGTTTGGCTACTGTCAGTGTAATTCCATGTGCATGTTTGAAATTGTAGAAGTAATGTCTTGCAAAAGTTTTTTTTTCTAGTTTTGTCATGGTGAACCGATGTTGGGTTAGGTACATCTGAACTAGTATTGGTATATTAGAAACACAAAACTCGTGAGTACTGTCTCTGATCACCGTAATATTTATAATTTGTTCTAAAAGTTGAAGGATAAATTGTAGCTCTTTATTCAAAATTGCATATAACTAAATGGAGATTTATATTGATTCCTAGCTGGTATATTCTTTCTACCATTGACGTTATCTGTGCAAAGTTTCAAGTCACTACGCAAATTCCTTCAAATCCTGGAGACGCTGGAATTGGTGGTGTGCTTCGGGATAATAATGGGAAGATTCTTTGTCTATTTTCATATTTTGTGGGGGAATCGGATGCGATTTCAGCTGAAATTTATGCTATTCACAGAGCATGTCAATTACTGATCGACAGACAGGTATTTTTTGATCGCAATATTTCTATTCTAAGCGATTCAAAATCTGCAGTATCATGGTGTAATGGTGAAGACTTTGGAAATTTCAATTTGGTTCATCTGGTGCATGATATAAGACAATTTCTTCTTTCTTGGGAGGGTTTAGAGATAATATATGTACCAAGAGATATGAATTCTTTGGCGGATTGTTTAGCAAAAACTGGATCTAGAGGTCATAGGAATAGATTAGAATGGGCAGTTTTTGGTTGAATTTTTGTGTTTTTTTTCTTTCTCGTTTTGCTTCCAGTTTTGGGTTGCTCTTGTATTGGGTTATGTTGATCTGTTTTTAAGGGGTATCTGGTTGTAAGATGTGGATTGTTTTGGTTCCCGGTTTCTAAATAAAGTCGCAGCTTTCAAAAAAAAAAAAAAAAAAAGTAGGGGCTCTTTTCTAGTTCAATGAACGAACTTCAAAGACACTAGTGCTTTTGGAAATGTATAATTATGTCGGTTGCGTACATTGCTTTGCATAACGCATAAAATTCCTGGACACTACAAACTTGAGATCGAGCGACAAGGGGCCAAAACCATTATTACTTATATGAGTGTCTGTCCATCTCGTTCTTCCCTTATTGGTTTTATAAAAACAGTGAGCACGGCTACTAAAACCTAATTTTTTTTTGTCTAAAAACCACTACAAGAAAATGTAATATTTGCTGGCATAGGCCGCCCAAAGTAATGGTAACCACACTTCTCATTGATGGAGTTGAGATTCCAAACTCAAATTCGCTGTAAAGTAAAAAAATGTTTATTTTATTTATTTTTAATTATATTATTCACTATTTTAATTTTCTAATAATATTAAAACATTAATATTTACAACAAAATTATAATGGTTTGCTGGTCGTCGAGTTGGTTTTAGTAGAATTAAAGATTATAAATTTACACACGACATAACAATATTTATAGATTAAATATCATAATTATAATATAATGTTTTTAAGAAAACACGATAAATTTACAAAATTACTAGAGTATAGGTCATGATGTTAAATTGTTATAAATTTGAAATAGTTAAAACTATATATTAAAAAAAAAAAAGTTAAAGCATAATTAGAGATTGATGATTTTGATTGAAGAAATTTGAATTAGAGATTTTTGGATTTATTTTATTAATATTTCTGGATTTTGATTTATTTTAATTAAAAATCTAAAATTTAAAGCTTTCAAGATATATTAATTTTCATTAAAAAAAAGGGTAAACTCACTTATCTTACAATAAATAAATAAGTAGATTAAAATGTAAGAATAAAAATTAAGAAAGAAAAAAAAAATGCGAAAAATGATAAAATGGTTGAAGTCTAAAAAAAAAAAGTAAAGAAAATTGGAAAAATGGCTGCCCAGACTCCTCCGTTAAGTAAGAGGGAATCTGAATCTCCTTATAAACTTTACATCATATGAATTATCCTAGAGTGGCTTCTAATATGGACTTTCAGAATCACATAATTTACTAACTTTTCCACCCTTTAATTTAATAAATCCTCTTTTTCTCTTGTACTTCATCCTTTAAATATTTATAAAATAAAATTAGAAAACTAATTTAATAATGACGTGTATAAAATAATATGCGCTAATTCGATAGAATAGCCACTTTAGTTTTCCAATTTTTACATATAACCACTAGTTTTTTTAAAAACCAAATATAACCGATACCATCATGGATCATGGATTGTGTGGTGGAAGGTAGTGGGTTCTTTGACAAATATACCCCTGGAGAGTTGTCAGAGGTTGTTGATGTAAGAGGTCGAAAATGACCCTGTCATTATATAATCTCGTTTCTGGGTAATTGATCCCTCTTCTCCTTCTTATATTTCAGATGAAGGCAACCCCAAAACCCAAACCCTTACATTTCGAAATGGCCCCCAATTTGAAAATAATTTACCCGCAATATTTCGTATCTCCGCCATAATCTTATCTCCAGTTGTCGATTCATTGCCGTGATTGAATCGGTCGTAATCGATCCCTCTTCTCCTTCTCGTATCTCAGATGAAGGCAATCCCTAAACCCAATCCCTAAAATTCACTGCGGCTTCCAAGTCTTTAAACCCAAACCCTTAACACTTCGAAATGGCGCCCAATTTTTAAAAAATTTACCCGCAATATTTCGATATTGTATATCCGGCATAAACTTATTTCCAGTTGTCGAAGCGTTGCCGTGATTGAATTGAATCGGTCCTAAACTGTTTCAGCCATCCCCAATATCAAAGAAGGTATGTATCCTTACTTAGGAACTCGAACTGTAACTACAATTATATTTGATTGATTTATTTCATAATTTTCATATAACATTGTTGAAAATGATTGGGGAGGGTCATCTCGTTCTTCGTCGCGGCGGCCTGTGTGTTTATGTTCGTCTAAGTATATATTAATGCTTTGTTTAATTCATATTCATATAACATATGTTTATGTCAGTCTAAATACATATTATCCATTTGGTGCGTTTCATATAACATTTGTTCGAGAAGTGTGTCTTTTACTTCGGCGCCCTTGTGTGTTTGTTTATGTCAGGCGCCCTAATTGGGGGTTACATGCTTTTTTAACTTTAAGGTTTAAGCCTTTGGTACGACCTACCATGACAGGAAATAATTATGAAATCTTCCATGACAGTACATCCCATGATGCTGCCATTTTCTTCCATGGCAGTACATCCCATGATGCTCCATTACTTCCCATTATCATCCATTACATGCCATGACTCTCCATGACATGAAATTACATTCCATGACCCTCCCATGACGTGACGAAATTACATCCATGACATGAAATTACATTCCATGATCCTCTCATGACAACAAGAAATTACATTCCATGACATGACGTGAAATTACATTCCATGATCCTCCCATTCCATGACGTGAAATTACATTCCATGATCCTCCCATTCCATGACGAAATTACATTCCATGACATGGACTGATCCTCTCATGACAACACGAAATTACATTCCATGACATGAATTACATGCCCAACACGAAAATACATTCGATGATCCCTCCATTACACGAAATTTCATAAACTTACACGGAATTTAATTCCTTGATTGTCCGTTGTCTTTGATGATGACATGTATGGATTTTAATTCCATGATTATGGAACTAATTACAACTGTTGCATACAGCTTCAGGAATATGGTTCTATTGATAGTGAACTACGATGGACAGTGGGAAGATGGACAGTTCAACCCTAAAGCTGTTTTCTTTTTGTCAGTGACAGTGGAGGAGACTTTAAAAACATTGGCAGAGAAGATATGTAGTCGGTTTGGCTTAAATTCCAATGAAGTTGACTTCAAGATAAGTACTAGAATTGATGGATCCATTGTTGAAATGATTTATGACTTAGATTTCCAGATCTTCGTTTCGCATAACAAAGATCCATTGTTGATTTATGCTTTTTTGGTTCATGGGTCCACGGGTCCGCGGGTCCAGACCCAGACCCGCGAATTTTCATGGGTCCTCGGTCGGGTCTGGGTCTTCCTAAGACCCGCGGGTCCAGACCCGAACCCGAACCCGAATTTTTTCATGGGTCTGGGTCCGGGTCTGGGTCTAGTAGGACCCGACCCGAACCCGACCCATTGCCATCCCTAAGTGGGGTGCACTATGTATCTCTCGATGCGATACTGTAAATTTTATATGGTAAAATCATAACGAAAGATGCATGCATCGATTATACCTAGTTTCTCTCCACCACCCTTTATCTTCTCATGTACCTCACGAATTTGGATCATTTACTGATTTAATTATTTTTTTCTTAACTGATTTTAATTTTGTTTTTTTTTTTGAATTAAGTATCTTTTTGAAAGCTTTCACCATTGGTAATCTATATCTTTTTTTTATTTTATTTATTTATTTTTTTATTCTTCAGAAGAGAAAAAGAATTGGTTTAAATTGTACAGCTGCGAAGTTGAATTTTTGTTGTTGAAATATTATATTAATTCAGGATTGATAGAGAAGGCCAAACCGGAACACATGACCTAGATATAAAAGGTAAAGTATTATATTATACTTATATGATTGTCTATTTACGGAGTAGAATTAGGTAGCATTAAATCTGCATAACATTTCTTTTTCAGCTATTAATTCTAGTGGTCCACTTTTTCTTCATAATCGACCGCTTGGTTTTGCTACTTACATAATTGATTTTCGATCTTTAATTCTTCTTCAGTTGACTTGGATAATTAGGGGTCGTTGGGTAATTTTACAACTTTGTATATAGTTTTATAACCTAATAAATGAAAATGGATATTAATGGTTACACCATTTATCTTTTTGAAGAGTTCCTCACTTTTTCCATTTCTTTTTTATTTAATTTTTTGGTTTTATCAATCCAATAATTATTCACCGAAACGTTAGTCGATACTCAATACGCAGAAAAGTTCAATAATAATAATAATAATTTCAATATTAATAAGAATACACATTATCAAACATTTAATTCATTTGCCACGTGTCATATAAGTCCACCACATTATAGGTTGAGATTAAGTGGGATATAAAAGCGAGATGTATATACTTTTTTTTAAAAGAAAAAAAGTGCGGTGTATAGAATAATGCTACACTATATCCAAATTATTTCTCCAAAATCATATCCAAATATATCACTTAATACTTTGAGTCAATCCATTCACATCTCATTCAAACATGGACTAGTTTACAAAATATAAAACAATTAATACTATCACCAGTCTTGTTTACTACAAGCTTCAATAAAATCTCTTTTTTGATATCTAAAATCATGATGTATTACCTCTCCAATTCTCCATACAAGCAGATGAATTCTTTAAATATTACAACTTTGCATGGTGTCTTTTTGCGTCTTCTTCAATACTTTACGAAAATCAAAGCTAAATTAAATATGTTAGAACTTTCGTCGATGTTTATTATCATTAACATCAAGCATTAAAGCCTTGAGCTAACAATCTCCCCATTTTTGATGATGACAAACCATTGATTGCATAAATATAGTTTCAAGAACTTTACATAATTAACAACATACAAACAAAGCAAAAGACACCAAGCAAATATATAGTACTGTGAAGTATTTATATACATGCATAGCGAGATAACACATCAAGCTTTCAGATGTCAAATGGATGATTCTATTGAAGTTTGAAGTAAAGATGACTGGTTTTAGATTTATTATATTGATATATGAAAGGATAAAGTCACATTTTCACATGGTAAGTGGATGGCAACTAAGTAGTTGGCTAGTGGAAGATGAGTTGGCTAGTGGAAGATGAGTTGCTTCCAACTACACCATTAATTAATTAATGACTTTTGGGGTTGGATTTTGCCTATAAATACCAACCCAAGCTCACTTCACAAATCATCCCAAGCAATAGCTTTCTTCTTCTCCCTTTGTTATTTCTTCTTGTAGAGAAATATTGTAGTTCTCTCCTAAAATTTGAGAGAGAGGTTGTAATCATTTGTGGTCTAATAAAGTCCTTCAATCTTTGTCCGTGGATGTTTCCCTCATATTATTTTGGGGGTTTTACCACGTAAAATTGTGTGTTCAGTTTTTCTCTATTTTTCTCAAGTCTTTACTTTAGTTGCAATATATTGCTTTCACATACATTTCCTAACAGTGGTATCAGAGCTTTCGGTTGTATTCCAAGCTGCCAAGTTGTCAGATTCTCTAGGAAATTCTTAGTATGCTCTGTGGTTGCAGCATTGACTGATCTTCCACATCAGAAAAGAAGTGTTCTTAAGATTACTGACTAAGAGCTTCCGGTAGTATTCGTGGTTGCTGGAAATAAGTGTGGTGGTGTGGAAAGTGCATGTCTAGGAAAGGTTCTGGCTAAGGAAAGACTTGGTATTTAAGAGGACCATTGTGACCCACCTCTCTTTCCTGGGAACCTACCTGGTGTACTGTTCACAACTACGGTCACTATTCCAGTATACGGTACTATTCACACATACGATACTGTCACGGTGAAATAGTGTAATTCGATCCTGGTGAGAAGCATTTCAGTATCAACAAAATGGCAACAAAGTTCAATATTGAAAAGTTCAACGGGAGTAATTTCTCGCTGTGGAAGATGAAGATAAGGGCAATTCTAATGAAAGACAATTGTTTGTTAGCAATTGCAGATAGACCAACAGAGATCACAGATGATAACAAATGGAAAGAGATGGATGGCAATGCGGTTGCCAATTTGCATCTAGCGTTAGCTGATGCAGTGCTATCAAGTATAGCGGAGAAGAAGACAGCAAAGGAGATATGGGACACTCTGACAAGATTATATGAGGCCAAGTCACTACACAACAAAATCTTCTTGAAGAGAAGACTTTACACTCTTCGAATGGCGGAATCTTCATCGATGACCGACCACATCAACACCATGAATACTCTATTTTCTCAACTTACAGAGTTGGGGTACAAAATAGATGAAAATGAACGTGGAGAACTTCTACTTCAAAGTCTACCAGATTCGTATGATCAGCTCATCATCAACCTCACAAACAATATTCTCGTGGAGTATCTAGTCTTTAATGATGTTGCAGCCGCTGCTTTAGAAGAAGAGAGTAGGCGTAAAAACAAGGAAGACAGATCAAAATGTTCTCAACAGGCAGAGGTATTAACGATGACGAGAGGGAGATCAACGGAACGTGGCCCTAGTGGGAGTCACAATCATGGTAGGTCAAAATCAAGAAGTAGAAAGAACGTCAAATGTTACGGTTGTGGCAAGAAAGGGCATATCAAAAGTGAGTGTTGGCATAACAAGAAGAAGAGTGGAGATAATAGAGCTCCAGAATCATCAAGCTCCCAAGGGTGTGTAGCAAGCACTTCAGACGATGGTGAAGTCTTATACAGCGAGGGCAATAGTGCTGCTGAAGGAAGAAAACGGTTTGCTGATGTCTGGCTTCTAGATTCAGCAGCCACTTGGCACATGACCTCTCGAAGAGAATGGTTCCACAAATATGAACCTGTCTCTGGAGGATCTGTATTTATGGGTAATGATCATACCTTGGAAATCGCTGGTGTTGGCACCATCAAGATAAAGATGCATGATGGGACAATTCGCACCATTCAAGAGGTGCGACATGTGAAGGGCCTGAAGAAGAACCTATTGTCTTTGGGACAATTAGATGATCTTGGATGCAAGACCCAAATAGAAAATGGGATCTTGAAAATTGTCAGAGGAGCGCTTGTGGTTATGAAGGCGGAAAAGATCACTTCAAATTTATACATGCTTAAAGGAGAAACACTTCAGGAAGCAGATTCATGTGTTGCATCAACCAACCATGGAGAAGAGTCAACGATAATGTGGCATCGTAAACTAGGCCATATCTCGGAAAGAGGTTTAAAGATTCTCTCTGATCAAAATTTGCTTCCCGGGCTCAAATCAGTGAACCTACCATTCTGTGAGCATTGTGTTACAAGTAAGCAACATAGATTGAAGTTTAGCAGTTCTACTGCTAGGAGCAAATGTATTCTAGACTTGATACATTCTGATGTTTGGGAATCGCCAGATATATCCCTAGGAGGAGCAAAGTACATGGTGACTTTCATTGATGATTACTCCAGGAGATGTTGGGTATACCCGATCAAAAGAAAGTCAGATGTGTTTGAAGTACTTAAAGCCTTCAAAGCGCGGGTGGAACTTAATTCCGGGAAGAAGATCAAGTGTTTGAGGACAGATAATGGAAGAGAATATACAGATGGCGAGTTTCTTGCATTTTGTAAGCAAGAAGGTATTGAAAGACAGTTCACTGTCACATACACTCCTCAGCAAAATGGAGTGGCAGAGCGGATGAATAGAACTCTTGCTGAAAGAATAAGAGCTATGTTGAGGACTGCAGGCTTATCTAATTCATTTTGGGCAGAAGCAGTCAAAACCGCCTGTTATGTGATAAATCGATCTCCATCAACAGCAATTGAGTTGAAAACACCAATGGAGATGTGGACTGGTAAGCCGGCTGATTATTCAAATCTACATTCTTTTGGATGTCCTGTGTACGTAATGTACAATGCCCAAGAAAGGACAAAGCTGGATCCAAAATCCAGGAGATGTATGTTCTTAGGGTATGCTGATGGAGTAAAGGGGTATCGTCTGTGGGATCCCACTACCCACAAGGTTGTCATCAGCAGAGATGTTATATTTGTAGAAGATCAACTCCAAAAGGAAGGAGATAACATCACTTCAAAAGAAAATACAGAGACTACTGATGTTCAGGTGGAAAATAATCCAGAACAAGAAGATTCAGATTCTTCTGAATTAGAACCAGAGCACGAAGTACCAGATGAGTCTGAGGCCCCAGAAGTTCGACGGTCAACTCGAGAGAGGAGACCACCGGTATGGCACTCGGAGTATGTTACAGAGAGCAATATAGCATATTGTCTTCTAACAGAGGATGGAGAGCCATTGACTTTCCATGAAGCTAGAAATAGTTCAGATGCATCTCTGTGGATGACAGCAATGCAGGAAGAAATTGAAGCTCTACACAAGAACAAGACATGGGAGCTTGTTCCACTACCACATGGAAGAAAAGCCATCGGAAACAGATGGGTCTATAAGATCAAACGAGATGGCAATGACCAAGTGGAGCGGTATCGTGCAAGACTGGTGGTAAAAGGATACGCTCAGAAAGAAGGCATTGACTTCAATGAGATATTTTCCCCTGTGGTTCGACTTACAACAGTCAGAGTAGTCCTGGCTATGAGTGCTGTGTTTGATCTACATTTAGAGCAGTTAGATGTGAAAACTGCATTTCTTCATGGAGAACTTGAAGAAGAAATTTATATGCTCCAACCAGAAGGTTTTGCCAAAGAAGGCAAGGAGAACTTGGTTTGCAGGTTAACCAAATCTCTGTACGGTCTCAAACAGGCGCCGAGATGTTGGTACAAGAGATTTGATTCCTTCATTATAAGCCTTGGGTACAACAGACTCGGTTCAGACCATTGTACTTACTACAAGAGGTTTAAAGGTGATGACGACTTTATTATCTTGTTGTTGTACGTGGACGACATGTTGGTAGCAGGCCCCAACAAAGATCGAGTCCAAGAATTAAAGGCACAGTTAGCTAGGGAATTTGATATGAAGGATTTGGGACCAGCAAACAAGATTCTAGGGATGCAAATTTACCGAGACAGAAAAGGCAGGAAGATTTGGCTTTCTCAAAAGAACTACTTGAGGAAAATTTTGCGACGCTTCAATATGCAAGAATGTAAGCCAATTTCTACCCCACTTCCTGTGAATTTCAAATTATCCTCAAGTATGAGTCCTAGCAATGAAGCAGAGAGGATGGAAATGTCTCGAGTGCCATATGCATCAGCAGTGGGAAGTTTGATGTTCGCTATGATATGTACAAGACCAGATATTGCACAAGCAGTGGGAGCGGTTAGTCGACACATGGCGAATCCTGGTATAGAGCATTGGAATGCTGTGAAGAGGATTCTGAGATACATCAGAGGAACCTCAGATGCTGCATTGTGTTATGGAGGATCAGAATTTACTGTTAATGGTTATGTGGATTCGGATTTTGCTGGAGATCTCGACAAAAGAAAATCCACTACTGGATATGTGTTTACAATTGCAGGAGGAGCTGTGAGCTGGATTTCCAAGTTACAAACAGTTGTGGCTCTATCTACAACTGAGGCAGAGTACATGGCAGCTACACAAGCTTGTAAGGAAGCAATTTGGATTAAAAGGCTAATGGAGGAACTCGGGCACAAACAAGAGAAGATTATTCTGTTTTGTGACAGTCAGAGTGCCTTGCATATCGCAAGGAATCCAGCTTTTCATTCCAGAACCAAGCACATAGGAGTTCAATATCACTTTGTTCGGGAAGTAGTGGAAGACGGTAGTGTGGATATGCAAAAGATACACACCAAGGAGAATCTAGCAGATGTAATGACCAAGCCTATCAATACTGACAAGTTCATATGGTGTAGATCCTCCTATGGTCTAGCAGAAACGTAAGCAGCAGGAATTTAAGCAAAGATCAGAAGGATAAATAGACCGTGAAATGATGACTTCAAGTGGGAGAATGAAAGGATAAAGTCACATTTTCACATGGTAAGTGGATGGCAACTAAGTAGTTGGCTAGTGGAAGATGAGTTGGCTAGTGGAAGATGAGTTGGTTAGTGGAAGATGAGTTGGCTAGTGGAAGATGAGTTGCTTCCAACTACACCATTAATTAATTAATGACTTTTGGGGTTGGATTTTGCCTATAAATACCAACCCAAGCTCACTTCACAAATCATCCCAAGCAATAGCTTTCTTCTTCTCCCTTTGTTATTTCTTCTTGTAGAGAAATATTGTAGTTCTCTCCTAAAATTTGAGAGAGAGGTTGTAATCATTTGTGGTCTAATAAAGTCCTTCAATCTTTGTCCGTGGATGTTTCCCTCATATTATTTTGGGGGTTTTACCACGTAAAATTGTGTGTTCAGTTTTTCTCTATTTTTCTCAAGTCTTTACTTTAGTTGCAATATATTGCTTTCACATACATTTCCTAACAATATATTATAAACTAGCTGTGTTTGATGTGATTTGAATGACTTGGTTCAAGTGATTTAGATTGAATCTTAGGATCTATTGATTATGTTTATATTTTAATTCTAGTGTTCTTAGACCCCATCTAGATTGCTTGAGATTTAGATTTGTCATTTAAACATGAAAAAACATCCTAGCATTACAGTCCATCAAGGTTATACTTCCAAAAAAAAAAAAAAAAAAAAAAATTTCTAGTCGTGGGCTTGGGTTATAATGAGAATGGGTTTGGGCCTTAAATGGTATTTGTATTTTGGTGTTGGGCCTAACTTTTTAAAAAGAATAATCAGCCTAAATACATATTAATTTGAGTCCAATTCAAGTCATTACTTCATTTACTATTAAAGTTTGGATATTAGATTTAATCTATTGGGTTTTACCCATTTCTAGTTACAACTTCAATCGGTTGTACAACGTTTGGGGCATTATAACTGAACTTCATTTTGATGGAAATTACATTTTAACAAACCAAACTTCATCCACGCAAACCACCTTCAAATTGGGTGATTATATAGAATTTGGGAATCAATAATGCTAAACATCCCACCTACAATCCCACAATTTCCATCCCAACACATGTGGCGGCTGAGGTGTCATTTGGTGAGTGGACACACATTAATTGATACTTATTTCTCTTACCTATGTATTCACTCACCAATTATTGTTTGTCCATTCATTAAGTGATACTTCAATTGCCACATGTGTTTGGATGAAAACGGTGGGATTATAGGTGGGATGTGTAGCATTACTGTTTTGGAATTCATGAAAAACGTTTTTTATAAGCATAAAATATTAAAAGTCAATCATGCTGAGAATTTAGAATGTGAAACTTCGTTGGATATCAAATTCAGTCGAGACTTCAAATTGAGTTGAGATGTCTTCACCCAGTTGAGACTTCAAACCAAGTTCAAATGTCTCACCTTGACCTGGTAGAGAATTCAAATTAACTTGAGATACCACAATTGTTGAATTCCAAACCTAGTAGAGACTTCAACCCAATTAAGAGAATCCTAAACGAAGTTGAGTATCACAATTCATTTGCTGATCATACGAGCATGATTTGATTGACCCAAAAATAGAAATCTGGTTTGCTTCGAGGGAAATTAGAACCTTCCAAAAGTCATAGAAGATTAGCACATAGCTGATAGCAATTTAATTCAACGTTTTATTACTGATAACACGTCCTATTTATAATAAAAGAAATACATAATTCAAAAGATAACAAATAACAAGATTAGATAAGATAGAAATCTTATCTGATAACAACCTAATTTAAAATTTAAAACTAAATCAAATGCTTATTATTATTATTTTTAAACGCGATCGTAATATTCCACCATCCTTCCAAACCAACGTCCTTGTTGGTCAACGTATCGACACTGACTTGTCATCGACTATCAATATTCGATGTGATAATAGTATGCCCATACATAATATTAACACATTTTAATCTAGCCCTATAAGTTGTTGCTGACTTCATTGCTCCAAAAGTGGGATGGTAGTGTGACACGAACCGGCTCTAATACCAAATTCTACGAGTACGATTTGATGGACCCAAAAATAGAAATTTGGTTTGCTTTGAGGGAAATCAAAGCCTCCCAAAAGTCATAAAAGACTAACACATAGCTGATAGCAAATTAATTCATCATTTTATTATTGATAGCAAGTCCTATTTATAATAGGAGTAATACATAATTCATAAGATAACAAATAACTAGATTAGATAGGATAGAAATCCTATCTTATAACAACATAATTTAAAATTTAAAACTAAAAAAAATGTTTATTTTTTTTTTTTTAAACGAGTGATCGTAACATTTGCATAAAGAATATTTCACAAAACACTAAAATCTCTATATTTTGTAAAACATAGAAACCTGGTTGGTTTGCTGCGAGGGAAACCGGAACAATGTGATTGTAACATTTGCAAAAAGAATATTTCACAAAACACTAAAATCTCTATATCCATAGGAAAGAATGGCATGTCGACCATAAAAACAAAAATTTCAATTAAATTGGAATGAAGCTTTTTTCTTCAAGATAGTTTGGCAATTAGGAGAACCACTGATGGTTGAAGAAGATACTTTGAATAAAAAGAGATTTGATAGAGGAAGATTGCTAGTTTTAATCCCTCTAAATTAGGTGTGTCTGAGTAAGATCAAAGTTAAGGTTGGAAATGATTCTTTTTGTGTCAAGATATCTGAAGAGTCATCTATGGTGAACTCTTCTTGGCCAGCAAATTTCTCAGGGCTTTAGACAGTGATTTCTAAGTCAGGTTTGAATTCCTTACCTGGATTGGTAAGGCATAAAGTAGTTGCCTCTTCTGAATGCGTGAACCAAGAAGAAAAAGGCATGGGAAGGAAGCTGATCAGTGGTCAGTCTGAAATAGTGGGAAAGGAAAAGAAAAAGTGCCTCGGTTCTTATGAAGTTGCTGCCTCTTCTGATTGCATGAACAAAGAAGAAAATGGCATGGGAAGGAAGCTGAACAGTGGTCAGTCTGGCATAGTGGGAAAGGAAAAGAAAAAGTGCCTCGATTATCAGACTTTGCTTAAGACATGTAATGACAATGAGGTGAGGGGGAATTTAGCTGTCAACCTTAACCATATTAAGCTAAAGGATGAAAGGGTGGTGGAGGAGATTCTCGATAAAAGCACATCTGTCAAAGTCAAGGCTGATTGGTTTATTGAAACTAAATTGGAACCTATTAATCCTTCTTGTGGAAAAGTCAGTCTGGATCTTAGAAAAAGGGAGGTTTTGCCTCGAAAGTGACTAATATGGATAGCCCACCTATTGATCCTTCTAAGGAGAAGCTAGGCCTTGAGTCCAGTTATGTTAAAAAGGACAAGTCTTTATAACTTCTGAAACTGGTTTGGGGAGTGTTATGAGAAATAGTGGTGAGAAGGGTCTAAGAAAGAAAATGCCTTTAACCTATGATATAAGTCCCATCTTTGTGGAGTGGATAGATAATGTTGAAGACATTAACGAGTCTCCCCCAAGTACTGTGAAGAAGAGGAGTGTAAGGTCTTCTTGCCTTTCAGTCAAGGGTCATGGCATGAAGAGAAGGTACTCCAAGTTTAATTACAAGGTCTCTTGGAATCTTGAGGAGGAAATCTCAAAGGTTGTAGAGGTTGGTGTGGCCTTGGGGTTTGATTGCAATGGTAAGAAAGTGGGAATCGCAGACATTTTTGCAGAAGCTAACAATAAGTTGAAGGCAAGAGGTAGAAAGTAGTTTTAGAGCAGTGTTTCTTTCGGTAATTGATGGTTTTTTGGTTTGCTGCTGTCTTGCTGCTTTGGATTGGCTGGTGTTTGTTTTCTAGTCTAGCTTTGTTAGCTTCTTTAATTTGTTTGTCTTTTGGGGTTTTTTGTTGGGCTGTTGTTTTGGAGTCTAGCTTGGTATGGGGAATGCTTTGTTTTTGGGCAGTTTTGTGGGCCTGTGTGGATCTAAAAGTTGGTCTAATTTTTGTGCTTTCGGCTTGATGGGGTCGTAAAGTTTTATACCCTCTTTAGCTATTCTAATAAAGTTTCCCGTTAAAAAAAAAAAAAAAAAACTTATGATCAAAATGATGAAGAGATTAGCAAGCATTTTTTGGTAAAAACATAAAATCGGTAATAAAAATCACCTTTCAAGCTTTAAATTGAATTTTCACTTTTGTTTGTGAAGATTTGTAGAGAAAGGTTGATGATGTGCAATGGTGGAGTAAGGTACAAAGATATATGAACGGGGTTTTTGAAGTTTGGAATGGTTCTACCAACGGTGATTATGAGTAGAATGGGAGTGGAGAGAAGTAAATAGGAGTGATTGTATGCGAAGAGTAAAGAGACTAGATTGAAGATGTTTGGATTTGACATGTATTCTCATGTGAACCAAACGATATCAACTTATGCGAAAGTGGTCCAAACGGATTCAAATTATTGCGATTTAGGTGGCGTTGGAAAGAAGGGCCCGAGATGAAGCCAACGGTAAAATGACGACAAAATTTGGGCCCGGACGTGCCAAGACACGCCGCCGGAAGATTGTTGTGTAGAATCCGCATGTTGTTGAGCGTTGGAAGTTTTAGGGCACGTGGAGCATGTTTTTAAGGACCGAGAAGGTGTGTGGAATTGATCTTGGAAGACATTTTGATTCTTTAAAGACAAAAAATAGTGACCCTATAAATAGTGATGCTTATTCTTTGGTTGATAACACTAGGAGAAACCAGAGAGACACCTGGGAACATTAGAGAGCAGTTCAATTCAAGGAGTGAGACCTTGGGGAGATCTAGGGGGGAGACTTGACACGTCTGGAAAAAAAGATTTTACTCTCAAGTGTAGAAGTGTTAAAGTAATAATATAACCCGGTAAGTATGGGGTCGTTTCTCAGAGAAAGAGTTTTAATGTTCACAATAACCAACAATAATCACAAAAGATATCAAGAAATAAAATGATTAAATTGGTGAATGATGGGCAATTATAATGATAAAATTACTCAAATAAAAATATGCATGCTAAGGTTAGAGGTTCCACTCTTGGTATTTAGAATAAAGGTTTATTTAACTTTATTTTTTATAACTCAATCGGAATTCACACACAAAGGAGGTTCCAATCGGAAAATACAATAATCTAAGCTCGCTTGAACATATATGAAATTATATCTATTTCCATTTAATTAAATTACAAGGATTACCTACTATTCGATTCAATGGGTTTTAAGTACTCAATGTGCCAATCACTACCATGAATCAAGAATCTTTTACTAGAGGTGTAGGTATAACTAAAATCGTACGGTATCTAGAAGGATTCAAACATCCATGAAAGAGTTGTCTACAATAAGTCAAGATTCCCATACACAAGAGAGAAATCAAGATTATAGCCAAGTTAATAAAGAAAAAGAAATATAAATCATATAAGTGAACAACAAATGAATATAAACATTAACCACAATTTAAGAGTTTTAATAAACCTTTATTTTCATATCAAGAGCTTCACCTTTTCACCTTAGCATAATGAAACTAGCTACTCATGGAAATATAAATAAGTATAGAAATATAAAAAGAAAAACATGTAAAAGAAAACTAATTGGTAAGAAGAAAGTTTATAGTGAAAGAGAGAAAGAATAATAATACATGCAAGGTAAACTTGCAATGAACCAAGATGATTCAAGAGACAAATTAAGATTTTCAAGATGTGTTTTTAGCCATCTACAAGGTCTCTTTTTATAGAGAGCTCGAAGGGCAAAAGGGTCATAAAAGGGGAACATGGTTAATTAATGTTTAATCACCAAACATTGACAATTTTGGATTGCCCATGCATGTACTGTCTTTAAACCTAGATTTCGTGCTGCTTGCTTCTGAATTGGCCTCTGACATGAACTGGAGAAGTGTGTATTCTTGACTTAGCTTTCCAGAATGATTTGGTTCGTAATTATCTGAAATCTCTAGCTCAAGTTATGCTCAAAACACTGAAGCATGTTCAATGTGTGTGGAAACTGTGCATATGTCCTCTTCCATCCTCTGTTTGTCCTTCAAAACGTCCGAATCTTGAATTCAACATGAAATGCTTTTTTGTAGGAAATTGAATCATATTTCCACAAGAAAAAGAATGGAATCAATCCGATATTTGAGTGAAAAGTTATGCTCATTTCAAGTAACCTACATCAAAATAACGATATCAAAAATAAAAGACAAAAGTGTAAATGTGCTTAAGTTAGGAGAGTTAATGACACTACTAGTGTAAAAATAATGATTTCAACTCTATTAAACATGCACTTTTATGTGTTCATCAGACCCTAAGGGATGTCCGGGGCAGGAGTCACAAGGGAAATCTAGGGGGAGACCTAGGAAGAGATCAATATAATATATGGGGGTGCACGTACCTAGGGAAGACCTGGAGAGAGCTGTGAGCTGATAGCTAAGATGTAAGCTTGGTTGTGAGCTTAGGCTCAGTAAGACTCGGTTGTAATTAGAGTTTGGGGTTAGAGAAAAAATTGGAATTGTGTAGTTGTAACCATTTTTTATAGTGATATTTTTATCTCGTCGTCTTGACGGTCGTGGTTTTTCCTTGTTTTGGGGTTTCCACGTAAAATCTTGTGTTGTGTGATTTAATTCTCTCATTTTATTTTACTGCCAGTAGACGTTATTTGTTATGTGGTGATTATTAGCCATGCGCTTCCGCGTCACTATTCCCAAGAAAAGAGAGAAAAGTTTCACATTTTTGTTAGTAAGGGTAATATGATACTATCTTGGAAAAAATTAGTTAGATTTGCAATTATTTTTTAATTTTTTTTTTAATTTGGGTTAATTAGTTTTCAATTTTTCATTTAAATTAGTTTTCTAGCTCCCATTTTAATTTTGTCAATTTTTTTTCTTAGATATGGGAGCCCTTTAGGCTCCCATTTTAGTTTTGTTAATTTTTTTTTCTTCTAATATTTAATCAAAACTACTTTTGGTTTTAATAGTATTTAATATAATTATTGTTAATAATTTCCCATTTTTTAATCATGAATATTTTTACTGATATTTTAATTAATCTATTTTTAATTTTAGTTATATATATACATATATATATATATATATATGTAAGTGCCTCAAGTTTGATTGGCTTATTTTAGTGACAAACCACATGTGGGATTTGATGTAAGGGTAGCTTAGGCTTTTGATGGTTGGTGCTTTGCACAAACAAGTCCCTCTCAAGACCTTAAGAGAAGAAGCACCAAAGGTAAATTTCTAAGTGCTTACTTGCTTTGAAGAGATGTAGTTGCACACACTCACAGCTCATGCATATCTTTAATACTTGGTTGTTGTGTGTTTTTATATGTGTACATTTATGTTCATTAATATCTCTTCATGCATATTTATTTGATTGCATCATTGAATGTTTTTGCCTTAACATGTTTAGACATTAAGATGCAAAGTCTAGGGATTTCGGCGCCCTGGTTCGACGGTCGGTGACTGTAGAATCAAGCCGCTGAATTGAGACAAGTTGATCTGGTGTCTTTTCGACGCCCTTGGTTCGACATTAAGGGGACGAATAACATGGCCGCAGAAATCAAACTAGTGGGTCTGATTGTAATTCTACGCCCCTGTTCAGCGGGCAAGGGTGCAGAATGAGGGCACATAATTGCCCGTTTTGTGAAAACTTTTCAAAACGATATCACTTCATTTTGACACTCTATATATATGCCTCTTTATTATTCGGTCGTTCTCAAGAGTTAAAAAAATCATATTTTTCCCTTAGAACATTTGTCAAGAGAAAAAATTCACAAGAACTCACCTTTAAACACTCAAAGTCATTCCTTTGTGCATCAAAGTTCATATAGCATAATCTATGACCGTATAGGATGCATTCATGCATGGTTTTGCAACATCACATTTTGCTTGAAAAGTTTTTCACTAGTATCTTTCTTAACAAGTCATCTATTTAATTACTTGTATGTTCTTAGAATATATTCTAGATACAAGATGGAGCTTGTTTGTGATGTTTTGATTGAGTGTTGTATTGTGATAGCTATACCTAAGATTGTTCAATCTAAGTTAGCTAAGGTTTATGCCATGTCATTTAGCATTTGATATCTAGGATTGATTTAAATTGTCATCTTATAATCCTAGATAAGCATTTAGTTCTCTAACTCTATTTGCATTTTGGATATCATATATATTCACATAGGCTATTTAATCTCTTCATTGAAAAGTAAGTTTTGTGGCTAAGATTGTTTAGGCTGCAAGCAAATTGGACTAGGTCCCCTTTTATAGGCCTGCGGGGTAGTAGTGGCGGGTTCTAGATCATGAGAGGTTGATGTCAACCTAGGTTGTAAATGTCATTGCAATTAATGGATTCGAAGTTCGTGTGTGACACACATAACAGCCCGTGGTTTTTCCTTGTTGAAGGTTTCCACGTAAAAAAATCAAGTGTTATTTAAATTCCGCATTTTATACTTGATTTATTGTTTTAACTAGTTTGGGGTATTTTCGTAACATTGACTAATAGCGAAAATTGGTAATAATAGTTTAAAATCTATTCACCCCCTCTAGATAGTTTTTTATACACACCGTGCATTATTAGTTTCAATCAATATATATATATATAATTTTAGTTGATAATTTATTTTATTGTTTATCTTAAATAACTGATTATTTTAAGATATCATAAGAGTAAGTTAACACAGTTAAGGGCATTTTAGATTATTCACACTAATTAATCAGTCGGGTTAATTATAATGAGAGTCAACTAACAAGATAGTAGGTTTCTACAATTTTGAGCAAAAGTTCTATCTAATTGCAAGTAGATTTAAACTCAGGGGTGTTTGTGCAATTTGTCCACACACACACACACAAACACACACATGCACACATATACATACATATATATATATATATATATAGTCTTTCTATTCACTACAAGAATAACAATCATAATTGACAGTTTTTTACGACAGTTTTACAAAACTGTCAACTATTACCAACCTGTCAACTATTTTCAAAATTTTTATTTATCTTTAATAATTTTTTTAAACTATTACTTCCTATTTTCAACACCAAACAAAATCTCGATATGGATTTATTTTACAATTAGATATCGGTTTTTGGGCAAACCGATATTGGATAAGTAAAATTTTAAATTTAATAAATTTACTTTTAAATCATTTATTTTTAAAAAATTCCAAAAAATAATTTTAAAAAATTGTTTATTTATTTTGCACATTCTTGTTTCATACTAAAAGATACGTTAATAATTCAATTATCCATATAAATTAGTAATTTGAGTCTTACATTTGTTCATTAAATTGCAAGATGCATGTTGAGAAATATCTCCCCTCTAGTGAGAGTTGTATTCCAAATCATGCTTATTACAATTGATGTTATGAGTCTCCTATATGTCATGTTTGGTTGGATGGAATGGAATAGAAAGAAAACCATTCCATTCGTTTGGTTCGTTAAAAATGCAATGGAATGGTGATTCCATTAGAATGAGGATTCCACCATTTTGGTGGAATGGTCATTCCATCCAAAAACCAATGGAATGCCCATTTCATTTCAAACTAAAATTTATATTCCATAAATACCTTCATATGCCCCAACACCATTCCAAAAATACCCTCATTTCTAACAATAATATATTGTTATTATATATTATATTAATGATATATAAATATATATTATATATATTATATATTATTACATATATAATATATAACATATATATATATTATATTAGATAATATTAATATATAATATATTAATATATATATATATTATATAATATGTATATTATATATTATATATTATATTATATAAATATATTATATATATATATTAATATTATATATATAATATAATATAATATAATATATGTAAGGACTAATTGCACAAACGTCCCCTAAGTTTAGACATAATTGCATGCATATGGAACGTTTACCCATATTTGCACAAACATCCCCTGCCGTTAGTTGACTTCCATTAACTCTAACTGTTAACCACAATTTTAACCCACAATGATTAAAGTGCCCCTAGTTACCTATTTTATTATTTAAATTAATAATTAAAAAAAGAAACAGAAAAGACAAATAAAAAAAAATCAATCATTTTTTTCTCATTCATTTTCTCAACCCCCAAACACAATCTAAAAATAAACTTTATAAACAAAAACCAAAACTCAATCCCACAAATCAAAACCAAAACTCAAATCCTCAAACAACAACCAAAAATCAAACCCACAAATAAAAACCCAAATCCATCCATTTCACAACTAGATAACGACATCTATTTAAAAAAAATAATTAGAACTTCAACCTAGAAAGTTAAAAATCTGTTTAAAACAGAACACCCTATGGAAGAGCAAATATGCTCCAATAGAGGCATAGAGCATCGTTCCATCTTCAATGATGGAGTTTTTTGTGGGATTGAGTTTTGGTTTTTATTTATTAAGTTTATTTTTGGATTATGTTTGGGGGTTGAGAAAATGAAAGAGAAAAAAAAAAATGATTGATTTTTTTTTTTTGACTTAATAGCACTGGACCCCCCTTGAAGTGTACGCAAATTTACAAATTGCCCCATGAAGTGTACGTGAATTTGTTTTTTTTCGGTGGTATACCCCTCGAACTCTCCTTTTCTTTGCACCACCCTTATGGAGATGCCCCCTCCTCAGGGGGCAATAAAACAAGCTGGTGCAAAGAAAAGGAGAGTTCGAGGGGTTTACTGTCGAAAAAAAAAAACATTTAGGGGGCAATTTGCAAATTCACGTACACTTCAAGGGAGTCCGGTGCTATTAAGTCTTTTTTTTCTTTGTCTTTTATGTTTTGTTATTTAATTATTAATTTAAATAATAAAATAGGTACTAGGGGTAATTTAGTCATTGTGGGTTAAAATTGTGGTCAACAGTTACAGTTAACAGAGGTCAACTAACTGCAAGGGACGTTTGTGTAATTATGGGCAAAAATTCCATATACATGCAGTTATAACTAAACTCAGGGGACGTTTGTGCAATTAGTCCTATATATAAATAAATAAATATATTATAAATATATATATATTATCTATTATATTATATAAATATATTATTATATTATATATATTATATTATATTATTATTATCCATAATATATCATGTTATTATGAACATTTTATAATTAGGGGTATTTTGGTCAAAATACAGTTAGCTCCATTCCATTCCGTTGTTAACCAAACAAAATAATACCGATTCAGAGACTAATTCTAAAGTTCCAACGAAATAAAAAAGCGCGTTTGGTATTGTTTTTAAAATGATGTTTTTGTAAACTATTTTTAAAAATAAAAATCATGTGTTAAAAATGATGTTTTTAAAAATGCAAACATGTTTGGTAGTGTTTTCTAAAAGTGGTTTTTAAATACAGAAATCGATGTAAATGTGTTTGGTAATGTTTTTGAAATGGGTAAAATAGTTGTTTAGAGGGAAAATTTGGGAAAATTTGTGATTTGTTTTAAAAAACTGTTTTGAAAATGGTGAAAAACAATAAAAAGTTGTTTTTGACTTTTTAGTTATAACTTTAAAAAAATTGTTTTTGTTTTCAAAAATAATTTTGTAAAACATGAAACCAAACAACATTAAAGTTGTTTTTTGTTTTTAAAAACAAAAAATGGTTTTTGAAAAACAAAAAATGGTTTTTAAAAACACTTCCAAATAGCATCTTAGTTTTCCTTTCCTTTATATTCTCATTCTCATTCTCATTCCTATTACCATTCCGATTATCATTCCAACATGTAACCAAACTTGACCGTAGAGTATTGACTAATAACTCGACTATATATGCTTTAAAAAATATAATTTTATTAAAAGTTTCAATAAATATTTTTTAATATATGTCTGTCGTAGAAATTAGAATTTTAATTAGTTGAATAAATTTAATTTTATCTAACAATGTTTTATTTATTTATTTATTATTTGTAACAACTCATATAGGTTATTTATAAATATTGTTCAATTGTTAACATATTAAGTCTTGTAGTCAAGTGGTAAAGACTTACAACTTTTGACTTGAGGTTTCAAGTTCAATTCCCATTAATGACAATTATGGCAGCGGAGGTGGTGTATAAATATAAAAAATGTTATTTAATTAAATATTAAATAATGATTAAAACTGTCAAGAAAAGTTAATCCAAGAGATTTTATGTGTTCTCTTTCCTGGCCATAAGAGGCCCTAGGTGAAAATTTCTATTTAGGCCTTATTTTATATTTATCATAAAATCATTTTTTATATTAAAAAAATTACATAAGATTTATTTTTCTTCCTGTATGTGATACAAAAATGTTAATTATAGAACCTGGAAAGTGCCAAAGTGGAAAAAATGATCATTCTAAACAAGTTGTCTTCAAATAACTCAAAATATTAAGATTTGATTTTGAAGAAATTTATTGAAACAACTTGGAGCTAATTAGGGAGAAAACATGGTTACAAATAGTGAGTACAAAATCAGTAAAAAATAAATGAATAAGATAGATGTAAGACCATTTCCAATACATATGCCAATGCCAATACCAAATTTGGCACAAAAAAGAGTAAAATACTATATTTGACACATTAATTTAGCATTGTGCTCCAATGCACAATTCTATTTAAAATGCTATTTTTATTATTTTATTAATTAAAATTATAAAAGTAAACACTTACCATTAATGTATTCATTATTTCTTTTAATGCTCCAATGCAAAGTTTTATTAATGCATTCATTATTTCGTTTAAAAAATATATATGATAGTATTTTTGTAATTAAAAAAATGAGCATTTATCGCTGTTTTTTTTTTTTCTTATTTACTTTGTTATTCGAGATTGTTTGGAACCAGGAAATAATTAAATTCTAAATAGAGAGCTGTTTTGGAATTAGAAAACAATTAAATTCTAAATAAAAAATAATAATTTTAAGAGAAATATAAAAAAGATACGTATAAGAAGTTGTTATATAAAAGATGTGAATATATGTTAAAAATAAATTTTTATTCTTAACTTTAGGAGATGTTATATTTTCATGGCTGGATATTAGGAAGCCTTTTAATCTAATATCATCTATAAGTAATTTGAAAGGAAAAAAAAAAAAAAAAAACACTGAGACCCTTAAATTTTGGAGAAATTTTGGAGGCCCTAAACCACAGCCCTGCTTGCCTAGTGCTTCAGCCGGCTCTGGTCGGTGGGTATGTACCTAAGAATCTCTGTACATGAATATTTGGGGCTTGTAGATAGTAGTAGAAGGAGGAGGTGAATGCTCCAAATATCTGGGGTCAAAGTCGAAAGAAACACGATGACTACAGAAGTGAAGTCAAAGCTCCAGGAGACCAGGACTACGTTAGATAACACGGCAAGCAAAAGACTTTTATTAATATACATGATGGCTGAACATATTACTACTTGAAGTTGTAGAGGGAATTATATGTTTCAAGTTTTCTTCTTGGATATTGGGTTAGGTACAGACACATATCTGAACTAAAGCAGCAGCCAGCAGCCTCTCTTCAAATTGAAAAATCATCGGCACCAAACTGATACGATTCCTTGTCAATTAATGCAAATGGTTGGTGGGCAAAAGTGTCATTCAAATTCTATAAATTAATTTAGAGATTTTTTTCCTTATAATCCAATTTTATCTATGCATTTTAAAATTTTCTAAGAACACTCATTTTTGTTCCAAAATTATCCTTTTTATCTTTAACACTCATTTCTTTAAAAAAAAAAAAAAAAACAAAACACACCATCTTAAAAACCTTGTTGATCACCCAGCTTGTTTGAATTTAGAGATCTGTGATCTCCAGATCCAAAAATGTTTATATTTTATTTTTATTTTTGTATTATTGGATTTTTTAAAAGGAGATCTAGAATCTCCATTAATAGAGATTAATCTCCATCAATGGAGATTGTGATCTCTATTTATTGGAGATTTAAGATTTATAGTTTTTTTTTTTCTTAATTTTTATTGATTGTTTTTGTGATGATAGATAAGAAAAGACGGATAGGAAAAGAAGAGGAACGCTGTTTTAGGGTTTGTAAACCAATAAAGAGAAAGAAAATAATGTTGGATTATAAAACAAGAGTAATGCTAGACCACCTAAAAATTTAACCTAAATTTCAACCCAAATGATATGGCAAGTGAGTTGTCATCACCACACACAATATGAGATGATGTGGTTAATGAAAAAAACCACTTGACACATCATTTAGGTTGGAATTTGGGCTAATTTTTGGGTGGTCTAGCATTAGTGATAAAACAATGATTTGTAGTATCTTTAGAGTTTTTTTTTTGTCCTTTTTAGTAATTTTAATTCAGGTTAAAATTGTTATTAACGTTTTTTTTTTTATTTTTTATTTTTTTATTTTTTAAATAGAGTGTAAAAAGACATTGGGTGGATCGTCAACAGCATCTCTCTTAATTTAAAGGGAAAAATTATGAATTTACACTTTGTGCCACTCATCTTGTACTTAATAAACCCATAACCGACCCTAGGGGTAGTCTAGTGAGACAACCGCCAAATACCCTCCAAAATATTTCAAAATATAAGGCCTTTGAATTTTAATTGTTAATATTTGACATGTATCTAATAAATGGGTCGATCCATATACGTTATTTTATTATTATTATTATTATTTTATCAAAAAGAGTGAATAACACCCAACCCCACTAAGGTTTGCTATTTTACACGTGGAATCAACTTTATCAAAAACCGACACTCACCTCCTGTGCTGTTAGTCAAACTTAACCGATGCCCAAGTTTGATTGTTAACACTAAAGGTATTTTCATCATTTCAAGAATTTTTTTTTTTTTTAAAAATTAGAAAATATTTTTTTAAAAATGGATCTCCACCGTCCATCTCAAGATGGATGGTGGAGATTAATTGAAAATTATAATAAACAACTAAAAATAATTAAAAAAAAAAGAACTAAAAATTGAAAAGGTAGAGATCTATCAAATCTCCATCGAAGGAGAGAGATCTCCTTTGATGGAGATCAAAGCATCTCCGTCACTCAAGATGGACATGAGCAACGAAGATGGAATCATCTCCATCGAAGCTCATTCGATGGAGTCGATCTCTTCCATTGAAAGCTTTGATGGAGAGCAAACTCCAACAGGAGATTCGATGGAGGACTCCATCGAAAGGTTCGATCAATCTCCATCAACTGAGACTCCTTTGATGGAGATCGAACTCCATCAATGGATTTTGATCTCCATCGAAGTATCTCCTTCGATGTCGATCTGGATCGGTGGATCTCCACCTTTTCATTTTATTTTATTTTTTACTTTTTTTTTTTAAATTACTTTTAAAAAGAAAATGGATGGTGGAGAACCATTAAAAAAATCAGTTTTTTATTTTTATTTTTATTTTTTAAAATTATTTTTAAAAAGAAAATGGATCTCCACCATCCATCTTGAGAAGAAAATTATTTTAACATTCGTTTTATTTTAAAATGAAGACTCACTCATTAAACACAAAGTCACAAACAAGTGAAACAACATTCTTGCAAAACCATCTACCAGATCAAATCTACTTAGACAATCGAAGAATCTTTTTTTAATCAAAGTTAGCTAGGGTTCTTTAAATACCCTCTTATAAGGAAATTCAGAAACAAATCTCAAGCAATTCGATGCAAATCGCTCGCAAAAGACATAGAGTGTTGATGGTCTCATTTTCTATAGTACGCCTCGGGTCCCGGAAATCTCAAGGCTGGCCCTGGATAAGCCGAATGTGGGAAGAATGCATGATAATGAGATGGACAGACACTGATATAAGTCAGCTCATAATTTGTTTCGCCCCATAGTTATCGGGAAGTTTTCAGCACCAGTCTTCCATTTTGTAAAGCAATGTATGTAACCGACATTATTGCATTATCAAAAGCACTACTGTCCTTGAAGTGGCTTTTGTAATTTCTTCCACGATGCATCCATCCATATTCCATTCATTGAACAAGAAAAGAGCCCCAACTCAACTTGCATACTTCACTTGAAATTCTGCACAGATGTAACCCAATAACCCATAAAAAAAAAAACTGATTCTAATTACAGCAAATTTGTTATAATTAACTGAGATTCTAAACTATTTTATACGTCTTGTCAACCAATAAAAATAAAATTTTAACTGTCTCATAATTAAGTCATAACAGTACATCTACATGCATGTCATGATGTGAACATGAGTCAAATTAAATCTCCTTTTTTTTTGATTAATAGAGAGCTAGCTATGATCATTTGTTGATCGATGTCCTTGTACAATTAGTGTTATCAGAGACTTTCATCAGTTTGTGTAATTGTGTTTGTAGTAATTAGAGGAAGTGAAGTGAGGCTGCAGCTTATTAATTAGTTTAAATGTACCTAACCCAACATGGATCCACAGTGACAAACTATAGCAACAAACTTGCAAGACATTCCCTCTACAATGTCAACCATGCATGTATATCGAATTACTTGACAGTAGCCAAACTAATTTGACCAATAATTCAGGCCTCCTCATCCCTCTATATATATAATGGATTGAAGTACACAAAATATCTTATAACCAAAACCAATATCCTTTATAAAAACCTCTCATTATTATAAATTATACTTCCTATCTCCAGCAATTTACATGGCTTATTTGAGCAAAATTGCACTTATTTTCGTTCTTGTGACAATCTTCTATATAGCATCTTTGGAGGGTAGAAAGGTGTTGAATATGGAGAATACGAAGGGCGGCCGCCCTTTTGTGCCGGAGCACAGCAATTTGGTTGCAAGTCATGTCCTTCAAAATGGTCCTACACCAACAATACCTTCTCCAAGTGCTAAATCAGTTCAAATGGCTCTAAACGGCCGAATATCGGTTACCTTGCAGAATGCAGCAATTTACCGATACTTGCAATCGGTTCCAAGTCTTGGAATTGGCAATTAGACAATATATATTTCCTTTTTTATCAAAAAAATAAAAAAATAAATTAAGATATCTCTAGAATTTGATTAATAAATTGTATTTTTTTTTTGAGATTAGTAAATTTTATTTGTCGGGCAAGTGGTGTACATGCTGACAAAGACTGTTATATATATAGCCAATATTCAGTTGTCCTATATGTTTGTCAATATTCAGTTACCATACCATGCATGCACTGTATATTATATTAATTAATATATGAGATTGCTATTTGCTACCATAGTATAATTATTATTCACGGTCATGCTAAGATTGTCAAAAGTCTCTCAGGATTAAGGCCATATATATATATATATATTTAAGTATACCAACTAAAACTGGAGGCAATGATGTGAGTTTTTAGACATTAAAAAAAAAGTCAAAGAAAAAATTGTTATGATCTCAATTTGTATCAGAGCCTACATCACGCCGAACAGCAGGTTCATTACAGACGTGGTGAGCTGAGGAGAGCTGCTGTCTGAGAAGACAAGATCCGTGAAGTCACCCAACTGTGAATGATGGACCGCCGTGGATATTATTT
The DNA here is from genome assembly GCA_954870605.1 of Acer campestre. NCBI lineage: Eukaryota > Viridiplantae > Streptophyta > Magnoliopsida > Sapindales > Sapindaceae > Acer > Acer campestre. The sequence continues at coordinate 31,615,360 of OX940801.1, forward strand.
AGAAGTTGACAGTAATTAAGTTTTGAAATAATGAACAAGGTCTAATTAAATTCTATTATTCCTGGATCATTCCAAAGTCCTTTGTTAGATTTAAGGCACTGAACTTCATTTGGACATGCATGGGCAGATTGCAATAAGAAAATAATTTTGGATCATAAAACAAGAGTAATGCTAGACCATCCGAAAATTTAGCCCAAATTTCAACCTAAATGATGTGGCAAGTGAGTTGTCATCACCACACACAATATGAGATGATGTGGTTAATGAAAAAACCACTTGACACATCATTTATGTTGAAATTTGGGCTAAATTTTTGAGTGGTCTAGCATTAGTGATAAAACAATGGTTTGTAGTGTCTTTAGAATTTTTTTGTCCTTTTTAATAATTTTAATTCGGGTTAAAATTGTTATTAATGAAAAAAATTAAAATAGAGTGTAAAAAAACAATGAGTGGATCTTCAACAGTATATCTCTTAATTTAAAGGGAAAAATTATGAATTTACACTTTGTGCCACTCATCTTGTATTTGATAAACCTAGAACCGACTCTAGGGGTAGTCTAGTGAGACAACCGCCGAATGCCCTCCAAAATATTTCAAAATATAAGGCCTCTGAATTTTAATTGTTAATATTAGACATATCTAATAAATGGGTCGATCCACAATCCACATACGAATTTATTTATTTATTTTTTTAAGTAGCCATTTTATAATAAAAAAGAGTGAATAACACCCAACCCCACTAAGGTTTGCCGTTTTACACGTGGAATCAACTTTATCAAAAACCGACACTCACCTCTCGTGCTGTTAGTCAAACTTAACTGATGACCAAGTTTGATTGTTAACACTAAAGGTATTTTCATTATTTCAAGATTTTTTTTTTAAAAAAAAATTAGAAAACAATTTTTTTTTTTAAATGGATCTCCACCGTCCATCTCAAGATGGATGGTGGAGATTAATTGAAAATTATAATAAACAACTAAAAATAATTAAACAAAAAAAAGAACAAAAAATTGGAAAGGTAGAGATCTATCAAATCTCCATTGAAGGAGAGAGATCTCTATCACTCAAGATGGACATGAGCAATGAAGATGGAATCATCTCCATCGAAGCTCATTCGATGGAGTGTCTTCCATTGAAAGCTATGATGGAGATCAAACTCCAACAGGAGATTCAATGGAGTCTCCTCCATCGAAAGGTTCTATCAATCTCCATCAACTGAGACTCCTTTGATGGAGATCGAACTCCATCGATGGATTTTGATCTCCATCGAAGTATCTCCTTCGATGGAGATTTGGATCGGTGGATCTCCACCTTTTCATTTTATTTTATTTTTTACTTTTTTTTTAAAAAAAATTACTTTTAAAAAGAAAATGGATGGTGGAGAACCATTAAAAAAATCAGTTTTTCTTTTTCTTTTTTACTTTTTTTATAAAAAAAATATTTTAAAAAAGAAAATGGATCTCCACCATCCATCTTGAGAAGAAAATTATTTTAACATTCGTTTTATTTTAAAATGAAGACTCACTCATTAAACACAAAGTCACAAACAAGTGAAACAACATTCTTGCAAAACCATCTACCAGATCAAATCTACTTAGACAATCGAAGAATCTTTTTTTAATCAAAGTTAGCTAGGGTTCTTTAAATATCCTCTTATAAGGAAATTCAGAAACAAATCTCAAGCAATTCGATGCAAATTGCTCGCAAAAGACATAGAGTGTTGATGGTCTCATTTTCTATAGCACGCCTCGGGTCCCGGAAATCTCAAGGCTGGCCCTGGATAAGCCGAATGTGGGAAGAGTGCATGATAATGAGATGGACAGACACCGATATAAGTCAGCTCATAATTTGTTTTGCCCCATAGTTATCGGGAAGTTTTCTGCACCAGTCTTCCATTTTGTAAAGCAATGTATGTAACCAACATTATTGCATTATCAAAAGCACTACTGTCCTTGAAGTGGCTTTTGTAATTTCTTCCACAATGCATCCATCCATATTCCATTCATTGAACAAGAAAGGAGCCCCAACTCAACTTGCATACTTCACTTGAAATTCTGCATAGATGTAACCCAATAACCCATAAAAAAAAAAAAAAAACTGATTCTAATTACAGCAAATTTGTTTTAATTAACTGAGATTCTAAACTATTTTATACGTCTTGTCTACCAATAAAAATAAAATTTTAACTGTCTCATAATTAAGTCATAACAGTACATCTACATGCATGTCATGATGTGAACATGAGTCAAAATAAATCTCCTTTTTTGATTAATAGAGAGCTAGCTATGATCATTTGTTGATCGATGTCCTTGTACAATTAGTGTTATCAGAGACTTTCATCAGTTTGTGTAGTTGTGTTTGTAGTAATTAGAGGAAGTGAAGTGAGGCTGCAGCTTATTAATTAGTTCAAATGTACCTAACCCAACATGGATCCACAGTGACAAACTATAGCAACAAACTTGCAAGACATTCCCTCTACAATGTCAACCATGCATGTATATCGAATTACTTGACAGTAGCCAAACTAATTTGACCAATAATTCAGGCCTCCTCATCCCTCTATATATATAATGGATTGAAGTACGCAAAATATCTTATAACCAAAACCAATATCCCTTATAAAAACCTTTCATTATTATAAATTATACTTCCTATCTCCAGCAATTTACATGGCTTATTTGAGCAAAATTGCACTTATTTTCGTTCTTGTGACAATCTTCTATATAGCATCTTTGGAGGGTAGAAAGGTGTTGAATATGGAGAATACGAAGGGCGGCCGCCCTTTTGTGCCGGAGCACAGCAATTTGGTTGCAAGTCATGTCCTTCAAAATGGTCCTACGCCAACAATACCTTCTCCAAGTGCTAAATCAGTTCAAATGGCTCTAAACGGCCGAATATCGGTTACCTTGCACTGTTGCACAATGCAGCAATTTACCGATACTTGCAATCGGTTCCAAGTCCTGGAATTGGCAATTAGACAATATATATTTCCTTTTTTATCAAAAAAATAAAAAAATAAATTAAGATATCTCTAGAATTTGATTAATAAATTGTATTTTTTTTTTGAGATTAGTAAATTTTATTTGTCGGGCAAGTGGTGTACATGCTGACAAAGACTGTTATATATATAGCCAATATTCAGTTGTCCTATATGTTTTTCAATATTCAGTTACCATACCATGCATGCACTGTATATTATATTAATTACTATATGAGATTGCTATTTGCTACCATAGTATAATTATTATTCACGGTGATGCTAAGATTGCCAAAAGTCTCTCAAGATTTCCCATTAACTTCAAATGTACGTACCACCTAAAGAAAAAGAAAGAAAAAAGAAAGAAGTAAAGGCCATATATATAAATATATATATATTTAAGTATACCGACTAAAACCGGAGGCAATGATGTGTGTTTTTAGACATTAAAAAAAAAAAAGTCAAAGAAAAAATTGTTATGATCTCAATTGGTATCAGAGCCTACATCACGCCGAACAGCAGGTTCATTACAGACGTGGTGAGCTGGGGAGAGCTGCTTGTCACGGCCCGCAAGATCCAAGCCAAGCCAAGCAAATTGTAACCAAAGCCTTGTAAAACTCTCTTGTTAATACAAGCTTTCCATTTTTCCAACCAAGCTCTTCCAACACCTTTCTCTAGTCTCTCTTTTGCCTTAGAGAGTGACAAGCAACACTTTTAGGCTTACTTAGCAACCTTGCCCACAAAGTTGCCTAAGTGCTGCACGGGATTTCCGCTGCGTAATTCTAAGCCTGTGACAGTTGGTATCAGAGCCTTGTCAAAGCAACCACAGCTTGTTCGTAAAGCAATGGCGTCCGACAGCGAAGTTGCTACTAGAGTGGAGGAGCAAGTGCGAGGTCGTGGCGAGCAACCCTCCCACACCAAGCGAAGCAAGTCCAAGGGTCCATCCAAGGATGCCTTGGAAGCTTGGATGGTTGGCTTGGAGGACACCCTCTCCGGCATGCATGCCACCTTGTGTGACACAGTCGATCGTCTCGATGGCCTAGAGACAGATTACAGCGAAATCACCAAGGCAACCAAGGCCACCATCCGAGAGTTCCAAAAGGGTGTCAAGGAGGACACATGCTTCCTCACCCTGGAGCTCCGCAACCTTCGCACCTTCGTAGAGCAAGAGTTGCGAGCTATCCGTGCGGAAGTGGAGGAAATCTGCACTGAATGGGCTACACATCGGAATAGCTCACCCGTCAGCTTTGGTGCAGCCACAAGCACCAACACCATCCAAGTCCCTAAGCCATCCACTTACAGCAGCAACCGAAAAGCCATGGAAGTGGAGAACTTTCTCTTCGGCCTAGAACAATATTTCGAAGCCAAGGGAGTAAGGGACGACGCAACCCGGATCACCAATGCTCCCACCTTCCTTCGGGATTCCACCCAGTTATGGTGGCGACGCAAACACGGTGACTCCACCAATCCCATCACCACTTGGGATGAGTTCAATAGGGAACTCAAGAAGCAGTTCTCTCCAACTAATGCCGAAAAGGAGGCACGCGGCCGCCTTCGTTGCCTCAAGCAGTCGGGGTCCATCCACGACTATGTCAAGGAGTTCACAACCTTGACCCTTAAGATCGAGGACATGTTGGATAAAGACTCTCTCTTCTTTTTCATGGACTGCTTGAAAGATTGGGCCAGGGTGGAGCTGGAGAGGCGGAACGTGCAAGACCTTGGCTCCGCCATTGCTGCAGCCGAGTCACTCGCCGACTACAGCTGACCCAAGGATAAGAACAACCACCATGATGAAGGAGAGGACAAACCAAATGACAACGAAAGGGCGCTCTAAGTCCGACAATGGCGACAATCGGCAAGATAAGTCCAACGGAGGCAAGCCCTTGGTGATCAAGCCGAAGAGTCCATGCTTCATTTGCGATGGGCCACATTGGGTACGCGATTGCCCAAAGCGGAAGATGCTTAACGTCATAGTCACCCAACTCGAGGATACCAAGGCAACCGAGGGCCAAGCAAGCATGGGTTCTATCCAACAGATCTACACGATCAACGGGCGAGCCATGCCTCCGACGCTTGCCAAGAAAGGCCTCATGTTCGTAAAGGCCACCATCAGAGGCAAGCAAGTTCGTGCGATGATGGACACCGGGGCAACGCACAACTTTGTATCGGTGGACGAAGCCAAACGACTTGGCCTTCGTATCACCCCCGAGGACGGTGCCATCAAAGCCGCCAACTCTCCGGTCAAGCTCATTGATGGCATCGCGAAGGGCGTCACTGTCCACCTAGGGCCATGGAGTGGAAAGCTGGATCTCTCTGTAGTCCCCTTAGACGACTACGAAATGGTTCTAGGCATGGCGTTCTTCGACCAAGCCAACGCTTTCCCCCAACCAGCTTCTTGCTCACTTGGCATCCTCGACGGGGGCAAAGCAATCACCATCCGGGCGGAGCGCTTGACCAAGCCAGAAGTCAGGACGCTAACCGCCATTCAGCTTGGGGAGAAGCCAAGTTCTCCCACCTCTTCGAAGGACATCAAGCCGACCAAAGGCATTCCGAAGAAGAGGAATCGTGCAAGCCGTGGGAAGCGACAATCAAAGAAGGCGGAGGGAGGAGCCACAAATGCCAAACTACCGTTCCAACAACGCAGGCCCACTTGTACCAAGCCGAAGGAGTCGACGCAACACCACATGCGTTCAACTCCCGACACGAGAACAATCCTTCACGAGAGGTTTGCAAATCCAAAGCCTACTCGTTCGAAGAAGCCAACCCGTGACAGGTCCCAGCATACATGGCGCCCATGCGACGAGGACGTCGCGAAATCAGGTGGGGGAGGATGTCACGGCCCGCAAGATCCAAGCCAAGCCAAGCAAATTGTAACCAAAGCCTTGTAAAACTCTCTTGTTAATACAAGCTTTCCATTTTTCCAACCAAGCTCTTCCAACACCTTTCTCTAGTCTCTCTTTTGCCTTAGAGAGTGACAAGCAATACTTTTAGGCTTACTTAGCAACCTTGCTCACAAAGTTGTTTAAGTGCCGCACGGGATTTTCGCTGCGTAATTCTAAGCCCGTGACATGCTGCCCAAGAAGACAAGATCCGTGAAGTCACTCAACTGTGAATGATGGACCGCCGTGGATATTATTTAGAAGTTGACAGTAATTAAGTATCGAAATAATGAACAAGGTCTAATTAAATTCTATTATTCCTGGATCATTCCAAAGTCCTTTGTTAGATCTAAGGCACTGACCTTCATTTGGACATGCACGGGCAGATTGCACTAAGAAAATTTGGGAATTGGCAGTTTGAAAGAATTTCGAAATATATATATATAGTCCTAGCAATGACTGTGAAAATGAAAATTGTTTGCTGAAGAACTTGAAGAGGAAGCTTGATTCTCTGAAAAAACTATTTTCATTAATTAACTAATACAATACCCACTTTTTAGCCGCCTAATGAAATAATCAAACAAATCTAACTAACTAATTAATTACAACAAACAGAAGCTGCGAGGTCAGTTTCAGGAATATTCAAGTTAGTAAACTCTGTCAGGTCAGTTTTTTTTTGAGATTAGTAAATTTTATTTGTCGGGCAAGTGGTGTACATGCTGACAAAGACTGTTATATATATAGCCAATATTCAGTTGTCCTATATGTTTGTCAAGTATTGGCTACCATACCATGCATGCACTGTATATTATATTAATTAATATATGAGATTGCTATTTGCTACCATAGTGTAATTATTATTCACGGTCATGCTAAGATTGTCAAAAGTCTCTCAGGATTTCCCATTAACTTCAAATGTACGTACCACCTAAAGAAAAAGAAAGAAAAAAGAAAGAAGTAAAGGCCATATATATATATATATATTTAAGTATACCAACTAAAACTGGAGGCAATGATGTGAGTTTTTAGACATTAAAAAAAAAGTCGAAGAAAAAATTGTTATGATCTCAATTGGTATCAGAGCCTACATCACGCCGAACAGAAGGTTCATTACAGACGTGGTGAGCTGGGGAGAGCTGCTGCCCGAGAAGACAAGATCCGTGAAGTCACCCAACTGTGAATGATGGACCGCCGTGGATATTATTTAGAAGTTGACAGTAATTAAGTTTCGAAATAATGAACAAGGTCTAATTAAATTCTATTATCCCTGGATCATTCCAAAGTCCTTTGTTAGATCTAAGGCACTGACCTTCATTTGGACATGCATGGGCAGATTGCACTAAGAAAATTTGGGAATTGGCAGTTTGAAAAAATTTCGAAATATATATAGTCCTAGCAATGACTGTGAAAATGAAAATTGTTTGCTGGAGAACTTGAAGAGGAAGCTTGACTCTCTGAAAAAACTATTTTCATTAATTAACTAATACGATACCCACTTTTTAGCCGCCTAATGAAATAATCAAACAAATCTAACTAACTAATTAATTACAACAATCAGAAGCTGCGAGGTCAGTTTCAGGAATATTCAGTTTGTCGGGTCAGTTTTTTTTTGGAATATTCAAGTTAGTTACGTACCGACTTCAACCACAGTTGTAGTTATTTTATTTTATTTGTAAAAAATATTTCGTTTCTTAAAAAATGGTATTTAATTTTTAAAATAAATAAATAAATAAAAGGTTTAAATTATGAGAATTTAATTCTCTATACAATCATATTTTATATTTTTCACACTCATTTTCTAAAGACATTTAATACTAAAATTTAAATTTTAAAAAAAATTCTAAAAACCTTTTATTTTGTTCTAAAATTATCGTTTTTTATTTTTTAACACTCCTTATTTTTGAAAACACTCCATACTAAAAACCTATATTTCATTTTGTTCCAATTATTTATTTAATTTTTATTTTTTCCATTGAATATTGAAATTTGCAAGATTAAACTTTCCCTGGTGAAAAAAATAGAGACCAATTTAGTAAAAAAAAAATAATTTTTTTTTTTGGTAATTACTCTTATATATATTTATCCTAAATTTTTTATATATTATATTAATTCTGAACCTATTACAGCTATCCAATAAATCTTAGATATTAAACATATTTTTTTGGTTCGTATAACATATATATTACTGAATAATATATATCAAGGATTACAAAAAACACACTTAATTAAATATATACAATAAACAGACTAATACAGGCCTTATTTTGGTGGCACATTAATCAAACTAATACAAAATTACAAATGTTGAAAAACCTGATCATGATCTTGGTCCTGATAGAATCGATGGCGTGATAGATGAAGAATCATGCAAAACAGCAAAGACCTCCTCCACGGTTGTTTCCATATGGACTGAATTCAAGAATTTGTAGTCGGTAACAGGTTCCAAGTTCATGAAACCCTCGAAGACCTTAACTAATATCGAAGCCGATGGCCTTTTTCTCAAGTTTTTCTGTAGGCATGAAATGGCAATCTTGATCATCTCCACAGCATCTTCTTTGTGGTTCTGCATATCCTCACTTTGTTCATCAACAACATCACCGAGTCGATTCTCCTCTGCCTTGACCTGGACGGTATCCATTAGATATTCACCTTTCCAGCAGCTAGAATTTTTCCTCCCACTAATGATTTCCAAGATCACAACTCCTAAGCTGTAAATATCAACCTTGGTTGATATATTTTTGCTTCCAATCAACTCAGGAGCCATATATCCCGGAGTTCCTTTAGCGACAGTCATGACTTGGGTTTGATCCTTATCGATCAATCTGGCTAATCCAAAATCAGAAATCTTTGCATTGAAATCTCTATCCAGGAGGATATTTTGAGGTTTGATATCAAAGTGAATGATATTTGGATTGCAGTAATCATGCAAATACTCTAGTCCCTTTGCTATTTGAACAATGATTTTCTTTCTTGTTTCCCAAGTAAGGTTTTGTGCTTCATTTTTGTGGAAAATCCATTTATCCAAAGAACCATTGCACATGTACTCATAAACTAGTAGTCTTTGCGATTTTTCACCACAATAACCAACAAGTCTTACCAGATTAAAATGGTGAATGTTGCCTATTGTCTTGACCTCTGAAAGAAATTCATTCTTGCCTTGATTCACAGTACCTGAATTTTTTAAGCATTTCACTGCTATTTTGATGCCTGTACCCAAAATTCCTTCATAAACAGAACCAAACCCTCCTCTTCCAAGCCTAACCCGAAAATCTTGCGTAGCAGTCTTCAAATCTTCTGATGAGAACTTCCTCAAGATGCTGGTTACATCGACAGAAGATTCATTGATGGAGTTGTTGGCGTTTACATCTCTCCTTAGTCTGTTGAAAGTTTTTTTCTTTCTCCATCTCAAATAGCATGAAATAACCAAAAGTAGGAAAACTGAAACAGACAGTATAATTACCAGCAGCAAAAGTAGAGACAATTTATTTTTACCATAAAGAGCAGTCGAGAGATCAAAAGTCTCAGCATCGCCTCCAGTAATTCGATAGACATTGATGTGCCCGTTAGGCTCCAGCCTTATGAACCGAAAGCCATTCCTATTTTTCATAAAACATACGCCATTTGGAAAGAGAACGAGCTCCGTCTTGAATGGAACAAGTTTGTTAAGCATTTGAAATGGAATACTCTGATAGTGCTGTAGAGTACTACCCTTATTAAAGTACACATCGATGGTTTTTTTCGACAAAGTGAGCAAGAACAGGCCTGTGGACAGATTGGAATACGAAACGGTAGATGTCAAGCTTCCATCACGTGGCAAGTGCTGTGATGTAACCCAAGTATTAGTTGGGTTATAAAATGACTGCCATCGCGGAATACCATTAGCATCATCAAGTCTCAAGTTGCCAAAGTGGGACAAGTACATTTGCGCAACGTTTCTGCGTGACGACTTGGTGGACCAAATGCTACGATTGTCAAAATCTGTCAAGATCAAATCTCCATCCCCATTTAGTTCAAGAGTAGCATTCTCTTTGACAGGAGAATTTCCGTTTGCAGACCAGATAATAACCGGTGGAAGACAATAATCATCGGCGGCTGAATTGGGACAGCTTAAGAATTTGATTATTACAAGATAGAAGGACTTGGCTTCATAGGTTGATGATGAATTGTCTTTTAAGAAACCAAAACCGAATTGCAGATCCTCATTTTTCCCACTTTCAAGGATTGGTCTCAATTGAGTACCGTCACTAAAATCATAGCTTGAGGAATTTTGGTTGTTTTGCCATGAAGTGCTGAGATTTGCAGAATTTTGGTAAGTAAAAATGGCATTTGTTGTGAAATGGATAAGGAAGATTACAACAAACAGATATCTAAGGTTTAGAGAAGCTGCTGCCATGGCTTTGCTGTGTTATTGTCTTTGCAATGCAAGCAGCCTAGCTATATGGCTTATATAATCACAACTTCACAAGGAAAGTGTAAAAATAATTGACTTTTTTATTTATGTTGGCCTGATTTATAAAATGATATTTAACTATAACATCGTATTCTATTAAAAAAAAAAAAAAAAAACCTCGTATTACAAAAACACAACTTTGAATTGTTTGTTTAATTATTTCCACCGAAGTCTTTTGCAAATTCTATCGCTTGCCGGCGGGCTATAAATTGTAATTATCAAATTTCCATCTATTTTTTATTAGGCTCTTTGCGTAAATAGCGATATAATTAGGGGTTTTTCTAATTTTGTCAATTTTTAATAGTTTAATTGTTTTTACTTTTTAGAGAGCTTTTCTTTACAATCCACAAATTATCTATTCACACTCCAATTTAATTTTTTTTTTTTATTAATGACAATTTTAACTTAAATTAAAATTACCAAACAAGACAAAAAAAAAAAAAAAAGAATTAAAAACACTCAAAACTAATTAAATTATTAAAAAAAAAAAATTTCTCTCATAAATCATTATATTAAATATTATGTATTAAACTCTCTTTCCTAAATTTATTATTACTATATTAAACACTCTCTCCTAATTAATCTCTCTCCATTTTTCAAAAAAAAAAAAAAAAAAAAAAAACATATTTCCATATTTTTTATAAATCTCTGATTAATAGTTAAGGAAAAAATAACTTATGAATATTTTAGTTTTTTACTAACAGTAATATATATACTAAAAAGTCAATTAAAAAAAAAAAAAGATATATGAAAGTTTGAATTGTTTCAATTAGATTCGATTAAACTTAGAATTTATAAGATTAATGAAATAATTAAAGTTCTCTAGGCAATCACATACTTACAAGAGTACTAAAAAGTATTTTCATATTTCAATTTTTTGTTTTAAAAAAAAAACCAATGTACTTTTTTTTTTTTTTTTTTTTTTTTGTTTTGTTTTGTTTTGTTTTGTTTTGTTTTGTTTTGTTTAGTATATACATATGGTTCTTAAAAATCAAACTTATTAGTAAGTTTTTTTTTTTTTTTTTTCTTCTTCTTAATTGTTAGTCTTACTCGAGAAAGGATGGAGATAGAAAATTAGAGATATGTATTGGAGAAGAGAGAGTTTAATATGGTAATTAAAAATTTATGAGAGAGTATTTAATATGTAATAATTAATTTAATGATTTATGAGAGATAATTTTTTTTTTAATAATTTAATTCAAAAAAGATAAAAAGAATAATATTGTAACAAAATGAAGTGCATTTAGAATTTTTTAAAATTTAAAATTTGAGAATGGAGTGTTTTTAGAAAAGAAGTGTAAAAAAAAAAAAATTTGATTGTCAAAAGAAGCTCTCTTGTTTTTATTAGAAAATCCACTTTTCGGACCAATATACCCTGAAATCAAATTGTTTTTGTTTGAAAAAATAATCCATTTTATTGTGTAAAAGGAAAATCCCAAGAGAGAAACTGTTAGACATTAAGGGGCCGTTTGGTATGCCGGCATCTTGGCATGGGAATAGGAATCTGATAGGATTCCCATGTTTGTTACTAGGTTTGTATTTCCAGATTCTCGGAAATGTGAATCCCATGGGAATCACATTACCCTCCAAGAGGGTAATCTGATTCCCACCCCAACAGGTGGGTTTCAGATGCCCCTCCATCTGATTCCCACCGTGGGACCCACCATCATAAAAAAAAAAAAAATTTATTTTTTTTCTTCTTCACGCAGCTTCTCAGATTTTCAATCAACCTCTTCTTCTTCTTCAATTTTCCATTTTCAATCACACCACCCCTTCTTCTTCTTCAATTTTCAATCACACAAACCCTTCAATTCATCCCCAAATCCCAATCTTGTCCAATCGATCAATTTTTTAAAAACCCCAAACCCAAACCCAAATCGATCAATTTTCAATCACACCATTTGGGTTTGCTTGATGATGACGAGCTTCGACGACGAGCTTCTCGGCGACGAGGAGCTTCTCAATGATGACGACGCCGACGACGAGGAGCTTCTCAGCGATCGACGACAGTCACAGCAGAGAGAGATGAACTAAAGAAGAAGAAAGGGCTTCGAAAGTGATGGTTTTGCTAGAGAGAGATGTGTGATGATAAGAGAATATGAGGAAAACTTGAGAGGAAAGAATAAAGAAAGCAATTTGCAGAGAAAATAAGAAAGAAAAAGAAATGTTTTTGATCTGGTTTGTTGTTTTAGATGAAGAAGACGATGACGTGGTGTGGACTTCAAATTTTTTATTTTTTATTTTTTAGTTTTTAATAAATAAAAAAACAAATTCCCATGTTCAACCAAACACTATTACTTGATATTCCCAGGAATCCCACATAATATTCCCATGTATAACCAAACACATGTATACAATTTTCCCAGGAATCACTTTCCCAGGTTTCACTTTCCCAGGAATCACATTATTTTGATTACCCCATACCAAACGGCCCCTAAAAGGAAAATCAATATAGAGAGAAACCGATTCACCTCCAATGTAAGAACAAGAAGGAACTTTACGAATTAAGAAGAAGAAAAAAACTAAACTGGTGCATGACAACTTCTTTTATTTATTTTATTATTATTATTATTATTATTATTATTTTTAAGATTTGTTATAAGTCTGTTGCTGACTTGTTTTAGAATTAAACACAGTCGATTTTTTTTTTTAAAAATAAAAAATTAAACACGGTAGAGTTTCTTGAATTAAACACGACATGTTTCTTTTTTTACTTAGCGTGTATAATTGTTTAATCCAAAAACTTCATTTTTTTAGGCAAAACCATTATAAAAAAAAAAAAAAAAGAGATAAAAGAAAAATGAAAACAAAGTAAGTGTATTCAATTAGGATTTCAAAATCATTAATGCTACACATCCCACCTATAATCCCACCATTTTTATCTCAACACACATGACGGCTGAGATGTCACTTGTGAGTGGACAAACATTAATTGGTGAGTGGTTATATAGGTAAGATAGATAAGTATCAATTAATGCGTGTCCACTCACCAAGTGACACCTTAGCTGTCACGTGTGTTGAGATGGAAATGGTGAGATTATAGTTGAGATGTTTAGTATTATTCTTTCAAAATAGACACGCAGACCTAAAGAAAACTGAACTAAACATTCCCTTCTACCTCAACTTGTGCGGCCCAATTAGCGATAAGATTTAGGGGGTGTATTCAATTAGCATTTCAAAAGATATTTAATGACTTTTTTTTTAAGTGGATGACTTTTGCAGATTTCATGGACTTTTATAAACTTTTATAGACTTTACAAAATTATGAAAAACTTTCATAGACTTTCATTTTAAAAGGCTTTCATAGACTTTCATTTCAAACGACTTGCATAGACTTTCATTTTAAAAGACTTTTATAGACATTTATAAACTTTCATTGATTTTTAAATATGATATATACTTTGTTTTTGCAAACATATATATATATATATATTTCTCATATCAATAAAAATATATATTTTTTAAAATAAAATAAAAATCATCGTTAATTAAACTTGACAAAAGAATTCTTACCTATATATGTGATTTTAAAATTTTTCTTAGTAATTTTTTTATATTTTGCATCATAAAGACATTATGCACCTAATTTTTTTTAATAATTAGTCAAAATTTTATTTATTTTTATAATTAGTCAAAATATCATAAATTTTCTTTTAGAATAAATGTAGCAAGTCGATAGAAATATTAATGTTTACATGTTTCTACGAAAGTAGGACAATGGGTATAAAAAATCTACCCAAAATTAATTCAAGTTACTAAAGATAAAACATAAAAACTGCATATAGTTGTTGAACAAAACCTATGCCTAAAAGTGGGTAGTTTGATATTGATCATAATTATATGGAGCCAAGCTCATACACAACTTTGATTATGGCCAATTGGCATGATTGAGTAGTGATTTTTGTCTTTTATTATTTTTAATTAACACAAATGAAATCTCTCGTCCTTAATCGAATAGAGCCTATGGAGAGTAGTTTTATATTATTTTTAGTTAATTTTTTTTTTTTTGGTTATTGATTGTTAATGTTTGTATTTTTTTTTATAATGTTTATTCATTTTAAAAGTTATTCATTTTATTTTATTTGTAAAATTTGTTAAGAATGTGTATGCTTTTACTTGAAAATATAACATATGTTTGATGGTTAATGTTTTTAAAAAAGTTTTATGTTTTTCTTCTAAAGTACAATTCTTTCTATTTAAAAAAGAAAAAAGAAAAAAGAAAAAAAAAAGTCATTCAAAGTCTTTGGTATGAATGAAAGACAAATTGTGATATTTGTTATAACTAAAAGTCATTAAAAGTTATTGAGATTTTGAATACCTCATCACTTTTATAGACCGTTAAAAAGTCTTATTTTTAACTTAATTCTAAATCACTAAATTGCATTTAATATATTATCTTCCAAGAGTATCATTCCAAAGATAACATATTTCCAATTTTATCGTAATTCTATATTATACAAATTTATTTCTTTTAAACTTTTACTCATGATAAACAATTTTTTTTTTTATAATTTAAAAAAAAAAAAAAATTATTCACATTATCACTTTAACACCATGGGTGTTAAGACTTCAATTATATATATATATATATATTGTAAAATGAAAATCATTATATTATATTTTTAAATAAAAAAAATTATTTCTCTTATCTTAATCATGAATAATATCGTATCATAATTACACAAAAATGGTTTAGAATTTGCTATTTCTTTTTAGTTGTTTGTATCATATAAAATAAAAATACATAACAATTAATAGTAATAAGGGTATAAATGTCAATTACTTATTTTTAAACCGTTTTATCTTGTAAAAAAAAAAGTTAACTGTCTATTCAGATGTGAAAAAGATAAAAACAAACATGTTATTCAGTTTTAGGTTTCAGTTACTATTCAGTTTTTAGTAAAATTCAGGACTATTTAGGTTTCAAACAAAAAAACAAACGACCACTTACTTTTTATTTTAATTTTTTTTTTTTGTTAGTATTTTTAAGTTGTTTGATCACTTAAAAAATAAAATAAAATAACACAACTTAATAATTTCAATTCAGACCCATTAAGTTTTAAGAGTAAAAAACAAACGACCTTTTAGTGTTAGACTTAGAATGTCTTCCATTACTTATTTGAGACTTAAAATTAGATAAAATCTTAAAAATTGACTTTTCTTTACGATTTTGTTACCACAGGAATCCAATTATCGTAAAATAATTGACCTTTTTATTTATGTTGGTCTGATTTTATAAAATTATATTTAACTATAACCTCGTGTTCAATGAAAAACAAAAACCTGTATTACGAAAACACATCTTTGAATTGTTTATTTAATTATTTCCACCGGAGTGTTTTGCAAATTCTGTCGCTTGCCGGCAGCCCTACAAATTGAAATCGTTAAATCTCTGTCTATTTTTTATGGGCTCTTCGCTTAAATAGCAATATAATTAGGGTCTTTCTAATTTTGCCAATTTCTAATAGTTTGATTGTTTTTATAAAATGATCCACTTTTCGGACAAATATACCCTTAAACCAAATTGTTTTTGTTTGAAAAAAAAAGTCATTTTATTGTGTAGAAGGAAAAACCCAAGAGAGAGAAACTATTAGACATTAAAAGGAAAATCAAGAGAGAAAAACAGAGAGAGGAGGGAAACGAACCAAATATTTCTACCCAGAGAGAGAAACCGATTCACCTCCGATGTAAGAAGAAGAAACATTAAGAATTAAGAAGAAAAAAAAATTAAGCTGGTGTGTTTAATCCAAGATTAAACATGTCAAACTTTTTTTTTAATTTTTTTAATTTTATTTTTAAGATTTGTTAGTGTTGCTGACTTGTTTTTGAATTAATATATAAGATTAGGCTATAGAACATCGGTGTACCCATATACCGTATAGGAAATATTGTGATCGTAATTTGAAAAAGTGTGATCCAGCCTTCGATCGTCATATTTTCTATACGATATATGAGTACTCCGATGTTCTATAAATTATCCCCCATATATATATATCGGTGTATAGGCTAACAACTTTGAATAGTTTTAATTATTTCCACTGAAGTCTTTTGCAACTCTATGACTTGCCGCCTTGCCGGCCTACAAATTGATTCAATCAGTCATATATGGTGATCTTGTTGTACTAGTTTCTTGCCACTTGGGCTAATATTACAACACCCCAACTGATTTGGTGACGGCAGGTATTTAGTAATGAAGCATTGGTTTTTATTTATTTATTTATTTTTTTAAAATTTTTAATAATATATTGGGGACAAGAACCAAATTTCTGAATGAATAATGGTTTTGGTTTGCATCATTATTTAGATAATTAAGACTCAGGTTCTATCTAGTCTTTCTTTTAATTTTCTTCTCAAATAAATGAGATATCTATCGAATTTGTTAGTATACCAAAAGTGAATCGGTCATTATTTTTTATTTTTAACAAGTGATGTGTTATTCTTTTAATATTCTTCGTGGCTACCCCTATTAGCAAAGAGACGGAGGCTCTAACCATCTGGATCTAGTGACTAGTGGCAGATCCTTCATTTTTTTTTTTTTTTTTTCATTTAAATTTCCCTATGTAGGTGTACTTTTTATCCTTTTCTTTCAATAAAATGTTTCCTCATTTTACCTAAGGTTTTACCAAAAAAAAAAATATAAGATTTTTTTTATTAGGGCAAGTGTACAGAGGAATTTTTTTTTTCTTTTTTTTTTTTCAGATTTTTGAAATATGTATATATTTGTCATTAAAATAGAATTCAAAAGTGGAGTATAAAAAATGGGATAATTGGATTGCAAATAACCACTCAATTTTAATCCGTCCTACATGAACCCTATCCTAAATATTTTGCATTTATATTATGCATCCTATAACAACATTTTTCTGATTTTATTGTCTAATTCAATCCTGCACAAGGAAAAAACAAGATTTAAGGAAAATAAATAAAAGGCAATAAATATTGGGTTTCATAAAAATATTTTAACCACACTATGGAGTATCAACAGGGTAGTGCTGCATAATTTTTTGGGAAGCAAACATTATTTCCTGTTGTGATAGTGTTAGAAATATCTCTATTAACTTTGTTCCTACACACTGTAATAAGGTGGCTCACAATGCTGCCCAATATGCTAATTCTTTGGAAGATTCTATTTTTTTTGGTTAGTTTCTGTTCCAGGTTGGCTTGAGATGTGTTGGCTAATTCTGATTTAGTATTTTGTTGATTAAAGCTTTTTTTTTTCTTCAAGAATGGAAAAAAGAAAAAAAAAAGTAGTGTTGTATAATTTGTTAGGAAACAAACATTTTTATTCTTCAGTATTTGTCGAGTTAACACACCATGCATATTATAAAGCCCAAATCTTTACGGTCCCATCTTTGTTTAGTTCTCTAACACTACCTCTCATTTGTGAGCCTCTGTTGGCTTTAATCTGCCATCCATTTTGGCAGAGTTTGGTCTAATCCCATGATGGTTTTTTCGAAGGCTCTGAAATCAAGAAAACCCAAAAGACTAGGCTATTAGATCGTGGTATCTATTAGTATATCTTCTCTTACTTTATATCTTTTTAATATTAGATTCGTTCCAATTTTTTTTTTTTTAGCTTCACATATGGGTTTTATACAGTTTTTCTCTTGTAGACAGATCTTATAGGCATAACTGAATCACACTTATATAGCCTATCACTATTTTACCATTTAAGCATAACTTAAATCATGGATCTATTTGACCCATATTTATTTAAGGGAAAATTACACAAACTTACCCTAACGTTCCCTATTATAGCATAATATTCAATAAATACATTTAATTGCACAAATAACCCCTCATGTTAGTCAAATTTGGTTAAAAATAATCATTGACCATTATTTTTTTTAAAAGCCCCAAATTGCCCCTACACTTTATTACAAAAAAATCTTAATTGCCCTTTATTTAAAATATTATCTAATTTAAATTATTAGAATATAAAAAATAAATACTAAACATAATCCTTTTTAAATAAATAAAAAATAAAAAATAATATATTAAAAACAAAAAAATTTAGGAAAACTTTATTTTGAGAAAATACAATTTAATAATATTTTAAAAACAAAACAAAAAAAAAATGTTATTTTGAGAAAATATAATTTAAAATTATGCAAGTTCAATATAAATAGTGGTAATGTGCTATATCTTTTTGAAATTTAAAACATATTTTTATTTTATTTAAAAAGGATTATATTTAATATTTATTTTTTTTTATTTTTGAATCAAAATATAATGCGTAATTTATATTGAGTCAAATTATTTTGTCTTATAGAGATGAATATTGAACAAATTTTCGGTTCTAATGATTATATTTTTATTTCAAACTTTTGATTATTTTATTTATATTTGTGTTTAAAATACTAAACACAATCCTTTGTAAATAAAAAAAAAAATTCAAAAATAATATAATAAAAAACAAAAAAAAATTCAAAAATATATAGCACATTACCACTATTCATATTGGACTTGCATAATTTTAAAATATATTTTCTCAAAATAACATTTTTTTTGTTTTGTTTTGTTTTTAAAATATTATTAAATTGTATTTTCTCAAAATAAAGTTTTCCTAAATTGTTTTGTTTTTAATATATTATTTTTGAACTTTTTTGATTTAAAAAGGATTATATTTAGTATATATTTTTTATATTCTAATAATTTAAAGTATATAATATTTTAAATAAAGGGCAATTAAGATTTCTTTTGTAATAAAGTGTAGGGGCAATTTGGGGCTTTCAAAAAAAAAATAATGGTCAATGGTTATTTTTAACCATATTTGACTAACATGAGGGGTTGTTTGTGTAATTAAATGTATTTGTTGAATATTATGCTATAATAGGAAACATTAGGGTAAGTTTGTGCAATTTTCCCTTTATTTAACCCGTTTTCATATAAACCCAATTTACTCTAATTTGACGATTTCATACACCATTTCCGAAAAAAAAAAACTTCACTATCTGTACTTAAAAAAATAAAAATAATATTATTTGTCATAATTTTTATTTAACAATTGTTTTTTTCGTATTTGTTAATCAGAAATTGAGATTCTAAGTGTCATTAGTAATGATAAAAAACCAAGAGAAGACATGGAGTTTGAAACACTCAATGATGTTCATAAGATGTACAATGAATATGCTAAAGAAGTTGGATTTAGTGTTCGTAAATCTAAGGGGTCGTTTGTTTTTTTCACTTAAAACTTAATGGGTCTGAATTGAATTCATTAGGTTGTTTTGTTTGTATTTTTTAAGTGGTCAAACGACTTAAAAATATCAAAAAACAACTTAAAATAAAAAGTAAAAATTCCTAACTTTTAACTTAATTTCAAATCATTGGATTACAATTAAAATATTCTTTTCCAAGTCTATCTTGCCAAAGAAGATATATTTCCAAATTTATATTAATTTGATATGGTGTAGAATTTTTTATTTTAACATATTTCTTATTTTAAATTGGTTTTAGAAAAGAACAAAGAAAAAAAAAAAAAAATCCATAATTACTTCTCATACTGAAATTTTTCGGGGATTGAACAATTAAATTTCTCTCCTACCAAATCCCGGTAAGAACTCTTTATTATTATTATTATTATTTTTTATCTAACTATTTATATAGTGCTCAATAAATTTGTCTATCATATTGAGTATATTTCGTGGCTTGAAGATGTTATAGAAAAATTGTATATAAAAAATTCAAGAACCTTATTTTTTTTTTTTGGTTTCCAGTGCAAATGATCCAGGAAACCAAAAAAACAAAAATGGTTTCATGAATTATATACACCGGAAACGTGAACAACATACAAAATTGAACTTGAACTTGAACTTTTTTTTTTTAATCAATAAATTGAACTTACACTTTGCTTGCAGAACATGTAAAATTATATTCTTTGATGAATTATACTTGCTGTAATTTCCTAACAATTTGTATAATCATGTTAGAGATGTACATAAAGAATTGGATGAGCTTGATGTAGAGTTTGTATTAGAGCATTTTTTTTTTTTTAAGAAACAAAGTATGAATCCGGCGTTTATTTTTTTATTTATTTTATTTTATTTTTTTTACAAATTTGAAGTTGATGGTGAGAGTAGACTAAATCAAATTTTTTTGGGCTAATGAGACATCTAGAAAAGCTTATGGATTTTATGGTGATGTAATTTTATTTGATACAACTCACAAAACAAATAAATATGATATGAAATTTGCACCATTTGTGGCGGTCAACAACCATGGTCAAACAACAGTTTTTCCATGTGCATTTCTAACTCAGGAGACTATAGAATCATTTCGATGGTGTTTAGAAGCATTTAAAGAAGCTATGACTGCCAGTCCACCTATAATGATGATTATAGATCAAGATACAGAAATAGCAAATGCCTTATATCAGGTTTATTGATGCAGACCAGAACGGAACTCACACGCGTTCAACACACAAGGTTTTCTAATTTTCTGTAATCCCGCAGTATTGCAGAAAATAAGAGATAGGTTGAGTTTAAACTACTCAAGAAAGTTTTTAATTCATCAAAATCTGAGTTTCGCAAAGCGAATACAACCAAATAAATAGAGGAACAAACCTCGTTGACTCCTAAAACACCTCAACTAAATCGGGAAACAATCCCGGATTATTTGCGAAAATAAAAGCTAAACAAAAAAGGAAAGAAAAACCCTAATTGTCGCGCAAGAAACTTAAAGTGCACGTACGACAATCTAAACGACCTTTTTTGGGTCTCTTCCAGGCCTGGTCATAGGAAAGGTTTCTGTGATAAATTCTAGAGCACGTCTTGGGCTTTCCGAAAACATATTATAATAGTCATTTGGAGCCCGTATGTGAAAGTTATGACCCGTCAAAGTCAGGCTCGTTTTGGGTGCTCTAAGCGACCCAAATATGAACTTGCCAACTGGTCCACATCATCCTCCCCAGGTTGAGAAGAATTCGACCTCGAATTCGGCAGGTCTTCATCCTCTGATGACGAATCCCCGTGGAAAGGAACCAGGTGCTTCACATTAAATACATCCGCCGTGCGAATATGGCTAGGTAGCTTGAGGCGGTAAGCATTTGAATTAATCTTCTCAATAATTTCTACTGGACCAATCTTCCGTGCAGATAGTTTATTGTACTCACCTATAGGAAAGCGATCCTTTGTAAGCACAGCCCAAACAAAGTCACCCACATCAAAATCGACAAGACGCCGTTTCCGATCAGCATCTCGTTTGAATTTGGCGGTAGATTCCAGCAAGTTCTGTCGAGTACGGTTGTGAATGTCTTGCAGCTGGGTGACAAAATCCTCTGCCTTACGATGAACCTTGGCGTTGCAATGAATGTTAATGCAATACTCCCTCTCATTGGGTTACTCCCCCTCAATACATAAACTCCCCAATATGCACATTGCTACTACAATTAGCAACTCCTCTTACCACATCCTACTCCCCCTTTTTGTCATGATATAGGCAAATGAGTAGTCCCCAACTGGGTCACTTTAGCAAAGAGAGATATAAGCATACTAGACATTTGCATAATCATATAAGCCACTTTATGCACTCAATTAATTGGAGAGAAAACAAGGAGATTTATTTTATTGAAAATGTGGAATTAGAAATGCTTTGCATACAAGACATGTTGCATTCAAGTTCAAAATACAATGGTATTTGGCAAAGCAAATGAGAAAGGTTTCCAATAGAATTCAAACCAATTTTACCATTTGTCATGAGAGAAGCAAGAATATAGAGATTTCATTGATTTCAATTTTAATAGCAACTATATCCAACTTTATAAGCAAAACATGGCATGAGCGACTTTGCACCCTATTTGATTTTTCCGGGTATGAAACCAGTATGATAGTAGACATGTTCAACAAATAAAGAAAGATAGACATTTTGATAAACATTTGAGTCTCATCTGCTTTTCACACATTGTTTTGCATTTAAGAAATTGCAATCATCAAATCATGCTTTTTCAATTTAGCATGTCAATTACGAATCATCATGTCATGGAAATAACTATAGGTCATTCAAATCATACTTCCTATGAAAATTTTCTAGTCCAAAAATGCATGTTTGAACATAAATATGACATGGATTGTAATGCTAGCAAGATTCACACTTATTGAGTTAAAAACATATATACATATGTGTAACCAAGCTTACTTCAAGCAATTAATAAAGAAGCATAAGATCTTTCAAATATTTTGCATTCATCAGGTATGCAAAAAGCTCTCTTTGCTTGAGTTCCCCATATGGGGTCAATCACAAAAACTCATCACTCCACAAGACATATCCCAATAGACCTACTAAGAGTTTTAAAACGAGTAGCATCTAAAGGTTTTGTAAACAAGTCCGCTAGTTGATCATTTGTACTTACATGTTCAAGTACTATGCATTTATTCTCAACTAGTTCTCTAATGAAATGATAGCGGATGTCAATATGCTTAGTTCTAGAGTGTTGTACCAGATTCTTAGAAATATTAATAGCACTCATGTTATCACAAAAGAGAGTGAGTGTACCTTGGTTGAATCCGTTGTCTACTAGCATTTGCTTCATCCATAGGAGTTGTGTGCATCCACTCCCTGCGGCTATGTACTCGGCCTCTGCCGTGGACAAGGAAATCGAGTTTTACTTCTTGCAAAACCAATACACCAAATTATTGCCTAGAAAGAAGCAACTGCCCGATGTGCTCTTTCTATCATCCCAATTTCCTGCCCAATCCGCATCACTAAAGCCTACAAGACTAGCATTAGTGTCAAACGAGTACCAAATCCCATAGTTGGAACTCCCATTCACATAGCGAATGATTCTCTTGACGGAAGAGAGATGAGACTCCTTGGGATTGGATTGGTACCTAGCACACACACCCACACTAAAGGATATATCGGGCCTACTTACGATCAAATAGAGCAAGCTTCTTATCATGCCCCGATATAGCGTTTGTTCGACACTTTTACCACTAGCATCCTTGCTAAGTTTCAAAGTGGTACTCATGGGTGTATCACAATGTTTGGTTTTTTCAAGACCAAACTTCTTCATTAGGTTTTTGGCATATTTGACTTGAGATATAAAGATTCCATCATTTAATTGCCTAATTTGCAAACCTAGAAAGTAACTTAGCTTACCAACAAGACTCATCTCAAATTCATGAGACATAACATCAACAAATTGTTGGACCTTGGTGTTGTTGGTGGAGCTAAATACTATATATCATCAACATATATTTGAGCTATAAAAAGCTCATCATTGTCTTTCTTGATGAATAGTGTCTTGTCAACACTACCTCTTGTGTAGTCATTGTTGACAAGGAATTGAGTGAGGCGCTCATACCAAGCCCCCGGTGCTTGCTTCAACCCACAAAGAGCCTTCTTGAGGCGATATACATAGTTGGGGTAGTGTACATCTACAAACCCCTTAGGTTGCTCAACAAACACTTACTCTTGTAAGAAGCTGTAAGTGCCTCACTTTTTAATTGGCTTATTTCGTTGACAAAATCACAATGGGGTTCAATCTTGTAAGGGTAGCTTAGGATTGAAGTTTTTCTCCTCAAATGCTTAAGGACCTCATTGTGGATTTCGAAAGCATCATGAAAGGTATAATCTTGTTCTTGACTCTCTTTGAAGAGATTTAGTTGCACACACACACTCTCTAGCATGCATGTGTGATATTTACTTCTTGGTTTGGTTGTATTTCACATCCTTCACACTTGCACATTCTTTGAATTTGTTTTAGCTAGTTTTTTGTGTGTGCGCTGGTGCCCTGGCGTGGGTTACCAGCGCAGCCTCACCAGCGCAACTCTCCCAGAGAATTGTCGCTGGTCGTGCGCCTGTGGCTTGCGCGGGTGACCAGCACAAGTTGTGCGCTTTGGCTGTGCGCTGGTGACTTGCGCCGGTGACCAGCGCAACTCTCCCAGAGAATTGCCGCTGGTCGTGCGCCTGTGGCGTGCGCTGGTGACCAGCGCACTGTGTGCGCTTGGGCTGTGCGCTGGTGACGTGCGCGGGTGACCAGCGCAACCTCACCAGCGCCAATGACGGAATCTGAAGCGTTTTTTCCAAAACGACCTCACTTTGATTGGATCTCATATATATATATATATCTTGTTTGGCCTTGGCTCGTTTTAGTGAGCAAAAATTACATCTTTTGAGAGCTTCTAAGTGTCTTCAAAGCCAAGGTATCAAGAACACTTTTTTATTACTCCAAACATCAAAACCCATCATTCTTGCATGATTCATTCATCATCTAGTATGTTCTAGTATGATTCTCTTAGGGTTTTCATCTTGCTCACATGACTTGTAGTTAGAACATCTCTTGCATCATGTCACATGTTCTCTCTCTACAAGATTGCTCATTTATTACTTGAATAGGTTCAAGATTGCTTCTTTATGACTTGACTTAGGTTCAAGATTGTGTTATTGTGTTTTGTGAGTTGTATTGTGGTAGTTATTGCATATAGGACTTTGTTTGCCTATTTTGTTATGTTTTATGCATGCCACTTAGTTATATGATATCTAGGAATGTCTAACATGTTCATTCATGCCTAGATAAGCTAAAATGTCTAACCTTGCATTTTAAGCATCTTGAATATTGCACATATTCACACTAGGTTGTTTTATCTCTTCACTTAGAGTCAAGTCTTGTATTTGCCTTGTTGGTAGTTTGCAAGCATGAACTAGGTTCACTTCTAAAGGCCCGTGGGTAGCAAAGACGGATTAGTAATCTTAGGTGTGATGCGGTCAACCTAGATTGTAATCGTATTTGCAAGTAGTGGATTGAGGTTCTAGTGTGGCGCACTTAATAGCCCGTGGTTTTTTCCCCGTGTGGGTTTCCACGTAAAAATCATGTGTTATTTACTTTCTGCATTGTCTTCACATGATTTCATTTGTTGACTAGTTGGGGTAATTTTGTAATCTTGGTTAATCTCGAAAAATTGCTAAAAAGGGATTAAAATCTATTCACCCCCCCTCTAGATTATATTAGGACTCGTTTATATTTATTTTCAGAAGCCATTGAGGAAGGTACTTTTTCATGTCCATTTGGTGCAATTTGAACTTAACGGGCAACGAGAGCAAAAGTCTTCTCAAAGTCGATACCCTCAATTTGAGAGTACCCTTGTGCAACAAGTCTTGCCTTGTTACGCACAATGTTGTCATCATCATCGGATTTGTTCCTAAATATCCAATTTGTGCCTATGACATTAGTGGTCTTAGGCCTAGGAACTAGAGTTCAAACCTTATTCCTTTTGAATTGGTTTAGCTCTTCTTGTATGGCAAGAACCCAAAACTCATCATTTAAAGCTTCATCAATCTTTTTCGGTTCTATTTGAGAGGTGTAGCATGTGAAGCTAATAAGATTAGCTATTTTCCTTTAGTCCTAACACCCTCATTCACATCTCCAATAACATCATCTTTGTTATGGAGTCTTTTAACCCATGGAGCGGGTTCATTAGAGTCCAATAGAGGAATTCTATCAAGAGGTTGTGTGTCATTCTCAACAACATTAGACGTCCCAACATTAGGAGTCACATCAACCTTCTCCAAAGGAGAATCACCACCAAAAATAACCTCCTCCTCATGATTACTAGATTTGAGCCTTGTATCATCAATGGCCACATTAGATGATTCCATGACGGTGTGAGTCTTCAAGTTGAAAACTCTATAAACTCTACTATTTAAGGCATAGCCAAGAAAGATACTCTCATCACTCTTAGCATTGAATTTGCCAAGTTGATCACGGTTATTTAAAATGTAGCATTTACTTCCAAAGGAGTGAAAGTAGTTAACATTTGGCTTTCTACCTTTCCATAACTCATAGGAGGTATTTCTAGTTCTGGGCCTTAGGAAAACTCTATTTCGTATATAGCAAACCGTATTGACGGTTTCGGCCCATAGGTTCTTAGGCACATTGTTGCCAATCAACATAACTCGGGCCTAAAAACATGTTGTCAATTAGTTGTAGTATTTATGAAAGATAGGGGAGCTTTTGCTATGAGAGAATTATGCCTTGAGGGAAAGCAACCTATTTAGGGAGAGCATTGCATTGCACTATTTAATATTGCTTTTCTTTAATGCAAATGCTTTTATATTTGAGATTTCATTTTTGATTACCTCATATACACTTGTCTTGGAAAGTGTAGCTGCTATGTTTTGCGGGGTTTGTTTATTCTATAAGAGATTGAAGACTTGAAGATCTAGACTTTAGGTATCTCTATGTAATATAGAAAAACATTTGCTATCCATTAGCTTTTTATTTATGAGGATTCATTGTGAGTGTAAGTTTTGACACAAAATAGCCAAATGGGGAGATTGTAAGTTTCTCATATTTTGATTGGCTTATTTTGCTGACAAACCATATTGGGATCATTTGTAATGGGTAGCTTAGGTCTCTCACATGATTCTTTATCAACAAACTTTTGAGATCCTAAGAGCTTCAAGAAAGGTAGTTCACTTGTTCTTGACTTCTTGAAGAGATTAGTTGCACACACACACACACACCCACTCTTTCATGCATTTAAATTTGCTTTTGCATTTTGCTCATTCTTCTTTCTGTTGTGGATTCATTTCACAAGCACACTTGCACTTCATTTCTAGCTCTAAGTGTGGTGTAATTCGTTTTCGTTTGTGTGATCGAAAACGTTCACGCGTGCACGATTGCGTACTTCTTTTACGTTATGATCAACAGCTTGAGAAGGCATTTTCTTCTCTTGATTTTTCCATGAAAGATGGAATTCGGCAATTGGTGTTTGGCGATTGGAGACCGCCATTTGGACCACTATTTTCCTCTAGTGGATTCAGTGGTTGGGAACTGCTGATTTGAACCGCCGAATGATTCCAGCGGAATTAGTGGTTCGTGCATTCGGTGGCCACCAACTGCCAATTTGCTCGTTTTCTAGGCATTTTTGGTATTTCATACCAACTCTTTTTTGGATCATTTAAATATATCATCTTATCTCTTTAGCTTTTTAAGAATTGAAAAATACAAACCTTAGAGTGTCTCTTAGAGTTCCACTGAGAGAGAGGTTCCAAGATTTGATTTTTAACTCTCCAAATCCCAAACCCTCATGCATTCAAGCATCATCAAGCTTTAATAAGGCATGGGTCTTCATAGCATCTTGACTTGGTAAGTTAGATTCTTCACTACTCATCATCTAGTGTATTATCTACCAAGATATCTCATTGATTGCATTTATTAATTGCAAAGTTATTGTTTTTATTATATCTTGTAACATGTGTTGATTGGGATTTGTTTGATGACTAGGGTTTAGATTTGCATATCTTTATCTAGTTAGGTCTTTATGAACATTCAAATAGACATATTGATATCTAGGATTGTTTGATTACCATCATAAATCTCTAGATAAGCATTTAGTGTTGCCTAGCATTATTTACATCTTTGAATATTGTTATATATTCCTCTCTCTATTGAGTGTCAAGACTTGTGACTACAAGGTGTAGTGCATAAGCAAGGTCTAGAATCACCATAAAAGGCTTGCGGGTAGTAATGTTGTGTTATGTTCTAAGAATGGTGTGACTAGAGGTCAACCTAGGTTGTAAGCAACATTACATATAGTGGATTTGAGGACTAGATTGGCTAGATGTCTAGCCCGTGAGTTTTTAGCTAGTTGGAGGGTTTTCTCATGTAAATCAATCTATGCGTTTTTATTGTTTTCTGAACTTTAATTTCATTGATTATTTTGTGTGTTGTATTTGATTGTGTGGGGTTATTTTTGTAATCTTGACTAATCCGAAAAATTGGCAACTAATTAGATTAATAACCCATTCACCCCCTCTAGGTTGTATTAGACACTCCTTGTTTATTTTCAATAAATATGGGTCAAATGGATTTGGGTCAAATGGATCCATGATTTAAGTTATGTTTACATGGCAAAATGGTGATGAGCTGTGTTAGGTTTTTGAATCGTGTTGACATAAATTCCATATTAAAACAATGTTTACTTGTATTTATTAGTTGTCTTAGATTGATGATGATTCAAGCTTCAAGGAAGATTTAGCAACTTATCATGCAAGATGGAGTCTTCAAGAAGAATATGCTTCATTTGCTCAACAAAGATATATTTAGACCTCATTGCTCTTACAAGGCTTAGACACACACATACACACATTGCATCTATATGTGTCCTTGCATCATTGTGCTCAATTGGTATAACACATTCACACACTTGATATTGAATGCTCATCCATTTGACTTAAATTGACAAAATTGTGTAATTTGCATGCTCTAGGACTATGTCTAGGAAATGACATTCTTGTGTGTTCATGTGTTTGTTTGTTTGTATTTTTGTGTTATTGGACTTGAATTTGATCTTATATTATTCCTTATTGAGTTTCAGTAGTTTCGGTTATCCATTCATTTGTTTTCAAGTTCCGAGTAGGAAGTTACAAAACTTTCCGTTCACTTACCATGCATTGTCTTTGTCTTTGTCTTTATGTATCGAGTCAAATTAATAACCTTTGGTCAAAGTTTATTTGTTGTCCTTGTGTGTGAGGGAGTCCCGGTTTGTATCCAAAGACGGATTCGAATTTAGAGTTCGGAGACTGAAACACGGTCGAAGAACGTGAGAGGAGCGCGAGGGAGGCGAAGAATGGCCAGGGGCCATTTGCCCCTCTTCCCGTGAAAGGCACGTGAGCGTCTCAGGAAGAGATGTCCTCTGCCCCCGTCAGGCTCACGTGCCTCCATGGGATGGTAGAGGTGGCACCTCTTGATTGGCCACTTAAATACCTCCTTTCCCTCCAATTTCATTCTAAGAAGAAAATTTGAAAAATAGTGTGCAGAATTTTCTCTCCAACTTTCTCATCTTCTAAACATCATAACTTTCTCATTTCTCATTCGATTTGAGTGATTCAAGTTGGAGAATCTTTGTATTGAAGTTCCCTACCTTCTCTAAGTGAGTTTGCAGTCATTTGTTCTAGTTTTGTGGTGGTTCTACACTCAAAACCAACACAGCTCGGGATTCCATAGGTAATGATCTAAGCTTTGTGTTTTGATCTTTTAAGTCTTCAATCACCTTGGGTTTTCTTCTTCTATATGTATGAGTTACTTGGACTAATGCTATTGAGAAAGTAGATCTTCAAATCATAGGCTAATCTTGTCTAATTAGAGACTTGAATGTGAACTAATTTTCTTGAAATCTAGGTTTTCACATGTTTGTTAGTTGTGTTGTGATTAGCTTATTATCTAGGACTATTTGTACTTTATAGCCTTATCATGTGCTAGGATCCATTAGTTGAACAAATCTAGGATTAACATATTTGATTTTGTATTTAAAGCTAATTAGGATTTAATTGATTATTGTGTATATACTTGCTAGAATATTCTTTGATCATATCTTGTGAATCTAGCATGTTTGTGTATGTTTCTAATATTTTGAATATATGCTTCATGTATATGATTTATTGAAGTGTTAGCTTCATGAATGAATCTAGGAATTTCATGTGTTAGGTGTTTCACATGTTCTAGGTTTTTATTCATGTATAGTAACTAGATAATTTTGGTTTATGTTTTCACATGCCTACGTCTAGTTCCTATAGAATGTATTGATCTCATGTTCTATGTTAAGTGCTCGTTTA
Source organism: Acer campestre (assembly GCA_954870605.1). NCBI lineage: Eukaryota > Viridiplantae > Streptophyta > Magnoliopsida > Sapindales > Sapindaceae > Acer > Acer campestre. Next base: position 31,645,220 of record OX940801.1, read on the forward strand.
CATCATTTGCATTCCTTGATCACACTAGGAAGTCCTTGTAAAAGACATGAAGTCTTGGTTAGAACAAGTGGTCTGGATGGTTAAGCAAGGAAGTCTTGGTTAGGACAAGTGGTTCGGATAACCAAGCAAGAAGTCTTGACTAGGATCGGGGAGGTCCGGATAGTTAAGCAAGAAGTCATAGCTAGGATCGGGGAGATCCGGATAGCTATGCAAGGAAGGCTTTCTAGAGGCATGAGTGCCTTGGATAGAAAGTTGGATATGACATTGGTAGGCCTGAGATATTGATTAGACATAAAGTCCAATAGAGAGTGTTACATGGGTTGTTTCACTCTTGAGGAATTTCTAATCTGTCAATGATGTTGAGTAGACATAGACTTAAATAGAGAGTGTTTCACACTTTTGAGGAACTTCTAATATACTAATAGGGTTGGGTAGATATAGAGTCCAATAGGGAGTGTATCATGAGTTGGTTATTTTTGAGGAATTTCTAATCTATCATCCAATTAATATAGTACCCAATGGTATAGTTTCAACATGTGGATGTTTCCTCTTCGAAGGTTTTACCATGTTAAAAAAATCTCGTGTTAATTCTTCCTATCTCTACCTTTTATATTTGTGTATGTGTACGGTTGAATCTTGTTTCATAAAATTCATTTCAAGATGTCTTTGTAAACAAGATTATGTAAAATGTGGGATGTAAGCACTCCATTTGATCAAAGTTGTAAATATCATTCTTTTTGTATATTGACTTATTTGTATATAATCATATCTTGATTAATACTTGTACATATTGAACATAAATATGAATACAAGTATTCTTTGTTTTAAGTTTTATTATGATTCCTTCACTTGCAACTTGTAGACTTGATAGACAATGATTTATTATTGAAAATGCTTTTTTATTGTCTACACGTGTTTTATATTGTTTAAGTATTGTGATTCAAGCTATTTAGAGAGACAAATTTTTTTGTCCTTGTTGGGTTCTTCAATTTTTCTATTCGAATCCAACGGTATAAAGAACATAAAATTCTGGGCAGTATTTTGAAAGTTATGATCAATTATTCAGTCAAAGGTCAGAAGTGACATGAATCCGCGAGTGAGCCGTGTTCATCACTCTTTTTCCTTAAAACTGTATCTTTTGGCAAGGAAATAATTTTTTTCATCTACACTGGGTTTTTCAATTTTTTGATACGAATCCAACGGTATAAATAATGTAAGGTTTATCCTTTATGCAAACATATACAACATGGAATATATGATCAAGATATCATATGGAAACTAGAAATAAACAATATACACACAATGTATGTTTTTCTAGTTTATAATCTAAACAATTGAAAACAAAGAAGATATTATCGAAGATATTTCAACCTTAGAGGAAACTCAATGATGACAGAGAATTCTAGAGAGAGCTTTGGAGAGGGTCTAAGCCTAGCAGCTGGTAATGGAAGATGGAAGGACTTTAGGGATAACTTATTCTTTGTGTTTGTCGATAACTTGAGTGAGGAAGTTGGGGTGTCCAGATTATGGGGGATTTTTAAGTCATTCAGGAAAGTGTGGGACGATTTTCTCTCTTTAAAATCACGAACTCGGAAGAGCCAGTTTGCCTTCATTCATTTTGCGACTTGGGAGGAGGCTAATAAGGTGGTAAAATTGGTAGATGGGATGCATGTGTATGGATGGCCCATTCGATCAAAAGTAGCTTCATATGGGTGGTTTAACAGAAGAGTAATGGGGGCAGCTCAACCAGGGATGCAGAAATAAGGTGCTAGATTGAAAGCGGGAATATGAGCTAGAAGGTTTCGGGATTTTAAAGAAGGAGCAGAGTTTGAAGTAAAGAGTAAGGCGTTCGATGTGCAGAATGGATTTCAGACTAGACGATCTTTTGCAGAGGTGGTAGATGACAAGGTTAGCCAGGGAGGAGTTATTGAAAGGAAGGTAGATACGTTGCAATGGAAGGGTCATAAGGTAGATGGAGAGTGGCTTTCGAGATGCACTGTGGGTGTACTTAAACTGTTTGGGAGCACTAGTAAAGTAAACAGTCGGTTAGATGCCAATGATTTCTTGTTCTCTTCAATTTATTTGGGAGGAAAGAGTATTCTATGGTGTTTCGAATCAGAAGGTGATAGGGATGGATTCATTAACAATTCCTTTTTCTGAAATGATTGTTTTTTATCTATGTTGAAGTGATCTGTTTCCTAGACTAACAATGTTAGATTGGCGTGGGTTAATTGTTGGGGAGTCCCTCTTAATTATTGGTGTTCTTCCTTCTTCAATAGCCTTGATTGGAGGTTTGGAGAGCCTCTTCTTATCGAAGATGACACCATTAATAGAAGAAGGTTGGACAGAGGACGAATTCTCATGAAACCTCCATTAGACAAGCCAATCCCACACCAGATTAAGGTAGAGACCAATGGCATGGTATTTTATGTGAAAATAGTCGAAGATTTGAGTCCGATCGATTCATCTTGGTTTGATTTCATCCTAGGTTTAAGGAGTATGAATCTTCAATCTAATTTGAATTCATTACTCAATATGGAAGGTTTTGATTTTGGCTCAGGAAAAGATGAAGAGGAAGTCTCCTCTTTTTACGAGATTCAAAATTCAGGAGACTTGAAAAGACAAGGAAATGGTAGCCAATTGGATGGGGGAAAGAAGATGGAAAGGATGATTTCAGGTCAGCAGATTGGTCGACAAAAGTGGGAGAACTGTGAGGTAGGGATCTCGAAACCTGCCAAATAGACTATTGCTCAGAACCCTTGTGATCTAACAAGTAAGGTTGATAAAGGTAAAAATGTGTGGTTCAAGAAACGTAAGGTAAAGGCTAGGGTTGTTTTCGATAGGATAACAGAAATAGACTTGGAAAAGAGGGGATGGGTGGTGATAAAAAATAAGACATCAAAAAGTTTCCATTCAACATCATCTGATGATGATTCAATTATAGGGCCTATATGGAAGGGAGAATGGTCTAGAATAAAATATTCAGTGGCACTCGGTTGGGCCTCAAAGCCTATCTTTGGATCAGTTGAAGCTTTTGGTCCTTTCTAGCTATTTTTCAGAAGGCCCAAAGGATAGGAGGGTGAAAGAGAACCGGGGCTCTAAGAAAGCTGACTTCCACTCGAATAACATAATATCTAATTCAGGCCCAAGTAGTGATGAAGAGTTGGCGAATGAAGGGGGTCTAGGAAATCGGTTGTTAGAAGAAGGTGAGGGTGGTTAGGTGGTTGTCAAATCTAGGAACAACTGTAGCAAAGAGGTATTAGGTGAAATGGATGAAGAGGCATTAAGCAAATGTAACCCTGGAGAGGAGGAGGTAGAACTGAACAATAACAGGGGAGTTGGACTTGATGTAGGGCTTTTTCTTGTAGTGGGAGAGAATGAGCCTGAGGTAGGCGAAATTGATGAAAAGGTGCTAAGTGATTCTACCCCTAGAGAGAATGAGATGGCACTGAACAATAACAAGGGAGTTGGAATTGATGAAGGCCTTTTTTCTGGCATTAGGAGAGAATGAGGCTGAGTAGATTGGTGAGATTGACCTAAGTGCGGATTTGTCAACTCCCTGACCAAAGAAAAAGAATTCAAAAGATTTTGGTACTTTGTCCAAACTTTATGGTGTGATAACTAGAAGGGATAGAAGAAGAGAACCGATAGCAATAAGCGAAAATTGGGGGGGGGGGGGGGGGGGGGGGGGGTGGGGGGGGAGGGGGGGGAAGGGGGTGGGAAGTGAATAAGCCCGAATAGTAGTGGAATTTAGAGGTTGAGATTACAAAAGTTGTTAAGAATGGAGTAGAATTGGGCGTCAATTTTAATTCTAAGGCGCATCCGTTGTTAAGCAAAGGAGATTGGAACCTTGAAGAGGAGATTTCTAAGGTGATCGAAACGAGTAAGGCTTTGGGTTTTGACTTTAATAGGGCAGAAGCAGAGCAGCTAGCCAGAAAAGGAGCTAGAAGATGAGGTTAGATTCGCTAAAGCTTAAAAATAGTGCTATCAGTTTTCCAAGTGTGGGTTTCTTTGCTTTTCAATGATAATTTTGTCTTAGAATGATAGAGATTTAGGGAGAGGGGAAAAGAAAAGGGATGTGAGAGATTTGGTGATGTTGCATAAGCCCTCAATGCTTTTTTTTTTTTTTTTCAAGAATCCAAGCTTAATACTTTTGATAGCAGAACTATTGCTTCTCTTGGTGGTTCATTCCTTACAAAAGGAGCAGGGGTGGAATCGGTTTATTCGACTGGTGGTATTATTACCTTGTGGAATGAGGATTTCTTTAAATCCCATTCTTGCATTTCTAACGATAGGTGCATTATTATGGCGGGTTAGCTAGTTAAGGTGAAGAAAGAGGTTGTGCTTTACAATGTTTATGAGTCGAATAATGAGAACAAAAGGAAATCTTTGTTGAATTTTCTAGAGCTATCTCAAGGTTCCCTTCCATTGCCGTGGTGTATTGGATGGGATTTCAATACGATCCTAGACCCGAATGAAAGGAAAGGTGGGATTTATAACATGAATTCTATTAGAAGCTTCAATAACTTCATTTTGAGGGCAAAGGTGATAGACTTACCAATTCAAGGTTCGGTCTTCACTTGATCTAAATGGAGGGAAAAGGCGTCGTCGGTGAGGCTTGATCGCTTCCTCATGTCTCCCATTATTCTCTCTTGGTTTCCAAAGTTTATCCAAAGAAGCTTACCCTTTAGTTTATCAGATCATTGTGCGATCTCGTTAGGCGAACCCCGTGTTGATTGGGGTCCTTGTCCTTTTAGATTCTATAACAAGTGGTTGGAGGATATAGATATGATGGATAAGGCTATAGAAGGGTGGAAAGAGTGCAAGATTTTAGGTTCTCAAGGTTTCAAGTTGTTTTCTAAGGTTAAGGCTGTTAAAAAAAGGTTGAAGGCTTGGCAGGTTGTTAAGAGAAAGAACGAGAAGCCTTTTAAAGCTCTAGAAGACAAGTTAGCAAGGGTGGAGGCCAAAGTTAAGGTAGAAGGGTGGTCGAATTCGCTAAGAGAGGACCATTTGAAGATTAATTCGAAAATGTGGAGTTGGCTCCATAGTGAGGAGATTCAATGGCGTCAGAAATCTCGTATAAAGTGGTTGTTGGAGAGAGACAAGAACTAGAGATCTTTTTTACTGTGTTGCCAACTCTAGAAGACATATGAACTTCATAGGGGATATTTATTTTGAGGGAGTAAAGGTTTCAGATCCAGTGGATGTTAGGAAAGAAGTGTTGAACCATTTCAAATCTCATTAAAAGAGAGGTTTGAGGCCAAGACTGACAATCCAAGGTCTTGAGTTGAACCGAATTTATCATTCCAAAGTAGCAGAGCTTGAGGAAGAGTTTAGTCAAGAGGAGGTTTGGGAAGCGCTTTCTAGTTGTGATGGAAATAATGCACCAGTTCCGAATGGTCTAGACCTCAACTTTATTAAGAATAATTGGGATGTGATACAAGATGATTTCTTGAGTTTTATGAAGGAATTTCATAGAGATGGTAAGATGGTGAAAGACTTAAATAGAATCTTTATTACGCTTATCCAAAGGTTGGCAAACCGGAATGTATGGCTGACTTTAGACCTGTTAGCTTGGTCGGTTCATTGTATAAAGTGCTTTTGAAGGTTTTAGCGAATTGTCTCAAGAAAGTTATGAACTCGATCATCGGAGAAATGTAAATGGATTTTGTCAAACATAGACAAATCATTGATAGCTTTGTGGTGGAAGATGAGATAATTCATAAATGGAAGAGAGAATCGGAAGGAGATATTGTAGTCAAGTTGGATTTTGAAAAGGGTATAACAGCGTGGATCATAAGTTCTTGATTTTTATCTGGGATAGAATGGGTTTCAGAAGCAAATGGAGAAATTGGATACACCATTGTATTTCGCCTCCGAAGCTCTCGATTCTCATTAATGGTAGCCTAACGGAAGAGATCGAAATCGAAAGAGGCCTTCGTCAGGGAGACCCTTTATCCTTTTTTTTGTTCAATATTGTGATTGAGGCACTTAATTGCTTGTTTAAAAGGGCAGCAACTTTGAATTTGGTGGCTGGGGCAGTTTTTGGGCAAAGTGCGGTTCACGTGTCTCATCTTCAATTTGCGGATGACACGATTCTTTTTATTCAACCAAAGTTGAATTTTCTTTTGAACTCTAGGAGAATTCTTAGGTGTTTCGAGATGGTTTCTGGGTTAAGGATCAGCTTTCATAAATCTTGTCTAGTGAAAGTTGGTAAGAGGAATAATATGAGTGAGGTTTGGGCGGAAGCATTCAGATGTAAACAGGCTTCTCTCCCTATTACATATCTGGGCCTACCTCTTGGGGCCAATCTTGGCGCAGAACAGAAGCAAATGATTTACCAGCGTATAGGTGGCATTTGGTTAAATGGCGGAATGGTAATCAGAATGGTAATCAGAATGAGAATGAGAATGGAATGGAATGGAAAGCTGATTTATTTGTTTGGTTGGGACTTTAGAATTAGCATTTGAATCAGTATTATTTTGTTTGGTTAACAACTGAATGGAATGGAATTAACTGTATTTTGACCAAAATACCCCTAATTATAAAACATTCATAATAACATGATATATTAGAGATAATAATAATAATAATATATATAATATAATATAATATAATATAATATAATATATATTATATTACATTAAATAATATATAATTAAATATATAATATATACTTTTATATTTTATTATTATTATCCAAAATATATATTATATATTATATATTATTATATTATTATAATTTATATTATATTATATATATTTATATATCATTATATATATTATAATAATATTATATATAATAATAATATATATAATATAAATAATAATATAATATATATTATATATATAATAATATATAAATATATTATATTATATATATTATATATTATATATAATTTATATATTATTAATATAATATATAATGATAATATATTATTTTTGGAAAGAAGGGTATTTTTGGAATATAGTTTGTGCATATAAGGGCATTTATGGAATAAATTTTTTGCATTGGAATGGAATGGGCATTCCATTGGTTTTTGGATGGAATGCCCATTCCATTGAATTTTAACCAACCAAACATATGGAATGGATTCCATTCCATTCCATTCCAGCCAATTCCAGCCAACCAAACGCCACCTAAGTTCTCACAATCTGGAATCTACCAGTAAATTCAATTGAAACCAAAATAATAATATTATTGAATAATTCGAAACTGATAACAAAGAGCCTTAAATAGACTCGGGAAACCTTAAAATAAGCAAAAAGACTAAAATATCCTCAAACTAAACCAAAATGGAAAACAAATAAAAACACTAAAAACTTCGGTTGCCCGACAACCTAACTTAAACAGCTCCGTTGAGGATGTAAATGACGTCAACCAGGGTTACCCCAGTTGCCTTGCTGTAGAGCTCTGAAAACCCTTTTCGAAAACATATTATAATAGGAAATTTGACAACTGAGCTAAAAGTTATGCCCGTTTCTTCGGAGCACCCTTTTTGGACAGTTTTTTGTCCATCTCTTCTTCAAAATCCAACGCCAATTGTCCTACATCAAATCCCAACAGGAAGACGTTTTGGAACCCGATCATTCAGATAATTGAGCACCGTCTAGCGCTTTGGAAGAGAAAATTTCTCTCTAAATGTGGGAGGTTAGTGTTGATAAAATCTCTGCTATCTAGTGTCCTAACGTACTTCCTTTAGGTGTTTAAGATTCCTTTAGGAGTGGTTAACAAAATTGAGAAACTTCAAAGGAATTTCTTTTGGGGGCGACAGATTAGAAAAGAGGAACATTCACTTCATAGATTGGAATTCACTTTGTAAAAGTAAAAAAGCCAGAGGCCTTGGAAACAGTTAGTGTCACAGTATATAGCTGCGTCATAGCTGCCGATGCTGGTAACCGAAACCTTCATGTTCATCAAGATTTAACAGAACTCAAAATAAATTCTTAAAATGAAAAAAACAAAAATAAATAAATTGAATTTGCTAGAGTGAATTTTGTGTTTTGGAAAATATATCTGAATGATGATATGCATGTTGTTGGAGTAGAGATAATTTGGAGTGGTATTATAATAGATCTGTAGATACTGAATGAATGCTATTTCGTGTCCACTCTTTTCATCCATGAAAAAACACAACACTTCTCGAATTGAATCCGTGTTGTTTGCAAACATATCACAGTCTAAGTTCAGGATGATCGATCCAATATTGCTGATCTCCGATGATACTCTTATCTACATATTACGTATATATGATTAATATTTACGAGTCGTGCTATGGTACTGCTACCACACGAGTTAAAATATACCCACATAAACAAAAATATTTGTTAATTGTTACCAGTGAGTTCATGGCTCCGGCTTTGAAATTATGAGACCATCCTGGCCTCTTCTCTCTTGCCATGTATACCAATGTTGGCAGTTGAAATCCTTCTTTCTCCGCAGCATTTGTGCCTCTTCCATCAATTATAATCTAAAACAAATGAAATATTAAATAATAAATATATGTTCTACAATTTGTACAGGTTAATATTTCAAGGTAAATTAAAATTATAGTTATATATACCTGCACAATTTACTGATGATTCTGCTTTGTCACTTCATCATTCCATTCTGAAAATCCTTCGTGTTCATCTCTTATTTCTTTGGAAATGCTTCCCTATGTAATGGCTGATTTGATCCGAGTTTTCATATCCTCGTATTTTTTTCTACATGTTTGCACAACCAAATTGGCTTAAAGTACACTTAAAACATTGCAAATATTAAATAAATGTGCTGATCATGTAAAAACTCAGAAAACGAAATCACAATTATAGCTAGTTCTTCCTTGGAAAATAAATAGTACTGACCTTAATATCTAACAATTCTTGAGAGAGATTAGCATTGCCATTGATCACTTGAGCAAAATAGGCTTCAGGATTTCTTGGCTCAACAATGAACTTCTTGCAGAAGGGAAGCCAATACTAAGAAAAATTTGAAGCCTCAAGGAGAGCATAAAAGGTGAATTGGGATCCACCATCATCAGAGAGATAAACACTCAGTTTATCAGGTGGATAATTGAAGGACATGGCAGATAAAACAGTGTTTCATAGGGTTTTTTTTTTTTTTTTTCTTCTTCTTCTTTTTCTTTTTCTTTTTCTTTTAACTATTAATCAGAGATTGATAGAGAAAGTATGGAGATAAGATTTTATTTTTGAAAAATGGAGAGAGAGTAATTAGGAGAGAGTGTTTAATACGGTAATAATAGATTTAGAAGAGAGAGTTTAATGCGTAATATTTAATCTAATGATTTATGAGAAAGAATTTCTTTTTATAATAATTTAATTAGTTTGAAGTGCCTTTAAATTTTTTTTGTCTTAATTTTAATTCTGGTTAAAATTGTCATTAATAAAAAAAAATAGAGTGTAAATAAATAATTTATGGATTGTAAGAAGAAGCTCTTTTCATTAATAATGGCTCTAAAATTTATTTCAAAAAAGTAAATAATGGACAATTGTTAAAAAGAGAAGAGAGAGTAGCTTGAGAGAGTGAGTTGAGAGAGTGATTCTCGTTGTTTTCCAATTTCCAGTACGTAGAGCAAAACAAAAATTAGTATTGTGGTGATTGGTGAACAGAGAAAAATCAAAAATGGTGAACTACAAGTACATGCTTATGATCTGCGCCGATCTCGAGAATCTCACCAGCCCCGAACCGCACGGTGGCTTAGACGATCCTAACTTCTCCTACTTCTTCAAGGTCTCTCTCTCTTTCCTTCTCTTTTCAGCCTTTTACTGGATTCTTCTTTTATTTGCTTCATATATCGATGAAATGATGCTTTTGTTTTATGTTCTAGTTTTGTCTACGATTGCTTTAATCGTCGTTAGGGTTTCTACTTGTATATTTTTACTTCAGATCTAATGTTGAATGTAGATTGTTGCTTAGAACAGTGCTTAGTTTGATCTTTCTTACGATAATGTTTGCCAACTAAGTATACATTACAGAGTATTCGAAGCTGAGAACAATTAACAGTTTGTTCTATGTTTGAGTTATTATTATAATTTAAGGAATAATTATAGTTGAATGATGATCGATAACCATTTGTGATTATTCATTGCCCTGCTCTGAAAAAGTTACTCCACTAATTTTTTATTAAATTGAAGCAAGGCTGAAGCAATACTCCTGACTTTTTCTTCCTTATTAGGGTTTTCTCTGCATTCACTACACTCTCCACAGCAAACACTCTCTTGCAATGCTCCCACGACTCCCCGTTTAAGCAAAACCTTAACATTCTCCAGATTTGGACTCAAAACTTGATTTTCTTCACAACCCAGTTCCTCATTGGCTCTGTTTAGCGGTTTTTAGCGGGTTACAGCTTCAACTGTGTTGTTCTTCCACAACCCGGAACCGAAAACTCTTGGGTAGTGATTGATTTTTGATGAAATTTTGATTGGAAAGTTCGAACATCGGGCCCAGTGAATGAAATACGAGGATTTGATGCCTGGAACGAACTTGGGTGGATTGAAAATCGATGAATCAAGCGCTAAATCCATCAAAATATAACAAAAACTAGAATTGAAAAGTGGTGGGAACATGGAGTGGATTTGAGAGATTGTTGAGGGTTAGAAGAGGGAGAGGAAGAGAGTGGATCAGAGTTGAGTTGGAGGTGTGCTCCTCCTCATCAAAACAAGTTTGTATTTTTTTTTGTTGGTGGCTTGGTTGGTGCAGCAGAGAAGGGCTTTGCAGTTTTTTGCAGCGCAGCAGCAACAAGTGGGATCGAAAACAAAAGGACTCTAAATGCCCTTGGTAATTTTTCTAATGTATTACAATTGTATCCCAACTGGTTTTTAGTTTTGTATATTTTTTTAGGTCAACTCGTAGAATTTTTTTTAAAAAAAATTGATTTTCATGTTTAAAATAAATTTTATATAAATTTTGTAGTGCATAAGTTTATATGTTCATGTGACATGACTACATCCGAGCTCAATTGATTTTTCTTTTAATTTTATAAAGTTATGCTTCTTTTGAAAAATGAAATACTTCGGATTTAACAAATGAGATGAATTGTCCATGAAACTATATCTAAATCAATTGACCTCAACAAAATCTCAAAAGTTGTAAACAAACAGTTCGACAAAACGTTTGGTATATCAAATGAATACACATTTTGCAATAATCATGTTACGTACATAAAAAAAATATACACATTATGATTGTGTTGAACGAATATGTAGCTTTCAAAGTCGTGTTATCTCAACTCATAAATAGAAAGTAAAATGTCATATCATTCCGTGGTGAAAATCACTTCATATCCATCAACTCCAACTCACAACAAAGGGTTCAAAAATTAAATAGCACTTTTTGAGGGAGGGTTTGTGCAAATAGCACCACATTAATAAGTCATGTTTTAATAGCACCAAAATAGGTGATGAGACCAAAATACCCCCACTTACTCTTTTCCTTTTTATTTTTTTTCTCGAAAATTCGAGACTTATTTATGATTTTTTCGAGACTTATTCATGCGTTTTTCGAGACTTATTCCTGCGTTTCGAGACTTATTCTGTCGACCTCCATTAATGGCGACAGTGACGATCCGACGACGGCGCTAATCGACTCCGGAGATAGTTGGATCTGGAAGATTGAATGATGCCGAGTTCGTTGGCGCTATCAGTTTCATCAGATTCATGACGGATCGTCATAAATCGGACGATGAAGATTCGCGATGGTTTGGGTTTTGCTTCGTTTCTCTCTCTACACAACTCGAAAATGAAAACGAACACTTTGGTTACAATGATTGGCACTCGACGAACGTTTTCCCGGTGGTTTTACCAGTCAACTCGTTGATTGGCGATGACACCTCCATTGAAGCTCCATCAATGGAGGTTTGGGAAAAAGGAAGAAGAAGGTGAAGGACACCCAAGAGAAAAGAAAAGAAGCTGGGGGGTATTTTTGTCCAAATTCCATTTTTGATGCTAATAAAACATGAGTTAGTAATATGGTGATAGTTGCACAACTTCAAATTTCAAAAGTGCTATTTTGCCCCATTTCCTCCACAACAAATCGGATGAATAGCATATATTTGTTCAAGGCCGCCTGCCTCTCAGAGGCATTATTTTTTGCCACGGGCGATTTTAATTTCTTTTTTATCAAGGAACACGCGACATCCTATTTATGAAGATTTCTCCCAATAGTGTGACATACATATTCAACTCTTTCTAGAGTAAGAATGGGAAACTTCAAGTCTTCAACCACAAAACCAAAAGAAAACATTAGTACAAGTGAAATTTATGGGGTTCAATTTATCATACTTTCCCATCACTTGTCAAGTACCTAGTTGTGACTTATGTCATTGAATTTGTAAAATCATTAGAAGGATCTTACAACGTTAGAAGTAAACCAGTTTGAGTGGTTGTATAACTTGAAGAGGTAATGATGTGTTAAGGTTGACAAGAAAGAGCCTTTTGGTGGCTGAGCAGCAGGCTGTGACATATATTATAAAAAGGTAGCTAAATACAAATTTGGTTGCTTCTTGCACTCACAGAGATATCTTAATTTACAGATCAAAACAAAAGGTTTTTTTCTTTTTACATTGTTTGTCTACTGATAAGTTTGCAAATTCTCAACATTCTGACAAAGTTCACATATATTCTATAATTCCATAATCAAAATCAACAACACACTGTTGATTATCTGAGATTAAAAAGAATCTCATATTAGGTGGTGGAACTGGAAGTGGTCCTTGAAGCAAGTTGGAATGAAGATCAAGATAGTTAAGTCTCTACCATGGGAATTCAGCCACGGATTTTGTTGTCAGATAGGTCGAGCAGAACTTGTTGGTTTAGAGTTCTTAATTAAGAAATCTGGGAATTCACTTATGTTGCAAGATGACCTCAAGGAATAAGCATTGGGAAATGAAGAGTTAAGTTTGATTGCAGTGCTCACTGATAGACTGCTATGAGAAATATTTAGCCTTTCAAGTTTTTTGAGGGTTGCAAACATGTTAAGCTCCACAATTCCAGTTAAATTATTTGAAGAAAGTGTGAGATTAGTCAGATTCACAAGTTCAAAGATAAATCTTGGAATTGAGCCCTGTAACCTATTATTACTCAATTCAATGCTTTGCAACGAATTACTCTGAAATTCATCAATATGGCAGTTATTGCTGAGGTCCATGGACTCCAACAATGGTAGACTGAATAGGCTAGATGTCACTGTCCCATTGAGCGAGTAATCGTTTTATAAATAGATGGAACCTAAAAGCTGAAGCCTACTTACACCAGAAGAAATTGGACCGGTTAGTTGATTCCTAGAGAAGTCTAAGCCATGGAGTCTTGTCAAGTTGACGAAAATATATGGAATTTCACCGGTTAAACTATGGTGTGAAAGATCTAAATTTTGAAGGGTTTTAAGATTTAAAAGAAATGGTGGGATGTGACCGCTAAAACCGTTAGATGAGAGGTCCGAACGAGTGAGTTGTGTAAGGTTACCAAGTGATGTAGGAACTGGCCTGATGAAATTGCAATCACAAAGATTCAAATGTCTCAAGGACTTGGCATCGAGATTGCCAATTGATTCAGGAAGCTCTCCCCACTACAAGAATTTTACAACATCAAATTTCCAGCGTTTTTTAACAAATTATTTAATTGATACCAATTGGACCGTTTTCTATAGTAAAAGCTGTAATTGATAAAAAATTGTTATTTTTAACAGCATTTATTAAATGACAATATAACTAAATTAAAGTATTTGTCTTTTTAAAACTTTCATTCCAGTGTGGTAGTGCGCGTAGTGCTCTGATTGTACTTAATATTTTTTAGGGGGAAATCCATTTTAGTCCCTCTAGTTTGACCTATTACACAAACTGGTCCCCAGGTTTTCAGTATTATCCCGTTAAATCCTTCTATTTACATTTCTGTTTGAAAAGTGGAATCTGACAGGGTCAGAGGGTCAAATGACCCAACTGCCACCTTATAACTGTTAAAATAAATTGAAAGACCAAAATGACCCTCTATAATTAAATTAAATAATAAAAATTAAAAACAATTTAAATAATCATGAGTCTCCTGAATGGAGTGGGACATGAATATGATTCGGTTGTAACTTTAGTTTCCTCTCAACAAAGCACAATGCCTTTTGAAGATGCAAATTTTTTTTTCCAATGCATGAACAACACATTGAACACCTAAATGTTTCTACTCATATGAGTGTATCAGATTCGTTAGCTCATTTCGCTTCAAACAACTCCAATTTTAACCACAGAGATGGTGGTAGGAACAATTCTAGTGGTTTTTACAGAGGAGGAAATCGAGGCAGAAATACAGGTGGTAGGTATGGTGGTAGATCAAATCAAAGGATCCATTGCTAATTATGCTCAAAACCTGGTCATAGGGCCTAGCAATGTTACAAACGTTTTAACTAGCAGTTTCAAGGTGGCCTTACTCAAGGAAATCGGGCAGGTCAAAACTCTCAGCACAACTAAACAAGTCAGGCATTCATGACTTAGCACCAGCACTTGAATCACAACTACTATAAACAAGGAAGTGTTTCTAACTCCTATAATTCTTAAAATATGTTTCAAGAAAACTCAAAAATGACACAGCGAAAGGTTTGCCTTGTGTTGGGACGGTACACAAGTTTTGGTACTCAGTTCCAAGCGGTTTGTTTTCCAGTAAGGTACTCAATCAAGCCGTTCAAGTAAGCGGATCGTAGAAAAACCACTTCTCTTATGTGTCCTCCTTCTCATGGGAATAGGCACCAATCTTAGGGAAAACGGTAGGGGTTTCGGCTCTTGGAAACTCGTACACTACTTCTGCATTTCCTGAGAAGTCTTGGAATTGGATATGCTCTTATCTTAGTAGTTAGCATAAACCAGTCAACATGGAGAAGGACAGTCGATAGAAGCAACCATCCAAGGAACCTTCCATCACAGTTGGTGTCCCATATTCGAATGAAAAACTATATGTTTAACACAGGCAAGTCGTGGATTTGATCCAGACCTTTGCAAGAGGATTCCCCCTTTAGTAACACCACCTGTGAAGAGTCAGATTCCGAACCAGTGGGAATCTGGATCATCAGAAGGTAGCCTATTTTGCAACCCCTGAAACTGTTGCAGACCAAGCTTGTTATGTTGATTCTGGAGCTACCAACCATGTCACTTTAAATCTTGGCAATCTCTCAATCAGATCAGACTACATAGGTAATGACAAACTCTCTATTGGAAATGGAGCTAAATTAGCCATTACACATGTTGGTAATACTAAATTTAAATCACATTGTTCTTCTTACACTAATCTGCATCTTAGCCAAGTTCTTTGTGTTCCTGCCATAACAAAGAATTTATTTAGCATTTCTAAATTCACAAAAAATAACAATGCAGTCGCTGAATTTTCTTGCCATGGTTATGTTATTAAGGATCGGAGAACCAAGAAGGTTCTACTTCAAGGCTAACTTAGGAATGGCTTATATGAAATAAAGTTGGTTGAAGTAACTCCTCAAAGTCTCAATTTTTTGAAGTCGGTTTCATGTGCAACTTCAAGATTAAATAGTGATACTGATGTACATAGAAATAAGCCTTTGAATTTTGCAAATAAAGCTAGTGCAAATATGTTGCCTAGCAGAACAAATGTGATTCAGTTTAATGTTCTTGTTGCTTCTAGAACAAAATTTTCTCTTTGGCATGCAAAGATGGGTCATCCAGCACCCTTGGTGTTATAAAAAATATTAAAGACAATGCATTTTCCTTTCAATGTTCATTGTGCACAATTTTGTGACTCATGTAAACTAGGAAAGATGCACAAACTTCCCTTTCAAAGAGCTGAAATCACTGCAAAGGCTCCTTTAGAGCTCATATATAGTGGTGTTTAGGGTCCAGCCCCAATGTTGTCCTGTGAAGGCTACAAGTATTACATTGCATTTGTAGATGCATTTACACGTTTCACTTGGATTTTTCCTCTCAAGTTAAAGTCAGATGCCTTCCATGTGTTTGTCAAGTTCAAGAAATGTGTTGAACTATAATTTGACAATAAAATAAAATGCTTTCAAGCTGATATGGGTGATAAGTATAAACCATTTATTCCCTATCTATCTGAATGGGTCAAATTGTCAGATTTTCTTGTCCTTATACACACCAATAAAATGGGGTCCCTGAAAGAAAACATAGGAACATAGTTGAAATGGGATTGAGATTACTTGCACACGTTCATTTACCCTTAAAATTTTGGTTTGATGACTTTTCCACAACTGTAGTTCTCATAAACAATCTCCATGTAGCTCTCTTACACTTCATTTCACCTTTTGAAAAGCTTTACAAGAGGAAACCGAATTACAATTTCTTCAAAGTATTTGGTTGCTCATATTTTCCCTACCTTAGAGACTACTCCAAACACAAACTAGATTTCCATTCTAGTAAGTGCATTTTCCTTGGGTATAGTATGTACCATAAATGATATAGATGTCTTCACTCTTCTAGAAATATTTTTGTGTCAAGATGTGCTCTTTAATGAATTGGAGTTTCCTTATAAAGCCTTATTTTACTCAGTTTCCTCTATTGGACTGTCACATGCTGGTCTAGACACTCAGGTCCCTGTCTAACCTTTTTCAAAGCTTTGAAAATGGTCAAAAATTAAGAACTTCTCACTAGTTGTGTGCTCCTAGGATGGTTGAAAGGTGTTTTTATGAACCTTTGGGGCCTGTTAGAATTCAGCAACCTGAAAGTAATCCAAGACAAGGTCAAAATTCTCCATTGCCTACAACTAATTGTTTTGATGCACCTTCTCCACTAGCTGTAGCTATATCACCACCTGTTCATAATCATGCTACACATGTTCATCATATGATTACTAGAGGTAAGACTGGTTCTCTAAGACCTAAAGCCTTCTTATCAAAAAATGATTTTCCTTCTAGCTTTTTATCAGAGGTTGAACCTACATCAGTCAAAGTAGATTCGAGGTGGCTTACAGCCATGAAGTCTGAATTTCAGGCCTTACAAGACAACAACACGTGGTCCTTAATCCCCGCTTCTGCTGACATGAATATAGTTGGGTGTAAGTGGATTTTTAAAACTAAATTCAATCCTGATGGCTCGGTATTAAAGCACAAGGCAAGGCTTGTTGCCAAAGGCTTCCATCAGACAACTGGTCTAGACTACTTTGACACCTATAATCCAGTTGTGAAGCCTTCCACCATTCATGTTCTTTTTGCCTTGGTTGCCATTTCAACTGGGATGTACAACAAGTTGACATCAACAACGCATTTCTAAATGGTGACTCGCAAGAGCAAGTATTCATACAGCAGCTTGATGGTTTTATGGACAAGAGATTTCCCACTCATGTTTGCAAGCTTTAAAAAGCCTTATATGACCTCAAGCAAGCTCCTAGATCTTGGTTCACAAAGCTTCGATAAGCTTTTCTACAATGGGGTTTCAAAGGATCTACATCTAATAGTTCTTTATTCATTAAGCATCAAGGTTCAGATATTTTGTTCTTACTGGTATATGTGGATGACATATTAATATCAGGTAACAACTCTTCTCTTATTCACATCACCATCTCTCATCTCAATAACACTTTTGCTCTAAAAACTCTTGGATCAGTCAATTACTTTTTTGGTTTTGAGGCATTTCGAGACTCAAGTGGACTCTATTTAACTCAGTCCAAGTATACCATGGATTTTCTCAAAAAATCGAACATGTTTGACTCAAAGCCATGTTCTACTCCTATTAGTGCTAGTTCAAAACTTATGAGAAATGATGGAGCTTCACTTCAGAATCCTACAGTGTATAGAAGTATAATAAGAGGGCTTCAATATCTGTGCTACACAAGACCTGACATATCATTCACAGTTAATAAGCTCAGCTAATTTCTTGTCTCTCTAACATAAGTTCACTGGCAGGCTTGTAAAAGGGTGTTAAGGTAATTGCGTGGGACTATCCACAAAGGCCTCTAGTTCAAGCCATCTTCTTCTCTAACCTTGGATGCTTTTGCTGATGCTGACTGGGGAAGCTGTCTTGATGACAGGCATTCCACTAGTGGGAATTGTGTGTTTCTAGGTGGAAACTTGATAGCTTGAAGTTCATGGAAGCAACAAGTTATTGCTAGATCTAGCATAGAGGCCGTATATAGGTCTATGGCACAAATCACAGCTGAGCTTCTGTGGCTACAGTCCTTATTTCAAGAGCTTTACATAAAAATTCCCTTTCCTACAGTGATTTGGTGTGATAATATAAGAGCTAACTCTCTTGCTCTCAATCCTGTATTCCATTCAAGGACTAAGCACATTGATATTGATACACACTTCATCAGAGATAAGGTTGTTGCAGGTGTAGTTAAACCTCGCTATGTGCCAACAGACTCTCAAGTTGCTGATGTTCTCACCAAGGCACTATTGGTTGACAAGTTCAATTTCTTCTGCTCCAAACTGAATTTGGTTGATTCACCACAATTCAGTTTGAGGGGGAATGTTAGAGTTATGAATAGTAGCTCACAACCATACACTAGGCTTGTATTTTATGCATTAGAAAACAGAGATGATCAAGCTGATCATCAGAGTCGAAGGTGCTTGAGCAAGCTTAACAGAAAGGAAGTTAGTACTGGAAGTTAGTTAGAGCAATGCTGAGGTGTCAGCATCAGGTTAATTTACATTCCTAATTATTAGGAAGGCTGTTAGAAAGTTGTTAGGGCTGTAATATAAATATAGTCATCAAGTGTAGATGCAATTTACTTTTTCTTTATCAGAATGTATATACATTTTCTGTAATTCTCTCAAATGAGTATTGAATACTAAAACTCCATTAATACATCAATGGCGTCAAAATCTTCTTCTATTTGTTTCTCTTTTGCTATCAGAATACTTTAATTAAACATGTGTTAGCTTTCATCAAACACCAGTTACATTCTTCTGTAGTCATCAATTTTTGATTGAATCTTCACATTGGTATAGTGGGAAAGGAAAAGAAAAAAATGCTTTGATTATCAGACTTTGCTTATGATAGGTAATGACAATGAGGTGAAAGGGGATTAAGCTGTCAACCTTAACCATATTAAGCTAAAGGATGAAAGGGTGGTGAAGGAGATTCTCGATAAAATCACTTCTGTCAAAGTCAAGGCCGATTGGTCTATTGAACCTAAATCAGAACCTATTAATCCTTCTTGTGGAAATGTCAGTCTAGATCTTAGAAAGAGGGAGGTTTTGCCTCCAAAAGTGACTAATATGGATAGCCCACCTATTGATCCTTCTAAGGATAAGCTGGACCTTGATTCCAGTTGTGTTAAAAAGGACAAGCTTTTAACTTCTAGAAGTGGTTTGGGGAGTGTTATGAGAAATAGTGGTGAGAAGGGTCTAAGAAAGGAAATGTCTTTAACCTCTAATATAATTCCCATCTTTATGGAGTGGATAGATAATGTTGAAGACATTAACGAGTCTCCCCTAAGTACCGTGAAGAAGAGGAATGGAAGGTCTTCTTGCCTTTCATTCAAGGGTCATGGTATGAAGACAAGGTACTCCAAGTTTAATTACAAGGTGTCTTGGAATTTTGAGGAGTAAATCTCTAAGGTTGTAGAGGTTGGTGTGGCCTTGAGGTTTGATTTCAATGGTAAGAAAGTGGGAATTGATGACCTTTTTGCAGAAGCTAAGAATAAGTTGAAGGCAAGAGGTAGAAAGTGGTGTTAGAGCACTGTTTCTTTTGGTAGTTGGTGGTTTTTTGGTTTGTTGCTGTCTTGCTACATTGGATTGGCTGGTGTTTGTTTTCTAGTCTGGCTTTGTTAGGTTGTTTGTTTGTTTGTTTGTCTTTTGGGGTTTTTTTTGTTAGGCTGTTTTTTTGGAGTCTAGCTTAGTAAGGGGAATGCTTTGTTTTTTAGGTAGTTTTGTAGGCCTGTGTGGATCTAAAGGTTGGTCTGGTTTTTGTGCTTTTGGCCTATTGGTGTCGTAGTGTTTTGTACCCTTTTTAGCTATTCTAATAAAGTTTGCCGTTCAAAAAAAAAGAAAACAAAAAAAATTTATGATCAAAATGATGAAGAGATTAACAAGCATTCTTTGGTAAAAACATAAAATTGGTAACAAAAATCATCTTTCAAGCTTTAAATTGAATTTTCACTTTTGTTTGTGAAGATTTGATTTCTTAGGTGTAGAGAAAGGTTGATGATGTGCAATGATGGATTAAGGTACAAAGATATATGAACGGGTTTTTCGAAGTTTGGAATGGTTCTACCAATGGTGATTATGAGTAGAATTGGAGTGTGGAGAGAAGTAATTAGGAGTGATGGTATGCGAAGAGTAAAGAGACTAGATTGAAAATGTTAGGATTTGACATGTATTCTCATGTGAACCAAACGATATCAACTAATGCGAAAGTGATCCAAACGGATTCAAAGTATTGCGATTCAGGCGGCGTTGGAAAAAAGGGTCCGAGATGAAGCCAACGGTGAAAATGGCGCCAAAATCTAGGCCCGGACGCGCCGAGACATGCCACTGAAAGATTGTTGTGCAGCACCCGCATGTTGCTGAGTGCTAGAAGTTTTAGGGCGTGTGGAGCATTTTTTCAGGGACCGAGAAGGTGCGTGGAACTGATCTTGGAAGACATATTTTGATTCTTTAAAGACAAAAAATAGTGACCCTATAAATAGTGATGCTTATTCTTTGGTTGATAACATTAGGAGAAACCAGAGAGACACTTGGGAACATTAGAGAGCGGTTCAATTCGAGGAGTGAGACCTTGGGGAGATCCAGGGGGAGACCCCAAGGGATGTCCGGGGCAAGAGACCCAAGGGAAATCAAGGGGGAGACCTAGGAAAAGATCAATTTATTATTAGGGGGTGCATGTTCTCAGGGAATACCTGTAGAGAGCTGTGAGCTGAGAGCTAAGATGTAAGCTCGATTGTGAGCTTAGGCTCAATAAGACTCGGTTATAATTAGAGTTTGGGGTTAGAGAAAGAATATTGGAATTGTGTAGTTGTAACAATTTTTTATAGTGATATTTTTATCCTATCGTCTTGACGGTCGTGGTTTTTCCATGTTTTGGGTTTTGCCACGTAGAATCTTGTGTTGTGTTATTAGATTCTCTCATCTTATTTTACTGCCAGTAGATGTTATTTGTTATGTGGTGATTATTAGCCATGCGCTTTTGAGTCACTTTTCCCTACAAAAGAGAGACAAGTTGCACATTTTTGTTAGTAAGGGTAATCTGATACTACCTTGGAAAAAATTAGTTAGATTTGCATTTTTTTTTTTTTTTTAAATTTGGGTTAATTAGTTTTCAATTTTTCATTAGATCTTTGGGCCTTTCTAGCTCCCATTTTAATTTTGTTAATTTCTTTTCTTTCTAATATTTAATCAAAACTACTTTTGGTTTTAATAGTATTTAATATAATTATTGTTAATAATTTCTCATTTTTTAATCATGAATATTTTTACTGATATTTTAATAAATCTATTTTTAATTTTAGTTGATAATTTATTTTATTGTTGATCTTAAATAACTGATTATTTTAAGATATCATAAGAGTAAGCTAACACTGTTAGGGGCATTTTAGATTATTCATACTAATTAATTAGTCGGGTTAGTTATAACGAGAGTCAACTAACAAGGTAGTAGGTTTCTACAATTTTGAGCAAAAGTTCTATCTAATTGCAAGTAGATTTAAACTCAGGGGTGTTTGTGTAATTTGCCCACATATATATATATATAGCTTCTGAGGTGCATACTCCCTAACATAAGGTTATATACAAACCTATTTGTCAGCCTTTAGATCAAAATCCAATGGATTTTATATGTTCTCTCTCCTGGTCCACCACTTACATAACATCCACTTGATTTTGAGTCAAAGACTGACAAAAAGGTTTGTATATAACCTTATGTCAGTGGCAGTGTTGGCTTAACGATATAAGAGGCCCTAGGTGAAAACTTCGAATGAGGCCTTATTTTATATTTATCATAAAATCATTTTTTATATTAAAAAAATTACTTAAGATTTATTTTTCTTCCTTTATGTGATACAAAAATGTTAATCATAGAACCTGGAAAGTGCCAAAGTGGAAAGAATGATCATTCTAAACAAGTTGTCTTCAAATAACTCAAAATATTAAGATTTGATTTTGAAGAAATTTATTGAAACAACTTGGAGCTAAGTTAGGGAGAAAAAAGAGAGTAAAATACTATATTTGGCACATCAATTTAGTATTGTGTTCCAATGTATAATTGTATTTAAAATGCTATTTTTATTATTTTATTTATTAAAATTATAAAAGTAAACACTTATCATTAATGCATTCATTATTTCTTTTAATGCTCAAATGCAAAGTTCCATTAATGCATTCATTATTTTATTTTAAAAAATATATATAATGATATTTTTGTAATTAAAAAAAGAGCATTTTTTGCTATGCCAAATTTGACATATGCTATATTGTGTGCTAAATTTGACACATCATTTGACACACAATATAATATATGTCAAATTTGGCACATCATTTGGCACTGCATTGAAGAATAGTTTTTACACCTATGCTAAATTTTAGCATTGGCACAACATTGGAGATGCTTTAAGACAAAGGTTTTATCCTAATGTTCATAAACATGTCTTAAAAAAAATGTTTAGAAGCATGTGTTTTGAAGAAGTATTTTGGAATTAAAAAATCATTAAATGAATGATTTTTTTTTTCTTATTTACTTTGTTATTCAAGATTGTTTGGAACCGGCAAATAATTAAATTCTAAATAGTGAGCTGTTTTGGAATTAGAAAACAATTAAATTCTAAATAAAAAATAATAATTTTAAGAGAAAAATAAAAAGATACGTATAAGAAGTTGTTATATAAAAGATGTTAATATATATTAAAAATAATTTTTTATTCTTAACTTTAGGAGATGTTATGTTTTCATGGCTGGATATTAGGAAGCCTTTTAATCTAATATCATCTATAAGTAATTTGAAAGGAAAAAAAAAAAAAAAAAAACTGAGACCCTTAAATTTTGGAGAAATTTTGGAGGGCCCTAAACCACAGCCCTGCTTGCCTAGTGCTTCAGCCGGCTCTGGTCGGTGCGTATGTACCTAAGAATCTCTGTACATGAATATTTGGGGCTTGTATAAAGTAGTAGAAGAAGGAGGAGGTGAATGCTCCAAATATCTGGCGTCAAAGTCGAAAGAAACATGGTGATTACAGAAGTGAAGTCAAAGCTCCAGGAGACCAGGACTACGTTAGATCACACGGCAAGCAAAAGACTTTTATTAATATACATGATGGCTGAACATATTACTACTTGAAGTTGTAGAGGGAATTATATGTTTCAAGTTTTCTTCTTGGATATTGGGTTAGGTACAGACACATATCTGAACTAAAGCAGCAGCCAGCAGCCTCTCTTCAAATTGAAAAATCATCGGCACCAAATTGATACTATCCCTTGTCAATTAATGCAAATGGTTGGAGGGCAAAAGTGTCATTCAAATTCTATAAATTAATTTAGAGATTTTTTCCTTTTAATCCAATTTTATCTGTGCATTTTAAAATTTTCTAAGAACACTCATTTTTGTTCCAAAATTATCCTTATTATCTTTAACACTTATTTCTTTAAAAAAAAAAACACACCACTTAAAAACCTTGATGATCACCCAGCTTGTTTGAATTTAGAGATCTAAGATCTCCAGATCAAAAAATGTTTTTATTTTATTTTTATTTTTGTATTATTGGATTTTTTAAAAGGAGATCTAGAATCTCCATTAATAGAGATTAATCTCCATCAATGGAGATTGTGATCTCTATTATTGGAGATTTAAGATTTATAGTTTTT
This sequence comes from Acer campestre, assembly GCA_954870605.1. NCBI lineage: Eukaryota > Viridiplantae > Streptophyta > Magnoliopsida > Sapindales > Sapindaceae > Acer > Acer campestre. Next base: position 31,668,972 of record OX940801.1, read on the forward strand.
TTTTCTTAATTTTTATTGATTGTTTTTGTGATGATAGATAAGAAAAGACGGATAGGAAAAGAAGAAGAACATGTTTTAGGGTTTGTAAACCAGTAAAGAGAAAGAAAATAATGTTGGATCATAAAACAAGAGTAATGCTAGACCATCCGAAAATTTAGCCCAAATTTCAACCTAAATGATGTGGCAAGTGAGTTGTCATCACCACATACAATATGGGATGATGTGGTTAATGAAAAACCACTTGTCACATCATTTATGTTGAAATTTGGGCTAAATTTTTGGGTAGTCTAGCATTAGTGATAAGACAATGGTTTGTAGTGTCTGTAGAATTTTTTTTTTTCCTTTTTAATAATTTTAATTCAGGTTAAAATTGTTATTAATGAAAAAAATTAAAATAGAGTGTAGAAAAACAATGAGTGGATCGTCAACAGTATCTCTCTTAATTTAAAGGGAAAAATTATGAATTTACACTTTGTGCCACTCATCTTGTATTTGATAAACCCAGAACCGACCCTAGGGGTAGTCTAGTGAGACAACCGCCGAATGCCCTCCAAAATATTTCAAAATATAAGGCCTCTGAATTTTAATTGTTAATATTAGACATATCCAATAAATGGGTCGATCCACAATCCACATACGAATTTATTTATTTATTTTTTAAGTAGCCAATTTATAATCAAAAAGAGTGAATAACACCCAACCCCACTAAGGTTTGCCGTTTTACACGTGGAATCAACTTTATCAAAAACCGACACTCACCTCTCGTGCTATTAGTCAAACTTAACCGATGACCAAGTTTGATTGTTAACACTAAAGGTATTTTCATTATTTCAAGATTATTATTATTTTTTAAATTAGAAAACAATTTTTTTAAAAAAATGGATCTCCACCGTCCATCTCAAGATGGATGGTGGAGATTAATTGAAAATTATAATAAACAACTAAAAATAATTAAACAAAAAAAAAAAAAGAACAAAAAATTGGAAAGGTAGAGATCTATCAAATCTCCATTGAAGGAGATCAAAGCATCTCCGTCACTCAAGATGGACATGAGCAACGAAGATGGAATCATCTCCATCGAAGCTCATTCGATGGAGTCTCTTCCATTGAAAGCTTTGATGGAGATCAAACTCCAATAGGAGATTCGATGGAGTCTCCTCCATCGAAATGTTCGATCAATGTCCATCAACTGAGACTCCTTTGATGGAGATCGAACTCCATCGATGGATTTTGATCTCCATCGAAGTATCTCCTTCGATGGAGATTTGGATCGGTGGATCTCCACCTTTTTATTTTATTTTATTTTTTACTTTTTTTTTAAAAAAAATTACTTTTAAAAAGAAAATGGATGGTGGAGAACCAATAAAAAAAATCAGTTTTTCTTTTTCTTTTTCTTTTTCTTTTTTACTTTTTTTATAAATTTTTTTGTTTTAAAAAAAGAAAATGGATCTCCACCATCCATCTTGAGAAGAAAATTATTTTAACATTCGTTTTATTTTAAAATGAAGAATCACTCATTAAACACAAAGTCACAAACAAGTGAAACAACATTCTTGCAAAACCATCTACCAGATCAAATCTACTTAGACAATCGAAGAATCTTTTTTTAATCAAAGTTAGCTAGGGTTCTTTAAATATCCTCTTATAAGGAAATTCAGAAACAAATCTCAAGCAATTCGATGCAAATCGCTCGCAAAAGACATAGTGTTGATGGTCTCATTTTCTCTAGTACGCCTCGGGTCCCGGAAATCTCAAGGCTGGCCCTGGATAAGCCGAATGTGGGAAGACTGCATGATAAAGAGATGGACAGACACCGATATAAGTCAGCTCAAAATTTGTTTCGCCCCATAGTTATCGGGAAGTTTTCTGCACCAGTCTTCCATTTTGTAAAGCAATGTATGTAACCGACATTATTGCATTATCAAAAGCACTACTGTCCTTGAAGTGGCTTTTGTAATTTCTTCCACAATGCATCCATCCATATTCCATTCATTGAACAAGAAAAGAGCCCCAACTCAACTTGCATACTTCACTTGAAATTCTGCACAGCTAGATGTAACCCAATAACCCATAAAAAAAATAAACTGATTCTAATTACAGCAAATTTGTTATAATTAACTGAGATTCTAAACTATTTTATACGTCTTGTCAACCAATAAAAATAAAATTTTAACTGTCTCATAATTAAGTCATAACAGTACGTCTATACATATGCATGTCATGATGTGAACATGAGTCAAAATAAATCTCCTTTTTTTGATTAATAGAGAGCTAGCTATGATCATTTGTTGATCGATGTCCTTGTACAATTAGTGTTATCAGAGACTTTCATCAGTTTGTGTAATTGTGTTTGTAGTAATTAGAGGAAGTGAAGTGAGGCTGCAGCTTTTTAATTAGTTCAAATGTACCTAACCCAACATGGATCCACAGTGACAAACTATAGCAACAAACTTGCAAGACATTCCCTCTACAATGTCAACCATGCATGTATATCGAATTACATTGACAGTAGCCAAACTAATTTGACCAATAATTCAGGCCTCCTCATCCCTCTATATATAATGGATTGAAGTACACAAAATATCTTATAACCAAAACCAATATTATACCTTATAAAACCTCTCATTATTATAAATTATACTTCCTATCTCCAGCAATTTACATGGCTTATTTGAGCAAAATTGCACTTATTTTCGTTCTTGTGACAATCTTCTATATAGCATCTTTGGAGGGTAGAAAGGTGTTGAATATGGAGAATACAAAGGGCGGCCGCCCTTTTGTGCCGGAGCACAGCAATTTGGTTGCAAGTCATGTCCTTCAAAATGGTCCTACACCAACAATACCTTCTCCAAGTGCTAAATCAGTTCAAATGGCCCAAAACGGCCGAATATCGGTTACCTTGCACAATGCAGCAATTTACCGATACTTGCAATCGGTTCCAAGTCCTGGAATTGGCAATTAGACAATATATATTTCCTTTTTTATCAAAAAAATAAAAAAATAAATTAAGATATCTCTAGAATTTGATTAATAAATTGTATTTTTTTTTTTTTGAGATTAGTAAATTTTATTTGTCAGGCAAGTGGTGTACATGCTGACAAAGACTGTTATATATATAGCCAATATTCAGTTGTCCTATATGTTTGTCAAGTATTGGTTACCACACCATGCATGCACTGCATATTATATTAATTAATATATGAGATATATATGAGATTGCTATTTGCTACCATAGTATAATTATTATTCACGCTATTACTTATTATTCACGGTCATGCTAAGATTGTCAAAAGTCTCTCAGGATTTCCCATTAACTTCAAATGTACGTACCACCTAAAGAAAAAGAAAGAAAAAAGAAAGAAGTAAAGGCCATATATATATATATATATATATTTTTGAAAATGAACTTCATAAACGAAAGAAAACTAAAAAGGAGAAGGGACATCCCCCTCCACCGGCCAGACTCTCCACAGAAGTGGGACAGTCTTCCAACCAAACAGACTCACCCAAGAAGCCAAGACCTAACTTGGCCAAACTATGAGCAACTCTATTAGCTAATCTAGGGACAAAATGAAAAGAAAATAAATTAAAATCTTGACAAAAACCCAAAATATCATCAATCACAAGACCGACATCCGACGAGATGGAAACCTTGTTGCAAATATCCTGAATGACAACTAACGCATCAGACTCCACAATCGCAGGGCAAAAACCCCCATTTCTAGCCAACCGAATTCCCTCCAAGATAGCCAAAGCTTTAGCAATCCTAGGGGAAAAAACAGCCTGAAAATTCCTGCAATACGAAAGCCAAACATGACCACCAGAATCACGAATAACAACACCTATACCAGCAGATTTTCCAAGAGCATTAATCGCCGCATCCGTGTTAATCTTGAAAGACCCTTGAGGCGGAGCCACCCACCTAGGAACGGGACGTTCAGCGACCTCCCTTACCCGCACAACTGGACACGAGTGACGGACCTCCTGGAGAAACAAATCAGTCCAATTCACCACCTCAACTGCTGGAATCAGCTCCTTCCCATGCAGCATTGAATTTCTTAGAAACCAAACACGCCACCATAATACACAGAGAAACTCAAAAACCTTCACCTTTACCCTCTTACTTACCTCCACCACGAAATCCATAAAAGACCCCCTCTCTAAACCAGCAAAACTATCAGCCATACCACAAGCAACTCTAGCCTCTTTAAGGCTCGGACAAAACCAAAGAGCATGAATCGTCGACTCCTCCTTCTTCCGACAGATAGGACAGCCAATATCTAAATTCATCCCATGCGAAAACAAATTAACCCTCACAGGACACCAATTATTGCAAGCTTTCCACAAGAAAATTTTTATCTTGGAAGGAATCTTTAAAGACCAGAAAAACTTCCACCACGAGTCAGCACTACTCAAACCCGATCCCCCAGCATCCACACCAACAAAATGAGCAAGCCAATAGCCACTGCGAACAGAAAATTCTCCGGAAAGATGGTAATGCCACAGAAGGCGATCTCTAGAACCTCTACCACAAGGAGGAATGCTTAAAATTGCATCAGCTTCCTCCTCCCTAAAAGAGCTGCGAATTAAACCTGAATACACTCTGAAAGTAGTAGGCTGCGGCACCCATCTATCACCATAAATCCGAACCGATTTGCCATCCCCAATTCTCCAACGAGACCCACAATCAATTAATTCTCTACCCCACAACAAACTCTTCCACAAAAAGGATCCAGATCCCCTTTTAACCGAAAGAAAAGAGGAATCCTTAAAATAACAGCCCTTTAAAACACGAGCAGCCAAAGAATTCGGAAATCTAATCAATCTCCAACCTTGCTTAGCCAACATAGCCTTATTAAACGCACATAAATTCCGGAAACCTAATCCCCCTTCATTTTTCGGCCTGCACAAGGCTTTCCAGGTGCACCAATGCATCTTTTTCTTTTTACCATTCGCACCCCCCCCCCCCCCCCCAAAACCTAGCACACATCCGCTGAATATCATCCACAAGCGACATCGGCAACTTAAACAAATTCATAGAATAAGTTGGAATGGACTGCACCACGGCTTTAATCAGCACCTCCCGACCCCTAGAAGAGAAAAATCTACTATTCCAACATTGAAGCTTCTTTCAAACCCGATTCTTAACATTATCGAAAAGGGCTCTTTTATTTCTGCTCGTCACACACGGTAACCCTAGATAATGCATATGACACTCCACCACCAACATACCAAGAATATTCGCCAATCTACCTTTTTCCGTTTGGGAAATTCGTTTACTAAAACAAACCGCCGATTTATCAAAATTGACCAACTGACCTGAAGCAGAAGAATACCAATCCAGAATCGCCCGAATGTTAACACATTCAGCCTGAGAAGCCTGAGAAAATAATAAATTGTCGTCCGCAAAAAAGAGATGAGTGATTTTAGGACCCGACCGACTACAACGAAACCCAGAAAAGACACCCCGTTTCTCAGAACTGGAAATCAAACTAGAAAGGCCCTCGGCACAGATTGTTATGATACCAACTAAAACCGGAGGCAATGATGTGAGTTTTTAGACATTAAAAAAAAAGTCAAAGAAAAAATTGTTATGATCTCAATTGGTATCAGAGCCTACATCACGTCGAACAGCAGGTTCATTACAGACGTGGTGAGCTGGGGAGAGCTGCTGCCTGAGAAGACAAGATCCGTGAAATCACCCAACTGTGAATGATGGACCGCTGTGGATATTATTTAGAAGTTGACAGTAATTAAGTTTCGAAATAATGAACAAGGTCTAATTAAATTCTATTATTCCTGGATCATTCCAAAGTCCTTTGTTAGATCTAAGGCACTGACCTTCATTTGGACATGCACGGGCAGATTGCACTAAGAAAATTTGGGAATTGGCAGTTTGAAAGAATTTCGAAATATATATAGTCCTAGCAATGACTGTGAAAATGAAAATTGTTTGCTGAAGAAATTGAAGAGGAAGCTTGACTCACTGAAAAAACTATTTTCATTAATTAACTAATAAAATACCCACTTTTTAGCCGCCTAATGAAATAATCAAACAAATCTAACTAACTAATTAATTACAACAAACCGAAGCTGCGAGGTCAGTTTCAGGAATATTCAAGTTAGTAAACTCTGTCAGGTCAGTTTTTTTTTTTTTTGGAATATTCAAGTTAGTTACGTACCGACTTCAACCACAGTTGTAGTTATTTTATTTTATTTTTTAAAAATATTTCGTTTCTTAAAAAATGGTATTTAATTTTTAAAATAAATAAATAAATAAAAGGTTTAAATTATGAGAATTTAATTCTATATACAATCATATTTTAAAATTTCACACTCATTTTCTAAAGACATTTAATACTAAAATTTAAATTTTTAAAAAAAATTCTAAAAACCTTTTTATTTTGTTCTAAAATTATCATTTTTTATTTTTTAACACTCCTTGTTTTTGAAAACACTCCATACTAAAAACCTATTTTTATTTTTTTTTTATAAAAAATTAAAATAGAGATATTTCATTTTGTTCCAATTTTATTTATTTATTTTTTTCCATTGATTATTGAAATTTGCAAGATTAAACTTTCCCTTGTGAAAAAAATAGAGACCAATTAATTTAGTAAAAACAAATGAATTTTTTTTTTGGTAATTACTCTTATATATATTTATCCTATTTTATTTATTTATTTTTATATATATTATATTAATTCTGAACCCATTACAGCTGTCCAATAAATCTTAGATATTAAACATATTTTTTTGGTTCGTATAACATATATATTACTGAATAATATATATCAAGGATTACAATAAACACACTTAATTATATATATACAATAAACAGACTAATACAGGCCTTATTTTGGCTGCACATTAATCAAACTAATACAAATGTTGAAAAACCTGATCATGATCTTGGTCCTGATAGAATCGATGGCGTGATAGATGAAGAATCATGCAAAACAGCAAAGACCTCCTCCACGGTTGTTTCCATATGGACTGAATTCAAGAATTTGTAGTCGGTAACAGGTTCCAAGTTGATGAAACCCTCGAAGACCTTAACCAAAATCGAAGCCGATGGCCTTTTTCTCAAGTTTTTCTGTAGGCATGAAATGGCAATCTTGATCATCTCCACAGCATCTTCTTTGTGGTTCTGCATATCCTCACTTTGTTCATCAACAACATCACCGAGTCGATTCTCCTCTGCCTTGACCTGGACGGTATCCATTAGATATTCACCTTTCCAGCAGCTAGAATTTTTCCTCCCACTAATGATTTCCAAGATCACAACTCCTAAGCTGTAAATATCAACCTTGGCTGATATATTTTTGCTTCCAATCAACTCAGGAGCCATATATCCCGGAGTTCCTTTAGTGACAGTCATGACTTGGGTTTGATCCTTATCGATCAATCTGGCTAATCCAAAATCAGAAATCTTTACATTGAAATCTCTATCCAGGAGGATATTTTGAGGTTTGACGTCAAAGTGAATGATATTTGGATTGCAGTAATCATGCAAATACTCTAGTCCCTTTGCTATTTGAACAATGATTTTCTTTCTTGTTTCCCAAGTAAGGTTTTGCGCTTCATTTTTGTAGAAAATCCATTTATCCAAAGAACCATTGCACATGTACTCATAAACTAGTAGTCTTTGCGATTTTTCACCACAATAACCAACAAGTCTTACCAGATTAAAATGGTGAATGTTGCCTATTGTCTTGACCTCTGAAAGAAATTCATTCTCGCCTTGATTCACAGTACCAGATTTTTTTAAGCATTTCACTGCTATTTTGATGCCTGTACCCAAAATTCCTTCATAAACAGAACCAAACCCTCCTCTTCCAAGCCTAACCCGAAAATCTTGCGTAGCAGTCTTCAAATCTTCTGATGAGAACTTCCTCAAGATGCTGGTTACATCGACAGAAGATTCATTGATGGAGTTGTTGACGTTTACATCTCTCCTTAGTCTGTTGAAAGTTTTTTTCTTTCTCCATCTCAAATAGCATGAAATAACCAAAAGTAGGAAACCTGAAACATACAGTATAATTACCAGCAGCAAAAGTAGAGACAATTTATTTTTACCATAAAGAGCAGTCGAGAGATCAAAAGTCTCAGCAACGCCTCCAGTAATTCGATAGACATTGATGTGCCCGTTAGGCTCCAGCCTTATGAACTGAAAGCGATTCCGATTCCCTTTTGTCATATAATAATGATCGCCATTTGGAAAGAGAACGATCTCCATCTTGAATGGAACAAGTTTGTTAAGCATTTGAAATGGAATACTCTGATAGTGCTGTGGAGTACTACCCTTATTAAAGTACACATCGATGGTTTCTACCGACAAAGTGAGCAAGAACAGGCCTGTGGACAGATTGGAATACGAAACGGTAGATGTCAAGCTTCCATCAAGTGGAAAGTGCTGTGCTGGAACCCAAGTATTAGTTGGGTTATAAAATGACTGCCATCGCGGAATACCATTAGCATCATCAAGTCTCAAGTTGCCAAAGTGGGACAAGTACATTTGCGCAACGTTTCTGCGTGACGACTTGGTGGACCAAATGCTACGATTGTCGAAATCTGTCAAGATCAAATCTCCATCCCCATTTAGTTCAAGAGTAGCATTCTCTTTGACAGGAGAATTTCCGTTTGCAGACCAGATAATAACCGGTGGAAGACAATAATCATCGGCGGCTGAATTGGGACAGCTTAAGAATTTGATTATTACAAGATAGAAGGACTTGGCTTCATAGGATGATGATGAATTGTCTTTTAAGAAACCAAAACCGAATTGCAGATCCTCATTTTTCCCACTTTCAAGGATTGGTCTCAATTGAGTACCGTCACTAAAATCATAGCTTGAGGAATTTTGGTTGTTTTGCCATGAAGTGCTGAGATTTGCAGAATTTTGGTAAGTAAAAATGGCATTTGTTGTGAAATGGATAAGGAAGATTACAACAAACAGATATCTAAGGTTTAGAGAAGCTGCTGCCATGGCTTTGCTGTGTTATTGTCTTTGCAATGCAAGCAGCCTAGCTATATGGCTTATATAATCACAACTTCACAAGGAAAGTGTAAAAATAATTGACTTTTTTATTTATGTTGGCCTGATTTATAAAATGATATTTAACTATAACATCGTATTCTATTAAAAAATAAAAAAAACCTCGTATTACAAAAACACAACTTTGAATTGTTTGTTTAATTATTTCCACCGAAGTCTTTTGCAAATTCTATCGCTTGCCGGCGGCCTATAAATTGTAATTATCAAATTTCCATCTATTATTTATTAGGCTCTTTGCGTAAATAGCGATATAATTAGGGGTTTTTCTAATTTTGTCAATTTTTAATAGTTTAATTGTTTTTACTTTTTAGAGAGCTTTTCTTTACAATCCACAAATTATCTATTCACACTCCAATTTAATTTTTTTTTTATTAATGACAATTTTAACTTAAATTAAAATTACCAAACAAGACAAAAAAAAAAAAAAGAATTAAAAACACTCAAAACTAATTAAATTATTAAAAAAAAAAAAAATTTCTCTCCTAAATCATTATATTAAATATTATGTATTAAACTCTCTTTCCTAAATTTATTATTACTAAATTAAACACTCTCTCCTAATTAATCTCTCCCCATTTTTCAAAAAAAAAAAAAAAAAAAAAAAAAACATATTTCCATATTTTCTATAAATCTCTGATTAATAGTTAAGGAAAAAATAACTTATGAATATTTTAGTTTTTTACTAACAGTAATATATATACTAAAAAGTCAATTAAAAAAAAAAAAGATATATGAAAGTTTGAATTGTTTCAATTAGATTCGATTAAACTTAGAATTTATAAGATTAATGAATAATTAAAATTCTCTAGGCAATCACATACCTACAAGAGTACTAAAAAGTATTTTCATATTTCAATTTTTTGTTTTAAAAAAAAAACCAATGTACTTGTTTTTTTTTGTTTTTTTTTTCTTTTTGTTTTTGTTTAGTATATACATATGGTTCCTAAAAATCAAACTTATTAGTAAGTTTTTTTTTTTCTTCTTCTTCTTCTTAATTGTTAGTCTTACTCGAGAAAGGATGGAGATAGAAAATTAGAGATATGAATTAGAGAAGAGAGAGTTTAATATGGTAATTAAAAATTTAGGAAAGAGTATTTAATATGTAATAATTAATTTAATGATTTATGAGAGATATTTTTTTTTAATAATTTAATTCAAAAAAGATAAAAAGAATAATATTGTAATAAAATGAAGTGCATTTAGAATTTTTTAAAATTTAAAATTTGAGAATGAAGTGTTTTTAGAAAAGAAGTGTAAAAAAAAAAAAATTTGATTGTCAAAAGAAGCTCTCTTGTTTTTATTAGAAAATCCACTTTTCGGACCAATATACCCTGAAATCAAATTGTTTTTGTTTGAAAAAATAATCCATTTTATTGTGTAAAAGGAAAATCCCAAGAGAGAAACTGTTAGACATTAAGGGGCCGTTTGGTATGCCGGCATCTTGGCATGAGAATGGGAATCTGATAGGATTCCCATGTTTGTTACTAGGTTTGTATTTCCAAATTCCCGGGAATGTGAATCCCATGAGAATCACATTACCCAGATGCCCCTCCATCTGATTCCCACCGTGGGACCCACCATCATATAAAAAAAAAAATTTATTTTTTTTCTTCTTCACGCAGCTTCTCAGATTTTCAATCAACCTCTTCTTCTTCTTCAATTTTCCATTTTCAATCACACCACCCCTTCTTCTTCTTCAATTTTCAATCACACAAACCCTTCAATTCATCCCCAAATCCCAATCTTGTCCAATCGATCAATTTTTAAAAAACCCCAAACCCAAACCCAAATCGATCAATTTTCAATCACACCATTTGGGTTTGCTCGATGATGACGAGCTTCGACGACAAGCTTCTTGGCGACGACGAGCTTCTCGATGATGACGACGCCGACGACGAGGAGCTTCTCAGCGATCGACGACAGTCACAGCAGATAGAGATGAACTTAAAAAGAAGAAAGGGCTTCGAAAGTGATGGTTTTGCTAGAGAGAGATGTGTGATGATAAGAGAATATGAGGAAAACTTGAGAGGAAAGAATAAAGAAAGCAATTTGCAGAGAAAATAAGAAAGAAAAAGAAATGTTTTTGATCTGGTTTGTTGTTTTAGATGAAGAAGACGATGACCTGGTGTGGACTTCAAATTTTTTATTTTTTATTTTTTAGTTTTTAATAAATAAAAAAACAAATTCCCATGTTCAACCAAACACTATTACTTGATATTCCCAGGAATCCCACATAATATTCCCATGTATAACCAAACACATGTATACAATTTTCCCAGGAATCACTTTCCCAGGTTTCACTTTCCCAGGAATCACATTATTTTGATTTCCCCATACCAAACGGCCCCTAAAAGGAAAATCAATATAGAGAGAAACCGATTCACCTCCAATGTAAGAACAAGAAGGAACTTTACGAATTAAGAAGAAGAAGAAAAAAACTAAACTGGTGCATGACAACTTTTTTTATTTATTTTATTATTATTATTATTATTATTATTTTTAAGATTTGTTATAAGTCTGTTGCTGACTTGTTTTAGAATTAAACACAGTCGATTTTTTTTTTTAAATAAAAAATTAAACACGGTAGAGTTTCTTGAATTAAACACGACATGTTTCTTTTTTTACTTATCGTGTATAATTGTTTAATCCAAAAACTTCATTTTTTTAGGCGAAACCATTATAAAAAAAATAAAAAAAAAAAAAAAAAAAGAGATAAAAGAAAAATGAAAACAAAGGAAGTGTATTCAATTAGGATTTCAAAATCATTAATGCTACACATCCCACCTATAATCCCACCATTTTTATCCCAAAACACATGACGGCTGAGATGTCACTTGTGAGTGGACAAACATTAATTGGTGAGTGGATATATAGGTAAGAGAGATAAGTATCAATTAATGTGTGTCCACTCACCAAGTGACACCTTACCTGTCACGTGTGTTGAGATGGAAATGGTGAGATTATAGTTGAGATGTTTAGTATTATTCTTTCAAAATAGACACGCAGACCTAAAGAAAACTGAACTGAACATTCCCTTCTACCTCAACTTGTGCGGCCCAATTAGCGATAAGATTTAGGGGGTGTATTCAATTAGCATTTCAAAAGACATTTAATGACTTTTGCAGATTTCATGGACTTTTATAAACTTTTATAGACTTTACAAAATTATGAAAAACTTTCATAGACTTTCATTTTAAAAGGCTTTCATAGACTTTCATTTCAAACGACTTGCATAGACTTTCATTTTAAAAGACTTTTATAGACATTTATAAACTTTCATTGATTTTTAAATATGATATATACTTTGTTTTTGCAAACATATATATATATATATATTTCTCATATCAATAAAAATATTTTTTTAAAAATAAAATAAAAATCATCGTTAATTAAACTTGACAAAAGAATTCTTACCTATATATGTGATTTAAAAATTTTTCTTAGTAATTTTTTTATATTTTGCATCATAAAGACATTATGCACCTAATTTTTTTTAATAATTAGTCAAAATTTTATTTATTTTTATTTAGTCAAAATATCATAAATTTTCTTTTAGAATAAATGTAGCAAGTCGATAGAAATATTAATGTTTACATGTTTATACGAAAATAGGACAATGGGTATAAAAAATCTACCCAAAATTAATTCAAGTTACTAAAGATAAAACATAAAAACTGCATATAGTTGTTGAACAAAACCTATGCCTAAAAGTGGGTAATTTGATATTGATCATAATTACATGGAGCCACGCTCATACACAACTTTGATTATGGCCAATTGACATGATTGAGTAGTGATTTTTGTCTTTTATTATTTTTAATTAACACAAATGAAATCTCTCGTCCTTAATCGAATAGAGCCTATGGAGAGTAGTTTTATATTATTTTTAGTTAATTTTTTTTTTTTGGTTATTGATTGTTAATGTTTGTATTTTTTTTATAATGTTTATTCATTTTAAAAGTTATTCATTTTATTTTATTTGTAAAATTTGTTAAGAATGTGTATGCTTTTACTTGAAAATATAACATATGTTTGATGGTTAATGTTTTTTTAAAAGTTTTATGTTTTTCTTCTAAAGTACAATTCTTTCTATTTAAAAAAGAAAAAAGAAAAAAGAAAAAAGAAAAAAAGAAAGTCATTCAAAGTCTTTGGTATGAATGAAAGACAAATTGTGATATTTGTTATAACTAAAAGTCATTAAAAGTTATTGAGATTTTGAATACCTCCTCACTTTTATAGACCGTTAAAAAGTCTTATTTTTAACTTAATTCTAAATTACTAAATTGCATTTAATATATTATCTTCCAAGAGTATCATTCCAAAGATAACATATTTCCAATTTTATCGTAATTCTATATTATACAAATTTATTTCTTTTAAACTTTTACTCATGATAAACAATTTTTTTTTATAATTTAAAAAAAAAAAAATATTATTCACATTATCTCTTTAACACCATGGGTGTTAAGACTTCAATTATATATATATATATATATTGTAAAATGAAAATCATTATATTATATTTTTAAATAAAAAAAATTATTTCTCTTATCTTAATCATGAATAATATCGTATCATAATTACACAAAAATGGTTTAGAATTTGCTATTTCTTTTTAGTTGTTTGTATCATATAAAATAAAAATACATAACAATTAATAGTAATAAGGGTATAAATGTCAAATTACTTATTTTAAAACCGTTTTATCTTTAAAAAAAGAAAAGTTAACTGTCTATTCAGATGTGAAAAAGATAAAAACAAACATGTTATTCAGTTTTAGGTTTCAGTTACTATTCAGTTTTTAGTAAAATTCAGGACTATTTAGTTTTCAAACAAAAAAACAAACGACCACTTACTTTTTATTTTAAGTTTTTTTTTTTGTTAGTATTTTTAAGTTGTTTGATCACTTAAAAAATAAAATAAAATAACACAACTTAATAATTTCAATTCAGGCCCATTAAGTTTTAAGAGTAAAAAACAAACGACCTTTTAGTGTTAGATTTAGAATGTCTTCCATTACTTATTTGAGACTTAAAATTAGATAAAATCTTAAAAATTGACTTGACTTTTCTTTACGATTTTGTTACCACAGGAATCCAATTATCGTAAAATAATTGACCTTTTTATTTATGTTGGTCTGATTTTATAAAATTATATTTAACTATAACCTTGTGTTCAATGAAAAACAAAAACCTGTATTACGAAAACACATCTTTGAATTGTTTATTTAATTATTTCCACCGGAGTGTTTTGCAAATTCTGTCGCTTGCCGGCAGCCCTACAAATTGAAATCGTTAAATCTCTGTCTATTTTTTATGGGCTCTTCGCTTAAATAGCAATATAATTAGGGTCTTTCTAATTTTGCCAATTTCTAATAGTTTGATTGTTTTTATAAAATGATCCACTTTTCGGACAAATATACCCTTAAACCAAATTGTTTTTGTTTGAAAAAAAAAGTCATTTTATTGTGTAGAAGGAAAAACCCAAGAGAGAGAAACTATTAGACATTAAAAGGAAAATCAAGAGAGAAAAACAGAGAGAGGAGGGAAACGAACCAAATATTTCTACCCAGAGAGAGAAACCGATTCACCTCCGATGTAAGAAGATGAAACATTAAGAATTAAGAAGAAAAAAAAATTAAGCTGGTGTGTTTAATCCAAGATTAAACATGTCAAACTTTTTTTTAATTTTTTTAATTTTATTTTTAAGATTTGTTAGTGTTGCTGACTTGTTTTTGAATTAATATATAAGGTTAGGCTATAGAACATCGGTGTACCCATATACCGTATAGGAAATATTGTGATCGTAATTTGAAAAAGTGTGATCCAGCCTTCGATCGTCATATTTTCTATACGATATATGAGTACTCCGATGTTCTATAAATTATCCCCCATATATATATATATATATCGGTGTATAGGCTAACAACTTTGAATAGTTTTAATTATTTCCACTGAAGTCTTTTGCAACTCTATGACTTGCCGCCTTGCCGGCCTACAAATTGATTCAATCAGTCATATATGGTGATCTTGTTGTACTAGTTTCTTGCCACTTGGGCTAATATTACAACACCCCAACTGATTTGGTGACGGCAGGTATTTAGTAATGAAGCATTGGTTTTTATTTATTTATTTATTTATTTAAAATTTTTAATAATATATTGGGGACAAGAACCAAATTTCTGAATGAATAATGGTTTTGGTTTGCATCATTATTTAGATAATTAAGACTCAGGTTCTATCTAGTCTTTCTTTTAATTTTCTTCTCAAATAAATGAGATATCTATCGAATTTGTTAGTATACCAAAAGTGAATCGGTCATTATTTTTTATTTTTAACAAGTGATGTGTTATTCTTTTAATATTCTTCGTGGCTACCCCTATTAGCAAAGAGACGGAGGCTCTAACCATCTGGATCTAGTGACTAGTGGCAGATCCTTCATTTTTTTTTTTTTTTTCATTTAAATTTCCCTATGTAGGTGTACTTTTTATCCTTTTCTTTCAATAAAATGTTTCCTCATTTTACCTAAGGTTTTACCAAAAAAAAAATATAAGATTTTTTTTATTAGGGCAAGTGTACAGAGGAATTTTTTTTTTCTTTTTTTTTTTTCAGATTTTTGAAATATGTATATATTTGTCATTAAAATAGAATTCAAAAGTGGAGTATAAAAAATGGGATAATTGGATTGCAAATAACCACTCAATTTTAATCCGTCCTACATGAACCCTATCCTAAATATTTTGCATTTATATTATGCATCCTATAACAACATTTTTCTGATTTTATTGTCTAATTCAATCCTGCACAAGGAAAAAACAAGATTTAAGGAAAATAAATAAAAGGCAATAAATATTGGGTTTCATAAAAATATTTTAACCACACTATGGAGTATCAACAGGGTAGTGCTGCATAATTTTTTGGGAAGCAAACATTATTTCCTGTTGTGATAGTGTTAGAAATATCTCTATTAACTTTGTTCCTACACACTGTAATAAGGTGGCTCACAATGCTGCCCAATATGCTAATTCTTTGGAAGATTCTATTTTTTTTGGTTAGTTTCTGTTCCAGGTTGGCTTGAGATGTGTTGGCTAATTCTGATTTAGTATTTTGTTGATTAAAGCTTTTTTTTTTCTTCAAGAATGGAAAAAAGAAAAAAAAAAGTAGTGTTGTATAATTTGTTAGGAAACAAACATTTTTATTCTTCAGTATTTGTCGAGTTAACACACCATGCATATTATAAAGCCCAAATCTTTACGGTCCCATCTTTGTTTAGTTCTCTAACACTACCTCTCATTTGTGAGCCTCTGTTGGCTTTAATCTGCCATCCATTTTGGCAGAGTTTGGTCTAATCCCATGATGGTTTTTTCGAAGGCTCTGAAATCAAGAAAACCCAAAAGACTAGGCTATTAGATCGTGGTATCTATTAGTATATCTTCTCTTACTTTATATCTTTTTAATATTAGATTCGTTCCAATTTTTATTTTTATTTTTATTTTATTTTATTTATTTATTTATTTTTTTTTAACTTCAGACAAGTCTTGTAGGTAAACTAAAGCACACTTATATAGCTCATCACTATTTTACCATTTAAGCATAACTTAAATCATGGATCTATTTGACCCATATTTATTTAACCCGTTTTCATATAAACCCAATTTACTCTGATTTGACGATTTCATACACCATTTCCAAAAAAAAAACCTTCACGATCTGTACTTAAAAAAATAAAAATTTCCCGATTGGTTGGAAATCAAAAGAACGGCAAGTCAGCAATGGGTCAACACAACATTTAGGTAATTTTCTTTTTGTATTTTTTGTTTCTCTATTGAAATATTGATCAACTTGTTCTTCATTTTAGGGTTTTCAAATTAATTTGTAGATTTGTTAAACAATTTTTCAGAAATCTTATTCAATTGTTTGGGAACAGAAAAATTGAAGATTTAATGGCTAGCTTTTCGAAAAGCCATATAGGCGGTAAATTTTCAACAAAAAAAATAAATTGTGTAAATATTATTTGTCATAATTTTTATTTAACAATTGTTTTTTCGTATTTGTTAATCAGAAATTGAGACTCTAAGTGTCATTGGTAATGATAAAAAACCAAGAGAAGACATGGAGTTTGAAACACTCGATGATGTTCATAAGATGTACAATGAATATGCTAAAGTAGTTGGATTTAGTGTTCGTAAATCTAAGGGTCGTTTGTTTTTTTCACTTAAAATTTAATGGGTCTGAATTGAATTCATTAAGTTGTTTTGTTTGTATTTTTTAAGTGGTCAAACAACTTAAAAATATCAAAAAACAACTTAAAATAAAAAGTAAAAAATCATAACTTTTAACTTAATTTCAAATCACTGGATTACAATTAAAATATTATTTTCCAAGTTTATCCTCCCAAAGAAGATATATTTCCAAATTTATATTAATTTGATATGGTGTAGAATTTTTTCTTTTAACATATTTCTTATTTTAAATTGGTTTTAGAAAAGAACAAAAAAAATAAAATAAAATCCATAATTACTTCTCATACTGAAATTTTTCGGGGATTGAACAATTGAATTTCTTTCCTACCAAATCCCGGTAAGAACTCTTTATTATTATTATTATTATTATTTTATCTAACTATTCATATAGTGCTCAATAAATTTGTCTATCATATTGAGTATATTTTGTGGCTTGAAGATGTTATAGAATAATTGTATATAAAAAATTCAAGAACCTTATTTTTTTTTTTGGTTTCCGGTGCATATGATCCAGGAAACCAAAAAAAAGAAAAATGGTTTCATGAATTATATACACCGGAAACATTGACAACATACAAAATTGAATTTGAACTTGAACTTTTTTTTTTTTTTATCAATAAATTGAACTTAAACTTTGCTTGCAGAATATGCAAAATTATATTCTTTGATGAATTTTTTATTTTATTAAATTTAACTTTGTTTTCAGAAAAACATACAAAATGTTATAAAGAATGGTGCATATTAAATTATTTCTTTTAATTAGTATGGGTATAAATGTAAAATTACTTATTTTCATACAATTTTGTTTTTAAAAAATAAACATGTTGACAGTACATTTAGATGTGAGAAAAAACAAAAACATGTCATTTAGGTTCAGACTTTAGTCCTTATTCAGTTTTCAGAAAAATTCAGGACTGTTTAATCTTCAGACAAAAAAACAAACGACCTTTAAGAGTTTGAAAAGATTTGGTAAGCCTTATATGAAATATTTTTTGTGCTCAAAAGAAGGATCATACAATCCTGGTACAAAAAGTGGAAAAAAAAAAGACAACATAGGAATGAAAGATTCGAGTGTAATACGAAAGTTGTTCCTAGGAGAATTCCAGATACTTCAAAGTGGGTGATTTCTCAGTTTGTTGAGGAACACAGTCACGAATGAACAACTCTTCGGAGGGTGCATATGTTGAGATCACATCGTCAAGTATCACAAATTAAAAATGATAAATTATTTGAAGTTAACATACCTATGTGCCAACAAATTGGTCTGTTGCGACGCAATCAGGTGAAATTGAAAATATGGGATGCACTGTGAAAGATTTGTATAATCATGGGCTTGATGTAGAGTTTGTATTAGAGCATTTTTTTTTTTTTTTAAGAAAGTATGAATCCGGCTTTTTTTTTTTTTTTTTTTACAAATTTGAAGTTGATGGTGAGAGTAGACTAAGTCAAATTTTTTTGGGCCAATGAGACATCTAGAAAAGCTTATGGATTTTATGGTGATGTTATTGTATTTGATACAACTCACAAAACAAATAAATATGATATGAAATTTGCACCATTTGTGGGGATCAACAACCATGGTCAAACAACAGTTTTTCCATGTGCGTTTCTAACTCAGGAGACTATAGAATAATTTCGATGGTGTTTTGAAGCATTTAAAGAAGCTATGACTGACAGTCCACCTGTAATGATGATTACAGATCAAGATGCAGCAATAGCAAATGCCTTATATCAGGTTTATCCTGATACACTCCATAGGCTTTGTATTTGGCATATTGAGACAAAAGTTTTTGAGAATTTGGATACAACAAGCCTGTATTACAATTACAATGCTTTCCGAATATGCATTTGGGATTTTGAGACTCCAGTAGAGTTTGATTTAAAATGGAAAGAAGTTATTGAACAAACAAAGACAACAGATAATGCATGGTTAAAGTCACTTTTTAGCTTGCGCTCCAAATGGGTTCCCACATATGTGAAACATGTCTTCTCAGCCAGTATGTCAAGCAGTCAAAGTGTGGAGAGTGTTCATGCATTTTTCAAGATGTATGTTAGTAACAAAAAATTGTTATTTGACTTTATAAATCTATTTGAGACTACTATTAAACACCTAAGACATTCAGAATTACAAAAAGATCATATTGACATTAATTTTAAACCGTTGTTGAGAACTCCTTTGGCGATGGAAAAACAGTTGGGGGAAATTTACACACATGAAATTTTAAAAAGATTCAAGATAAACTTTTGGCAAGCATGTGATAGCAGTAGAGACACACACGATCACAAATAGCTCCATCAGATTACCATATGTAACTAGAACTCATCAGGTGTAATTACATTCATACCCTGAGCATTGTAACATGTATAAATATAACCATTAATCAATGAGAAAGCAAGATTAATTCTTCGCAATTATCAAACTCTATTATGGTATCAGAGCTAAGCTGCAATTAGCTTAAAAGATCCTAAAACCCTAGTTGAAACCCTAGCCACCGAAATCTCTTTCTCCTTTTCTCACAGTTTTGCCGTTTCTTCTCAACCCTAACAATGACAACCACTACGCCTACTACATCTGCTACCTCCTCTGCCTTTTCTCCACAAGTTATCCTCATGGGAACAAACAACTCTAATCAGACATCATCACTAATAGCCATCAACTCCACACAGATTCCAGTCAAACTATCCAAAGGTGGAAACTATGCCGCATGGAAATCACAGTTTGAAAATTTACTCTTTGGCTACGGCCTTATGGGTTACTTGGATGGTACCAAGCCGTGTCCTCCAAAAACAATTCCAAATCCCTCAAGACCCTCTGACGATCAGACCTCACAAGGAACCATCCCGAACCCAGATTATCACATCTGGCTTCGCCAAGATCGCCTACTTCTCCATGCCATACATGTAACTTGCACTGGTCCTGCACAGTCTATTGTCACCCGAGCCTCTACCTCGGCTCAAGCCTGGGAAAAACTTGAGTCCTCATATGCTAATCGTTCCAACACTCGCAAACTTGGCTTCCTTGACTTGCTAACCAATATCAGTTTGGCGGACAAATCAATTTCCGAATACATGTAAGGTATCAAAAATATACTCGACAATCTGGAATTAATTGTTCACTCAATTGATGATGGTGCATCTGTTATACACATCTTAAATGGATTGGGCCCAACCTACCTACCGCTTGCTTCTGCCATTCGAGCTCGGGATTCCCCAATTTCTTTTGAGGAATTATATGATAAGCTACTTGAATATGAGGCTTTTCTGAAACGTGATGAAATGAAAAAGGGTGGACCACCGATAACAGCACAGTTTAATCAGAGGTCATCAAACCGACGGGGTTGTGGTTACCAAGGAAACACATTTCACAATCAGACTTACGGCCAGCAGCAGCAGTTTGGGTCTGTTATAGGTAATGGTCGTGGTTCTTCTAGCAGTTACGGCCAAGGCAGTTCATTCAGGCCAACCTACACTCCACACTTCAACCAACAGTGGTGACCACCTGTGTCCACCAACCAATCCCATCTAGTTTGTCAGTTGTGCGACAAGGTTGGACACACGGCACGTGTATGTCGCTCACATCCACCTCCTCAGTAGTGGCCACAGTCAAACCACATGAGCTCGGACCAATCAACTCCTCAGAACAATTGGATACTTGATACCGGTGCCTCTCACCATATGACATCGGATCTTCAGAACCTATCTCTACATTTCGAATACGGTGGCACAGAAGATATCATGGTTGGGGATGATAAAACAATTCCTATCACTCATATTGGTTCCACCTCTTTAACTTCTGATTCTAAATCTTTTAATCTTAAGCATGTTGTTCTTCAAATATCTCTCAAAATTTAGTGTCAGTGTCACAATTTTGTTGCCACAATAATACATCTATTGAGTTTATTCATGACTGTTTTCTTTTGAAGGATCTGACCACGGGAGCCATCCTTGGTCTGCGGCTAGAATAAAAGGAATCTTTATGTATGGCCGAAATCGAGTCTCCCGCGTCACTTAGGCGCTCGTCAAAATTTTGTGTCATCCCAGTCAACCGTCTCGTCCCAATCATGGCATTGCCACCTAGGTCATCATTCTCTACCGGTCCTCCAGAAGTTAATCTCGTCGCATAGCCTTCCTGTCACCAAGTCTGAAAATTCAGTTCCTTATTGTTCTGCATGTCTTTGTAATAAGAGTCACAAATTACCCTTTGGGTTGTCAACGTTGACTAGCAATAAACCTTTTGAAATTCTTTTTACTGATGTTTGGGGTCCTGCGCACATTCAATCATTTGACAAATTTAAATATTATGTCATATTTGTGGACTACTTTTCTAAATACACTTGGCTATATCCACTCAAACATAAATCTGAGGTTTCCCAGGTATTCAAAAAATTCAAATTGCTAGTCGAAATTTTTTTCAATACCCGAATTAAAACAGTCTATTCGGATGACAGTGGTGAGGCTTAAGCACTTGGTCTCGATCTGCAAAGTTTCGGTATATAACACCTTAATTCCCCGCCTTACACACCTGAACATGTTGGTACAGCTGAACGTCAACATCGCCATGTGGTGGAAACGACATTAACTCTTCTTCATCATGCCACTGTACCTTTAAAGTTTTGGTCCCTAGCTTTCCAAACTGCGGTTTAACTAATTAACCGAATGCCCACCAAAGTCTTGCATCACAAGAGTCCATACTCCATACTCTTCAATAAAATTCCAAACTATGGCAAGCTTCGTGTGTTTGGGTGCTTATGCTACCTGTGGCTACGTCCCTATACATCCCATAAATTAGAATCTAGGTCTTGTCCCTGTGTCTTTGTTGGCTACTCTACTGAGCATAATGCTTATCTCTGTCTAGATTAGTCTACCAGTCGGGTCTTTATTTCTCGTCATGTTGTTTTCTTCGAACGCAATTTCCCATTTTCTGCTACTTCAGGTTGTGCCCAACAAGTCCCCTCCTTCACCGCAAGTCACTGGCTTCAGTCATCGTCTCTCTCTGAGTTGGTACAGCCAGATAATGTGTCAACTACCTCTCTGGATCATCCTTCACACCATGATATCTCCCTCATAGACATTATTCCTGTCCACCACCAGCCCTCACAAATTTCCTCCAACACCACGCATCCTCCTTATCTCCCGCAAACAGCCACCTATACCTCACCAGCAGTTTCATTGCCACCGGTAGACCCACCCATCGATCAACCAGTTGACCTAACTCACACACATCAGTCCTCCGTTGACCACACCAACACCGACTCAGCTCCACTGCCAGAAAATCCAACAGCCACCTCCCCTCCTAATGTTATTCACACACGATCCAAAAGCCATATATTCAAGCCCAAGGTCATTTTTGATCTGCACACAACCACTCACTCCTCTCCTTAGACCGAACCAACAAACCTGATTCAGGCTCGCAAGTTCTTGGAATCGCGACAAGCCATGAATGCTGAATATGATGCACTGGTTAAAAATGGCACCTGGACTCTGGTTCCCCCTTATTCGTCACAGAATGCAGTTGGTTGCAAGTGGATTTTCAGTATCAAACGCCACCCCGATGGTTCGGTGGCACGATACAAGGCTCGCCTAGTGGCGAAAGGTTTTCATTAACGCCCGGGAATTGATTTTATAGAGACTTACAGTCCGGTTGTGAAACCTATTACTATTCGCATGATACTAACTCTGGCTATTACTAATAGTTGGCCTTTGCGTCAGCTTGATGTCAATAATGCTTTTTTACAGGGTTCTCTTACAGATGACGTTTATATGGAACAACCGGCTGGCTTTGTGAATCCTGCCATGCCAAACCATGTGTGCAAACTTCAAAAGGCAATCTATGGACTTCGCCAGGCACCCCGTGCTTGGTACAATGAGCTACGAAATTTTCTTCAGGCCATCGGTTTCATCAACTCCAAATATGACGCGTCACTCTTTGTTTAATGTCGCTCGGGCCAGACACTGTATCTCCTATTATACGTTGACAATATAATCATCACAGGATCCTCACATTCACAGGTTCGTGGCTTTATTGTAGTTTTGGCTCACCGATTCTTTCTTAAAGATCTTGGTCAGCTGTCATACTTCCTAGGTGTCGAAGCAACTCCATCTGCGAGTGGTCTATTTCTTTCCCAACTGAAATACACTCGGGATCTCCTAGCTAAATCAGACATGCTGGAAGAAAATACCGTCTCCACACCACTGTCCCTTACAGATTCCCTGACGCTGGTCGACGGTAGCACACCTACAGATGCAACCAAATACCGCCAGATCCTAGGCTCCCTCCAGTACCTATCTTTGACGCGTCCTGATGTGTACTTCGTTGTCAACAAGCTCTCCCAATTCATGCACCATCTGACAACTAATCATTAGAATACGGTGAAGAGGGTGCTTCGATACCTAAAAGGGACATTGAATCACGGCCTGTTAATCTGCCACAGCTCTCCCCCTCTCATTCATGCCTTTGCTGATGTTGATTGGGCGGGCGATCCAGATGACTGGCGATCCATAACTGCATATGTTATCTTCCTAGGATCCACTCCGATCAGCTGGAGCTCTAAAAAGCAACACACGGTTGCTAGATCGACAACCGAAGCTGAGTATCGTGCCATGGCATCTGCTGCAGCTGAACTGAATTGGATTGGTCATCTTCTCTCTGAACTTCAGATAAGCGTTCCTCGCACACCAGTCATTTACTGTGACAATGTAGGAGCTACATATGTTTGTGCGAATCCGATATTTCACAGCCGAATGAAGCATGTGGCCATCGATTTTTTCTTTGTTCGAGATCAGGTAGCTCGTCACCAGCTACGTATTTCTCACGACCACACCAAGGATCAGCTGGCTGACTCCCTCACCAAGCCTCTCTCACGTCGACAATTCCTTGACCATCGATCCAAGATAGGCATCCTTGACGGTAGCTCTATCTTGAGGGGGCATGATAGCAGTAGAGACACACAATCACAAATAGCTCCATCAAATTACCATATGTAACTAGAACTCATCAGGTGTAATTACAATCATACCCTGAGCATTGTAACATGTATAAATATAACCATTAATTAATGAGAAAGCAAGATTAATTCTTCGCAATTATCAAACTCTATTAGCATGATGTGTGTAATACATCATTCAGAAGATGTATACGACGGTTGAAAGGATATTTGATGGTAGTGTCAAGCAGAAGGAATTGGTGTGTATCTTTGGTATTGATTTTGTGAAATGTAGTTGCAAACTTTTTGAGTCATTTGGCATACTGTGTAAAAATATGTTGACATTGTTTTCAAAACATGTTGAGTTTTTGCCACACCAGTATATTTTGAAGAGGTGGACAAAGGAAGCTAGATCAGCATAGCTGTGGATGATGGTGGTAGAGAGATACACGATGATGTTAACCATTCTTTGCTAGGAAAAAAGAGTAGGTTGACAAGCAAGTCAAATGATATTATTGACATTGCTTTTATCATCTGATTTAGCAATACGACATTTAGATGAAGCCTTTGATAGACTTAGCATTGAGGTTAGATTAATTGTAGGAAGCCAAACCATAGTTAACAATGAAACTCTCTCAAGGACACAATCAAATTGTCTAGTCATTGATCCGATTCCAGCAAAAAGCAAAGGCTCTGGAAAAAGGTTCCTACAAGGGAAAGAAAAAGCAATGGCAAAGTCTACACGACATTGCAAAAAGTGTGGATCTTATGGGCACGATAAAAGAAATGTCCTACTAGGTATAAAGTTTTTTTTTTAAAAAAAACATTAAGGGGTTACTTCTTGTGGCTACGCATCGACTTTTTTTCTTCTTTATACTTACTAGTGGTCCATCCCACGTCCTTTGTTTTTGAACCAATTAAACCATCACACGCTGCCGTTTCACTTTGTGGGGTTGTTATGTGTTGCATCAACACTTAACTGTTCTCAGAGTTGTACGGTCCATCCGACCTAAAAACTTTCTTTTCCTAGCACAAAACGACTCAAACAATATCAAATGCATATGCTTGATACAAAAATGAAAATTACAAAAAAAACACAACAATAATTAACAACATACTAAACACACAAACAAAATCCACAAAGCAAGTAAATCTAAGCTATTTATAGAGCTAAAATTAGTATAGCTAACGAATAAGCCACCTCCCTAGCAATGACACCATTTTTTTTACACGCCCAGGTATAGTTCCCTAAACTAGGTAAATGATGAGGCGTGTGAGAGTATTCACCCTTCGCAAGTATACAAGTCGTTCAACTCGTATAGCGGTTACAAGTAAGGGTATTGTTCCCATTAAGAGGTGTTACCATCTAACTATCTTTAGCTAAAAGCATTATTCAAATCAATATAATAGAACATGGAGGTGGTGAGAATGGTGTGTGTGAAGTGATAATGCGGAGAGTGCATGAGCATGAGAGTAAAATAACCTAAATGACACCACTCCTAAAGTAACCAGGTGTTTGCCTTTCTAAATTACACTACTCCTAAATTAAATTATACTACTCCTAATGGCAAGGCACTTGAATTACGAAAACAAAACAAGGTAATTAATGAAAACTTGGGTGTACCGGAGAGATGTAAGATAGTGGTCACACTAGAGAAATGAGTTTGAAACTATTAAAGCGTGTCTAAATATACCTAGAGAGGGAAGAGAGGGGGGGGGGGGGGATGAATAGGTTTTAATAAAGTTAATTACCAATTTTTCTTGATTAGTCAAAATTCAATAAACACCCAATCTAAGCAAATACAATCAACTAAATTTAAGTGCAGAAAACAATAAATGCACGTTGATTGATTTACGTGAGAAACCCACAACTGGAAAAAACTTACGAGCTATTGTGGTAGCCACACACGGTCCTCAAATCCACTACTTGAATGAAAGTTTACAACCTAGGTTGACCTCAAGTCAAACCTATTTGGTCACTAATCCTTCCACTCCATCCAAGGGGCCTTTAATAGTGATCCTAGACCTACTTGCTTGTGCACTAAGCTACTTAGTCACAAGGCTTAAATCACAAGGAAGAGAACACAACCTAGGTGAATATCAAATGTATAAATGCTATATTAACACATTTAATGCTTATCTAATCATGCATGAGCATGTCAAACAATCCTATATATCATGTGGCTACATGTCATATAAAACTTAGCTATATAAGATAAAAGCAATCCTAGATGCAATAGCTATCACAATACAACAACCCAACAATCAATATAAAAATCTCAAATTGTATATTAAAACTTAATCTAAATGCAAACAAGTCATAAAAGAGATTTCTTGATAAGTAAAAACACAACAATGGATGAAAATGATGTTCTATTTACCAAGTCATGTGTGTTGAAAAAGTTCCATGCAAGAGCACATCCTTGATGAAGCTAGATGATGATAGATGATGCTTGATGCACATGGAAATGGGTTTGGATGAGTAAAAATGAGTTCTTGGGAGTTTTTCTTTCTTGGGAAATACTTTCTCTTTCAAAGATGTAATTTTGAACTCTTAAAAGAATACAAGAGAGAAGACATCATATATATAGGAGCCCTAAATGAAACTACATTGTTTTGGAAGGAAAACTCATTTTTAGCATCAAAATGCAACCTCATGGCGACTTGGAAGGTGAGTTCGTGCCAAGGTCGCATAGCTCTCGGGAAAACACGTGACACCACACTAGCTCCAATTTCGAGCGACCCAAAACATGACCAAACGATATCGAAACCTTTCGTATGATATACCATTGGAAAAATATGGACGTCTACTTTCTAATCCATTTCACAAAACAAGATTTGGATGTCTGTAGAAAGAGTTATGGTCATTTGAGTGACCAAATGTTAGATTCGGACAAAAACAGAGTTGCCTTGTTTTAGTCGTCAATTTGGAGATTTCAAAACCAATTCAAACAGTCATGAAATAGTACGAATAATATACTGTTAGAAAGGTATGGAAGTCTAATTTCTACTATATTTTAAAAAATGAGTTTCCGATATCTATAGAAAGAGTTATGGTTAAAAGTGTGACCAAAGGTCAGATAAGGACAACAACAAAATGTCTAAAACTCACGGTATATGACCATGTGACCAAAGACCAAACCAAGAGAGGGTAAAAGACCTCTCTAGTGGACACACAATGCATTAAGACAAGCACACCATCGTTCAAGCACGGATGTTTCCAAACATACTTCAGGAAATGAAATGCATAACACATAACCACATCTAAGTCTAACAATGAGGTGCAATTGAGAGATATGTAATGGATGCACACATATAAGCAATGAACACAAAAGTAGGATGAATAAAACATACATGAGTAGTGTGTGTGAGTAACTAATCTCTTCAAAGAGTTAAGCATAAATGATATACCTTTGAAGTGCTCTTGAGCTTGATGATGTATAAAAAAGGCCTAATCTACCCTTACACATTTAAACCCCAAATGTGGTTTGTCAACTAAATAAGCCAATCAAAATATGAGGAACATATAGAGTTTATGTACATCAAGTTGATTATTAAACAATTAAGCACATTCAATTCAAGTTCTAGGGTTCGTTATCTTGATTAAGAAAAATACCAAAATCGATTCATCACTCATCCAAGGTTATGGAATGAGCCATTGTATCTTTAAGTCAAAGACCCATTAAGTACAAGAACATAAAACCAAAACCTATTCTAGTAAGATTATGCATAAACCAAGGTTATCTCATTCAATAAAGCTAATTATCAAGACTATGCCCGGAAGGTCATCCAAAAACACAATCCTAACTCTCATCAAATAATTCCAAACATGTCATTTTGAATCATCCATCATCATACATTCAAGAATGAGATGTTACATTACACTACTTCTAAATTAAATTATACTACTCCTAATCCCATTCAAGTAGAGTGTCAATTTCCAATCCTCCACTAACATGCATGTAAAGATAAGAGATTAATAACAACATTTATAAAGAATGAAACAAGACTCAAATCAAATCAAGAATAAATCATTACATAAATGAGCACAAGTGTAGGTTTAAAACATTCCCAAATGGGGATTACACATCAATGATAAAAGATATACAAATGAGAGTGAGTTGTAAGAGAAAACCCAATTGAAGATGTCCTCCAAAGTGTCTTTATCTCCTTGTTGTTGCATGGCTCGGATTTGATCAAGATAGCCCTAATTTCTCCTTGCAAACTCCTTTAATGATGGGTGAAGGAAGTGTAGAAGGTGGTGATGGTGAGACATCCATGGAGGAGACCCCTCAATGAAGCCTTTGAAGCTCTTCTCTCTACTTTGTTGGTGATTATTCTCTCTAGGCTAAGAATGAGAGTGAAATGTGTATTTAAGTTAAGATGTGTAGAGAGAAGAGGCCAAGAAGGTGTACTTATAGGCTGGGTAAGTTAGGGCACAGTTTGGGGTGGAAAAGATCAAGATGCCCCCTGATAATTTGCATGTTTTCAAATCTGACGGGCAATATGCGACTTGGCAGTATGGTTTTATCTTGCACTTTCAGCTCGCACATTGAGGTGCAACTTGGTGGTGCAATATATAACCCGCACTTCTTATCCCGCACAAGTTTCTAGAGATGGGTTTCCTAGTGTGGGTTCTTGCTCGCACTTTACTTCTCGCACAATCGTCTGATCTTTCTATACGACTTCTTTGGATTGGCTTGTTACCTGTACTAGCATATTTACACATTTTTCAGGTCTTTATTGCAGCTTTATGGTGCAGCTTCACTTTGTACTTGCATCATGAACTTTGGTTTATCTATGAATAATTGCCCTTTTTGTCCTCAATTCCCCACTTTAAGCACAAACACTATCTTTAGGGAAATTTTACCTATACATGGCTCAAACACATATTATATACACAAAAATTTTTGTAAATGAGCTCAAAAGCTAGGAAAATTGAGCTCAAAATGTGAATATTTTTAGAGTGATCACTAACTCAGTAAGCCAATCTGGAACGTAAGTACCCTAGAAAACGGACAACAAATTTTGCAACCGAATGTGTCACCATATTACAAGTTCTAGGACTATGAACAATGGAAACCTTCATAAACTTATAAATCAACAAAACAATATCAAAAATGATATTATTTACATCATTATAAGATATACATTCCTCATTACACATATTAACAATCCCCAATGTATCAGTCTCCAAGCACAGTGGAAACAATTTCAATCGAGCTGCCAAAGAGAGGCCTTCCTATATAGCTCTGGCTTTAGCTATTTCTGTAGATACAATGACTCTTAACACCAAAGTTGCAACCTCTATAATGAACCCTTCTTCATTTTGAAAGACAATCCCGAGCCTGACTTGGCATGTGTATAAAGTCATGAGTCCAATTAATTCAACATCTTGAACAATGTATAAAGTCAAAGTCTGGCTTGGATACAACATGCGTCATGTGGAAAATGCTGCTACCATGGCTGACACACCATGCTCTAATGCAAATTGAATTTAGTTCTCATTAACACTTTTTTTGGGCTATTGAACGTTCCATTGCATCAAATAGGCACTAAAACTTGCTACTCCACAATTAATTTCTAAGGCAACTTGAGTATGGTGGCCAAACACAATTTTAGGAACCATCTATGCATTCAAAGCTACGAGACTTGAGCAACATAATGCAAATGAAAAATATTAATATCTGGTAAGAATATAAGATGTGAACAACCTGTGATATTTGATTCAAATAATTATCTACTTCTTTTAGTAATTTTTCTTCATCTCCTAAACAAATGTACTTATCATTCTTTAATTTTACCCAATTTTGTTGAACCAAACTTGTTAACCACACATGTTAACCACCTAAAAAGTAGGGATACAAAGAAGAATTTTTCATCCTTGCCAGGACTACAGGGAGTAGAAGGACGTTATAGGGAACACCTGACTACCCCCAAAAAGAGCCAGAGTCAGTATACCTATGCACGCCATCTGTGAATCAGGACTGGGGTCAGGGTCATTCCAATCCCTAAGTACTAGGAAACAGTGAAGTCAAGGTTCAGAGGGTTTCGATACCATATCCTTCTGGTTCCCTAATACCTAAAGGGTATCAGTACCACGATTCAACGGTGCACAGTACCTTGGAATTACGATTCCCTCCCTCGACCTATCCACCAAGCAGAAGGGATTATGGTAACAATGGAGGTTTCAATATGTCAAAAGAGAAGACTGTCAAGGAAGGAAGGACTGGTATACCAAAAGATCGGGACCACGCTACAAGAAGAGCAGCGTGTAGTAACATCTGAATACAAGGAAAATTGACTTTTTCTCACCATTTGTAAACTCCATTTAAAATGGGAGTAGTCAACTCTGTCAGTCTCACTAAGAATGGAAACAAATCACTTGATTTTTGGCATTATCCTTATGCCTAAACGAAGCCACCATTAACGTCCCTTTGATTGCTAAATTGATTGACTAAATTAAATGGAGTAGACGACAAGAAAAGGGACCTATAAATATCGCAAGACTCTCGAAAAAGAGGGGAAGTGAGTTTTTCCATTTATTGACTAGCACGAGTTCACCATCATCTATTCTGTCAAAAATACCATACCTAAACCCCCACAAATCATCATTGTATCATTCAACTATACGTTATTTATAAATGAAAAGAGTCATTCCTCTGTCTTTTTGACACATATATTTGCTTGTCCTTATCTCTGATCATTTTTTGGTATTTATCTCATCTTTACTGGAAACGTATCGATATCAAACGTGATACTTCTCCAACTGTGACCTACCAAGGTCGTGGTTTTAAAGTTGTTAATTGAAAATTCAGCCCTCTGACATTTTTCCGTTAACACTTTTTGACATGTCTTGATCAACATAAAAAAAAAAAACACCTTTTCCATCAAAAATAAAACCAAAACAATCATGAAAAGGAATTCAATTGCTTGTATGTGTAATTAAAGAAAAAACTTGTAGCCTATATCTTTAAAAGAACATATATATATATATAATCAAACAAAAACAATGATTACATTACCTACTCTAAGCTATTTGGCCATAGAACTTGTAGTCTTTGGGATTTGGCACAAGACAATCCAAGCCTTTGTCATGACAATGGTGTTCACTTGAACTCAGATTTCGTGTTACTATCTCCTCCTCATTGTCGAAACACGATATATAATCTGTTAGTCTCTCTTCACAGACTCTGTATTTACCAATAACAGAATCGCTTTTTTTCTCGTTTTCACTCAATTGATCACTTTCTTCAACCACATTTTATAATTCCTCAACTGAATTGTCTGAAAGTAAAACATCACATAGTTATTCGAAGAGCTAGCCATTGAATCTTCAACTTTTCCATTCCCAAACAACTGAATAAGATTTTTGACAAATTGTTTAACAAATCTACAAATTAATTTGAAAACCCTAAAAAGAAGAACAAGTTGAGCATTTCTACGGAGAAACAAAAAATAAAGAAATAAAATTACCTAAATGTGATGCTGACCTATTGCTGACTTGTCGTCCTTTTGATTTCCAACTGATCGTGAATTTTTTTTTAAGTATAGATATTGAAGTTTTTTTTGTTTTTTTTTTTGTTTTTGTTTTTTTTTTTGTTTTTTTTGTTTTTTTGTTTTTGTTTTTGTTTTGTTTTGTTTTGTTCTCAAATGGTGTATGAAATCATGAGATAAGAGTAAATTGGGTTGATATGAAAACGAGTTAAATAAATGTAAGTTCCTTATATTTTGATTAGTTTATTTCGTTGACAAACTATATTGGGATTATTTGTAATGGGTAGCTTAGGTCTCTTATGTGATTCTTCATCAACAAGCTTCTGAGATCCCAAGGAGTTTCAAGAAAGGTAGTTCACTTGTTCTTGACTTCTTAAAGAGATTAGTTGCACACATACACTCTTTCATGCATTTAAATTTGCTCTGGCATTGTTCTCATCTTCTTTGTGTTGTGCATTCATTTCACAAACACACTTGCATTTCAATTTTAGCTCTAAATGTGGTGTAATCTGTTTCCATTTGTGTGATCGAAAACGTCCGCGTGTGCACGATTGTGTACTTCTTTTGTGAGATGATCAACCGTTTGAGAAGGCATTTTCTTCTCTTGAATTTTCTAAGAAAGATGGAATTCGGCGGTTGGAGACCACCATTTGGATTGTCGTTTTCCTCCAATGGATTCGACGATTGGGAACTACTGATTGGAACCGCGTTTTTCTCTAGTGGATTCGACGGTTGGGATTTGCCAATTGGAACCGCCAAATGATTCCATTGGAATTGGCGGTTCATCCATTCAGCAGCCACCAACCGTTGATTTTCCCGTTTTCTGAGCATTTTGGGTATTTCATACCAGCTCATTTTTAGATCATTTAAGTACATCATCTTATCTCTTTGGTTTTCTATGAACTAAAAAATACAAATCTTAGAGTGTCTCTTAGAGTTCTATTGAGAGAGAGATTCCAAGATTGGATTTTTAACTCTCCAAATCCCAAACCCTCATGCGTTCAAGCATTATCAAACTTTAATTAGGCATGGGTTTTCATAGCATCTGAACTTGGTAAGTTAGATTCTTCATTACTCATCATCTAGTGTTTTATATACCAAGATATCTCATTGATTGCATTTATTAATTCTAAAGTTATTGTTTTGATTATATCTTGTGACAACATGTATTGCATGGAATTTGTTTGATGACTAGGGTTTAGAGTTGCATATCTTTATCTAGTTAGGTCTTTATGAACATTCATATAGACATATTGATATCTAGGATTGTTTGATTGTCATCATAAATCTCTAGCTAAGCATTTAGTATTGCCTAGCACTATTTGCATGCTTGAATATTATTATATATTCACTTAGGTTGTTTATCTCTTCATTGAGTGTAAAGATTTGTGAGTACGGGGTGTACTGCACAAGCAAGGTCTAGAATCACTATAATAGGCTTGCGGGTAGTAATGTTGTGTTATGTGTTAGGTTTTTGGTTTGTCTTGGCATATATTTCATATTAAAACAATGTTTTCTTGTATTTGATTAGTGGTCTTAGGTTGATGATTCAAAGTTTCAAAGAAAGACGTGGCCACAAGATCATCCAAGAAGGTGTCTTCGAAAAGGAATGGACTACATTGCATAATTAAGGTAATATAGACCTCATTCTTCTTCAAGGCTATAGGCACACACACAAAAATCATTTATATTTATCCCTACATCATAGTATAACATTTATATAGCACATTCACATGTTTTTACATGCTCATGCATTGAACTCAAATCCTCATACATTGTAGAATTGCATGTTCTAAGACTATGTCTAGAAAACGGCATACATGTGTGACATTATGCTTATGTGTTTACATTTCATTGTTTTTGAATTTGAACATGATCTCTTATGATTCCTTATTGAGTCCCAGTCATTTCGGTTACTCATACATTTGATTTCGAGTCCAAACGATGTAGCTACGCTACTTTTCATTCTCATTCATTGAGTTGTGTTCGTCGTCATTTTCTGAGATGAATTCTCAACCTTTTGTTAAAGTTTTATAGTTTTTGTTGTGCATGAGGGAGTCACAATTTTTAATCCAAAGGTAGATTCGAAATTAGAGTTCGAAGGCCCGGATACGGCTAAAGACGTGAGCGCAGCCGAGAGGAGCGAGATTGGCCAAAAGCTAACCTTTGGTGTCCATGTGTGCCACAAGGGCAGAACACCTCTCTGCCCATGTGTGCCACACACAGTCCACACGTGGACGTGATGTGGCATCACCTAATTTTTCCTCCTTTTCCCTCTCTCTCTTCCATTTAAATTTTCTCCATTCCCTCCCATTCATTCTAAGAAGAAAAATTGGAAATCACTCTCACCGAATTTTCTCTCAACTTTTTCTCACCTTCCAAGCACCATAACTTTCTCATATGAAGTTGGAATTGGTTGATTCAAGTTGGAGATTGTTCGTAATCGAGTCCTCTACCTTTTCCAATTGGTCTTGTAGCTGTTTGATCGACTTTTCTAGTGGTTCTACATAGAAAAACGAACGAGCTCGTGATCTTGAGGTATTGGTCATATCTTTGATATTTCTTCTTTTATAATCTTCAATTTGCTTGGGGTTTCTTCTTCTATATGTATGTATATGTATGGTGAATGCTATTGAGAAAGATAGCTTCATAATCAATCCTAATCAAAAGTCTAATTAGAGACATATGTGAACTAGATTCTTTTATTCTATAATTTTCACATGATTGAGAATTGTATTATGATTAGATTGACATCTAGGATTATTTAAGATTTGATTGAATCATTTTATGATTAATAATCCTTGATATGTGCTTTGATCCTTTGATTGATGAAATCTAGGATTAATGCTCTTGTATGTGTTTTTAGAGACATCTA
Organism: Acer campestre; assembly: GCA_954870605.1. Lineage (NCBI taxonomy): Eukaryota > Viridiplantae > Streptophyta > Magnoliopsida > Sapindales > Sapindaceae > Acer > Acer campestre. The sequence continues at coordinate 31,703,567 of OX940801.1, forward strand.
TGATTTAATTGATTTAATTGATTTATCATTATATCCATGCTCTAAATCTTTGGCTAGAATTTTCATTGAATATATTCAATGTTTCTAGCATCTATTTGTATGTTTATAACATCTTGAATTTGTGCTTCATGATTATGATATATTCAAGTGTTACTTGTGTGAATGGAACTATGAGCTTTTGTGTTAGGTGTTTTCACATGCTCTAGGTTTAATTCATGTTTTTGCATCTAGACTTTTATTATTGTGTTCTCACATGTTTAGGTCTAGTTGTTCCATAGATTGTCTTGATCACATGTTCTATGTTGTGTTGATTGTGTGCATCACCTAGATCATTTGCCTTGAGAGGAAAGGTTGAAGTCTTTTGTTAAAGTGAGTGAAGCTTTAACTTGAACAAGAAGACTTGGCTAGGAATGAGTTTCGGATAGCCAAGCGAAAGTCTTAGCAAGGAGTTTCGTACTCCGGATAGTTGAGCTAGGGGAGCTTTACTAGGATCCTTGTGATCTAGATTGCTAAGCAAGAGAATCTTCCTAGAGGCTTGAGAGTCTTAGATAGGAAGTTGCTTCCTAGAGGTGTAGGACACACCTTGGATAGGGAGTAGGCTTAGTGATTCACTAGCCCGAGGGTAGATTAGGATTTGATAGCTTGATGTGGATATCATAGTGTTGATAGCCTTGAGTGTGTGTGTCCTTTTCATATAGTGGATTTGCTTTGCCTGTGGTTATGGATTCAACCCGTGGATGTTTCCTCTTCGGAGGTTTACCACGTAAAAATCTTTGCGTCCATTGTCTCTTTTTCTATCTCTTTTATATTGTATTTGTGTTTGTTTTATTTTGTTGAATATCATTCACTTGTGTTGTATATTTGAACAAGTATTTGTAAAGAGTGATTTGTAGAACAATCCTTTTTAGCTCAATTTTGTATTTGTAATTCTTCATATCTTATTTTCTTTGTGTATAGATATATTTGTTCACTCTTGTAATACATTGAACAATATTGATATACAAAGTAATCCTTGATATTGTGTTTTAGTGATATTATACCTCATACAACAACTTGTTATATGTAGACAATGCCTAAATGATGATATGCATATTTTGTTTATATATGAATGTTTCGTTTATATGCTGTATGTAAAGCTACCTTGAGGGACAAACATAAGTTTGTTCAAGGGATTGAAAATAGGCGAAAAACCTTTCATCCCCCCTCTAGGTACGCTTTAAGCAATTTAACCTTGTTTGTATACTTTCAATTGGTATCAGAGTGGGTCGTCGGACGACACTCAACTAGATCCGGGTTATACTTACTAGTTTATTGCTTAGGTTTTTGAGTCTTGGTTGCCCTCCTTTATTTGTGGAAAAGGTTCTTCTTGTTTGTCATTGCATTTGTCTTCTAACAATTTTATTGATAAGCTTGAAAAGAGTATTAGTTACAAAGAGCTTCAAGAAAGGTAGTTCACTTATTCTTGACTTTTTGAAGAGATTAGTTGCACACACACACACACACACACACACACACACACACACACACACACTCTTTCATGCATTTAAATTTGCTTTTGCATTTTGCTTATTCTTCTTTATGTTGTGCATTCATTTCACAAGCACACTTGCACTTCATTTCTAGCTCTAAGTGTGGTGTAATTCGTTTCCGTTTGTGTGATCGAAAACGTTCACGCGTGCACAATTATGTACTTCTTTTACATGATGATCAACAGCTTGAGAAGGCATCTTCTTCTCTTGATTTTTCCATGAAAGATGGAATTCGGCGGTTGGTGTTTGGCGATTGGAGACCGCCATTTGGACCACTATTTTCCTCCAGTGGATTCGGCGGTTGGGAACTGCCGATTTGAACCACTGAATGATTGTAGTGGAATTAGCGGTTCGTGCATTTGGTGGCCACCAACTGCCAATTTGCTCGTTTTCTAGGCATTTTAGGTATTTCATACCAACTCTTTTTTGGATCATTTAAATACATCATCTCATCTTGTAAGTGCCTCACTTTTTAATTGGCTAATTTTGTTGACAAAATCACAATGGGGTTTAATCTTGTAAGGGTAGTTTAGAATTGAAAAAATTCTACTCAAATGCTTAAGGACCTCATTGTGGATTTCAAGAGCTTCATGAAAGGTAGCTACTTGATCTTGACTTCTTTATTTGAAGAGATTTAGGTTGCACACACTCATTTCAAATGGTTGCATATGTATGCTTTGCCTTTGTGTGCATTCTCTTCACATATCACTTTTCACTTGCACCTCTTTGTTGTTTGGTCATGTTTCGGGAAGCTCGAATCTGGAGCTGTTGCAATTTGTTTACCCGAGACAAATGCGACCTTAGAAGTGACTTCTATCAAAGTCTCTTTTAAAGTCACTTTTTGACCCCCTGTACCGAGACAAATGCGACCTTAGAAGTGACTTCTATCAAAGTCTCTTTTAAAGTCACTTTTTGACCACCTGTACCGAGACATATGTGACCTTAGAAGTGACTTCCATCCAAGTCACTTCTAAAGTCGCTTTTTTGACGGGAAAACTAAGTTTTCTTTCCAAAACTACGTAGTTTCATTTATGGTTTTATATATCTCCAAAACTACGTAGTTTCATTTAGGGTTCCTATATATATGATGTCTTCTCTCTTGTATGTTTTTTAAGAGAGCAAAAATTACATCTTTTGAGAGCTTCTAAGTTGCTTCTAAGCTAAGGTATCAAGAACACTTTTTTATCTCTCAAAACATCAAAACCCATCATTCTTGTATGCTTCATTCATCATCTAGCATGTTCTAGTTTGATTCTCATAGGGTTTTCATACTTGCTCACATGACTTGTAGTTAGAACATCTTTGCATCACTTCACATGTTTCTTTCTCTACAAGATTGCTCATTTATTACTTGACTAGGTTCAAGATTACTCCTTTATGACTTGACTTAGGTTCAAGATTGTGTTATTGTGTTTTGTGAGTTGTATTGTGGTAGATATTGCATATAGGACTTTGTTTGTCTATTTTGTTATGTTTTATGCATGCCACTTAGTGAGATGATATCTAGGAATGTCTAACATGTTCATCCATGCCTAGATAAGCTAAAATGTCTAACCTTGCATTTTGAGCATCTTGAATATTACACATATTCACACTAGGTTGTTTTATCTCTTCATTTAGAGTCAAGTCTTGTATTTGCTTTGTTGGTAGTTTGCAAGCATGAACTAGGTTCACTTCTAAAGGCCCGTGGGTAGCAAAGACGGATTAGTAATCTTAGGTGTGATGCGGTCAACCTAGATTGTAATCGTATTTGCAAGTAGTGGATTGAGGTTCTAGTGTGGCGCACTAAACAGCCCGTGGTTTTTCCCCGTGTGGGTTTCCACGTAAAAATCATATGTTATTTACTTTTCGCATTCTCTACACATGATTTCATTTATTGACTAGTTGGGGTTATTTTGTAATCTTGATTAATCTCGAAAAATTGGTAACAAGGGATTAAAATCTATTCACCCCCCCTCTAGATTATATTAGGACTCGTTTATATTTATTTTCACATCTCTTTAGCTTTTTAAGAACTGAAAAATACAAACCTTAGAGTGTCTCTTAGAGTTCCACTGAGAGAGGTTCCAAGATTTGATTTTTAACTCTCCAAATCCCAAACCCTCATGCATTCAAGCATCATCAAGCTTTAATAAGGCATGAGTCTTCATATTATCTTGACTTGGTAATTTAGATTCTTCACTACTCATCATCTAGTGTATTATCTACCAAGATATCTCATTGATTGCATTTATTAATTGCAAAGTTATTATTTTTATTATATCTTGTAACAACATGTGTTGATTTGGATTTGTTTGATGAAAATGCCTATAAAGTTATACTAAACAGGGGGGGGGGAATAGGTTGACACACTAGTTTTAAAAACCCTTTCATGACTTGTGTCAAAACCTTGATGAACATATAATAAACCTTGAACAAGATTGTTATGAGAAAAACAATTTGCACAAGTATGCTCAATTCACCACCCTTAGTCTACAAAACATATACCAAGAAACAGTGTATCTCATAAACAAGTATATTCAATAAAGAGCACATTCTACAAGTTGTATTATGAATATTACAATGAAAGATCACTAAGTAAAATATTACAACTTGATATAGAATATTGCAAGATACAAAGTTCAAACACTTACAAGATACAAGAAACAAATATTGATTCAACAAACAATGTGTGCAACTCTTTTATATCAATAACATGTTTACAAGGATGTGAGAAATTAAAGATCATAAACAAGTTATATAGAACAAACATACAACTATAGAGAGATAGAGATAGAGACATTTGACACATTAATTTTTATGTGGTAAACCTCTGAAGAGGAAACATCCACGGGTTGAATCCACAACCACCGGCAAAGCAAATCCACTATATGAAAATGACATACACACTCAAGGCTATCAACACTATGATATCCATCTCAAGCTATCAAATCCTAATCTACCCTCTGGCTAGTGAATCACAAAGCCTACTCCCTATCCAAGGTGTGTCTTACACCTCTAGGAAGCAACTCCCTATCCAAGACTCTCAAGCCTCTAGGAAGATTTCCTCACTTAGAAATCTAGATCACTAGGATCCTAGTTAAGCTCTTCTAGCTCAACCATCCGGAGTATGCAACTCCTTGCTAAGACCTTCACTTGGCTATCTGGAACTCATTCATAGCCAAGACTTCTTGCTCAATACAAAGCTTCACTCACTTTGAAAGAGATTTCAACCTTTCCTCAAGGAAAATGATATAAGTGATGCAAATGATACAAATCATAATCAACACAACATAGAGCAGGTGATCAATATATTCTATGGAACAACTAGACCTAACATGTGAGAACACAAGCATAAAAGTCTAGATGCAAAGACATGAATTAAACTAGAGCATGTGAAAAAACCTAAACACAAAAACTCATAGTTCCATTCACACATATAACACTTGAACATATCATAATCATAAAGCACAATTTCAAGATGTTATAAACATACAAATAAATGCTAGAAACATGAAATGTATTCAATGAGAAATCTAGCCAAAGATTTAGAGAAAGGATATATTGATAAATCAATTTAATCCTAGATATCTCTAAGAACACATACAAGAGCCTTAATCCAAGATTTCATCAATCAAAGGATCAAAACACATTTCAAGGATTATCAATCATAAAATCATTCAATCAAGTCTCAAATAATCCTAGATGTCAATCTAATCACAATACAACTCTCAAACATGTGACAATCATAGAATCAAATATTCTAGATCACAAGTGTCTCTAATTAGACTTTTGATTAAGATTGATTATGAAGCTATCTTTCTTAATAGCATTCATTAAACATATACATACACATAGAAGAAGAAACCCCAAGCAAATTGAAGGTTATAAAAGAAGAAATCACAAAGATAAAGTCAATACCTTCCAATCACGAGCTATCACGAATTTCTGGATACAACACCTTGAAAACTCGATCAAATGATTGCAAGATTACTTGAAAAAGGTAGAGGACTCAATTATGAACAATCTCCAATTCGAATCACTCAATTTGTATGAAGAAGTTATGTTGTTTTGAAGGTGAGAAAATTGGAGAGGAAAAACTGACGGGATTTCTATCTTTTTCTTTCTTTTCTTCTTCAACAATGAAAATGGAGGGAAGAGAAAATATTTAAAAGGAAGAGAGAGAGGGAAGAATTTCAGCCAACCAAGAGCTGCCACATCAGCTCCTGCCCGTGTGGGGTGCATGGGCCACACGGGACCAGAGGGCTGCTCTGGCCGTGGGTCACACCCCTTCACACGGGGTGGCCAAGGCATGGCCTTTGGCCATGCTAGCTTCTCCTACGCACCTCCCACGTTCTTCGACTGTATTCGGGCCTCTGAACTCTGATTTCGAATTCGTTTTCAGTTTATGAATTGTGACTCCCTCACGCATAACGAAGACTATGAAACTATGACAAAAGGTTGAGAATTTATCTCGGAAAATGATGACGAACACAACTCAACGAATGAGAACGAAAAGTAGCGTAGCTACATCGTTTGGACTCGAAACTTAATGAATGAGTAACCAAAACGACTGGGACTCAATAAGGAATCAAATAAGATCATGTACAAGTTCAAAACACAATAAACACAAACAATCAACCACAAATTCACATATGAATGCCATTTCCTAGACATAGTTTTAGAACATGCAAATCTACAATGTATGAGCATTTGAGTTCAATGCATTAGCATACACAAACATGTGAATGTATTATATAAATGGTGCACAATGATATAGGGACACTTATGAATGATTTGTGTGTGTGTGTGCCTTAACGCCTTGCAAGAGGAAGAAGAAACTTGATACCTTAGCATCCAAGTACGCGTTTTTCCTCTTGAAGACGATATTTGCACAAGATGTTGCTTCTTCACCTTTGATGCTTCTTTCTTCCAAGAATCATCTAAGCAATAGCTAATACAAATATAGAGAGTTTTGCAATGGAATCAAGCCAATACAAATAAAGGATCTTACATTTGATGACTAGGGTTTAGATTTGCATATTTATCTAGTTAGGTCTTTATGAACATTCAAATAGACATATTGATATCTAGGATTGTTTGATTGCCATCATAAATCTCTAGATAAGCATTTAGTGTTGCCTATCATTATTTGCAACTTTGAATATTGTTATATATTCACTTAGACTGTTTATCTCTCTATTGAGTGTCAAGACTTGTGACTACAAGGTGTAGTGCACAAGCAAGGTCTAGAATCACTATAAAGGGCCGGGTAGTAATGTTGTGTTATGTTCTGAGAATGGTGTGACTAGAGGTCAACCTAGGTTGTAAGCAGCATTACATATAGTGGATTTGAGGACTAGATTGGCTAGGTTTCTAGCTCGTGAGTTTTTAGCTAGTTGGAGGGTTTTCTCATGTAAATCAATCTACGTGTTTTTATTGTTTTCTGAACTTTAATTTCATTGATTATTTTGTGTGTTGTATTTGATTGTGTTGGGTTATTTTTGTAATCTTTACTAATCCAAAAATTGGTAACTAATCAGAGTAATAACCCATTCACCCCCTCTAGGTTGTATTAGACACTCCCTATTTATTTTCAATAAATATAGGTCAAATAGATCCATGATTTAAGTTATATTTACATGGCAAAATGGTGATGAGCTATGTTAGGTTTTTGAGTTGTGTTGACATAAATTCCATATCAAAACAATGTTTCACTTGCATTTATTAGTTGTCTTAGATTGATGATAATTCAAGCTTCAAGGAAGATTTAGCAACTTATCATGCAAGATGGAGTCTTCAAGAAGAATATGCTTCATTTGCTCAACAAAGGTATATTTAGACCTCATTGCTCTTACAAGGCTTAGACACACACACACACACATTGCATTCATATGTGTCCTTGCATCATGTGGCTCAATTGGTATAACACATTCACACACTTGATATTGAATGCTCATGCATTTGACTTAAATTGACAAAATTGTGTAATTTGCAGGTTCTAGGACTATATCTAGGAAATGACATTTTTGTGTGCTCATGTGTTTGTTTGTTTGTTTGTGTTTTTGTGTTATTGGACTTGAATTTGATCTTATATTATTCCTTATTGAGTTTTAGTAGTTTCGGTTACCCATTCATTTGTTTTCGAGTTCCGAGTAGGAAGTTACAAAACTTTCCATTCACTTACTGTGCATTGTCTTTGTCTTTGTGTATCGAGTCGAATTAATAACCTTTGGTTAAAGTTTCATAGTTATCCTTGTGCATGAGGGAGTCCTGGTTTGTAATCCAAAGATGGATTCAAATTCGGAGTTCGGAGGCCGAAAATCGATCGAAGAACGTGAGAGGAGTGCGAGGGAGGCGAAGAATGGCCAAGGGCCATTTGCCCCTCTTCCCGTGAAAGGCACGTGAGCCTCTAAGGAAGAGATGCCCTCTGCCCTCGTGAGGCTCATGTGCCTCCATGGGATGGTAGAGGTGGCACCTCTTGATTGGCCTCTTAAATACCCCCTTTTCTCTCTTTTAAATATATCCTTTCCCTCCAATTTCATTATAAGAAGAAAATTTGAAAAATAGAGTGTACATAATTTTCTCTCCAACTTTCTCATCTTCCAAACACTATAACTTTCTCATTTCTCATCCGATTTGAGTGATTCAAGTTGGAGAATCTTTGTATTGAAGTTTCCTACCTTCTCCAAGTGAGTTTGTAGTCATTTGTTTGAGTTTTGTGGTGGTTCTACACTCAAAACCTACACAGCTCGAGATTCCATAGGTAATGATCTAAGCTTTGTGTTTTGATCTTTTAAGTCTTCAATTACCTTAGGTTTTCTTCTTCTATATGTATGAGTTACTTGGAAAAATGCTATTGAGAAAGTAGAGCTTCAAATCATAGGCTAATCTTGTCTAATTAGAGACTTGAATGTGAACTAAATTTTCTTGAAATCTAGGTTTTCACATGTTTGTTAGTTGTATTGTGATTAGCTTATTATATAGGACTATCTGTACTTTATAGCTTTATCATGTGCTAGGATCCATTAGTTGAACAAATATAGTATTAGCACATATGATTTTGTATTTAAAGCTGATTAGGATTTAATTGATTAATGTGTATATACTTGCTAGAATATTCTTTGATTATATCTTGTGAATCTAGCATGTTTGTGTATGTTTCTAATATTTTGAATATATGCTTCATGTATATGATTTATTCAAGTGTTAGCTTCATGAATGAATCTAGGAATTTCATGTGTTAGGTGTTTCACATGTTCTAGGTTTTTATTCATGTATAGTAACTAGATAATTTTGATTTATGTTCTCACATGCCTGTGTCTAGTTCCTATAGAATGTATTGATCTCATGTTCTATGTTAAGTGTTTTTTTACATCATTTGCATTCCTTGATCACACTAGGAAGTCCTTGTAAAAGGCATGAAGTCTTGGCTAGGACAAGTGGTCTGGATAGTCAAGCAAGGAAGTCTTGGTTAGGATAAGTGGTTCAGATAACCAAGCAAGAAGTCTTGACTAGGATCGGGGAGATTCAGATAGTTAAGCAAGAAGTCATAGCTAGGATCGGGGAGATCTGGATAGCTATGCAAGGAAGGTTTTCTAGAAGCATGAGTGCCTTGGATAGAAAGTTGGCTATGACATTGGTAGGCCCGGGATATTGGTTAGACATAAAGTCCAATAGAGAGTGTTACATGGGTTGTTTCACTCTTGAAGAATTTCTAATCTGTCAATGGTGTTGAGTAGACATAGACTCCAATAGAGAGTGTTTCACACTTTTGAGGAACTTCTAACCTACTAATAGGGTTGGGTAGACATAGAGTCCAATAGGGAGTGTGTCATGAGTTGGTCACTTTTAAGGAATTTCTAATCTATCATCCAATTAATATAGTACCCAATGGTTATAGTTTCAACCCGTGAATGTTTCCTCTTCGAAGGTTTTACCATGTTAAAAAAATCTCTTGTGTTAATTCTTCCTATCTCTACCTTTTATATTTGTGTATGTGTATGGTTGAATCTTGTTTCATAAAATTCATTTCAAGATGTCTTTGTAAACAAGATTATGTAAAGTGTGGGATGTAAGCACTCAATTTGATCAAAGTTGTAAATATCATTCTTTTTGTATATTGGCTTATTTGTATATAATCATATCTTGATTAATACTTGTACATATTGGACATAAATGTGAATACAAGTATTCTTTGTTTTTAGTTTTATTATGATTCATTCACTTGCAACTTGTAAACTTGATAGACAATGATTTATTGAAAATGCTATTTTATTGTCTACACCTATTTTATATTGTTTAAGTATTGTGATTCAAGCTATTTAGAGGGACAAACTCTTATTTGTTTCAAGGTATTGAAAAAGGTATAAAAATCTATTCACCCCCCTCTAGGTTAGTTTTAGGTAATTTAACCGCGTTTGTATATTTCAAGTTGTATAAGTATGCTATGTGCCTACTAGAGAAAAACTGGGGTTTTCTAACGGTAACACTAAGTGCATGTTTTGTGTTTGTGATGAGATGAGATAAGACTAATTTTAGTCTCATCTCCCATGTTAGTTGCTTGCATGGGATGAGATTATTTAATTCCATGCAAGCAACTTATTATCCCACCAATATGGGACTAATTAGTCCCACCACTTTATACTTTTATTTATTTTTCTTTTTTGCAATTTGTTTTATTTTTTATTTCATTAAAATATAAATCTATTTTAATAATTAATAAAATATTTTATTTTTAACATTTTAAAAATAATAATTTTCAATTTTAACAAATAAAAAAAAATGTTATTTTATTTAAAATTGGTTTTAAATATTTTTTCAAAATTTAATTTAAGCAATTATTTTTACCAATCTAATTATATGCAACCATTTTATCCAGGTGAGGTGGGGCTATTTTAGTCCCATATTTTTAAAAAATTCTTCTTCTTTTATTTTTTATTTAATTATAAAATTATTTATTTATTGAATATATCTTATTATAATATTTAAAAATATTGTTAAAATATTAATTAAAAAATGTTATTTTCTTTAATATTAATTATAAATATATTTTTAAAAATTAAAAAATTATTTATTTAATTTAATTTTATATTAATCAATTTCACAATGTATTAAATATAGGGTCAGTGATATCTAGATCCACTAATTTGGTGAGGCGATCCCTAAATGGCCATTAATTTTTCCAAATGGCTCAAATTAGCCATTCCATTGAAAGAAAGTATCAATTGTTGCCACTTTGCCTATTAATTGTTTGAAGTCCGTTTGCTTATGTCATAACTTGTTAGAATCGAGGTTAAAATAGTAAAACAAGAAGGGGTAATATTGTAAAATCATCAAGTCACCATCTTAGGGCACAATTTGACAAAGATGTTCAAAACATTTTTTCACTTTTCTTTTCAAGTCACCATCTTAGGGCACAATTCGCCATTAATGCAGAGAAGCTCTACACCAATGGAGGATTATTTTAAATAGAGCAGGAGAAGGACAATTGCGAGATATGGATTACAAGGTACTACTACATATCACACGACTCGTATTTCTTTTCTAAGATCAAAGTTTTTTTTTTTTTTTTGTGTGGTTTATTGTATGATAATATATTACTGGTGTGGCAGGTTTAGCTGTGTTCCGTATTTCTTTGCTTCTATGTTTCTTTGGCTTTGGTTTTGCACTGCATGTTTAGTAAATTTCTAGTCTTACAAGAACCATTGAGTGAATTTGGTAATTGGAGGATCTCCAATCAACCTTTGTTTGATCCTTCACACCTCTACAAGAAACACATAAGTTTTGCATATAAATATCACAGCATGTGATTATCTCTCCCTTTTGAAGATTGTTCGAAACATATGTTAGATATGTAGTACTTGTATTAAGAACACTTATGGTGACATAAATGATATATAATCTCAGCCACACTTGTTTGAATGGTACTTTCAAAAAAAAAATGTTTAGTTTTGTCGCTTGCTCTGTTTTCCTCTGTCTTTTGCTTTGGTCTTTAGTGTTTGTTGAGCTTTTAACTCTTGTAGTTGTTGCTTTGCCTTGTCTCTTTCCTTTTGAAATATATTAGTGCAGTTAAAAAAAAAATATATATATATATATATATAATAATGCTTCTACAAAGCCTGTTCTATCCAGAACAATCCTCCAAACCCTAATATGATCCGTATATTAATTAATGCTTCTACATTAATCTAAAGTGAAACCCAAAAAAAAAAGCAAACTAATTTGATTGATATTATATATAAATATATATGTGAACGGATGAGCTTATGGATCTATTTTGAAATAGTTTTTTTTTTTTCCTATTCTTTAGCTTTGAGCATCTAATTATTTTTATATTGTATATAATGGGTATTGAAGTTAAAATCTCAAAGTGAGTGTTGGAATTTGACCTGAAATGAGTTGCAGATCAAGTAATTTATTCATGTTAAGCAAATGTGTGTTTGCTTGTAAAATTAGATAGAAGAGGCTCTTAATGCATGTCTAGTTTCTGTCAAATTTTACATTTGCAAAAGATATAAACATATTACATAGATTTTGGCATATTACATAGAGTAAGATATAGACATATTACATAGAGTAATACATATAGGTGTTTTTTCTTTGCTGGGAGGGCGTTTTTCTTTTTTCTTTTGCTTCCTGATGTAGGGGTTTGATGGCTTTTGATGGGGGTTTTGTGGCTTTCGTACTATCTGTTTCATGGTTGTGTTGCCTTTGCCTTCGTGGCTTTTCATCAATAAATTTTGCTGTTTAAAAAAAAAAACATATATACACACACTTGGCTTAAAGTTAACTTTACAATTACCCAAAAAAAAAAAAAAAAAGATTTTGGCACCATTTTATGCTTGATTTTGCAATTTTAATTTAAAATTTGTTTTGTTAGTTCTCTTACCATATTGGGCATTATTATCATTGAATTATCTTATCCTTTCACAGATAATTTTTTCAAACTTTATACTATGGTTGTCTTCTATGATGGGGTATTTGACAAGAGTAATGGAAAGACAGAATATATTAGTGGGAAGTGTGAGATAATGACTGATTGTGACGTCATTGCGATTCTAGACTTTTATGATTCGGCTAGGAGATTTGGGTACCATAAAGACTATGAAACTTGGAATGTTCTTCCTGAACTTGGTTTGGAAGATGGGTTGGTTAAGATTATTATGAATGATAATGTGGAACAAATGAATCATGCATTGAATCCTGATAGGAGAGTTGATGTGTATATCCAAGGTACAAGAGTTGAACATGATGAAGCAGGCCCTTCCAATGTGAATCAGTTTGAGAATGTTGAAGCTGAAGAAGCAGAACATGGTGAAGGGACAAATTATGTTAAAGAACCAGAACATGGCGATATGGAAGATGATTACCTAGTGGCATATTCTGATAGTGGAGGTGATAGTGAAGACTTTGACGATGGTTTTGTGGAACCAGAAAACCAACAAGAGGAAAAGCCTGAAGTTGTTGAGCATAATTATGCCTATGTGGTTGATGGTGAGAAGTAGCATGAAGGAGAGAATGATGAGCAAGAAAATTCTGGGTCCGAAAATGATGAAAGTCAGTTTAATTATGAGCAAAGGGCAGCTTTGAATGAGTCGAGAAAGATGGACAGAAAAATGGATTTGAAGAAAACCAAAGTGTTTAATTCAAACTTTGAATTTTTTTGATGAGAATAGTAATCTTAGGAATATAAACCTGAGGGTCGGCCAAGGTTTCTACGGGGAAAGTTTTTAAAGATGCAGTAAAAGAGTATGCTATAAAGAATGGTCGGTCAATACTCTTTTCTTGCAACAAGCCAAAAAGAGTTCAAAGAGTTTGCAAGATGAGGGAAAATGGTTGCCCCTGGTCAGTTTGGGGTTCTAGGTATGAGAAATACACCACTAGTTTCCTTCTAAAAACCCTAAATGAACCACACTTGTCATAGGGTTTAGAAGAATAGAATTGCCCATGCTTGTTGGTTTTCTAAGAGCTACACCAAGGCCCTTAAACTTAGTGGGAACTTCAACTTTAAAGATTTTATGGGGAAGGTAAAAAAGGACTACATCTTGGCACCATCTAGAAGCCAAGTGTATTGGGCAAAGAACAAAGCTGGAGAGATAATTCAGGGAAGCTTATATGCACAATATGGAAAGCTTAGGGATTATGCAGAAGAATTAAGAAGGTCCAATCTAGGTTCCACTGTGGTGATAAACACTTAGTTGGGAGCAAATGAAGAACATATATTTAGGAGAATTTACATTTGATTGAATGCATGCAAAGTTGGTTGGCTAGCTGGTTGTAGGCCAATAATATGCTTAGATACATGTTACACTAAGTCCCAGCAAAACTTCCAGCATAAATCCCAGCTTATGTTTGCTATAGGAATCGATGCAAACAACTCGTACTATCCAATTGCCTACGCTGTGGTTGATAGGGAAAGCTACGACACATGGAAGTGGTTTTTAATGTTTCTGAAAATAAATATAAACGAGTCCTAATATAATCTACAGGGGGGGGGGTGAATAGATTTTAATCCCTTTTTACCAATTTTCGAGATTAATCAAGATTACAAAATAATCCCCAACTAGTCAACAAATGAAATCATGTGTAGAGAATGTGGAAAGTAAATAACACATGATTTTTACGTGGAAACCCACACGGAGAAAAACAACGGGCTGTTTAGTGCACCACACTAGAACCTCAATCCACTACTTGCAAATACGATTACAATCTAGGTTGACGGCATCACACCTAAGATTACTAATCCGTCTTTGCTACCCACGGGCCTTTAGAAGTGAACCTAGTTCATGCTTACAAACTACCAACAAGGCAAATACAAGACTTGACTCTAAATGAAGATATAAAACAACCTAGTGTGAATATGTGCAATATTCAAGATGCTTAAAATGCAAGGTTAGACATTTTAGCTTATCTAGGCATGGATGAACATGTTAGACATTCCTAGATATCATCTTACTAAGTGGCATGCATAAACCATAACAAAATAGACAAACAAAGTCCTATATGCAATATCTACCACAATACAACTCACAAACCACAATAACACAATCTTGAACTTAAGTCAAGTCATAAAGGAGCAATCTTGAACCTATTCAAGTAATAAATGAGCAATCTTGTAGAGAGAGAACATATGATATGATGCAAGAGATGTTCTAACTACAAGTCATGTGAGCAAGATGAAAACCCTAAGAGAATCATTCTAGAACCATGTTTGATGATGAATGAATCATGCAAGAATGATGGGTTTTGGAGTTTGAAGTAATAAAAAAGTGTTCTTGATACCTTGGCTTTGAAGACACTTAGAAGCTCTCAAAAAGATGTGATTTTTGCTCTCCAAACGAGCCAAGGCCAAACAAGATATATATATATGAGATCCAATCAAAGTGAGGTCGTTTTGGAAAAAAACGCTTCAGATTCCGTCATGTGCGCTGGTCACAGGCGCATGTCACCAGCGCACGGCCCAAGCGCTGGACACCAGCGCAAGCCACAGGCGCACGACCAGCGACAATTCTCTGGGAGAGTTGCGCTGGTGAGGCTGTACTGGTCACCAGCGCACGTCACCAGCGCACAGCCTAAGCGCACAACTTGCGCTGGTCACCAGCGCAAGACACAGGCGCACGACCAGCGACAAATCTCTGGGAGAGTTGCGTTGGTGAGGCTGCGCTGGTCACCGGCGCACGTCACCAGCGCACAGCCCAAACGCACAACTTGCGCTGGTCACCAGTGCAAGACACAGGCGCACGACCAGCGACAAATCTTTGGGAGAGTTGCGCTGGTGAGGCTGCGCTGGTAACCCACGCCAGGGCACCAGCGCACACACTAAACTAGTCAAAACAAATTCAGAAAATGTGCAAGTGTGAAGGATGTGAAATACAACCAAACCAATAAGTAAATATCACACATGCATGCTAGAGAGTGTGTGTGTGCAACTAAATCTCTTCAAGGAGAGTCAAGAACAAGATTATACCTTTCATGAAGCTTTCGAAATCCACAATGAGGTCCTTAAGAATTTGAGGAGAAAAACTTCAATCCTAAGCTACCCTTACAAGATTGAACCCCATTGTGATTTTGTCAATGAAATAAGCCAATTAAAAAGTGAGGCACTTACAATCTCCCCCTTTGGCTATTTCGTGACAAAATTAACACTCACAAGCAACCTCACAAAACAAAAAATGGTTGGTCAACAAAAATTTTCTACATTACAAATAAGCCCTAGTCTAAGTCTTGAACATCTTCAAGTCATTTCCAAGCTTGTAGAAAATTCCAACCTACACACAAACAACAAGAAAAAAATACCTTGGAAGAACAAGTGTGAGAGGTGCTTGATCAAAAAGAATTACAATCAAATAACTTAATCATGCAATGCAATGCAACTCCCCCTAAATGCATCAACTCCCAATAAGGGTTACTTTCTCTCTTAACTCCCCCTAAATGCAATGCCAAAACAAAACAAATCTCCCTAACCTTACTCCCCCTTTTTGTCATGAGATAGGCAAAGGAATTCTCCCCTAATAGGAAGCATTTAGCAATGAGAGCTCGTAGCACAAAAACATATGCATAATCATATGAGCAATTTTATGCAACTCAATTAAGTAAGAGAGATTCAAGGAGTTTTATTTAAAGAAAACATGTGTGACAAGGATGCTTTGCAAGCAAGACATGTTGCAATCAAACTCAAAAGCAATGGTATTTGGCAAAGCAAACAACAAAGGTTTCCTTAAGGAATTCAAACCAATTTCACCCATTGCATGGAAAAAGACGAGAATATAGAGATTAAATATTTCAAATTTTAACAAGCAACTAAATCCAACTTTATAAGCAAAACAAGACATGGGCGACTTTGCACCTTATTTGATTTTTCTGGGTGAGATTCCCGTATGATAGTAGCCTTGTTCTACAAATAAAGAGGGAGAGACTATGGATAAAAAAATCCTTATTGATTGAAGTCTCAAAGTTTGCTTTTGCACACATATTTTCTATTCAAGATAAAGCAATTAAGCATATCATACTTTTTACTTAAGCATGTTAACAAAAAGAATCATCATGTCATAGGAATCAATTAAAGGTCATTCATCAAGTACTTCCAAAGTACATTTCCTATTCCAAAAATGCATGTTTGAGCATAAATATAGCATGGATTGCAAGCAAGTCAATAAGTCACACTTATTAAGAAAAATACATATATGCATGTACAACCAATCATCTCAAGCAATTAAAGAAGAGGCATAAAATATTTCAATGTAGCACAATGCATGATCATGCAACTTTGCTCTCTTTGCTTGAGCTCCCCATGAGGGGTCAAGACAAACCACTTCAACCCAAGTGACAAATCCCAATAGACTTGCTAAGGTTCCCAAATCTAAGAGTGTCTAAGGGTTTTGTAAACAAATCCGCTAGTTAGTCTTTTGTTCCCACATGTTCCAATGCAATGATTTTACTCTCAACTAGCTCTCTTATGAAATGGTGTCTAATGTCAATGTGCTTGGTCCTAGAATGTTGGACGGGATTCTTAGAAATGTTTATGGCACTCATGTTATCACAAAATAAAGTAAGAGTACCTTGCTCCAAGCCATAGTCGGCTAGCATTTGTTTCATCCACATCAATTGAGTACAAGCACTACCGGCGGCAATGTATTCCGCCTCGGCCGTGGATAGGGAAATTGAGTTTTGTTTCTTACAAAACCAAGAAACCAAGTTGTTTCCAAGGAAAAAGCAACCGCCCGATGTACTTTTCCTATCATCACAATTTCCCGCCCAATCAACATCACTATATCCAACAAGACTTGGATTAGTGTCATAAGAGTACCAAATCCCATGGTTTGAGGTACCATTCACAAACCGAATGATCCTCTTTACCGCAACAAGGTGAGATTCCTTGGGATTAGCTTGGTACCTAGCACAAACACCCACACTAAATGCTATATCGGGCCTACTTGCGGTTAAGTATAGAAAGCTCCCTATCATGCCACGATATAGACTTTGCTTCACATCCTTTCCACTAGCATCTTTGCTTAGTTTCAAGGTGGTGCTCATGGGTGTGTCACAATGTTTGGCATTCTCAAGGCCAAACTTCTTCACTAGGCTCTTGGCATATTTAGCTTGGGATATGAAGATCCCATCATTCATTTGCTTAATTTACAAGCCTAGGAAGTAATTTAGTTCACCAACCATGCTCATCTCAAATTCATGAGACATGACATCAACAAATTGTTGAACTTTCAAGTTGTTGGTGGAACCAAAAACAATGTCATCAACATAAATTTGAGCTATGAATAGCTCATCTTTAGTGCACTTGATGAACAAAGTCTTGTCAACACTACCTCTAGAGTAGCCATTGTCAACAAGATAGAGAGTGAGGCGTTCATACCAAGCCCTCGGTGCTTGTTTCAACCCATATAAAGCCTTTTTGAGGCGATAGACATGAGAGGGGTGGTGTGGATCCACAAACCCCTTGGGTTGCTCAACAAACACTTCCTCATGCAAAAAGCCATTGAGGAAGGCACTTTTAACATCCATTTGGTGTAATTTGAACTTGTACACACAAGAAATGGACAAGAGAAGCCTAATGGACTCTAGGCGGGCAATGGGAGCAAAAGTCTCCTCAAAGTCAATACCCTCAATTTGAGAGTACCCTTGTGCAACAAGCCTTGCCTTGTTTCGCACAATGTTGCCATCCTCATCGGATTTGTTCCTAAACACCCATTTAGTGCCAATGACATTGGTGTTTTTAGGTCTAGGAACAAGAGTCCAAACCTCATTTCTCTCAAATTGGTTTAGCTCTTCTTGCATGGCAAGAACCCAATATTCATCATTTAAGGCCTCATCAACCTTTTTGGGTTCTATTTGAGAGGTGTAACAAGTATAACTAATTTGATTAGCTATTTGACGTCTAGTCCTAACACCCTCTCTAACCTCTCCAATGATATCATCCTTATCATGGAGTTTTCTAACTCAAGGAGCGGGTTCATTAGAGTCCAATGGAGGAACTCTATTTAGAGGTAAATCATCCTCTTCATCTTGGTTTGACTTCACACCACTTGAAGTCTCACCACTTTCCTTCAAAGGAAGGTCATCTAACTCACAAACAGCCTCCTCATGGTCATCATGTTTTGGCCTACAATCATCAAAGACCACATTTGATGATTCCATCACACTTCGAGTCTTAAGATTAAAAACTCTATAGGCCTTGCTATTAAGTGCATATCCAATAAATATACCTTCATCACTCTTAGCATCAAACTTGCCAAGTTGATCACGGTCATTAAGTATATAGCACTTACTTCCAAAGATGTGGAAATAGCTCACATTGGGTTTTCTACCCTTCCATAACTCATAGGATGTTTGTTTAGCCCCGGGCCTAAGGAATACTCTATTCCCTATGTAGCAAGCCGTATTAATGGCTTCGGCCCAAAGATTTCTAGGGACTTTGTTGCTAAGCAACATCACACGGGCCATCTCTTGAAGGACTCTATTCTTCCTCTCAACAACTCCATTTTGTTGAGGAGTCCTAAGGGCCGAAAATTCATGGGAAATGCCTAAGCTATTGCAAAAATTCTCAAAGCTAGCATTTTCAAACTCTTTCCCATGATCACTTCTAATTTTCTTAATGCTTTTAATGTGAGAAGTTTTCTCATTTTGAATTTTGACACAAAGCATTTTAAATTTCTCAAAGGCTTCGGACTTTTCCCTTAGGAAGTAAGTCCATGTAAACCTAGAGAAGTCATCAACAACCACAAGAATGTATCTTCTACCACCTAAGCTTTCGGTTTGAATGGGACCCATAAGGTCCATATGGAGAAGCTCCAATGGTTCTTTGGTGGAAAGGTATTTGCCTTTCTTGTGGACACTCTTGGTTTGCTTGCCTTGTTGGCATGGTCCACAAACACCCTCAATCTTTTTCCCAAGCTTGGGAAGGCCTCTAACAACATTCAATCTATCAAGGACTTTCAAGTCCCTATAGTTCATATGGCCAAGTCTTTGGTGCCACACTTCAACTTGCTCACTAGTGGACAAGTTACAAGAGATGAGATTTGACTCAAGACAATAACAATTGTCACTTGATCTCTTGCCTTTCAACAAAACTTGCCCATTTTCTTTAAGAATAGAGCAATCAACTTTGCCAAACATAACCGAAAGCCTTTCATCACTTAAGTGTGATATGCTAATAAGATTGGCTTGCAAGCCATCTACATAAAGAGCATTGGGCAAGGAGGGCAACCCGGGAATAGATATGTTACCTTTCCCTATAACCTTTTTCTTAGACCCATCACCAAAGGTGACGAATCCACCATCCTCCATTACAAGAGTTTTACAGAAACTCTTGTTTCCGGTCATGTGCCTAGAACACCCACTATCAAGGTACCAAGTGTTGGAGGCATTTGCTTTCAAGGCAACTTAGGCCACATAGCAATAATAATCATCATTCCTATTCAATCTAGGTGAAACAAAGTCATTCCTAGGAGCCATTGGTCCATTGTCTCTAAATTTCCTAGGAGCATGCATTGTGGCTCTTCTAAGCATATTTTTCTCAATCATGCTTTCTCTTCTACACAATTTAATATACTTGAAACAATTTGGCCTAATGTGGCCTTCAATTCCATAAAAATGGCAAGTAGGAGAGAAATAAGGATTCATACCATAGCCTTGTGCAAGCATTTGTGGTCTCCTTCTATTTTAAGTTGCTCTTAGGTGTTGAGGCAACTCTCTCCTTTGTTGTTGAGCAAGATTGACATGTCTCCTCGGTTGAGCATGAAAGACCCCATGTTGAGCTTGTGGGATCCTTTGTTGTGGAGGTTTTGGTTGAGGAGGTCTTGGTTGAGGAGGTCTTTGTTGTGGGAGTCTAGCTTGAGGAGCTCTAGCTTGTGGTGGAGCTCTTGTTGGAATCCTTGCTTGAGCTTGCTTGGAGGATTCACCAACTTCAACCCACTTAGTTGAATGTTGTGGGGATTGAGCACTTTCAACTTCTTTGCTCTTGACAAAAGTTGTCTTCTTTAAAGGTGTGGCTTCCACTTCTTTCACATATCCTAGCCCCTTTTTGTCACACGGACTTTTCCCACAAGAGAGCATTTTGTCAAGCTTCTCGGTTCCGGAAGTCATCTTAGCCATCAATCCTCTTGCTTCCATGAGCTCTTTCCTCAAGCTTTCTTCATTCTTCTTAGCTATGACTAGCTCCATTTTCAAACCTTCTTCCATCTCTTTAGCTTTACTCATTTCCTTGCTCAAATGAGTTACCTTGGAGGTCAATTCAAGCTTCTCCTCTTTCAACTTTTGTATCTCCTTCTTCTTCTTTGATCTTGAGTTATGAAAGAATCTCATGAAGTCATCATAGCTCATTTCTTCATCAAACTCAAAGTTGGAGCTAAAAGAGTTGCTTTCACCGTTTGAGTCACTTTCTTCTTGCTTGTCTTCTTCTTCTTCTTTGTCACTCACAACCTCATTGCTATTGTGAGAAGATGAGAAAGCAATGAAGTTGGCAACTTGGTCTTCATCATCATCCGAAGATCTACCTTCCTCTTCCAAGTCATCACTATCACTCCATGTCACCGCCATGGCTTTTCCTTTCTTCTTCTTCAAGTTAGCACATTCGGGAGCAATGTGTCCAAAGCCACTACACTCATAGCATTGGACACCCTTCTTGTGGTATTTCTCTTGAGTTTGCTCCATTTTCTTGAAAGGAGCCTTCTTCTTTATAAACTTTCCCTTGGAGCCAAACCCTTTCTTCTCAAACCTCATAAATTGCTTGAACTTCTTTGCCATCAAGGCAATTTCTTCATCCGAGTCTTCTTCATCCTTTTCTACCTTGATGCTTTTCAAGGCAAGACTCTTTTGCTTCTTTTGAGGTGTAGATGTAGGACCCTTCCTAGATTCATAAGCCAAAAGCCTTCCAATAACTTCACTTGGCTTCATCTTTGAGTAATTGCTATTCTCTTCCAATGCCGTCACCTTAGATTCAAACCTCTCGGGAAGCGACCTCATGATCTTTTGCTTAATTCTTCTATCCGAGTAGGGATCACCAAGTTGGTGACTTTGGTTCACTATATCCATAAGCTTCACTTAAAAGTCATTGAAGCACTCATCCTCCTCTATCCTTATAGTTTCAAATTGTGTTTGGAGGACTTGAAGCTTGGAGTCCTTTACCACCTCGGTTCCTTCATGAGCCGTCTCCAATATATCCCAAGCTTCATTTGCTATCCTAGTGGTTTGGATGAGTTTGTATTGGTTGTCATCCATGGCACATAGAATGGCATGCATGGCCTTGTTGTTCCATTTTGAAGCTTCAAACTCTTGAGGGGTCCATTGTGCCTTTGGCTTGGGAACTTCCTCTCCACCTCCCGTAGGAGTCATCATAGGTGGCGTATATCTGTCTTCAATCGCCATCCAAGCCCGATCATGAATTTGGCACACATAAGCTTCCATTTTGCCCTTTCATGATGCGTAGTTGACCCCGGTAAGCAAAGGGGGTCTAGTGCTAGAGGCACCCTCGCCTCCAATTCCATTTCCACTCATAGTGTTTGGGTGAGAATGATATGAATGCACACAAACAAGCAAAACACACAAAGAAAAGCAAACAAATGCAAAGGACTCTAACAAGAGCAAGGGATCTCCTAATTATGTTAAGGAACCCGCTCTGATACCAATTGAAAATAAATATAAAACAGTCCTAATATAATCTAGAGGGGGGGTGAATAGATTTTAATCCCTTTTTACCAATTTTCGAGATTAATCAAGATTACAAAATAATCCCCAACTAGTCAACAAATGAAATCATGTGTAGAGAATGCGGAAAGTAAATAACACATGATTTTTACGTGGAAACCCACACGGGGAAAAACCACGGGCTGTTTAGTGCGCCACACTAGAACCTCAATCCACTACTTGCAAATACGATTACAATCTAGGTTGACCGCATCACACCTAAGATTACTAATCCGTCTTTGCTACCCACGGGCCTTTAGAAGTGAACCTAGTTCATGCTTGCAAACTACCGACAAGGCAAATACAAGACTTGACTCTAAATGAAGAGATAAAACAAACTAGTGTGAATATGTACAATATTCAAGATGCTCAAAATGCAAGGTTAGACATTTTAGCTTATCTAGGCATGGATGAACATGTTAGACATTCCTAGATATCATCTTACTAAGTTGCATGCATAAACCATAACAAAATAGACAAACAAAGTCCTATATGCAATATCTACCACAATATAACTCACAAACCACAATAACACAATCTTGAACTTAAGTCAAGTCATAAAGGAGCAATCTTGAACCTATTCAAGTAATAAATGAGCAATCTTGTAGAGAGAGAACATATGATATGATGCAAGAGATGTTCTAACTACAAGTCATGTGAGCAAGATGAAAACCCTAAGAGAATCATTCTAGAAACATGTTTGATGATGAATGAATCATGCAAGAATGATGGGTTTTGGAGTTTGAAGTAATAAAAAAGTGTTCTTGATACCTTGGCTTTGAAGACACTTAGAAGCTCTAAAAAAGATGTGATTTTTGCTCTCCAAACGAGCCAAGGCCAAACAAGATATATATATATATGATATCCAATCAAAGTGAGGTCGTTTTGGAAAAAACGCTTCAGATTCCGTCATGTGCGCTGGTGAGGTTGCGCTGGTCACCGGCGCATGTCACCAGCGCACGGCCCAAGCGCTGGACACCAGCGCAAGCCACAGGCGCACGACCAGCGACAATTCTCTGGGAGAGTTGCGCTGGTCACCAGCGCACATCACCAGCGCACAGCCTAAGCGCACAACTTGCGCTGGTCACCAGCGCAAGACACAGGCGCACGACCAGCGACAAATCTCTGGGAGAGTTGCGCTGGTCACCGGCGCACGTCACTAGCGCACAGCCCAAACGCACAACTTGCGCTGGTCACCAGCGCAAGACACAGGCGCACGACCAGCGACAAATCTCTGGGAGAGTTGCGCTGGTGAGGCTGCGCTGGTAACCCACGCCAGGGCACCAGCGCACACACTAAACTAGCCAAAACAAATTCAGAAAATGTGCAAGTGTGAAGGATGTGAAATACAACCAAACCAAGAAGTAAATATCACACATGCATGCTAGAGAGTGTGTGTGTGCAACTAAATCTCTTCAAGGAGAGTCAAGAACAAGATTATACCTTTCATGAAGCTTTCGAAATCCACAATGAGGTCCTTAAGAATTTGAGGAGAAAAACTTCAATCCTAAGCTACCCTTACAAGATTGAACCCCATTGTGATTTTGTCAACGAAATAAGCCAATTAAAAAGTGAGGCACTTACAGTTTCTTAGGATAGATTTGAACTTGAACCAGCCATTTGGTATAACTTTCATGACAGACAAACAAAAAGGCCTTGTTGAGGCTATCAATGAGTTGTGGAGAGACAATGAACACAGGTCCTGTGTCAGACATATGTATGCTGATTTTAAGAAGAAGTTTAAGGGTGATTTAATTAGAAACATTAACAGAGGAAGAGTGGAAGGATATCATAGGAGAAAATAAAGGTCATAGATGTTAAAGCTTAGCAATGGCTGAATGACAAACCTACAAATCAATGGACCAAGAGCCATTTCTCAATTTTACCAAAGTGTGACATGCTCTTGAACAATCCGTGTGAGTGTGTCAATGATGACAAAACCATTCTTATAGCAAGGTGTCTTCCAATCTATTCTATGTTAGAATTGATTAGGGTGAAGATTATTGAGAGGAAAGCTAGTAGAAGACAAGATATGGGGAAATGGTTTTGGGAAATTAGGCCTTGAATTGTCAAGATTTTGGAAATTGCTGCTAAGAATAGTGGAAGCTTAACAGCTCACTGGGGTGGAAATGGCAATTTTCAAATAAATGATAATGATGATACAACCCCGGTTGTTGTTGTGGACTTGACAACAAAAACTTGTAATTGTAATCAATGGAATCTAACTGGAATTCCATGCATGCATGCTATAAGTGCAATTTATTGGAGGCATGAAGATTCGTTGTCTTATGTACATGACGACTACAAGAAGAGCACTCAGAAGAAAATTTGGCAAAATGTCATTTATGGGATTAAGATGAAAAGGTATTGGAATAAGTCGGAGTTGCCTCCATTGTTGCCACCGAAGATTGTGAAACAAGCTGGTCGTCCTAAAAAGCTAAAATATAGAGCTGTTAGTGAAATTCCAACCAATGCCAGAAAGTTCACAAGGGTTCATATGTCATATACATGCACCAAATGCAAGCAACAACAACATAACTTCAAAACATGTGATAAGAGGGTTGCGCTTCTTGCAAAGATACATAAGCAGGTAATTTAAAATAACACTTGTCATATTAATTACCAATTGTTGTGCCTTTATATTATCTAACACTTGACATTTACTTTATTGAAGAATTTGAACCAACAACTTGTTGTGAACCAACGAACTGAAACTTTAGTTGATGTTCCAAACATTCAAATTGATTTTTTGGACAATAATGAAGATGGTGCAAGGGTACGAGCTTCAATTAGTGTACTTAGAACATGTTTTCTTATGTTGTTTTGCAATTTATAAATTTGATATTGATTTCATTTTGTAGATAATGACTCAAGAATCTATAGGGCAATAAATCAATATGGACAACATCGAGCAACTCTTAGCTAATGTTAGGACTTTGAAGCAGCATTATGCAATTAAGCTATGAAACAAATTACGGTGTGTTCAATATTAATCTAGAGAGGGGGGGGGGGGGGGGGGGGGTGAATAGATTTTATCCGATTTTACCTAATTTTCGTTAATAGGCAAGATTACGAAAATACCCTTTACTAGTCAATACAAAATAGCAAGTGTAATATGGTGCGGAAAATTAAAAGACACTTGATATTTTCGTGGAAACCCTCACGGGAAAAACCACGGGCTATGTAATTGAGCCACACTTGAACCTCGAATCCACTAAGTGTGAGAAAAATTACAACCTAATCCTGGAAGTAATCACACACCTACCTAATCCCGGTATAAGTGAACCTAGTCCTAATGCTTGTGAATTAAGCAACCTAATCCCGGAAGCAACACAAGACTTAGTTCTCAATGAAGAGAATGCAACCTAAGTGAATATGTGAAATACTCAAAATGCAACAAGAGCAAGGCAACTCTATATGCTTACCTAGAATGATGATATATCAATGAAATCAATCCTAGATATCAAAAGCTAAATGACATATCATAAAGCTTAGCTAATCAAGATTAATCAAAACCTAGATAGCTATCACAATACAACACTCAATCATATTCATCACAAACAATCTCTATCTTATATCTAACATGTGAACATAAAGCATACAATAAGATAAAGAGATAACTTGACAAGAAAGAAACTAAAATTAGATGAAGTTAGTCAAAATCTTACCAAGAAAGATGTGATGATGCAAAACCATACATGGATGAGTCATAAATGGTCATGAATGATCCTAGATGAACTTTGATGATCAAAGGAAATGGTTTGAGTGTTTAAAGGTGAGTTCTTGATGATTTTTCTCTTGAAAGATTTTCTAAGTGAAAAATATGATATTTGGAACTCTTAAAAACGACCTAGAAATGAAAGAGGCATATATATAGTATGCCAAAGTGAAGTGGTGCCGTTTTGTAAATTTTGCAAAAGACCGCGGATTCTGCGCCCTTGATTCTGCGGCCACGGACCGCAGAACACAGGGCGCAGAAATGCCCCTGACATTTTTGCGGCAAGATTCTGCGGCCACGGACCGCATAACACAAGGGCGCAGAAATGCACCTGACAGTTTTGCGGCCCCTAAACGCAAAAACCAAGGGCGCAAAAAAGAGACCAGAGAGTATGAATTCTGGTCCTGATTCTGCGGCCTAATTTATGCGGCCTTGACCGCATAACAGGGCGCAAAAATGCACCTGATGCAGCATCCTAAAATGAAAAGTATGATGTGCAATTCCAAGCAAGATGCACCCATATGGACAAGAATGAAGAGAGATTAAATAAACAATAATGCATACACACAATAAAGACACAACACATTCAAGAATGAGAATTATGCAAGTGTTGTGTGTGTGTGCATCTACTTCTCTTCATTGCAAGAAACACTAAGTATTATACCTTTGGAGTGCTTCTTCTCTTGAGGTCTTGAAAAGGGCCTTTGAGCTTGATCTTCAATCACCTAACTACCCTTACAATTCAAACCCCCAATATGTGGTTTGTCCACGAAATAAGCCAATCAATAATGGGAATCCTTACAATCTCCCCCTTTGGCTATTTCGTGACAAAACCACCACTCACATTGAACTTCACAACAAAATTGAAGCTATGGGATATTCTACATTACAAAGAGATAAGAAAATAAAACTTCAAGTCTTCAATCTCTTGTAGAATTACCAAACCTTCAAAACAATTAGATTACACTTCCAAAGCAAGTGTATGTGAGATGAACAAGTGAAAATAAAACAAGCATTTGCATATTAAGACTTTTAAGCACAACATCATGCAATGTATATGGATGCAATGCTCCCCCTCAAAGGGTTACTCCCCCTCAAACCATAAACTCCCCATATGCACATTTGCTACTACAATTAGCAACTCCCCTTACCACATCCTACTCCCCCTTTTTGTCATGATATAGGCAAAGGAGTAGTCCCCAACCGGGTCACTCATAGCAAAGAGAGATAGAAGCATACAAGATAATGCATAGATAAATAAGCCACTTATGCACTCAATTAATTAGAGAGAATCAAAGAGATTTATTTTATTGAAAATGTGTGAAATAAACATGCTTTGCAAACAAGACATGTTGCATTCAAGTCCAAAATACAATAGTATTTGGCAAAGCAAATGACAAAGGTTTCCAAATAGAATTCAAACCAATTTTACCATTTGTCATGAGAGAAGCAAGGATATAGAGATTTCATTGATTTCAATTTTTAACAACAACTATATCCAACTTTATAAGTGAAATGTTGCATGAGCGACTTTGCACCCTATTTGATTTTTCCGGGTATGAAACCCGTATGATAGTAACCATGTTCAACAAATAAAGAAAGAGAGACATTTGGATGGAAACATCCTTTGAATGGATACATGATCCTTTTTCATTTAAGTCTCATAAGCTTTTCACACAAGTTTTGCATTTAAGAGTTGCAATCATCAATTCATGCTTTTTCAACTTAGCATGTCATTTGAATTTCATGCTTTTCATATGTCATTAGCATGTCAATTAAGAATCATCATGACATGGAAATAACTATAGGTCATTCAAATCATACTTCCTATGTAAATTTCCTAGTCCAAAAATGCATGTTTGAACATAAATATGACATGGATTGAAAACAAAGCAAGGTTCACACTTATTGAGATGAAAGCATATATACATATGTCCAACCAAGCTTACTTCAAGCAAGTAAAAGAGAAGCACAAGATCTTTCAAATATTTTGCATGCATCAAGTATACAAAAAGCTCTCTTTGCTTGAGTTCCCCTTATGGGGTCAATCACAAGAACTCATCACTCCACAAGACATATTCCAATAGATCTACTAAGAGTTTTAAATCGAGTAGCATCTAGAGGTTTTGTAAACAAGTCCGCTAGTTAATCATTTGTACCTACATGCTCAAGTACAATGCATTTATTTTCAACTAGTTCTCTAATGAAGTGATGACGGATGTCAATATGCTTAGTTCTAGAATGTTGAACCGGATTCTTGGAAATATTAATAGCACTCATGTTATCACAAAAGAGAGTGAGTGTACCTTGGTTGAATCCGTAGTCTACTAGCATTTGCTTCATCCATAGGAGTTGTGTGCATCCACTCCCCGCGGCTATGTACTCTGCCTCCGCCGTGGACAAGGAAATTGAGTTTTGCTTCTTGCAAAACCAAAAAACAAGATTGTTTCCTAGGAAAAAGCAACCGCCCGATGTGCTTTTCCTATCATCACAATTTCCCGCCCAATCTGCATCACTAAAGCCTACAAGACTAGCATTAGTGTCAAATGAGTACCAAATCCCATAGTTAGAAGTCCCATTCACATATCGAATGATTCTCTTGACGGAAGAGAGATGGGACTCCTTGGGATCGGATTGGTACCTAGCACACACACCCACACTAAAGGATATATCGGGCCTACTTGCGGTCAAATAAAGCAAGCTTCCTATCATACCCCTATATAGTGTTTGTTCCACACTTTTACCACTAGCATCTTTGCTTAGCTTCAAAGTGGTACTCATAGGTGTATCACAATGTTTGGCTTTTTCAAGACCAAACTTTTTCACTAGGTTTTTGGCATATTTGGCTTGGGTTATGAAGATCCCATCATTCAATTGCCTAATTTGCAAACCTAGGAAGTAACTAAGCTCACCAACAAGACTCATCTCAAATTCATGAGACATAACATCAACAAATTGTTGGATGTTGGTGTTGTTGGTGGAGCCAAACACTATATCATCAACATATATTTGAGCTATAAAAAGCTCATCATTGTCTTTCTTGATGAATAGTGTCTTGTCAACACTACCTCTTGTGTAGTCATTGTTGACAAGGAATTGAGTGAGGCGCTCATACCAAGTCCTCGGTGCTTGTTTCAACCCATAAAGAGCCTTCTTGAGGCGATAGACATGGTTGGGGTGGAGTGCATCCACAAACCCCTTGGGTTACTCAACAAACACTTCCTCTTGCAAGAAGCCATTGAGGAAGGCATTCTTAACGTCCATTTGGTGCAATTTGAACTTGTGCACACAAGAGATGGACAAGATAAGCCTAATGGACTCTAGGCGGGCAACGGGAGCAAATGTCTCCTCAAAGTCGATACCCTCAATTTGAGAGTACCCTTGTGCAACAAGTCTTGCCTTGTTACGCACTATGTTGCCATCCTCATCGGATTTGTTCCTATATATCCATTTTGTGCTTATGACATTAGTGGTCTTAGGCCTAGGAACTAGAGTCCAAACCTCATTCCTTTCGAATTGGTTTAGCTCTTCTTGCATGGCAAGAACCCAAAACTCATCATTTAAAGCTTTATCAATCTTTTTAGGTTCTATTTGAGAGGTGTAGCAAGTAAAGCTAATAAGATTAGCTATTTGCCTTCTAGTCCTAACACCCTCATTCACATCTCCAATAACATCCTCTTTGTTATGGAGTCTTCTAACCCATGGAGCGGGTTCATTAGAGTCCAAGTTAGGAACTCTATCATTAGGTTGTGTGTCATTATCAACAACATTAGACGTCCCCACATTAGGAGTCACAACAACCTTCTCCAAAGGAGAATCATCACTAAAAATATCCTCCTCCTCATGATTATTAGACTTGAGCCTTTCATCATCAAATACAACATTAGATGATTCCATAACACTTAGAGTTTTCTTATTGAAAACTCTATAGGCTCTACTATTTAAGGCATAGCCAATAAAGATACCCTCATCACTCTTGGCATCAAATTTGCCAAGTTGATCTCGGTCATTTAAAATGTAGCATTTGTTTCCAAATGTGTGGAAGTAGCTAACATTTGGCCTCTTACCTTTCCATAATTCATAGGAGGTATTCCTAGTACCGGGCCTTAGGAAAACTCTATTTCCTATATAGCAAGCCGGGTTGATGGCTTCGGCCCATAAATTCCTAGACACATTGTTGCTAAGCAACATCACTCGGGCCATCTCTTGAAGGACCCTATTTTTCCTCTCAACAACTCCATTTTGTTGAGGTGTCCTAGGAGCCGAAAATTAATGGGAGATACCTATACTATCACAATAGGTTTCAAAGGAAGCATTCTCAAATTCCCTCCCATGATCACTTCTAATACGTTTTATGCTTTTAATGTTAGAATTCATTTCATTTTGAAGTTTAGTACAAAACATTTTAAACTTATCAAAAGTTTCGGATTTTTCTCTAAGAAAATATGTCCATGTGAACCTAGAGAAATCATCTACACAAACAAAAATGTATCTCTTTCCACCCAAGCTCTCGATTTGCATAGGACCCATAAGATCCATGTGGAGAAGCTCTAGGGGCTCCTTGGTGGAGAGATACTTGCCCTTTTTGTGTATGCTTTTAGTTTGTTT
Organism: Acer campestre; assembly: GCA_954870605.1. NCBI lineage: Eukaryota > Viridiplantae > Streptophyta > Magnoliopsida > Sapindales > Sapindaceae > Acer > Acer campestre. The sequence continues at coordinate 31,734,098 of OX940801.1, forward strand.
TCCTTGTTAACAAGGTCCACAAACACCATTGGCTTTCTTCCCAAGCTTAGGGAGGCCATGCACACATTCAAACTTTACAAGGGTCCATAGATCCCGAAAGTTCATGTGGCCAAGTCTTTCATGCCACAACTCAATTTGCTCATCATTGGACACATTGTTTGAGACTATTCTAGCTTCAAGACAATAGCAATTGTCACTAGATCTCATACCTTTCAATAAGGTTTGTCCATCGGGCTTTAGGATAGAGCAATTATCTTTACTAAACAAGACGGAATATCCTTCATCACTAAGATGAGAAATGCTAATCAAATTGGCTTTCAAGCCATCAATAAGTAAAACATTGGATAAGGAGGGCAAACCGGGAACGGAGATGGTTCCTTTCCCTATGACATTCTTTTTGGATCCATCACCAAAGGTGACATTTCCTCCTTCCTCCATAACAAGAGTCTCGAAGAAACTCTTGTTTCCCGTCATGTGCCTAGAACACCCACTATCAAGATACCAAAGATTAGAAGAATTTGCCTTTAAGGCAATTTGTGCAACATGGCAAACATTTTCATTCTTTCTAATCCATTTAAGAACAACATTTTCTTTCTTAATGGTCTTTGGTACATGGGCTCTAGATGTCCTAGGATCATGCAAATTAATCATATCATTCCTAGGAACATGCATCTTGGCTCTAGTCTTTCTCTTCTCAATCATGCTTTTAGTTCTACACATTTTAATATATCGAAAGCAATTTGGTCTTATGTGACCATTAAAACCACAAAAATGACATATAGGAATGAAACGAGAAATCATACCATTGCCTTGTGTATTTAAGGGAGCCTTCCCTTGTCTTTGTGGTTGAGTGGGTTCAAACCATCTTCTTTGTTGAACCAGTCTATCTTGCTTCCAATGATGGATTTGCATGATTGGCTTCTTCCCTTTTTGAGCCAATTGATGAGGAATGTTGGCTTAAGGTTGCCTCCTTGGCCCCACCTTCACTTGTGCACTTTTTGAGCTTTGTCCTAGATCTATTTTCTTCCTAGGAGTGTGCACCGGTGAGGCTTCTATGTTGCCCAAGCCCTTAACAAACACGGTCTTCTTAGAGGAGGAGGTCTCTTGACTATCTTCAAACCCAAGACCTCTCTTGTCACATGGACTCTTTCCAACACCAAGCATGTGATCTAACTTTTTGGTGCTAGAGTCCATCCTAGTAAGTGACTTCTTAGCTTCAATAAGCTCCCTCTTCAAACCTTCTTCATTCCTTTTAGATAAGGCTAACTCCCCTTTTTAGCTTATCTTCTCTCTTTTTAAGTCTCTCCACTTCTTCACTTAGGAGGTCATTGTGAGATGAAAGCTCAAGATTTTCTTCTCTCAACATCTTGATCTTCTTAGTGGTTTTCATCTCTAAGCTTCTAAACTCCTTAAGGTACTCAACTAACACCTCTTTCTCCACATATCCATTTGTGGAGTTAGAATCAGAGTCATCTTCACTAGAGTCATTTTCCCTTTGACTCTCTTCCTCTTTTTCACTACCACTTTTGCTCTTATGAGAAGAGGCAAAAGCTAGGAAGTTAGCCATGATGTCTTCATCATTCGAAGACTCTTCTTCTTCATTGGAGTCATCACTACTTCCATTCCAAGTGGCGGCCATCACTTTTCCCTTCTTATTTTCCTTGTGATTAGCACATTCGGAAGCAAAGTGACCAATCCCGCCACACTCAAAGCAACGGACCCCTTTCCTTTTGGTCCTCTCTTGCCTTGGTTCAAACTTCTTGAAGGGACCCTTTTTCTTGTCTTGGCCTCTAAAACCAAATCCCTTCTTTCCAAACTTCATGACCTTATTGAATCTTTTCACAAATAAGGCCATGTCTTCATCCGAGTCATTCTTCACCTCCTTTTCATCTTTAGACACTTTCAAAGCAATTCCCTTTTGCTTTTTAGGAGGAGTGGAGCTAGGAGCCTTCCTAGACTCGAAGGCAAGAAGTCTTCCAATGACCTCGCTCGGCTTTATATCCTTATATCCACTATTTTCTTCTAAAGCCGTTACCTTTGACTCAAACCTATCCGGTAGGGATCTCATTATCTTTTGCTTGATCCTCCTATCCGAATAAGGATCACCAAGTTGATGACTTTGATTGACTATGTCCATCAACTTGATCTCGAAGTCGTTGAAGCACTCATTCTCCTCCATCTTGAGCATCTCAAATTGAGTTTGGAGAACTTGGAGCTTGGAGTCCTTCACAACTTCGGTTCCCTCATAAGCAACTTCTAGGATTGTCCATGCCTCCTTAGCAATCCTAGTATTTTTAATCAACTTGTATTGATTCTCATCCATGGCACATAGGATGGCATGCATTGCCTTCCTATTCCATTTTGACGCCTCAAATTCTTGTGCACTCCATTGTGCCTTGGGCTTCAAAACTTCTTCTCCTCCACCCTAGGAGTCATCATGGGAAGATCATATCCATCTTCAACCGACATCCATGCTCGGTCATGAATTTGGCATATGTAGGATTCCATCTTCCCTTTCCATGAGGAGTAATTTAATCCGGTGAGAAGGGGAGGACGTGTGCTAGAAGCCCCCTCGTTGTTGCCACCGTTTCCACTCATTTTGTATATGAATGAAATGAAATGAATGCAAAATGTATGAATGAACAAAAATCACACAGATGCAAAACACACCAAAATGAGCAAGGATCACCTATGTATATCTAGGAACCCGCTCTGATACCAATTGAAACAAATTACGGTGTGTTCAATATTAATCTAGATGGGGGGTGAATAGATTTTATCCGATTTTACCTAATTTTCGTTAATAGGCAAGATTACGAAAATACCCTTTACTAGTCAATACAAAATAGCAAGTGTAATATGGTGCGGAAAATTAAAAGACACTTGATATTTACGTGGAAACCCTCACGGGAAAAACCACGGGCTATGTAAGTGAGCCACACTCGAACCTCGAATCCACTAAGTGTGAGAAAGATTACAACCTAATCCCGGAAGTAATCACACACCTACCTAATCCCGGTATAAGTGAACCTAGTCCTAATGCTTGTGAATTAAGCAACCTAATCCCAGAAGCAACACAAGACTTAGTTCTCAATGAAGAGAATGCAACCTAAGTGAATATGTGAAATACTCAAAATGCAACAAGAGCAAGGCAACTCTATATGCTTACCTAGAATGATGATATATCAATGAAATCAATCCTAGCTATCAAAAGCTAAATGACATATCATAAAGCTTAGCTAATCAAGATTAATCAAAACCTAGATAGCTATCACAATACAACACTCAATCATATTCATCACAAACAATCTCTATCTTATATCTAGCATGTGAACATAAAGCATACAATAAGATAAAGAGATAACTTGACAAGAAAGAAACTAAAATTAGATGAAGTTAGTCAAAATCTTACCAAAAAAGATGTGATGATGCAAAACCATACATGGATGAGTCCTAAATGTTCATGAATGATCCTAGATGAACTTTGATGATCAAAAGAAATGGTTTGAGTGTTTAAAGGTGAGTTCTTGATGATTTTTCTCTTGAAAGATTTTCTAAGTGAAAAATATGATATTTGGAACTCTTAAAAACGACCTAGAAATGAAAGAGGCATATATATAGTATGCCAAAGTGAAGTGGTGCCGTTTTGTAAATTTTGCAAAAGACCGCCGATTCTGCGCCCTTGATTCTGCGGCCACGGACCGTAGAACACAGGGCGCAGAAATGCCCCTGACATTTTTGCGGCAAGATTCTGCGGCCACGGACCGCATAACACAAGGGCGCAGAAATGCACCTGACAGTTTTGCGGCCCCTAAACGCAAAAACCAAGGGCGCAAAAAAGAGACCAGAGAGTATGAATTCTGGTCCTGATTCTGCGGCCTAATTTATGCGGCCTTGACCGCATAACAGGGCGCAAAAATGCACCTGATGCAGCATCCTAAAATGAAAAGTATGATGTGCAATTCCAAGCAAGATGCACCCATATGGACAAGAATGAAGAGAGATTAAATAAACAATAATGCATACACACAATAAAGACACAACACATTCAAGAATGAGAATTATGCAAGTGTTGTGTGAGTGTGCATCTACTTCTCTTCATTGCAAGAAACACTAAGTATTATACCTTTGAAGTGCTTCTTCTCTTGAGGTCTTGAAAAGGGCCTTTGAGCTTGATCTTCAATCACCTAACTACCCTTACAATTCAAACCCCCAATATGTGGTTTGTTCACGAAATAAGCCAATCAATAATGAGAATTCTTACAAGCTAATTCAACATCTTCACCCAAATGACCTTCTACTACACTATTTTCAATCTGAAAACCAAGTTGAAGAAGAACAACCGTAGGAACAACATCCTAGAAAAAAACTGGTGGCCTGAGAAAGAAGCAGAAGACAAACTGAGTTTTGAGTTTTGAGTTTTTTAATCTAGACAGTTTTCTATTGAGTTTGGATAGGTTCTTGAACATTTTTTTTTTATAAAAAAAAATACAACATGTAGACCCGTTGATTGATGCATCATTGACATTCTTTCACTAATACAAAAAATGCAAAAGAAATCGATTTATTTTTCATTTCATTTTTTGTGTGGTTTTGTGTTCTGTTTGAGATATTTTTGTGTAAACGTTTTCCTTAAAATTGAATCTTTTGGTTAGGAAATAAATTTTTTTGTCCATGTTAGGTTCTTCGATTTTTCGATACGAATCCAACAGTATAAAGAACGTAAAATTCTGGGTGGTATTTTGAAAGTTATAATTAATTATTTAGTCAAAGGTCAGAAGCAACGCGCAATTCGCGAGTGAGGTGTGTTCATTGATCTTTTTCCTTAAAACTGTATCTTTTAGCAAGGAAATAAATTTTTTCGTCCATGTGGGTTCTTCAATTTTTTGATACGAATCCAACGGTATAAAGAACGTAAAATTATGGGTGGTATTTTGAAAGTTATGATCAATTATTCAGTCAAAGGTCAGAAGCGACGTGAATCCACGATTGAGCTATGTTCATAGCTCTTTTTTCTTAAAACTGTATCTTTTGGCAAGGAAATAAATTTTTTCGTCCACGTTGGGTTCTTTTATTTTTCAATACAAATCCAACGGTATAAAGAACGTAAAATTCTGGCGGTATTTTGAAAGTTATTATCAATTATTCAGTTAAAGGTCAGAAGCGACGTGCAATCTACGAGTGAGGTGTGTTCATCGCTTATTTTCACACTTTTCCAAATCGATATTTGGAATAGTTTCTGAATGAAAAGTGTTTGTTTGCATGTCTACTACCTTGTTTCAAAATTTGAGCAAATAATGTTGAGCAAATAACGTTGAGTATCTTGAATGTGGATATAGGTCAGATTTGAATAGTTTGCAGAGATGGAAATAATGGTCTTTTTGGGACTCCACCCACTAATTAATGGTGTCTAGTGTTATTTTATAATTTTATTCTTTAGAAGTGCCATGTCATAGATAACGGCACCTTTCTGTTAGATTTAACAGAATGGCTGTCAATGAACAATGCTTCATTAAAATGGTGATTTTGGAACAGTTTGAATAGTCGGTGGCCTTTTTGGGATTCCATCTACCAATTAATGGTGTCTAGTGCTATTTTCTCTTAAATATATTATAAAATTATATTTTTATCTAATCCCATATCACACCAAACATGAGATAGAACTATTTAATTAAATCTCATATAACATCAAACACATCACAACACTAATTTTAGTCCACTCCTATCTAATCCAATCCAATCCTATAATCATATTTCGCACACCAAACAAGCCCTAATATCACTATAAGGAATCCTAATCATCAAGCTGATGAGCACAGCATGTCTAGATCATCAAAACGTAGTTGACCAACATCAAGTCAACATCCCTAGCTCAAATATTTGTTATCAAGTCACGCAACTTGATCATAGTCAAGCTAGTGACATCATATCAGCTCAATCAAATTGGAAACACTACCTATCTCGCAAAGCAGCTTAATTAGCTCATGTAAACAGAACTCCATCATCATCATCATTATCAGAGTTGACGAAGAAAGGTAGTCTAGCAGTTGCTGACATCAGCTCTTGACAGCTGGTAATTAATTAGAAGGAGAAAATCTTCGGTACGGTACCGGTTGCACTACTTAGGTGCACCAGGAGCAATGAAGATTTTCTCAATTAGAAGTTAGTTAATTAGCAAACGTCAGAAACAGACTAAGAAGTCTGATCATCATTAGGAGGGTTTTCATCAGGTCAATGGCTGATATTTGAAAGGCTCTGTGCCTCAGCATATATATATATATATTTTCAAATAGTGTATCATCATATAACTTCATGAGGATATTAAATGTGAGCCACTAGTTTTACTTACTTTGACTCAAGTGTGTATACACTTGTCAAAGTTTCTCCATAATTAGTGACTCATATTCAATATCCTGATAAAGTTATATCAAAACGTCCTGACCAGATCGGGACTATATATATAAAGTGTAATGTAATTCATTTACTAATTAATGAGTTTGATGTTTTTCCCTCCATATTTTCTGATATGTTTTAGTTTCTGGAAGACTCCATTGTTGATAGCTTGAAGAATTTCATCTTCAATTAGCTCGAAGTATAACTGCCATATCTAAGAAGAAAACAAACTAAGGGTGTGTTTGAGATGACTTTTTAAATAGAGCTTCTGGAGTAGATCTTTTATAAGTAGAGCTTTTAACAAAAAGTCGTATATTGTTAGACATTCAATTAAAAAAACACTTTTAAATTAGTAGATTGTTTGGCAAAATATCTCTAAAAGAGCTTTTATCGTTAAAAAGTATAAAAATGGAAACTAACAAAGTATTTAATTTGTAATAGAAGGGTATATAGTGAAATATATAAAGTTAATGGAGAGTAGTTGAGACTATTTATCTCTTTTAAAATAGTTTTTTTTTTCTTTAAGATTAAAAAGCACTTTTGGCTCCTAGAAAAGTCATAACAAACACACACTTAATATACATCATATATTATTATTAAGTGGAAATGGTGGGAAATGTCACTTTTTTCAGCTGATTTGGTGGAAAAGTGAGTGCTTTAATAACTTAAGTTTAAAAGGCACTAAAGTAAGTGATTTCCAAAAATGCCCTTACTTTACACACATTCTCTTACTTTGATTTTTTTTTTTTTTTTTTATTCTTTCATCTTCTTCATAGAGGTCTGTTTAACAGACCTCCAATGGAGGTTGAACATCAATACATCTTTATTGAATAATTAATTTAGTGGCTACGCAGACGGATTCGGGGGTCGAGCTCCCCGTTGAGCTCGCGGTGGTCAGCGCCCCCAGAGCTTTTTTTTTTTTCTTTCTTTTCAATTTAGTTTGATTTGTTGAGCAGAAGCATTGGTTGTGGGTATGGTTATAGTTTTAATTTATGAAAATTTATGTAGAAGACGATGAAGATCTGGGTTTCCGAGTCTTTTAACGCCTTTCCCGAGCCTTTTCATTCCTTTCCCGAGCCTTTTCATGTAATGCCTTTCCCGAGCCTTTTCATGTAATGTCTTCCCCGAGCCTTTTGAAGCCTTTCCCGAGCCTTTTCATGCCTTTCCCGAGCCTTTTCACCCAATGTCTTTCCCGAGCCTTTTGAAGCCTTCCCCGAGCCTTTTGAAGCCTTTCCCGAGCCTTTTCATGTAATGTCTTTCCCGAGTCTTTTGAAGCCTTTCCCGAGCCTTTTGAAGCCTTCCCCGAGCCTTTTGAAGCCTTACCCGAGCCTTTTCATGCTTTTCCCGAGCCTTTTCCTGTAATGTATTCCCCGAGCCTTTTGAAGCCTTTTGAAGCCTTTTGAAGCCTTTCCCGAGCCTTTTCACCCAATGTCTTCCCCGAGCCTTTTGAAGCCTTCCCCGAGCCTTTTCATGCCTTTTCCAAGCCTTTTCATGTGTTTTCCGAGCCTTTTCATTTGTTCTCCGAGCCTTTTCAACAATTATTTTTTTTGTTAATTTTGAACCTCCGAGCCTTTTCATATGTTCTCCGAGACTTTTCATGTGTTCTCCGAGCCTTTTCAACAATCATTTTTTTTTCTTCACACAGCAGTTTAAGGTTTACAAAAGAGGGTTTTAAATTGAAAAAAAAAAACAACTAACAAGAGGGTTTGTATCTCAGATGCAACTAACAAAGGCTCGGATGTCATCGACAGTGACATACGCGTGCTCATGGTTCACCGTCATCCATTGATGGAGGATTTTGAAAGAAAAGAAAAGAAAAAAACCAAAATGGTGAAGAAGGTTACTGTGGGGGGCATTTTTGTCCGTTCACCATAATAGGTGTCTTTTAAACTTAAGTTATTAAAGTGGTAACTTTCTTACAAAGCCCAGTCCAAATAGTGACAAAAAATTTTTGGATCCTTATTATTAAATACGGTGCAAGTACACGAATTTTATTAATGGTTATCAATTGCATTTGTATATGATTTACAATGCAACAACAACAACAACAACAAACATGAACAAACGAATGCAGTATAGTATGTAAGAGAATTAATAACCCTAACAGGACAGAGATGACTGAACGTAACTACATTTGATGACTTGATCAATGGAAACATTCTTTCGTACCATAATCTGTAAAAACACTTAACTAACCAATATAACTCAATAAACATATTCTATAGAAATCTATTCTCAGAGGAATTAACGTGTCTTATGTCCAATTCCAGGACTTGGAACCGATTCCAAGAATCGGTCAATGGCTGCATTGTGCAAGGTAACCAATAATCGGCCGTTTTGAGCCATTTGAACTGATTTAGAACTTGGAGAAGGTGTTGGTGTAGGGTCATTTTGAAGGACATGACTTGGAACCAAATTGTGCTCTGGCACAAGAGGGCGGTCGTCCTTCGTATTCTCCATGTTCAAGACCTTTCTACCCTCCAAAGAAGGTATATAGAAGACTGTCACAAGAACAAAAATAAGTGCAATTTTGCACAACAAAGCCATGTAAATTGCTGGAGAGAGGAAGAGGATGTATAATAATGAGAGTTCTTAATTATAAAAGGATATGGGTTTTGATTATAAACTATTAAGTGCAATATATATATATAGAGAGAGAGAGAGAGGATGGGAGAGGCCTGGATTGGTCAAACTAGTTTGGCTGCTGTCAGTGTAATTCCATGTGCATGTTTGAAATTGTAGAAGTAATGTCTTGCAAAAGTTTTTTTTCTAGTTTTGTCATGGTGAACCGATGTTGGGTTAGGTACATCTGAACTAGTATTGGTATATTAGAAACACAAAACTCGTGAGTACTGTCTCTGATCACCGTATTATTTATAATTTGTTCTAAAAGTTGAAGGATAAATTATAGCTCTCTATTCAAAATTGCATATAACTAAATGGAGATTTATATTGATTCCTAGCTGGTATATTCTTTCCTTACTATACACCCAGCTGGTATATTCTTTCTACCATTGACGTTATCTATGCAAAGTTTCAAGTGACTACGCAAATTCCTTCAACTGTATAAGTTGAGTAGGGGCTCTTTTCTAGTTCAATGAACGAACTTCAAAGACACTAGTGCTTTTGGAAATGTATAATTATGTCGGTTGCGTACATTGCTTTACATAACGCATAAAATTCCTGGACACTACAAACTTGAGCGACAAGGGGCCAAAACCATTATTACTTATATGAGTGTCTGTCCATCTCATTCTCCCCTTATTGGTTTTTTAAAAACAGTGAGCACGGCTACTAAAACCTAATTTTTTTTTTGTCTAAAAACCACTACAAGAAAATGTAATATTTGCTGGCATAGGCCGCCCAAAGTAATGGTAACCATACTTCTCATTGATGGAGTTGAGATTCCAAACTCAAATTCGCTGTAAAGTAAAAAAATGTTTATTTTATTTATTTTTAATTATATTATTCACTTTTTGAATTTTCTATTAAATAATCATCACAAATAATATTAAAACATTAATATTTACAACAAAATCAGTAAGATTATATACAAAATTATAATGGTTTGCTGGTCGTCAATTTGGTTTTAGTAGAAATAAAGATTATAAATTTACACACGACATAACAATATTTATAGATTAAATATCATAATTATAATATAATGTTTTTAAGAAAACACGATAAATTTACAAAATTACTAGAGTATAGGTCATGATGTTAAATTGTTATAAATTTGAAATAGTTAAAACTATATGTTAAAAAAAACAAAAAAGTTAAAGCATAATTATAGATTGATGATTTTGATTGAAGAAATTTGAATTAGGGATTTTTGGATTTATTTTATTAATATTTCTGGATTTTGATTTATTTTAATTAAAAATCTAAAATTTAAAGCATTCAAGATATATTAATTTTCATTAAAAAAAAAAAAAGGTAAATTCACTTATCTTACAATAAATAAATAAGTAGATTAAAATGTAAGAATAAAAATTAAGAAAGACAAAAAAAAAATGCGAAAAATGATAAAATGGTTGAAGTCAAAAAAAAAAAGTAAAGAAAATTGAAAAAATGGCTGCCCGGACTCCTCCGTTAAGTAAGAGGGAATCTGAATCTCCTTATAAACTTTACAGCATATGAATTATCCTAGAGTAGCTTCTAATATGGACTTTCAGAATCACATAATTTACTAACTTTTCCACCCTTTAATTTAATAAATCCTCTTTTTCTCTTGTACTTCATCCTTTAAATATTTATAAAATAAAATTAGAAAACTAATTTAATAATGACGTGTATAAAATAATATTCAAAAGGATATGCGTCCATCATATAAAATGTTTTAAAGCTCGTTAGGAAAAATCTTTGATACGAAAATATATACATATACATAACATGTTTTAATTTAAAATTATAAACTACCAATTTTGTCATGTGACATGTCTCATGATACTTAATAATCTGCACAAATATGGAAATTATATGAGAGTTAATGCCAAATGAGTGAATATAAATTTAAATTTTTCTAACATTTACTTTCTAAATATATCTATTAATTCGGGACCAGGTATTTTTTTGAAAGCTTTCGTTATTAGTAGGATTCGAGCTGCTGACCTGAGAGTCATTTGCCCAAGCCGCAAGCTTGTCCATCTATGAGTTGAGCTAAGCCCCTATTGGTAAACTTTACTAAAAACTATAGCTAAACAAATCTGAATTACCAAATATTTTATTTACTTTTCTGAAACCAAAACTCTTTCTGAAACCATTTATTTTGTACGTATTTAACTCAATATTATCTAAATAAAATACAATTATCTGCAAACTATTATATATATGAAATTTCTATAAGTATATATATATATAGAATTTTTTTTTCGCCACACCTTCATTGTATTACAATCAACACATTTTTAATGAAAGCCTCCTTTTCTTTTCTTATTTTTACAAATGGAAAAAAATTAAAAAAAAAGGTTTATCCTTTATGCAAACATATACAACGTGGAATATATGATCAAGATATCATATGGAAACTAGAAATAAACAATATACACACAATGTATGTTTTTCTAGTTTATAATCTAAACAATTGAAAACAAAGAAGATATTATCGAAGATATTTCAACCCTAGAGGAAACTCAATGATGATAGAGAATTCTAGAGAGAGCTTTGGAGAGGGTCTGAGCCTAGCAGATGGTAATGGAAGATGGAAGGACTTTAGGGATAACTTATTCTCTGTGTTTGTCGATAACTTGAGTGAGGAAGTTGGGGTGGCTAGATTATGGGGGATTTTTAAGCAATTCATGAAAGTGTGGGACGATTTTCTCTCTTTAAAATCGCGAACTCGGAAGAGCCAGTTTGCCTTCAATCATTTTGTGATTTGGGAGAAGGCTAATAAGGTGGCAAAATTGGTGGATGGGATGCATGTGTATGGATGGCCCATTCGATCAAAAGTAGCTTCATATGGGTGGTTTAACAGAAGAGTAATGGGGGTAGCTCAACTAGGGATGCAGAAAGAAGGTGCTAGATTGAAAGCGGGAATATGAGCTAGAAGGTTTCGGGATTTTAAAGAAGGAGCAGAGTTTGAAGTAAAGAGTAAGGCGTTCGATGTGCATAATGGATTTCAGACTAGATGATCTTTTGCGGAGGTGGTTGATGACAAGGTTAGCTAGGGAGGAGTTATTGAAAGGAAGGTAGATACATTGTAATGGAAGGGTCATAAGGTAGATGGAGAGTGGCTTTTGAGATGCACTGTGGGTGTCCTTAAACTGTTTGGGAGCAATAGTAAAGTAAACAGTCAGTTAGATGCCAATGATTTCTTGTTCTCTTCAATTTATTTGGGAGGAAAGAGTATTCTATGGTGTTTCGAATTAGAAGGTGATAGGGATGGATTCATTAACAATTCCTTTTTCTGAAATGATTGTTTTTTATCTATGTTGAAGTGGTCTGTTTCCCAGACTAACAATGTTAGATTGGCGTGGGTTAAATGTTGGGGAGTCCCTCTTAATTATTGGTGTTCTTCCTTCTTCAATAGCCTTGATTGGAGGTTCGGAAAGCCTCTTCTTATTGAAGATGACACCATTAATAGAAGAAGGTTTGACAGAGGATGAATTCTCATGAAACTTCCATTAGACAAGCCAGTCCTATACCAGATTAAGGTAAAGACCAATGGCGTGGTATTTTATGTGAAGATAGTCGAAGATTTGAGTCCGATTGATACATCTTGGTTTGATTTCATCCTAGGTTTAAGGAGTATGAATCTTCAATATGATTTGAATTCATTACTCAATATGAAAGGTTTTGATTTTGGCTCAGGAAAGATGAAGAGGAAGTCTCCTCTTTTCGCGAGATTCAAAATTCAGGAGACTTGAAAAGACAAGGAAATGGTAGCCAACTTGATGGGGGAAAGAAAATGGAAAGGATGATTTCAGGTCAGCAAATTGGTCGGCAAAAGTGGGAGAACTGTGAGGTAGGGATCTCGAAACCTGCCAAATAGATTATTGCTCAGAACCCTTGTGATCTAACAAGTAAGGCTGATAAAGGTAAAAATGCATGGTTCAAGAAACCTAAGGTAAAGGCTAGGGCTGTTTTCAATAGGATAACAGAAATAGACTTGGAAAAGAGGGGATGGGTGGTGATAAAAAATAAGACATCAAAAAGTTTCCATTCAACATCACCTGATGATGATTCAATTATGGGGCCTATATAGAAGGGAGAATGTTCTAGAATAAAATATTCAGTGGCACTCGGTTGGGCCTCAAAGCCTATCTTTGGATCAGTTGAAGCTTTTGGTCCGTTCTAGCTATTTTTTAGAAAGGCCAAAGGATAGGATGGTGAAAGAGAACCGGAGCTCTAAGGAAGCTGACTTCCACTCAAATAACATAATATCTACATGCCCAAGTAGCGATGTAGAGTTGGCGAATGAAGGGGGTCTAGGAAATCGGTTATTAGAAGAAGGTGAGGGTGGTTTAGTGGTTGTCAAATCTAGAAATAGCTGTAGCAAAGAGGTATTAGGCGAAATGGATGAAGAGGCGTTAAGGGAATGTAACCCTGGAGAGGAGGTAGCACTGAACAATAATAGGGGAGTTGGACTTGATATAGGGCTTTTTCTTGTAGAGGGAGAGAATAAGGCTGAGGTAGGCAAAATTGATGAAAAGGTGCTAAGTAATTCTGCCCCTAGAGAGAAGGAGATGGCATTGAACAATAACAAGGGAGTTGGAACTGATGAAGGGCTTTTTTCTGGCATTAGGAGAGAATGAGGCTAAGGAGATTGGTGAGATTGACCTAAATGAGGTTTTGTCAACTCCCTAACTGAAGAAAAAGAACTCAAAAGGTTCTGGTACTTCGTCCAAACTTTATGGTATGACAACTAGAAGGGATAGAAGAAGAGAACCAATAACAATAAGCAAAAATTGGGGGGGGGGGGGGGGGGTGGGGGAGTGAATAAGCCTGAATAGCAGTGGAACTTAGAGGTTGAGATTACAAAAGTTGTTAAGAATGGAGCAGAATTGGGCGTCAATTTTAATTCTAAGGCACATCCGTTGTTAAGCAAAGGAGATTGAAACCTTGAAGGGGAGATTTCTAAGGTGATTGAAACGGGTAAGGCTTTGGGTTTTGCCTTTAATAGGGTAGAAAAGGTTATGGTAGAGCAGCTAGCCAGAAAGGAGCTAGAAGATGAGGTTAGATTCTCTAAAGCTAAAAAATAGTGCTATCAGTTTTCCAAGTGTGGGTTTCTTTGCTTTCCAATGATAATTTTGTCTCGGAATGTTAGAGATTTAGGGAGAGGGGAAAAGAAAAGGGATGTGAGAGATTTGGTGATGTTGCATAAGCCCTCAATGCTTTTTATTCAAGAATCCAAGCTTAATACTTTTGACAGCAGAACTATTGCTTCTCTAGGTGGTGTGTTACTTACAAAAGGAGTAGGGGTGGAATCGGTTTGTTCGACTGGTGATATTATTACCTTGTGGAATGAGGATTTCTTTAAATCCCATTCTTGCATTTCTAACGATAGGTGCATTATGTGGCGGGTGAGCTAGTTAAGGTGAAGAAAGTTCCGTTGCTGTGGTGTATTGGAGGGGATTTCAATACGATCCTAGACCCGAATGAAAGGAAATGTGGGATTTATAACATGAATTCTATTAGAAGCTTCAATAACTTCATTTTGAGGGCAAAGGTGATAGACTTACCAATTCAAGGTTCGCCCTTCACTTGATCTAAATGGAGGGAAAATGCGTCATGGGTGAGGCTTGATTGCTTCCTCATATCTCCCATTATTCTCTCTTGGTTTCCAAAGTTTAGCCAAAGAAGCTTACCCTTTAGTTTATCAGATCATTGTGCGATCTCGTTAGGCGAACCCCGTGTTGATTGGGGTCCTTGTCCTTTTAGATTCTATAACGAGTGATTGGAGGATATAGATATGATGGATAAGGCTAGAGAAGGGTGGAAAGAGTGCAAGATTTCGGGTTCTCAAGGTTTCAAGTTGTTTTCTAAGGTTAAGGCAGTTAAAAAAAGGTTGAAGGCTTGGCAGGTTATTAAGAGAAAGAACGAGAAGCCTTTTAAAGCTCTAGAAGACAAGTTAGCAAGGGTGGAGGCCAAAGTTAAGGTAGAAGAGTGGTCGAATTCGCTGAGAGAGGACCATTTGAAGATTAATTCGGAAATGTGGAGTTGGCTCCATAGTGAGGAGATTCAATGGCGTAAAAAATCTCGTATAAAGTGGTTGTTGGAGAGAGACAAGAACTAGAGATTTTTTCAATGTGTTGCCAACTTTAGAAGACGTATGAACTTTATAGGGGATATTTATTTTGAGGGAGTAAAGGTTTCGGATCCAGTGGATGTTAGGAAAGGAGTGTTAAACCATTTCAAATCTCATTACAGGAGAGGTTTGAGGCCAAGACCGACAATCCAAGGTCTTGAGTTGAACCGAATTTATCATTCCTAAGTAGCAGAGCTTGAGGAAGAGTTTAGTCAAGAGGAGGTTTGGGAAGCGCTTTCTAGTTGTGATGGAAATAATGCACCGAGTCCGAATGGTCTAAACCTCAACTTTATTAAGAATAATTGGGATGTGATACGGGATGATTTCTTAAGTTTTATGAAGGAATTTCATAGAGATGGTAAGATGGTGAAAGACTTAAATAGAATATTTATTACGCTTATCCCAAAGGTTGGCAAACCGGAATGTATGGCTGACTTTAGACCTATTAGCTTGGTCGGTTTGTTGTATAAAGTGCTTTTGAAGGTTTTAGCGAATCATCTCAAGAAAGTTATGAACTCGATCATCAGAGAAACATAAATGGATTTTGTCAAACATAGACAAATCATTGATAGCTTTGTGGTGGAAGATGAGATAATTCATAAATGGAAGAGAGAATCAGAAGGAGATATTGTAGTCAAGTTGGATTTTGAAAAGGCGTATGACAGCGTGGATCATAAGTTCTTGATTTTTATCTGGGATAGAATGGGTTTTAGAAGCAAATGGAGAAATTGGATACACCATTGTATTTCGTCTCCGAAGCTCTCGATTCTCATTAATGGTAGCCTAACAGAAGAGTTCGGAATCGAAAGAGGCCTTCGTCAGGGAGACCCTTTATCCCTTTTTTTTTGTTCAATATTTTGATTGAGGCACATAATTGCTTGTTTAAAAGGGCAGCGACTTTGAATTTAGTGGCTGGGGCAGTTTTTGGGCAAAGTGCAGTTCACGTGTCTCATCTTCAATTTACGGATGACACGATTCTTTTTATTCAACCGAAGTTGGATTTTCTTTTGAACTCTAGGAGAATTCTTAGGTGTTTCGAGATGGTTTCTGGGTTAAGGATCAACTTTCATAAATCTTGTCTAGTGAAAGTTGGTAAGAGGAATAATATGAGTGAGGTTTGGGTGGAAGCATTCAGATGTAAACATGCTTCTCTCCCTATTACCTATCTGGGCCTACCTCTTGTGGCCAATCCCAACAAGAAGACATTTTGGAACCCAATCATTTTGATAATTGAGCACCGTCTAGCGCCTTGGTGTTGATAAAATCTCTGCTATCTAGTGTCCTAACGTACTTCCTTTCGGTGTTTAAGATTCCTTTAGGAGTGGTTAACAAAATTGAGAAACTCCAAAGGGATTTCTTTTGGGGCGACAGATTAGAAAAGTTGTTGGAGTAGAGATCATTTGGAGTGGTATTATAATAGATCTGTAGATACTGAACGAATGCTATTTCGTGTCCACTCTTTTCATTCATGAAAAAACACAACGCTTCTCGAATTGAATCCGCGTTGTTTGCAAACATATCACAGTCTAAGTTCAGGATGATCGATCCAACATTGCTGATCTCCGATGATACTTTTATCTGCATATTACGTATATATGATTAATATTTACGAGTTGTGCTATGGTACTGCTACCACACGAGTTAAAATATACCCACATAAACAAAAATATTGTTAATTGTTACCAGTGAGTTTATGGCTCCGGCTTTGAAATTATGAGACCATCCTAGCCTCTTCTCTCTTGCCATGTATACCAATTGTTAACCGTAAATTCGCTCTGGATGAGGAATTCCAATTAACACCCTCAGACTGCTACCCGGTAGGCTGCAGCGGGGTAGGTACCTCTAGGTACCATGGTTTGTATGAGTAAAAAATTCTTGAGTGAGGTGCAGTAGGTAGGAGAAAAAATCATCCCGACTGTCGGGGCTTCAAGCTCATGGAGAAGATGGCGCTTGGGGGTTCCCATGTCGGAGTAAGGGCTGTGATCCCTCTTTATGGACCCCGATACCCCGCGATCGGTACTCGGCACCCCGTATCCCGTCCCTCATACCCCGTATCCTGAATCTCGCATCCCGAATCCCGCATCCCGTACTCTTTTCTAGATCTCCATTGTGATTCCCCGACCCGGATAGCAAACAAGCGAGTAGGATATGGGATAGGAGCTCTTCAATGAGGAATTTCAATTAACACCCTCAAACTGCTACCTGGCAGGCTGCAGCGGGGTAGGTACCTCTAGGTACCATGGTTTGTACGAGTAAAAGATTCTGGAGTGAGGTGCAGTAGGTAGGAGAAAATATCATCCCGACTGTCGGGGCTTCAAGCACATGGAGAAGATGGCGCTTGGGGGTTCCCATGTCGGAGTAAGGGTTGTGATCCCTCTCTATGGACCCCGATACCTTGCGTTCGGTACTCGGCACCCCGTGTCCCGTCCCTCATACCCCGTATCCCGAATCCCGCATCCCATACTCTTTTCTAGATCTCCATTGTGATTCCCCGACCCGGATAGCAAGCAAGCAAGCAAGTAGGATATGGGATAGGAGCTCTTCAATGATAAACTTACATACATGTGTAATAAAATAGATAGGAGGGAGAGAATGACAAGTCTTTTTGATAGAAGGTGGACTGGCCTAGGGGGAAAAAGCATCACGCATGATCATATGCTGAAAAACCCCTAGGTAGTATCCAGCGGAGAGAGATCATTTATATATTTATCAATAAGGCGTGCTCCGGGGAGCTTACACTAGTAGGAGAATAATACAACATAAGTGCTCCAAAGAGCTTACAATAATCTGTGGGCATCGGCCCTTTTCTCTAACCGGTAGAAAAGAAGAAGAAAAGGTAGCCTTGTTGGGGAAGAAGCCCCCAGCCTCCTCTGCGAAAAGAAGAAGCCAGTTCCAAGAAGAAGAATCCCCCTCTCACTGTCGAAAATCATGTCATATATATAGGTCTTATTTCTTGTTGCCCACTCCCATAAATTCAATCCAATAACCTAGCAATTTACGGGGCGTTTCCATGTTGATAGGCGAGAAGATCGTGGGATTGATTCCCCAGAATCAAGTTATTCCTTTTAGAACTGAAAGAGTTGACTCCTCTTTAATATAGGACTCTTGAATGGCGGGAAACAAGGCAATTTCCTTGTTTACTTAAACTCTTGGTCTTGGTGTGGTCTAGCTCTTTCTTGGTAATCTGACAGATGGTGCCTTACGACCTCCTTTGTTGATGCCTTCTATGATAGGTGGTCGGGAGGAGTTTGGAGGACCAGTCACCGGGTTCCGGGGTACTGCGGGGTCCTACGGGGTACCGTGGGATACTACGGGGTCCTGCGAGATACCGCGGGGTGCTACGGGGTACCATGGGGTACCGGGGTACTGCGGGGTCCAGCGGAAGCCCGGTCTTAGCGGGTCTAGACCTCGCTGTGAGTTCTAGTGAGAAGTCCGGCTCGTGGCCATATTTCTGAACTAAGATGCTGGCGGGGTCCTAAGAAATAAACTGGAAGAAGGCTGGGTTGGACCCCGTTGGAGGGGATGTGCACTCGGATCAATCGGGGTCGATCAGTCGGGGTCCACTTTGTCGGGGTAGCCAGATGGTGTTCGTACTCCTATACCCTTCTTGTGTTGAGGTGGAAAATTCTTCTTTGGTCCTCTACCAGAAAAGGCGGTTAACACCAATGTTGGCAGTTGAAATCCTTCTTTCTCCGCAGCATTTGTGCCTCTTCCATCAATTATAATCTAAAACAAATGAAATATTAAATAATAAATATATGTTCTACAATTTGTACAGTTTAATATTTAAAGGTAAATTAAAATTATAGTTATATATACCTGCACAATTAACTGATGATTCTGCTTTGTTACTTCATCATTCCATTCTGAAAATCCTTCGTGTTCATCTCTTATTTCTTTGGAAATGCTTCCCTATGTAATGGCTGATTCGATCCGAGTTTTCATATCCTCGTATTTTTTTTACATGCTTGCACAACCAAATTGGCTTAAAGTACACTTAAAACATTGCAAATATTAAATAAATGTGCTGATCATGTAAAAACTCAGAAAACGAAATCACAATTATAGCCAGTTCTTCCTTGGAAAATAAATAGTACTTACCTTAATATCTAACAATTCTTGAGAGAGATTAGCATTGCCATTGATCACTTGAGCAAAATAGGCTTCAGGATTTCTTGGCTCAACAATGAACTTCTTGCAGAAGGGAAGCCAATACTAAGAAAAATTTGAGGCCTCAAGGAGAGCATACAAGGTGAATTGGGATCCACCATCATCAGAGAGATAAACACTCAGTTTATCAGGTGGATAATTGAAGGACATGGCAGATAAAACAGTGTTTCATAGGTTTTTTTTTTTTTTTTCCTTCTTTTTTTAACTATTAATCAGAGATTGATAGAAAAAGTATGGAGATAAGATTTTATTTTTATTTTTTTTGAAAAATGGAGTGAGTAATTAGGAGAGAGTATTTAATACGGTAATAACTGATTTAGAAGAGAAAGTTAGTATTGTGGTGATTGGTGAACAGAGAAAAATCAAAAATGGTGTACAAGTACATGCTTATGATCTGCGCCGATCTCGAGAATCTCACCAACCTCGAACCGCACGGTGGCTTCGACGATCCTAACTTCTCCTACTTCTTCAAGGTCTCTCTCTCTCTTCTTCTCTTTTCAGCCTTTTACTGGATTCTTCTTTTATTTGCTTCATATATCGATGAAATGATGCTTTTGTTTTATGTTCTAGTTTTGTCTACGATTGCTTTAATCTTCGTTAGGGTTTCTACTTATATATTTTTACTTCAGATTTAATGTTGAATGTAGATTGTTGCTTAGAACAGTGCTTAGTTTGATCTTTCTTACGACAATGTTTTCCAACTAAGTATACATTACAGAGTATTCGAAGCTCAGAACAATTAACAATTTGTTCTATGTTTGAGTTATTATTATAATTTAAGGAATAATTATAGTTGAATGATGATCGATAACCATTTGTGATTATTCATTGCCCTGCTCTGAAAAAGTTACTCCACAAATTTTTTGTTAAATTGAAGCAAGGCTGAAGCAATACTCCTGACTTTTTCTTCCTTATTAGGGTTTTCTCTGCATTCACTACACTTTCCACAGCAAACACTCTCTTGCAATGCTCCCACGACTCCCCGTTTAAGCAAAACCTTAACATTCTCCAGATTTGGACTCAAAACTTGATTTTCTTCACAACCCAGTTCCTCATTGGCTCTGTTTAGCGGTTTTTAGCGGGTTACAGCTTCAACTGTGTTGTTCTTCCACAACCCGGAACCGAAAACTCTTGGGTAGTGATTGATTTTTGATGAAATTTTGATTGGAAAGTTCGAACATCGGGCCCAGTGAATGAAATACAAGGTTTTGATGCCTGGAACGAACTTGGGTCGATTGAAAATCGATGAATCAAGCGCTAAATCCATCAAAATATAACAAAAACTAGAATTGAAAAGTGGTGGGAACATGGAGGGGATTTGAGAGATTGTTGAGGGTTAGAAGAGGGAGAGGAAGAGAGTGGATCGGAGTTGAGTTGGAGGTGTGCTCCTCCTCATCAAAACAAGTTTGTATTTTTTTTTTTTTTTGTTGGTGGCTTGGTTGGTGCAGCAGAGAAGGGCCTTGCAGATTTTTGCAGCGCATCAGCAACAAGTGGGATCGAAAACAAAAGGACTCTAGATGCCCTTGGTAGTTTTTCTAATATATTACAATTGTATCCCAACTGGTTTTTATTTTTGTATATTTTTTTAGGTCAACTCGTAGAATTTTTTTTTTAAAAAAAACTGATTTTCATGTTTAAAATAAATTTTGTATAAATTTTGTAGTGCATAAGTTTATATGTTAATGTGACATGACTACATCCGAGCTCAATTGATTTTTCTTTTAATTTTATAAAGTTATGCTTCTTTTGAAAAATGAAATACTTCGGATTTAACAAATGAGACGAATTGTCCATGAAACTATATCCAAATCAATTGACCTCAACAAAATCTCAAAAGTGGTAAACAAACAGTTCGAAAAAATGTTTGGTATATCAAATGAATACACATTTTGCAATAGAATCATCTTTTGCAATAATCATGTTACGTACATAAAAATATATACACATTGTAGGGGGTCGACCTACAATCGATGTGGATCGGGTCGTGTTTTGCTAGGCCCAATGCAACTTGGGTTGAACCGTCAGTCTGATGTTATCGCTTGTTTAATAACCCTGTAAAAGAAATTGGTCGATCGACCTAATATAGACTTCTATACTGAACCTGCAAAAATGAACAAGAACAGAAAAGATAAAGATAAAAATGAAAGAAAAGAAAGTGGGATTAGATCGTTAGCCTTAGGTATGCTTGGGTTGAGCAACAGTTTGTAATGATCGTAAAACTTGGATTCCGATGGCCGTGATTCTTTAGTGCAGAATTTCAGTACGCTCTTATAAGCTTTTTTCAATCTCCTCGATAGTGTAAAATGCTTTGCCATTTATAAGACTCTCACGGTTACCGTTTGAACCAAATCAATCATATCATAATATGATTGTGGGCGAGATTCCTGGAGATATTTTCTCCCTGAGTATCTCGTTTACTGGGCATGTACTTCAACAGTTGGCTGACTTGGTCTTCAAACGACCAAGTCATGCTGCTGCCTTTCTTGTAGGGCTACTCAAATTGGGCCAAAGTGAGATGAGCCTGGGTTTTGCGTTTTGGGCTTATGGGCCATTTTTGGCTACCACAGTTTGTCCCCCACTCTCTAGAGAGTTTCCAATGAAGTAGAGAGTGACTTATATTGAGTCGACCGTTGTCAAACGGAAAAACTTGAGTCGACTTGATCCGTAGCTAATTATTGAAACATCGGGTTATTGATGTCGTTCGAACATACCAACTCGAGTCGACTTGATCAATGATGCCAATAGCCAACTTGAGTCGATTTGATCAATGATGCCAATAGAACACCAAGTTCCTAAATGTCATTCGATGAATACTCTATAATGAGGTAAATCAATGGTAAAATTGAAAAGACACCTTTCGTTTCAAAACCCTAGAATGACGTCACATGCATTTAATTCAGGCATGCATACTTTGTTCGAGAAAAGATTTTCAAATTTTAAACCTCATCATTAGCGGTTGCGTGTGGGGGTTACCTTTATTAACCGGTAACTGAAAGGTTGTATCCACTTCAGTCGTAGACACGTGGCAAGGGTGTTTCAAAGGGTTTGGTTTATAAGTAAACCCTTCCCACTTCCTCAAGCCACCTTTACAGAAATTTCTTCTTTCAAAAACTCTTTCAAAAACTCTTCCTTAGCAAGTTGTCACTTTCTTGTGGATTTCTCATCAAACTTCAGAACTTCTTCAGGGATTCCTTCAAGGTATTTGTTTTCTTTTCTATTTTCATGTTTTCTTTTCTATTTTCTTATTTTCTTTTCTATTTTCCTGTATGAAACTTTGTTATTTGAAATAAGAAATAAAAAATAGGCGTGTAATGTAAAGGAAAGATTCACCTGAAGTTTCAAGTTCTGGTTTTAAGTTCTGGGTTTCTATTTGCTGTTTTTCATTGTTCTTGCGTTTGCTCTGCTGCATTCCGATTTATTTCCATTGCTTGATCTTGTTTGCTATGTTGGACTGTTAATATACCTGTTTGTGGAAAAATTCTTTCGTTTGACCTTTAGGATGCTAGAGACTGTAGGGTTAGATTTGATTTGTTTTCGCCTCAAAACCCTAGGTTTTGATTTTAGAAACCCTAGGTTGTGATTGTAGCGCGTTAGTTTCTGACTTGTGCACTTTTTGCATCTGTCAGCTTTAGGTGTCAACATGTCGAACGACGATGTAAACCTGTCGAGCGACGATACGATCTCTGACCCAAAATATAATTGGACTACGAGCGAGGGAGAACATAGTGTTGATGGAATCGATAGCAGGATGGTAGATATAGATCAACAAGTTATAATAGAGGATTCGTCGAATATCGTTGCTATAAACACGAAGGGCATATTTGAACAAGGTGGCGTACGTGCCGTTGCAACGATAGTCGACCATCTTGAATATGTCGATGTAGATGAAGCTACCACATCCGGTCGACCATTAGGTATCCTCGACGAAAGTCTAGCCAGTCTGGTTTCAGAGGATAATTTGTGTATGTTGAGGGAGATTTACGGCATCCCAAATGATGTCGAGCTACGCGCACCCAGGGAATATGAGCGGGCGGACTGGGATATACCAGGGTGGACGTGTTTCTACAAGTACACCATTCGTTTAGGGTTTAGATTCCTTGCCCCACAATTGGTGCGACGGATGCTATTATACTACGACCTTGCTCCTGGTCAATTGATGCCAAACACATGGAGAATATTGCTGAGTTTGGGTGTTCTCAGCGAAAGATATAATCTGAGTTTTAGGATGGGTAGCCTCCTCCACAATTATTATTTGAAGGAATATATAATTGACCGAGGTCGTTATATGTTGGTGCCTAGGAGTAAGGAGCAGCAGATCATTACTGATATGACGACGAACGACCGACATTGGAAGGATACTTACTTTTTTGCAAAAGGTCCTCCGATTGATGGTCCATGGTTCATGGGGGATGAGTCGTATCAATATCGTCGAACTTGGAGTCGGTTTGGTGAGTGTCATTCGACTATTGTCGTTTCCTGCTTTTTATTTTTCTGAAATTATTCTTGCTGATATTCATCCCATTTTGTAGAAATAAAAGGTATAGATAGTAAACCGTCGTGCAACGTTGCTCCTGCTCGCACCGAAGCAATGCTAGGTATCCTTGAAAAGGATAGAAGTTGTAAGGTGCTGCTAACAGAAGGTAAACTTAGGCCTAGCAGTTTATGAAGATGGTCAACTCTTAATAGGCCGCGAGCCCCCTATCCTAGTGTGAAAGACTTCGTGTCGTATGTCTGGATTAGGAGGAGTTTCGAAATTCTTCAATATCAAATGAAATTCTTGTAGCTTGTATCTGATAATGAACGTCGTTTCACAGTGACGTCGATGGCGAGTGCAAGGCTGAACCTGCCAAATGAAGCCGACTGCCAAACGAAGCCGACGCTTTGAAGAATTTCAGGGATGAAATGGTCAGGAAAAGAGCAGCGGCAGCTAAAAATAGCAGAGCAGCCGACAAGTCGAAGGAAGGCGCTTCAGTGTCTTTCGAACATGTATACACTTCTTCCCCTGAGCGATCCCCAATGAAGAAGAAGCAAAAAAGAAGCTCGGCGCTCGACAAGGGGAAAAGAGTCGAATCGACCCCCATGAAGCAGACTCTTGCCTCTGTTCCTGATTCGTTGACACTGTCCTCTTCTGGATTGTCATCCTTTACTGAGCCAGCTGCATTTTTGATGAAGTCAGCTGAATACATTCTTTCAGTGGATGAGAAGTTTCTGAAATCCAAGAGGACAGAAGAAGTGCTCAACACGACAATCCTCTCGACTTTTCAGGTAAGTTTGTATTTGATCTCTATTGGTTTTTATGACGTAAGTCTCACACGAATTTTTCCTGCTTTGTAGGTTTTGCAGGGATCGCTGCAACTACAAGAGAGGTTCAAGGTGGTTAGCGACAGATGCGGGAAGCAGAGAAAATCGATCGACATTTTGAAGATGGAGAAGTCGAAGGTCGACAAGACTGTCGAAGAGCTTCAACATAAGAACATGGCTCTTGAGAAAGAGCTAATGGAGGTGAAGACAGATAGGGATCGACATGCTCATGAGTCGACCGAGGCTCGCGTAGCCGTCGACGAGCAGCAGCGCCTTGTTGTTGACTTGAAGGGACAATTGACGTCGATTGCGTCGGCTGCAATTTGCAAGGCTAAGGCGGAGCTCTATCAAGACTATCTCTCTGGCAACCATACCAAGTGGGATAATGCCATGATGCAAGAGATGATCGACACCTATGAAGAGATGAAAAGGCTGAAGGAGTCTTCGCCTGGAGATGAGCAATCACTTGGTGATGACACAGCTCTTGATAGTGTCGACGACATGAATGTTGCCTTCGTCGATCCACCCGTTGTCGACCCACCTACTGTCGATCCTCCTGCAAATCCATCAAATGTCGCTTCGACTATCGACCCACCTGTCAACTGATATATTTGATTTATAATGTCTGTAACTGAGGATGATTTGGTCGTTTCGACCATTTATTATTTTATATTTTGATCATATCAATATTTATGATCTCTCTTTTCATGTCTTCGATCTCTATGAAGTATGAAATCTGTTTTCATGTGGAAACGACATGACCATCTTATAATGGGGTTTACACAAGATTAAATATCTGAAAGAAATAAGCCTGTAAACTTATGTTCAAGTGTAAGTCGGACGACATCACATTATAGATAAAATCGATAAAAACCATGGTTGATATATTTATAGAATAATTGCGTACATGCGTTCAGTCGACAATTTACATCTGATAACCGCGTACATGCGTTCAGTCGACAATTTACATCTGATAACCGCGTACATGTGTTCAGTCGACAATTTACATATGATAATTGCGTACATGCGTTCAGTAGACATCTGCTTTCGTCTAGTGCCTTCCCCCCGACTCTCAGTTTTCATTTGTCAAATAAGAATATTGGGAGTAGGTTTTTTGTTTCGTAGTTGTCGGGGTACAACCTGTCAATGCTGTAGTAACAATAGTGTGTCGTAGCAATATAATGTGTTGAAGTCGACTAAAGTATGAAAAAAAAAAAGATTTTTGCGAGCTCAGTTTGTAACTTAGTACTAAGTTTTCATCATTGCTCTTTGTGCATCGTTAGTATAAGAAGTACAACTGAAACTGAAAATTGACTGAAAACTGAAATTAATCAATGATTCGAGTTTAGAAAGATACTGTTTTAGGTGTAAAGCATTCCAGCTGTTGTGTAATTCTCGACCGTCGAGTCATCGCAATTTGTATGCTCATCGACCAACGACATCTGTTATTTGATAAGGTCCTTCCCAAGATGGCCCTAATATTTTGGCTCCCTCTTCTCTAGTGTTTTGGAAAACACGATGTAGCACCTAGTCGTTTACTTTGAAGGTTCTGATGTGTACTTTCTTGTTGTAATGTCGTGCTACTTGTTGTTGATACGACTGAACTCTTAGAGCCGCTCGATCACGTCGTTCATCCAAATGATCTAATTCGAAGGCGAGCTCAAGGCTATTTTGGGCTTCGTTTAGATTTTCACTTCGTGCAGTTGCAAGTTGTGTCTCGATGGGGATTACTGCTTCAGATCCATAAACAAGGGAGAATGGAGTTTCCCCTGTCGACCGTCGAGGAGTAGTTCGATACGACCAAACGATCTCTGGGAGCTTTTCTACCCATTCACTCTTTTCAGCTTCTAGTAGCTTCTTCAGTGTGTTGATTATGGTTTTGTTTGTCAACTCCGCCTGTCTATTGGCTTGGGGATAACGTGGAGTCGAAAATCTCAGTTTTATCCCATACTTGTCGCAGAAATTCTTGAAGTCGTACGAAATAAATTGGGATCCGTTGTCGGTCACTATTTCTCGTGGAACCCCAAACCTGCAAATAATATATTTCCATACAAAATCGCGTACTTCAATGTCGCGTACTTGAGCTAGAGCTTCGACTTCTACCCATTTTGTAAAGTAATCTGTCATTACTAACATATAGACGACGCCTCCAGGTGCGGCTGAGAGTTTTCCTACAATGTCCATTCCCCATTTCATAAAAGGCCAAGGGGATGAAATTGAGTTTAACATACCTGGGGGAAGATGGCACACAGGTGCGAATCTTTGACACTTGTTGCATGACGTCACGTGGTTTTGAAAGTCGGAGCGCATTGTCGGCCAGTAGTATCCTGCAGTGATGGTTTTATTCGACAGACTTCGAGCTCCAGAGTGATTTCCACATTCTTCAAAGTGTAGACTCTTGAGAACGTCGTACGCTTCTCGTGGGGTCACACACCTCAAGTAGGGTCCTGTAAAAGATTTCTTATATAACTTATCATATATGATGCTGAATTTAGCGGCTTTTGCTTTGATTTTTCTCGCCTCAGTTCTGTCTCCAGGTAGAATGTCGGATCATAAATAGTCCAGTAATGGGTCCATCCAATTTCTTACGTTGTCGACTATGGCAATTATTTCTGCTTCGTGGATAGTTGGTGATGTAAGGTGTACGACCGGAATTGATTTTGATCCGTTGGTCATTGTCGAGCCTAAGTATGCCAGTGCATCTGCCCTGGAGTTCTCCGACCTTGGTATTTGTTGGATAGTGAATTCGTCGAATGATGACTGAAGCTGTTTGGCCTTGGCTAAGTAAGCGGTCATCCTTTGATCCCTTGCTTCATACGACCCGTTGATTTGTCGGACGACCAATTGTGAGTCGCTGAATACTTGAATGTTTTTGATGTTTAAGCTCTTGGCTAGGTCTAGTCCAGCAATTAGTGCTTCGTACTCTGCTTCGTTATTTGTCGTACGGAACTCACAATGGATGGACTGCTCTACTATGTCCCCGTGAGGAGATTTGAGCACCAATCCCAGTCCACTGCCTTTTATATTGCTTGATCCGTCGATCGACAAGGACCATTTTTCATTCGACGCTGTCTCTGTAAGAGCTACCAATTCTTTTTCAGCCTGCAAATTCTCGTTAGGGGTAAAATCCGTAATAAAATCAGCTAATACCTGTGATTTCAACGCCGTTCGCGGATGAAAGTTGATGTCGTACTCACTTAGTTCGATAGCCCATTTCATTAGTCGACCTAAAAGTTCAGGTTTATGCAATATATTTTTGACAGGATAAGTAGTTAATACCTTAATGGAATGGCATTGGAAGTACGGCCTTAATTTTTAGGTTGCAACGACCAGGGCTAATGCTAGCTTTTCCAGTCGACTGTATCTTGTCTCTGTGTCGAGCAATGCCTTGCTTACGTAGTACACATGATATTGTTGATCATTTTCTTCCCTAACCAATACGGTGCTGATAGCTGTGCTTGAGACGGCCAAGTATATGAGTAACGTCTCATTGTATTTTGGCTTTGACAACAGTGGTGGTGAAGTCAAGTACTCCTTCAAATCTTGCAGTGCCTTCTCACATTCGTCGTTCCATTCGAAAGCTTTGTTTTTCCTTAAGGTGCTGAAGAATGGATGGCATCGTTCGGACGACTTGGAGATGAATCTATTCAGTGCTGCTACACGACCAGTGAGCTTCTGTATGTCTTTAATGCATCTGGTCCAGGTTGGCTTCGACGCCTCTTTGTGTGACCAAGTACCCTAAAAACTTCCCTGACGACACACCAAAAGAACATTTAGTAAGATTTAGTTTCATACCGTATTTATCGAGGACGTCGAACGACTACCTCAAGTGGTCGATGTGTTGTTGAGCCACAAG
Organism: Acer campestre; assembly: GCA_954870605.1. NCBI lineage: Eukaryota > Viridiplantae > Streptophyta > Magnoliopsida > Sapindales > Sapindaceae > Acer > Acer campestre. The sequence continues at coordinate 31,762,564 of OX940801.1, forward strand.
TGACTTGACCAGCATATCGTCGATGTAGACTTCCATTGTCGAGCCAAGCATTTTGGCGAACATTCTATTCACTAGTCATTGGTAGATGGCACTTGCATTTTTCAAACCAAACAACATTACTTTATAACAAAAAGTACCTCGCTCTGTTACAAAGGCGGTTTTCTCTTGGTCGTCTGGATGCATCAGGATCTGGTTGTAACTGGAGTAGGCGTCCATGAAACTGAGTAGTTCGTGTCCGGTTGTAGCATCGACAAGCATATCGATATGGGGCAAAGGGAATGAATCTTTGGGGCATGCTTTGTTGAGGTCTATGAAGTTGATGCATACCCGCCACTTGCCATTTTTCTTTTTAACCACCATGACATTCGCTAGCCAGTCGGGATACTTAACTTCTTTCACCGAGCCAATGTCGATCAGCTTCTGAATCTCTTCGTTGATGATTTTGTTTCTTTTCAGAGTGAATTTTCTCCGCTTTTGTTTTACCGGTTGATGATTGGGGTCGACCTGCAATTGGTGAACAATTACCTCTGGATTGATGCCTACCATGTCTGAATGCGACCATGCAAAACTACCTTGTCGTTCCCTTAGGAAGTTGATCAGTTGTTCTCGAGTTTCTTTCGATAGTCTGGACCCTATAAACACCTTACAATCCGGTCGACTTGAGTCAATCGACACCTCATCAAGATCCTCCATCTTTGGTGCGTTTGGAGTCGACTCGACTTTGGAGTCTTGTAATTGCTATAACGACTTCTTCTTCTTCTTCTTCATGGCATTCTGATAGCATTCTCTGGCTGCTCTCTGTTCTCCTTTTATCTCACGAACTCCCCACCTTGTTGGGAATTTTATCATCTGGTGGTAAGTCGAGGGGATTGCCTTCATCTCATGAATCCACGGTCTTCCTAGAATTGCGTTGTAGGGTGACTGACAGTCAAGTACCAGGAAGTTGACGTAAAGGTTCACGCCTTCAGCATAGATTGGTAGTACGATTTCTCCTAACGTACTTTTTTGTTCCCCACTGAATCCTGTCAGCATTGTCGTTCGACGGCTTAGCTTGGATTCGTTGACCTGCATTTCTCTCAAGGCACTGTTAAACAAAATGTTATATGAACTACCATTATCGATCAAAATTCTTTTTGTCAAACAGTTAGCAATATGTAATGAAATAACGAGTGCATCATGATGGGGAGAAAACAAATCTGATTTGTCTGAGGATTTGAAGATGACGGTTTCGTCGTAGGCTGGTGGATGCTCTCGACTAGGTTGAATTTCTGCGTTCGACACTTCACGCGTGTGCCTCTTTGCTGCCGAGTTACTTACTCCACTTACTTCAGGACCCCCTGCAATGAAATTTATTACTCTGTCTTGTCGAGGTGGTTTTGGTGGATTGTCCTCAACTCTTTGCAGCGGCGCTGTTGCCGTCAAATGAATTAGTCACCGTTGTTTCCGTCCTTGTTCAATGGCGCCATCCAAACGTCGCCATCCGTCCGTCCCGTCTAGATCAGAAGATGCCGCAACGGCAAGCTATGCGCCACTGTGACTGCGGTACACTGACTTCTCTATGTTTTTTTATCTTTTTTGTGGTCGATCGTCTCAGCACTTTGTAGCAGCGCCGTTGCCGTTTCCATCCAGTCATCCTTGTTCAACGGTGCCGTCCAAACGTTGACGTCTGTACTGTCCAGCTCAGAAGATCCTGTAACAACGCACAGAGCTTCATGTTTGTAAAACTTGCCTGTTCGTTGTGCAAAGACAGCTATAGAATGTGTTTATTTTACGATTTTAACATGATTATTTTTGTGCAGTTTAGTTGTGAATTTGATTGTTTGTTGTGATAAACGTTTAGGTGGATTTGAGTGAGTGATTGACTGTGTTTAGTAGTATTTGATTAGGTGTACATATTCCTTTTGTTCATTTTTTCCTAAGGTAGTCAATTTATACTAGAACAACTGATTTCTTATATGGAAAATGTAATGTTAGATTGAACTTTCGGGTTTTTTATTATTTGATTTGTTATATTTCTTAAAGACCCTTTTACTTCTATGGATTTTGCATTTCATTGCATTTTTAGGCTCTGAGTCTGAGTGTGCATTTTACAGGGTCAAAATGGAAGTCACTTTAAACCAAAGCCTGATCTGCCCCCTCGACCAAACAAGTGTGACTGGAAATTTATCCTTCCGAGCTGGACTTTTCAAACTCAGCAATTATTGGGAAGGTGTGGTTTGATTTTTTATTTTACTTGAGGTTGAAAATATGCAGAATGTAGCTAGCTATTGCAAACTTTTTTAAGAAGTTGCATTATTGGAAATTTGCTTGTTTGAAATCCCATCAATTTTTTTATTGAAATTTTGAGATATTACTGATAGGGACTACGATTCCGTTGTTGGAAAATTCCAACATGTGGGGCCACACATGTAAATATCAAATGTATTGTGCTATCTTCGGTTAAGCCTAAATTAAAGTGATCTAATTAAGATTTAAAGTTTTAAGGCTTAAGGGTGTAATTGTCATGGAATTAATGTGTAGATACCAGAGCGCTATATCTAATTTGATGAGGGGCCAAATTAGAAATAGCAAACCTTATATAATATATTAGGGTTATGGTCCCCAAATTACACGATTGCTTTTCACTTGTCTGCATCCCCATCACAGAACAAGAGAGAACATTTTAGGGTTCATAAAGGTCGTGATAATTTGGAAGATCACAACCCGTTCACCAACCTCCGGCAATGGATTCAGGTACGCTTCCGCTTTCTATTTCTCTTGAATTGACATGGGTTTATAATATGTGTTTAGGGTTTGATTAATCATGATATAGAAACATGTTTAGGTTGAGATTCAGATTAATTATGTGCCTATACATGTTAGATTAATTGTTAATCGAATTCTTTACAAGTGGTATCAGAGCCACCCATGATTGATTCTTGAGTAATTTGTGTTGTTGTATAAACCACTGTTATGATATTATATTGTTTTATATATGTTTGATTTGAAGCTTAGTGTTGACTTCGTGATTTGCGATACAACACATATTATTACAGATATATTGAAATTGGTAGAGTAATAAAGTAAAAACCATTTATTTTGTATATATATGTTTTTATCTTTTGGTGGTTTCTTGATCTGATAAACATATATTTTATATTATTATTGAGTATTGTGAATAAACTATTAGAACACAGTGTATAAACTATTAGAACACAGTGTTTTTTGTATGTATTAAATTGATGGTTATTTGGCTTTTGTATATGCAATTTTGTATTGTTTGGTTTCGCTTTTGGTGGGTTTCACGATCTGGAGATATATATTGTTTAGTGTTGTGATTTGTGAATAAACTTTTGGCATATATTGTTTCAGTTTTGCGATTATATTTACTGGATCCAATTTGTATATAGCTTTCTAGTTATTACTTGTTTTTTACTTGTTATTGTTTTGGATTCACATGGATTATATTATTTTGTGAATATGGTTTAAGTTTTGGGATCAGATCACGTTTTGATCTGGTTATAAAAATTAAAAAAAAAAAAAAAAAAAAAAACCAGTTTTTTTTTTTGTTTTTGATCGGGCCCCTCTGTTGAAAATTTGAAATTCTTGAGGGGCCTATTGTGAAATTATTTTGGGCCATTGTGTGATTTTGACAAAATATAGGGGTCAATTTTTAATTACTGTAACTTGAGGGGTCCTTCTGTAATTGTACAGATTCAGGGGCCGATTTGTAATTATAAAATTGAGGGACCTTTCTGTAATTTTTCAAAATCAGGGGCTTCTAGTAAGGAATTCGATTAACAATTAATCTAACATGCATAGGCATATAATTAATCTGAATCTCAACCTAAACATGTTTCTATATCATGATTAATCAAACCCTAAACACATATTATAAACCCATGTCAATTCAAGAGAAATAGAAAGCGGAAGCGTACCTGAATCCATTGCCGGAGGTTGATGAACGGGTTGTGATCTTCCAAATTATCACGACCTTTATGAACCCTAAATTGTTCTCTCTTGTTCTGTGATGGGGATGCAGACAAGAAAAAGTATCGTGTAATTTGGGGACCATAACCCTAATATATTATATAAGGTTTGCTATTTCTAATTTGGCCCCTCATCAAATTAGATATAGCACTCTGGTATCTACACATTAATTCCATGACAGTTATACCCTTAAGCCTTAAAACTTTAAATCTTAATTAGATCACTTTAATTTAGGCTTAACCAAAGATAGCATAACACATTTAATATTTACATGTATGACCTCACATGATGGAATTTTCCAACAATCTCCCACTGGGTCACATATGTAACTTTATAAATGTGTATAACTTTATGAGCTCCAAAATTTTGCTATCATAATTTTAGGGTATATTAGAACAATCTCGTCCATTGATTATGCCGTTATAGGATCAAAGCGGTTTTCGTCACATTTAGCGTGACTAAACCCATCAATGGTCACATACAACAACATAACCAAATGACATAGACCAATCATGGATGCGTAGCATGGAAATTACATGCAATGTGATCTATACATGTCTATTTCCAACTAGTCCTACTTTATTCCTTAGTGAGATCAATACTTAACTCAATGTAACAGAGTGAAATAAACTGAATACTTTATTTCTGATCAGAAAAATATCCAAATACATAAATGTATAAGTATGTCCAAAATCAAACATAAAGCAATAAAATACAAAATAATACAAACTCCCACTATAATGTGATATCCTCACACAAAATAACACCCATATGAGCAGTGTGCTCATGAAAGACCTTGGGTGGTAATCCCTTTGTAAGCGGATCCGCTATTATGGAGTTTGTCCTAATGTGCTTTATGGATATTTGTCCACTCTGCACTCTTTCCTTCACAACTAGGAACTTAATGTCAATATACTTTGACCTAGATGCCCTGTTGTTGTTGGAATATAGCACTGCTGACTTATTGTCACAATATAGTTTGAGTGGTCTTTCAATACCCTCCATAATGTGCAGCCCAGTGACAAAATTTCACAGCCATATCCCATGGTTGGATGCCTCATAGCATGCTACAAACTTTGCTGTCATGGCATCCAGCATAATCAAAGTCGGAATACCCTATGATCTCCAACTAATCCGATCTCTTATATGTGAGCATGTGATCTTTTGTTCTCTACAAATACCTCATAACCCATTTGGCTGCTTTCCAATGATCCATCCCAGGGTTACTCAAATATCTGCCTAACATACCAACAATGTACGCAATATCTGGACGCGTACACACCTGAGCATACATTAGACTCCCTACAGCTGATGCATAGGGAATCTTCTGCATTTCCTTAACTTCAAGGTTATTTTTAGGGCACTGATTGAGACTGAACTTGTCTCCCTTAGCGACAGGGGTGTCACCTGGTTTGCTATCCTGCATGCCAAACCTTTTGAGCACTTTATCGATATAGTTTCTTTGTGATAATCCAAGAATACCCCAAGAGCGATCTCGTTGTATCAGGATCCCTAATACAAAGAAGGCGTCACCAAGATCTTTCATCTCAAAATTCTTTGATAGAAATCTCTTGGTTTCGTGCAAAATGCCTATATCATTTGTGGCAAGCAATATGTCATCGACATACAAAACCAGGAATATGTGCTTACTCCCACTGAACTTGTGATATACACAATTATCAACAGTGTTTATCTCAAAACCAAACGAGATAATCACTTGATGAAACTTGTGGTACCACTGACGAGAAGTTTGCTTGAGTCCATAGATAGACTTTGTCAATTCACAGACCATATTCTTTGAGTCTCCCGACTCAAAGTTTTCTGGCTGCACCATATAAATTGTTTCGTCAATGTCACCATTGAGAAACGCCGTCTTGACATCCATCTGATGAAGCTTAAGATCAAAATGTGCAACAAGTGCCATGATTGTCCTAAAAGAGTCTTTCGTTGAAACCGGAGAGAAAGTCTTTTTAAAGTCAATCCCTCCTTTTTGGGTAAAGCCTTTAGCTACAAGACGAGCCTTATACCTCTCCACATTACCTTTCGAATCCCTTTTGGTTTTAAAAAACCATTTGCAACCAATGGGCTTCACACCTTCTGGTAATGAGACAAGTTCCCAAACCTTATTGTCTTGCATAGACTTATACTCCTCATTCATGGCATCAATCCACTTTTGAGAATTGGAACTCTACATGGCTTGATGGAATTTGATTGGATCATCTTCCACCATTCCAATGCCTTCCTCATGTTTCTGGAGAAATATGAAAAAATCGTCCGGAATAGCATTTCTCCTTTCTCTAATGGATCGCCTTAATGGCACTGGTTCTTGAGGTTGTTGAGTTTGTTCCTCAGGAACAATTACCTCATCTTGAATAGGGGGTTGATCAACATTGTTCAGTTGAGGATCCAGATTCGCTTCTTGATCAATGACAAGTATAGGAACCTGCACATTGTCAAAAGCAATAGTGGGAATCGAAGTCGATTCCTCCTCAAAGACAATGTCTCTAACCTTATTTCTCCCCCCAAACTCAACATCCTCAAAAAATGTTACAGTTCCCGTCTCAAAAATTGACCTAAGTGTGGGATCATAAAATTTATAGCCCCTAGATCGCTCAGAGTAGCCAATAAAGTAGTTGCTCACAGTTTTGGAGTCCAATTTCTTTTCATGTGGCCTGTAAGGTCTTGCCTAAACTGGACATCCCCAAATGTGAATATGCTTTAGACTAGGTTTTCTGCCTGTCCAAAGCTCATAAGGTGTTTTGCAGCTGCTTTAGTTGGCACTCGGTTCAAAATATAAGTTGCTGTTTTCAGTGCCTCATTATTCTTTCTCTTTTTTGCCCTTATCCTTAGAGGTGCAGGCCAAATGAGCACTTTCGATTCTTTCTTGCTTCAATCTCTCTTCCTCTTGCACACAATAAGAAATGAGCTCATTAAGAGTCCATTTCTCATTCTGACAGTTGTAACTGACTTAAAACTGACTGTATTGTGCAGGAAGTGATATTAATACTAAATGCACGAGCAAGTCATAAGACAGCTTGAGCTTCAGTGCCTTAAGGTTAGAAGCAATTGAGACATTTCCATAATGTACTCCCTTATGTTCCCTTTGCCTTTATACTTCATAGAAATCAAGCTTTGCAAAAGCATGCTTGTTTCTGCCTTATCGTTTTTTTTCACAAAACGTTTTTTTCAATTTCTGCTAGGAACTCTTTGGCTTTGGTTATCTTTTCAGATACCACACCCCTAAATGCCTCCAAAATGCCGCGCTTGATGATCATAAGACTCATGCGATTTGAGCGATCCCACTTCTCAAAGTTCTTTCTGTCATCATGAGAACTTACATCTGTAAGAGAAATGGGCTGCTCAATCCGAAGTGCAATGTCTAGATCCATGCAGCTGAGAACAATAAGTATGTTCTCCTTCAAATCCTTAAAGTTGGTCCCATTAAGCATGAGTATTGAGTTGATATTAGCAGATATAATAGAAACACTAGTCGTAAAGAGAACAAAACAAACAAACAAATATGCTCACATTAATAACCAAATTCAATAATCAACAAATTCAAATAATGGTAAGTCCCATCTCAAGATACCTAGCACAACATTAATATCAAGTCTTTGGACAGTAATATTAATTGTAAGTGGTACTCTTGTTGCAGTGATCAAACATTGACAATAATTCATGTCAAATAATAAATCTATCTTTGGATCGATTTATTATTCACATGTAAAACCTTATAATTGTCACATGTTTACCGCCACAGATGTGTGTGCAATTCGGCCAAATATTAACCTTCCTTTGGGCCGGCTAATACCCGCATGAATTTACACACACGATATTAAATATAAGTGGTACTCTTGATGTAGTGATCAATCATTGACAACAATTCATGTCAAATAATAAATCTATCTTTGGATCGACTTATTATTCACATGTAAAACCTTATAATTGTCACATGTGTATCACCACAGGTGTGTGTGCAATTCGGCCAAATATTAACCTTCCTTTGGGCCGGCTAATATCCGCATGAATTTAAACACACAATATTAAATGTAAGTGGTATTATTGTTGCAGTGATCAAACATTGACAATAATTCATGTCAAATAATAAATCTATCTTTGGATCGATTTATTATTCACATGTAAAACCTTATAATTGTCACATGTTTATCACCACAGGTGTGTGTGCAATTCGGCCAAGCATTAACCTTCCTTTGGGCTGGCTAATACCCGCATGAATTTGCACACACACAAACATCCAACATCTCTTATGAACAATCTACACAAGAGAGGTCACTTTGGCAACATCTTGTTTCAATTAGCCCATTTAGAATGATGAACTACTTTATTTAACCATAAAGATATACCACAAAATATTTGAATTTGAGTTGAAATTTTTTTTTTTTTTTTTTTGAAAATTACAAAACAGCCCCTGATTTTGAAAAATTACAGAAAGGTCCCTCAATTTTATAATTACAAATCGGCCCCTGAATCTGTACAATTACAGAAGGACCCCTCAAGTTACAGTAATTAAAAATTGACCCCTATATTTTGTCAAACATAGACAAATCATTGATAGCTTTGTGGTGGAAGATGAGATAATTCATAAATGGAAGAGAGAATCAGAAGGAGATATTGTAGTCAAGTTGGATTTTGAAAAGGCGTATGACAGCGTGGATCATAAGTTCTTGATTTTTATCTGGGATAGAATGGGTTTTAGAAGCAAATGGAGAAATTGGATACACCATTGTATTTCGTCTCCGAAGCTCTCGATTCTCATTAATGGTAGCCTAACAGAAGAGTTCGGAATCGAAAGAGGCCTTCGTCAGGGAGACCCTTTATCCCTTTTTTTTTGTTCAATATTTTGATTGAGGCACATAATTGCTTGTTTAAAAGGGCAGCGACTTTGAATTTAGTGGCTGGGGCAGTTTTTGGGCAAAGTGCAGTTCACGTGTCTCATCTTCAATTTACGGATGACACGATTCTTTTTATTCAACCGAAGTTGGATTTTCTTTTGAACTCTAGGAGAATTCTTAGGTGTTTCGAGATGGTTTCTGGGTTAAGGATCAACTTTCATAAATCTTGTCTAGTGAAAGTTGGTAAGAGGAATAATATGAGTGAGGTTTGGGTGGAAGCATTCAGATGTAAACATGCTTCTCTCCCTATTACCTATCTGGGCCTACCTCTTGTGGCCAATCCCAACAAGAAGACATTTTGGAACCCAATCATTTTGATAATTGAGCACCGTCTAGCGCCTTGGTGTTGATAAAATCTCTGCTATCTAGTGTCCTAACGTACTTCCTTTCGGTGTTTAAGATTCCTTTAGGAGTGGTTAACAAAATTGAGAAACTCCAAAGGGATTTCTTTTGGGGCGACAGATTAGAAAAGTTGTTGGAGTAGAGATCATTTGGAGTGGTATTATAATAGATCTGTAGATACTGAACGAATGCTATTTCGTGTCCACTCTTTTCATTCATGAAAAAACACAACGCTTCTCGAATTGAATTCGCGTTGTTTGCAAACATATCACAGTCTAAGTTCAGGATGATCGATCCAACATTGCTGATCTCCGATGATACTTTTATCTGCATATTACGTATATATGATTAATATTTACGAGTTGTGCTATGGTACTGCTACCACACGAGTTAAAATATACCCACATAAACAAAAATATTGTTAATTGTTACCAGTGAGTTTATGGCTCCGGCTTTGAAATTATGAGACCATCCTAGCCTCTTCTCTCTTGCCATGTATACCAATTGTTAACCGTAAATTCGCTCTGGATGAGGAATTCCAATTAACACCCTCAGACTGCTACCCGGTAGGCTGCAGCGGGGTAGGTACCTCTAGGTACCATGGTTTGTATGAGTAAAAAATTCTTGAGTGAGGTGCAGTAGGTAGGAGAAAAAATCATCCCGACTGTCGGGGCTTCAAGCTCATGGAGAAGATGGCGCTTGGGGGTTCCCATGTCGGAGTAAGGGCTGTGATCCCTCTTTATGGACCCCGATACCCCGCGATCGGTACTCGGTACCCCGTATCCCGTCCCTCATACCCCGTATCCTGAATCTCGCATCCCGAATCCCGCATCCCGTACTCTTTTCTAGATCTCCATTGTGATTCCCCGACCCGGATAGCAAACAAGCGAGTAGGATATGGGATATGAGCTCTTCAATGAGGAATTTCAATTAACACCCTCAAACTGCTACCTGGCAGGCTGCAGCGGGGTAGGTACCTCTAGGTACCATGGTTTGTACGAGTAAAAGATTCTGGAGTGAGGTGCAGTAGGTAGGAGAAAATATCATCCCGACTGTCGGGGCTTCAAGCACATGGAGAAGATGGCGCTTGGGGGTTCCCATGTCGGAGTAAGGGTTGTGATCCCTCTCTATGGACCCCGATACCTTGCGTTCGGTACTCGGCACCCCGTGTCCCGTCCCTCATACCCCGTATCCCGAATCCCGCATCCCATACTCTTTTCTAGATCTCCATTGTGATTCCCCGACCCGGATAGCAAGCAAGCAAGCAAGTAGGATATGGGATAGGAGCTCTTCAATGATAAACTTACATACATGTGTAATAAAATAGATAGGAGGGAGAGAATGACAAGTCTTTTTGATAGAAGGTGGACTGGCCTAGGGGGAAAAAGCATCACGCATGATCATATGCTGAAAAACCCCTAGGTAGTATCCAGCGGAGAGAGATCATTTATATATTTATCAATAAGGCGTGCTCCGGGGAGCTTACACTAGTAGGAGAATAATACAACATAAGTGCTCCAAAGAGCTTACAATAATCTGTGGGCATCGGCCCTTTTCTCTAACCGGTAGAAAAGAAGAAGAAAAGGTAGCCTTGTTGGGGAAGAAGCCCCCAGCCTCCTCTGCGAAAAGAAGAAGCCAGTTCCAAGAAGAAGAATCCCCCTCTCACTGTCGAAAATCATGTCATATATATAGGTCTTATTTCTTGTTGCCCACTCCCATAAATTCAATCCAATAACCTAGCAATTTACGGGGCGTTTCCATGTTGATAGGCGAGAAGATCGTGGGATTGATTCCCCAGAATCAAGTTATTCCTTTTAGAACTGAAAGAGTTGACTCCTCTTTAATATAGGACTCTTGAATGGCGGGAAACAAGGCAATTTCCTTGTTTACTTAAACTCTTGGTCTTGGTGTGGTCTAGCTCTTTCTTGGTAATCTGACAGATGGTGCCTTACGACCTCCTTTGTTGATGCCTTCTATGATAGGTGGTCGGGAGGAGTTTGGAGGACCAGTCACCGGGTTCCGGGGTACTGCGGGGTCCTACGGGGTACCGTGGGATACTACGGGGTCCTGCGAGATACCGCGGGGTGCTACGGGGTACCATGGGGTACCGGGGTACTGCGGGGTCCAGCGGAAGCCCGGTCTTAGCGGGTCTAGACCTCGCTGTGAGTTCTAGTGAGAAGTCCGGCTCGTGGCCATATTTCTGAACTAAGATGCTGGCGGGGTCCTAAGAAATAAACTGGAAGAAGGCTGGGTTGGACCCCGTTGGAGGGGATGTGCACTCGGATCAATCGGGGTCGATCAGTCGGGGTCCACTTTGTCGGGGTAGCCAGATGGTGTTCGTACTCCTATACCCTTCTTGTGTTGAGGTGGAAAATTCTTCTTTGGTCCTCTACCAGAAAAGGCGGTTAACACCAATGTTGGCAGTTGAAATCCTTCTTTCTCCGCAGCATTTGTGCCTCTTCCATCAATTATAATCTAAAACAAATGAAATATTAAATAATAAATATATGTTCTACAATTTGTACAGTTTAATATTTAAAGGTAAATTAAAATTATAGTTATATATACCTGCACAATTAACTGATGATTCTGCTTTGTTACTTCATCATTCCATTCTGAAAATCCTTCGTGTTCATCTCTTATTTCTTTGGAAATGCTTCCCTATGTAATGGCTGATTCGATCCGAGTTTTCATATCCTCGTATTTTTTTTACATGCTTGCACAACCAAATTGGCTTAAAGTACACTTAAAACATTGCAAATATTAAATAAATGTGCTGATCATGTAAAAACTCAGAAAACGAAATCACAATTATAGCTAGTTCTTCCTTGGAAAATAAATAGTACTTACCTTAATATCTAACAATTCTTGAGAGAGATTAGCATTGCCATTGATCACTTGAGCAAAATAGGCTTCAGGATTTCTTGGCTCAACAATGAACTTCTTGCAGAAGGGAAGCCAATACTAAGAAAAATTTGAGGCCTCAAGGAGAGCATACAAGGTGAATTGGGATCCACCATCATCAGAGAGATAAACACTCAGTTTATCAGGTGGATAATTGAAGGACATGGCAGATAAAACAGTGTTTCATAGGTTTTTTTTTTTTTTTTTCCTTCTTTTTTTAACTATTAATCAGAGATTGATAGAAAAAGTATGGAGATAAGATTTTATTTTTATTTTTTTTGAAAAATGGAGTGAGTAATTAGGAGAGAGTATTTAATACGGTAATAACTGATTTAGAAGAGAAAGTTAGTATTGTGGTGATTGGTGAACAGAGAAAAATCAAAAATGGTGTACAAGTACATGCTTATGATCTGCGCCGATCTCGAGAATCTCACCAACCTCGAACCGCACGGTGGCTTCGACGATCCTAACTTCTCCTACTTCTTCAAGGTCTCTCTCTCTCTTCTTCTCTTTTCAGCCTTTTACTGGATTCTTCTTTTATTTGCTTCATATATCGATGAAATGATGCTTTTGTTTTATGTTCTAGTTTTGTCTACGATTGCTTTAATCTTCGTTAGGGTTTCTACTTATATATTTTTACTTCAGATTTAATGTTGAATGTAGATTGTTGCTTAGAACAGTGCTTAGTTTGATCTTTCTTACGACAATGTTTTCCAACTAAGTATACATTACAGAGTATTCGAAGCTCAGAACAATTAACAATTTGTTCTATGTTTGAGTTATTATTATAATTTAAGGAATAATTATAGTTGAATGATGATCGATAACCATTTGTGATTATTCATTGCCCTGCTCTGAAAAAGTTACTCCACAAATTTTTTGTTAAATTGAAGCAAGGCTGAAGCAATACTCCTGACTTTTTCTTCCTTATTAGGGTTTTCTCTGCATTCACTACACTTTCCACAGCAAACACTCTCTTGCAATGCTCCCACGACTCCCCGTTTAAGCAAAACCTTAACATTCTCCAGATTTGGACTCAAAACTTGATTTTCTTCACAACCCAGTTCCTCATTGGCTCTGTTTAGCGGTTTTTAGCGGGTTACAGCTTCAACTGTGTTGTTCTTCCACAACCCGGAACCGAAAACTCTTGGGTAGTGATTGATTTTTGATGAAATTTTGATTGGAAAATTCGAACATCGGGCCCAGTGAATGAAATACAAGGTTTTGATGCCTGGAACGAACTTGGGTCGATTGAAAATCGATGAATCAAGCGCTAAATCCATCAAAATATAACAAAAACTAGAATTGAAAAGTGGTGGGAACATGGAGGGGATTTGAGAGATTGTTGAGGGTTAGAAGAGGGAGAGGAAGAGAGTGGATCGGAGTTGAGTTGGAGGTGTGCTCCTCCTCATCAAAACAAGTTTGTATTTTTTTTTTTTTTTGTTGGTGGCTTGGTTGGTGCAGCAGAGAAGGGCTTTGCAGATTTTTGCAGCGCATCAGCAACAAGTGGGATCGAAAACAAAAGGACTCTAGATGCCCTTGGTAGTTTTTCTAATATATTACAATTGTATCCCAACTGGTTTTTATTTTTGTATATTTTTTTAGGTCAACTCGTAGAATTTTTTTTTAAAAAAAACTGATTTTCATGTTTAAAATAAATTTTGTATAAATTTTGTAGTGCATAAGTTTATATGTTAATGTGACATGACTACATCCGAGCTCAATTGATTTTTCTTTTAATTTTATAAAGTTATGCTTCTTTTGAAAAATGAAATACTTCGGATTTAACAAATGAGACGAATTGTCCATGAAACTATATCCAAATCAATTGACCTCAACAAAATCTCAAAAGTGGTAAACAAACAGTTCGAAAAAATGTTTGGTATATCAAATGAATACACATTTTGCAATAGAATCATCTTTTGCAATAATCATGTTACGTACATAAAAATATATACACATTGTAGGGGGTCGACCTACAATCGATGTGGATCGGGTCGTGTTTTGCTAGGCCCAATGCAACTTGGGTTGAACCGTCAGTCTGATGTTATCGCTTGTTTAATAACCCTGTAAAAGAAATTGGTCGATCGACCTAATATAGACTTCTATACTGAACCTGCAAAAATGAACAAGAACAGAAAAGATAAAGATAAAAATGAAAGAAAAGAAAGTGGGATTAGATCGTTAGCCTTAGGTATGCTTGGGTTGAGCAACAGTTTGTAATGATCGTAAAACTTGGATTCCGATGGCCGTGATTCTTTAGTGCAGAATTTCAGTACGCTCTTATAAGCTTTTTTCAATCTCCTCGATAGTGTAAAATGCTTTGCCATTTATAAGACTCTCACGGTTACCGTTTGAACCAAATCAATCATATCATAATATGATTGTGGGCGAGATTCCTGGAGATATTTTCTCCCTGAGTATCTCGTTTACTGGGCATGTACTTCAACAGTTGGCTGACTTGGTCTTCAAACGACCAAGTCATGCTGCTGCCTTTCTTGTAGGGCTACTCAAATTGGGCCAAAGTGAGATGAGCCTGGGTTTTGCGTTTTGGGCTTATGGGCCATTTTTGGCTACCACAGTTTGTCCCCCACTCTCTAGAGAGTTTCCAATGAAGTAGAGAGTGACTTATATTGAGTCGACCGTTGTCAAACGGAAAAACTTGAGTCGACTTGATCCGTAGCTAATTATTGAAACATCGGGTTATTGATGTCGTTCGAACATACCAACTCGAGTCGACTTGATCAATGATGCCAATAGCCAACTTGAGTCGATTTGATCAATGATGCCAATAGAACACCAAGTTCCTAAATGTCATTCGATGAATACTCTATAATGAGGTAAATCAATGGTAAAATTGAAAAGACACCTTTCGTTTCAAAACCCTAGAATGACGTCACATGCATTTAATTCAGGCATGCATACTTTGTTCGAGAAAAGATTTTCAAATTTTAAACCTCATCATTAGCGGTTGCGTGTGGGGGTTACCTTTATTAACCGGTAACTGAAAGGTTGTATCCACTTCAGTCGTAGACACGTGGCAAGGGTGTTTCAAAGGGTTTGGTTTATAAGTAAACCCTTCCCACTTCCTCAAGCCACCTTTACAGAAATTTCTTTTTTCAAAAACTCTTTCAAAAACTCTTCCTTAGCAAGTTGTCACTTTCTTGTGGATTTCTCATCAAACTTCAGAACTTCTTCAGGGATTCCTTCAAGGTATTTGTTTTCTTTTCTATTTTCATGTTTTCTTTTCTATTTTCTTATTTTCTTTTCTATTTTCCTGTATGAAACTTTGTTATTTGAAATAAGAAATAAAAAATAGGCGTGTAATGTATAGGAAAGATTCACCTGAAGTTTCAAGTTCTGGTTTTAAGTTCTGGGTTTCTATTTGCTGTTTTTCATTGTTCTTGCGTTTGCTCTGCTGCATTCCGATTTATTTCCATTGCTTGATCTTGTTTGCTATGTTGGACTGTTAATATACCTGTTTGTGGAAAAATTCTTTCGTTTGACCTTTAGGATGCTAGAGACTGTAGGGTTAGATTTGATTTGTTTTGGCCTCAAAACCCTAGGTTTTGATTTTAGAAACCCTAGGTTGTGATTGTAGCGCGTTAGTTTCTGACTTGTGCACTTTTTGCATCTGTCAGCTTTAGGTGTCAACATGTCGAACGACGATGTAAACCTGTCGAGCGACGATACGATCTCTGACCCAAAATATAATTGGACTACGAGCGAGGGAGAACATAGTGTTGATGGAATCGATAGCAGGATGGTAGATATAGATCAACAAGTTATAATAGAGGATTCGTCGAATATCGTTGCTATAAACACGAAGGGCATATTTGAACAAGGTGGCGTACGTGCCGTTGCAACGATAGTCGACCATCTTGAATATGTCGATGTAGATGAAGCTACCACATCCGGTCGACCATTAGGTATCCTCGACGAAAGTCTAGCCAGTCTGGTTTCAGAGGATAATTTGTGTATGTTGAGGGAGATTTACGGCATCCCAAATGATGTCGAGCTACGCGCACCCAGGGAATATGAGCGGGCGGACTGGGATATACCAGGGTGGACGTGTTTCTACAAGTACACCATTCGTTTAGGGTTTAGATTCCTTGCCCCACAATTGGTGCGACGGATGCTATTATACTACGACCTTGCTCCTGGTCAATTGATGCCAAACACATGGAGAATATTGCTGAGTTTGGGTGTTCTCAGCGAAAGATATAATCTGAGTTTTAGGATGGGTAGCCTCCTCCACAATTATTATTTGAAGGAACATATAATTGACCGAGGTCGTTATATGTTGGTGCCTAGGAGTAAGGAGCAGCAGATCATTACTGATATGACGACGAACGACCGACATTGGAAGGATACTTACTTTTTTGCAAAAGGTCCTCCGATTGATGGTCCATGGTTCATGGGGGATGAGTCGTATCAATATCGTCGAACTTGGAGTCGGTTTGGTGAGTGTCATTCGACTATTGTCGTTTCCTGCTTTTTATTTTTCTGAAATTATTCTTGCTGATATTCATCCCATTTTGTAGAAATAAAAGGTATAGATAGTAAACCGTCGTGCAACGTTGCTCCTGCTCGCACCGAAGCAATGCTAGGTATCCTTGAAAAGGATAGAAGTTGTAAGGTGCTGCTAACAGAAGGTAAACTTAGGCCTAGCAGTTTATGAAGATGGTCAACTCTTAATAGGCCGCGAGCCCCCTATCCTAGTGTGAAAGACTTCGTGTCGTATGTCTGGATTAGGAGGAGTTTCGAAATTCTTCAATATCAAATGAAATTCTTGTAGCTTGTATCTGATAATGAACGTCGTTTCACAGTGACGTCGATGGCGAGTGCAAGGCTGAACCTGCCAAATGAAGCCGACTGCCAAACGAAGCCGACGCTTTGAAGAATTTCAGGGATGAAATGGTCAGGAAAAGAGCAGCGGCAGCTAAAAATAGCAGAGCAGCCGACAAGTCGAAGGAAGGCGCTTCAGTGTCTTTCGAACATGTATACACTTCTTCCCCTGAGCGATCCCCAATGAAGAAGAAGCAAAAAAGAAGCTCGGCGCTCGACAAGGGGAAAAGAGTCGAATCGACCCCCATGAAGCAGACTCTTGCCTCTGTTCCTGATTCGTTGACACTGTCCTCTTCTGGATTGTCATCCTTTACTGAGCCAGCTGCATTTTTGATGAAGTCAGCTGAATACATTCTTTCAGTGGATGAGAAGTTTCTGAAATCCAAGAGGACAGAAGAAGTGCTCAACACGACAATCCTCTCGACTTTTCAGGTAAGTTTGTATTTGATCTCTATTGGTTTTTATGACGTAAGTCTCACACGAATTTTTCCTGCTTTGTAGGTTTTGCAGGGATCGCTGCAACTACAAGAGAGGTTCAAGGTGGTTAGCGACAGATGCGGGAAGCAGAGAAAATCGATCGACATTTTGAAGATGGAGAAGTCGAAGGTCGACAAGACTGTCGAAGAGCTTCAACATAAGAACATGGCTCTTGAGAAAGAGCTAATGGAGGTGAAGACAGATAGGGATCGACATGCTCATGAGTCGACCGAGGCTCGCGTAGCCGTCGACGAGCAGCAGCGCCTTGTTGTTGACTTGAAGGGACAATTGACGTCGATTGCGTCGGCTGCAATTTGCAAGGCTAAGGCGGAGCTCTATCAAGACTATCTCTCTGGCAACCATACCAAGTGGGATAATGCCATGATGCAAGAGATGATCGACACCTATGAAGAGATGAAAAGGCTGAAGGAGTCTTCGCCTGGAGATGAGCAATCACTTGGTGATGACACAGCTCTTGATAGTGTCGACGACATGAATGTTGCCTTCGTCGATCCACCCGTTGTCGACCCACCTACTGTCGATCCTCCTGCAAATCCATCAAATGTCGCTTCGACTATCGACCCACCTGTCAACTGATATATTTGATTTATAATGTCTGTAACTGAGGATGATTTGGTCGTTTCGACCATTTATTATTTTATATTTTGATCATATCAATATTTATGATCTCTCTTTTCATGTCTTCGATCTCTATGAAGTATGAAATCTGTTTTCATGTGGAAACGACATGACCATCTTATAATGGGGTTTACACAAGATTAAATATCTGAAAGAAATAAGCCTGTAAACTTATGTTCAAGTGTAAGTCGGACGACATCACATTATAGATAAAATCGATAAAAACCATGGTTGATATATTTATAGAATAATTGCGTACATGCGTTCAGTCGACAATTTACATCTGATAACCGCGTACATGCGTTCAGTCGACAATTTACATCTGATAACCGCGTACATGTGTTCAGTCGACAATTTACATATGATAATTGCGTACATGCGTTCAGTAGACATCTGCTTTCGTCTAGTGCCTTCCCCCCGACTCTCAGTTTTCATTTGTCAAATAAGAATATTGGGAGTAGGTTTTTTGTTTCGTAGTTGTCGGGGTACAACCTGTCAATGCTGTAGTAACAATAGTGTGTCGTAGCAATATAATGTGTTGAAGTCGACTAAAGTATGAAAAAAAAAAAGATTTTTGCGAGCTCAGTTTGTAACTTAGTACTAAGTTTTCATCATTGCTCTTTGTGCATCGTTAGTATAAGAAGTACAACTGAAACTGAAAATTGACTGAAAACTGAAATTAATCAATGATTCGAGTTTAGAAAGATACTGTTTTAGGTGTAAAGCATTCCAGCTGTTGTGTAATTCTCGACCGTCGAGTCATCGCAATTTGTATGCTCATCGACCAACGACATCTGTTATTTGATAAGGTCCTTCCCAAGATGGCCCTAATATTTTGGCTCCCTCTTCTCTAGTGTTTTGGAAAACACGATGTAGCACCTAGTCGTTTACTTTGAAGGTTCTGATGTGTACTTTCTTGTTGTAA
Organism: Acer campestre; assembly: GCA_954870605.1. Lineage (NCBI taxonomy): Eukaryota > Viridiplantae > Streptophyta > Magnoliopsida > Sapindales > Sapindaceae > Acer > Acer campestre. Next base: position 31,781,581 of record OX940801.1, read on the forward strand.
TGTCGTGCTACTTGTTGTTGATACGACTGAACTCTTAGAGCCGCTCGATCACGTCGTTCATCCAAATGATCTAATTCGAAGGCGAGCTCAAGGCTATTTTGGGCTTCGTTTAGATTTTCACTTCGTGCAGTTGCAAGTTGTGTCTCGATGGGGATTACTGCTTCAGATCCATAAACAAGGGAGAATGGAGTTTCCCCTGTCGACCGTCGAGGAGTAGTTCGATACGACCAAACGATCTCTGGGAGCTTTTCTACCCATTCACTCTTTTCAGCTTCTAGTAGCTTCTTCAGTGTGTTGATTATGGTTTTGTTTGTCAACTCCGCCTGTCTATTGGCTTGGGGATAACGTGGAGTCGAAAATCTCAGTTTTATCCCATACTTGTCGCAGAAATTCTTGAAGTCGTACGAAATAAATTGGGATCCGTTGTCGGTCACTATTTCTCGTGGAACCCCAAACCTGCAAATAATATATTTCCATACAAAATCGCGTACTTCAATGTCGCGTACTTGAGCTAGAGCTTCGACTTCTACCCATTTTGTAAAGTAATCTGTCATTACTAACATATAGACGACGCCTCCAGGTGCGGCTGAGAGTTTTCCTACAATGTCCATTCCCCATTTCATAAAAGGCCAAGGGGATGAAATTGAGTTTAACATACCTGGGGGAAGATGGCACACAGGTGCGAATCTTTGACACTTGTTGCATGACGTCACGTGGTTTTGAAAGTCGGAGCGCATTGTCGGCCAGTAGTATCCTGCAGTGATGGTTTTATTCGACAGACTTCGAGCTCCAGAGTGATTTCCACATTCTTCAAAGTGTAGACTCTTGAGAACGTCGTACGCTTCTCGTGGGGTCACACACCTCAAGTAGGGTCCTGTAAAAGATTTCTTATATAACTTATCATATATGATGCTGAATTTAGCGGCTTTTGCTTTGATTTTTCTCGCCTCAGTTCTGTCTCCAGGTAGAATGTCGGATCATAAATAGTCCAGTAATGGGTCCATCCAATTTCTTACGTTGTCGACTATGGCAATTATTTCTGCTTCGTGGATAGTTGGTGATGTAAGGTGTACGACCGGAATTGATTTTGATCCGTTGGTCATTGTCGAGCCTAAGTATGCCAGTGCATCTGCCCTGGAGTTCTCCGACCTTGGTATTTGTTGGATAGTGAATTCGTCGAATGATGACTGAAGCTGTTTGGCCTTGGCTAAGTAAGCGGTCATCCTTTGATCCCTTGCTTCATACGACCCGTTGATTTGTCGGACGACCAATTGTGAGTCGCTGAATACTTGAATGTTTTTGATGTTTAAGCTCTTGGCTAGGTCTAGTCCAGCAATTAGTGCTTCGTACTCTGCTTCGTTATTTGTCGTACGGAACTCACAATGGATGGACTGCTCTACTATGTCCCCGTGAGGAGATTTGAGCACCAATCCCAGTCCACTGCCTTTTATATTGCTTGATCCGTCGATCGACAAGGACCATTTTTCATTCGACGCTGTCTCTGTAAGAGCTACCAATTCTTTTTCAGCCTGCAAATTCTCGTTAGGGGTAAAATCCGTAATAAAATCAGCTAATACCTGTGATTTCAACGCCGTTCGCGGATGAAAGTTGATGTCGTACTCACTTAGTTCGATAGCCCATTTCATTAGTCGACCTAAAAGTTCAGGTTTATGCAATATATTTTTGACAGGATAAGTAGTTAATACCTTAATGGAATGGCATTGGAAGTACGGCCTTAATTTTTAGGTTGCAACGACCAGGGCTAATGCTAGCTTTTCCAGTCGACTGTATCTTGTCTCTGTGTCGAGCAATGCCTTGCTTACGTAGTACACATGATATTGTTGATCATTTTCTTCCCTAACCAATACGGTGCTGATAGCTGTGCTTGAGACGGCCAAGTATATGAGTAACGTCTCATTGTATTTTGGCTTTGACAACAGTGGTGGTGAAGTCAAGTACTCCTTCAAATCTTGCAGTGCCTTCTCACATTCGTCGTTCCATTCGAAAGCTTTGTTTTTCCTTAAGGTGCTGAAGAATGGATGGCATCGTTCGGACGACTTGGAGATGAATCTATTCAGTGCTGCTACACGACCAGTGAGCTTCTGTATGTCTTTAATGCATCTGGTCCAGGTTGGCTTCGACGCCTCTTTGTGTGACCAAGTACCCTAAAAACTTCCCTGACGACACACCAAAAGAACATTTAGTAAGATTTAGTTTCATACCGTATTTATCGAGGACGTCGAACGACTACCTCAAGTGGTCGATGTGTTGTTGAGCCACAAGTGACTTGACCAGCATATCGTCGATGTAGACTTCCATTGTCGAGCCAAGCATTTTGGCGAACATTCTATTCACTAGTCATTGGTAGATGGCACTTGCATTTTTCAAACCAAACAACATTACTTTATAACAAAAAGTACCTCGCTCTGTTACAAAGGCGGTTTTCTCTTGGTCGTCTGGATGCATCAGGATCTGGTTGTAACTGGAGTAGGCGTCCATGAAACTGAGTAGTTCGTGTCCGGTTGTAGCATCGACAAGCATATCGATATGGGGCAAAGGGAATGAATCTTTGGGGCATGCTTTGTTGAGGTCTATGAAGTTGATGCATACCCGCCACTTGCCATTTTTCTTTTTAACCACCATGACATTCGCTAGCCAGTCGGGATACTTAACTTCTTTCACCGAGCCAATGTCGATCAGCTTCTGAATCTCTTCGTTGATGATTTTGTTTCTTTTCAGAGTGAATTTTCTCCGCTTTTGTTTTACCGGTTGATGATTGGGGTCGACCTGCAATTGGTGAACAATTACCTCTGGATTGATGCCTACCATGTCTGAATGCGACCATGCAAAACTACCTTGTCGTTCCCTTAGGAAGTTGATCAGTTGTTCTCGAGTTTCTTTCGATAGTCTGGACCCTATAAACACCTTACAATCCGGTCGACTTGAGTCAATCGACACCTCATCAAGATCCTCCATCTTTGGTGCGTTTGGAGTCGACTCGACTTTGGAGTCTTGTAATTGCTATAACGACTTCTTCTTCTTCTTCTTCATGGCATTCTGATAGCATTCTCTGGCTGCTCTCTGTTCTCCTTTTATCTCACGAACTCCCCACCTTGTTGGGAATTTTATCATCTGGTGGTAAGTCGAGGGGATTGCCTTCATCTCATGAATCCACGGTCTTCCTAGAATTGCGTTGTAGGGTGACTGACAGTCAAGTACCAGGAAGTTGACGTAAAGGTTCACGCCTTCAGCATAGATTGGTAGTATGATTTCTCCTAACGTACTTTTTTGTTCCCCACTGAATCCTGTCAGCATTGTCGTTCGACGGCTTAGCTTGGATTCGTTGACCTGCATTTCTCTCAAGGCACTGTTAAACAAAATGTTATATGAACTACCATTATCGATCAAAATTCTTTTTGTCAAACAGTTAGCAATATGTAATGAAATAACGAGTGCATCATGATGGGGAGAAAACAAATCTGATTTGTCTGAGGATTTGAAGATGACGGTTTCGTCGTAGGCTGGTGGATGCTCTCGACTAGGTTGAATTTCTGCGTTCGACACTTCACGCGTGTGCCTCTTTGCTGCCGAGTTACTTACTCCACTTACTTCAGGACCCCCTGCAATGAAATTTATTACTCTGTCTTGTCGAGGTGGTTTTGGTGGATTGTCCTCAACTCTTTGCAGCGGCGCTGTTGCCGTCAAATGAATTAGTCACCGTTGTTTCCGTCCTTGTTCAATGGCGCCATCCAAACGTCGCCATCCGTCCGTCCCGTCTAGATCAGAAGATGCCGCAACGGCAAGCTATGCGCCACTGTGACTGCGGTACACTGACTTCTCTATGTTTTTTTATCTTTTTTGTGGTCGATCGTCTCAGCACTTTGTAGCAGCGCCGTTGCCGTTTCCATCCAGTCATCCTTGTTCAACGGTGCCGTCCAAACGTTGACGTCTGTACTGTCCAGCTCAGAAGATCCTGTAACAACGCACAGAGCTTCATGTTTGTAAAACTTGCCTGTTCGTTGTGCAAAGACAGCTATAGAATGTGTTTATTTTACGATTTTAACATGATTATTTTTGTGCAGTTTAGTTGTGAATTTGATTGTTTGTTGTGATAAACGTTTAGGTGGATTTGAGTGAGTGATTGACTGTGTTTAGTAGTATTTGATTAGGTGTACATATTCCTTTTGTTCATTTTTTCCTAAGGTAGTCAATTTATACTAGAACAACTGATTTCTTATATGGAAAATGTAATGTTAGATTGAACTTTCGGGTTTTTTATTATTTGATTTGTTATATTTCTTAAAGACCCTTTTACTTCTATGGATTTTGCATTTCATTGCATTTTTAGGCTCTGAGTCTGAGTGTGCATTTTACAGGGTCAAAATGGAAGTCACTTTAAACCAAAGCCTGATCTGCCCCCTCGACCAAACAAGTGTGACTGGAAATTTATCCTTCCGAGCTGGACTTTTCAAACTCAGCAATTATTGGGAAGGTGTGGTTTGATTTTTTATTTTACTTGAGGTTGAAAATATGCAGAATGTAGCTAGCTATTGCAAACTTTTTTAAGAAGTTGCATTATTGGAAATTTGCTTGTTTGAAATCCCATCAATTTTTTTATTGAAATTTTGAGATATTACTGATAGGGACTACGATTCCGTTGTTGGAAAATTCCAACATGTGGGGCCACACATGTAAATATCAAATGTATTGTGCTATCTTCGGTTAAGCCTAAATTAAAGTGATCTAATTAAGATTTAAAGTTTTAAGGCTTAAGGGTGTAATTGTCATGGAATTAATGTGTAGATACCAGAGCGCTATATCTAATTTGATGAGGGGCCAAATTAGAAATAGCAAACCTTATATAATATATTAGGGTTATGGTCCCCAAATTACACGATTGCTTTTCACTTGTCTGCATCCCCATCACAGAACAAGAGAGAACATTTTAGGGTTCATAAAGGTCGTGATAATTTGGAAGATCACAACCCGTTCACCAACCTCCGGCAATGGATTCAGGTACGCTTCCGCTTTCTATTTCTCTTGAATTGACATGGGTTTATAATATGTGTTTAGGGTTTGATTAATCATGATATAGAAACATGTTTAGGTTGAGATTCAGATTAATTATGTGCCTATACATGTTAGATTAATTGTTAATCGAATTCTTTACAAGTGGTATCAGAGCCACCCATGATTGATTCTTGAGTAATTTGTGTTGTTGTATAAACCACTGTTATGATATTATATTGTTTTATATATGTTTGATTTGAAGCTTAGTGTTGACTTCGTGATTTGCGATACAACACATATTATTACAGATATATTGAAATTGGTAGAGTAATAAAGTAAAAACCATTTATTTTGTATATATATGTTTTTATCTTTTGGTGGTTTCTTGATCTGATAAACATATATTTTATATTATTATTGAGTATTGTGAATAAACTATTAGAACACAGTGTATAAACTATTAGAACACAGTGTTTTTTGTATGTATTAAATTGATGGTTATTTGGCTTTTGTATATGCAATTTTGTATTGTTTGGTTTCGCTTTTGGTGGGTTTCACGATCTGGAGATATATATTGTTTAGTGTTGTGATTTGTGAATAAACTTTTGGCATATATTGTTTCAGTTTTGCGATTATATTTACTGGATCCAATTTGTATATAGCTTTCTAGTTATTACTTGTTTTTTACTTGTTATTGTTTTGGATTCACATGGATTATATTATTTTGTGAATATGGTTTAAGTTTTGGGATCAGATCACGTTTTGATCTGGTTATAAAAATTAAAAAAAAAAAAAAAAAAAAAAAACCAGTTTTTTTTTTTGTTTTTGATCGGGCCCCTCTGTTGAAAATTTGAAATTCTTGAGGGGCCTATTGTGAAATTATTTTGGGCCATTGTGTGATTTTGACAAAATATAGGGGTCAATTTTTAATTACTGTAACTTGAGGGGTCCTTCTGTAATTGTACAGATTCAGGGGCCGATTTGTAATTATAAAATTGAGGGACCTTTCTGTAATTTTTCAAAATCAGGGGCTTCTAGTAAGGAATTCGATTAACAATTAATCTAACATGCATAGGCATATAATTAATCTGAATCTCAACCTAAACATGTTTCTATATCATGATTAATCAAACCCTAAACACATATTATAAACCCATGTCAATTCAAGAGAAATAGAAAGCGGAAGCGTACCTGAATCCATTGCCGGAGGTTGATGAACGGGTTGTGATCTTCCAAATTATCACGACCTTTATGAACCCTAAATTGTTCTCTCTTGTTCTGTGATGGGGATGCAGACAAGAAAAAGTATCGTGTAATTTGGGGACCATAACCCTAATATATTATATAAGGTTTGCTATTTCTAATTTGGCCCCTCATCAAATTAGATATAGCACTCTGGTATCTACACATTAATTCCATGACAGTTATACCCTTAAGCCTTAAAACTTTAAATCTTAATTAGATCACTTTAATTTAGGCTTAACCAAAGATAGCATAACACATTTAATATTTACATGTATGACCTCACATGATGGAATTTTCCAACAATCTCCCACTGGGTCACATATGTAACTTTATAAATGTGTATAACTTTATGAGCTCCAAAATTTTGCTATCATAATTTTAGGGTATATTAGAACAATCTCGTCCATTGATTATGCCGTTATAGGATCAAAGCGGTTTTCGTCACATTTAGCGTGACTAAACCCATCAATGGTCACATACAACAACATAACCAAATGACATAGACCAATCATGGATGCGTAGCATGGAAATTACATGCAATGTGATCTATACATGTCTATTTCCAACTAGTCCTACTTTATTCCTTAGTGAGATCAATACTTAACTCAATGTAACAGAGTGAAATAAACTGAATACTTTATTTCTGATCAGAAAAATATCCAAATACATAAATGTATAAGTATGTCCAAAATCAAACATAAAGCAATAAAATACAAAATAATACAAACTCCCACTATAATGTGATATCCTCACACAAAATAACACCCATATGAGCAGTGTGCTCATGAAAGACCTTGGGTGGTAATCCCTTTGTAAGCGGATCCGCTATTATGGAGTTTGTCCTAATGTGCTTTATGGATATTTGTCCACTCTGCACTCTTTCCTTCACAACTAGGAACTTAATGTCAATATACTTTGACCTAGATGCCCTGTTGTTGTTGGAATATAGCACTGCTGACTTATTGTCACAATATAGTTTGAGTGGTCTTTCAATACCCTCCATAATGTGCAGCCCAGTGACAAAATTTCACAGCCATATCCCATGGTTGGATGCCTCATAGCATGCTACAAACTTTGCTGTCATGGCATCCAGCATAATCAAAGTCGGAATACCCTATGATCTCCAACTAATCCGATCTCTTATATGTGAGCATGTGATCTTTTGTTCTCTACAAATACCTCATAACCCATTTGGCTGCTTTCCAATGATCCATCCCAGGGTTACTCAAATATCTGCCTAACATACCAACAATGTACGCAATATCTGGACGCGTACACACCTGAGCATACATTAGACTCCCTACAGCTGATGCATAGGGAATCTTCTGCATTTCCTTAACTTCAAGGTTATTTTTAGGGCACTGATTGAGACTGAACTTGTCTCCCTTAGCGACAGGGGTGTCACCTGGTTTGCTATCCTGCATGCCAAACCTTTTGAGCACTTTATCGATATAGTTTCTTTGTGATAATCCAAGAATACCCCAAGAGCGATCTCGTTGTATCAGGATCCCTAATACAAAGAAGGCGTCACCAAGATCTTTCATCTCAAAATTCTTTGATAGAAATCTCTTGGTTTCGTGCAAAATGCCTATATCATTTGTGGCAAGCAATATGTCATCGACATACAAAACCAGGAATATGTGCTTACTCCCACTGAACTTGTGATATACACAATTATCAACAGTGTTTATCTCAAAACCAAACGAGATAATCACTTGATGAAACTTGTGGTACCACTGACGAGAAGTTTGCTTGAGTCCATAGATAGACTTTGTCAATTCACAGACCATATTCTTTGAGTCTCCCGACTCAAAGTTTTCTGGCTGCACCATATAAATTGTTTCGTCAATGTCACCATTGAGAAACGCCGTCTTGACATCCATCTGATGAAGCTTAAGATCAAAATGTGCAACAAGTGCCATGATTGTCCTAAAAGAGTCTTTCGTTGAAACCGGAGAGAAAGTCTTTTTAAAGTCAATCCCTCCTTTTTGGGTAAAGCCTTTAGCTACAAGACGAGCCTTATACCTCTCCACATTACCTTTCGAATCCCTTTTGGTTTTAAAAAACCATTTGCAACCAATGGGCTTCACACCTTCTGGTAATGAGACAAGTTCCCAAACCTTATTGTCTTGCATAGACTTATACTCCTCATTCATGGCATCAATCCACTTTTGAGAATTGGAACTCTACATGGCTTGATGGAATTTGATTGGATCATCTTCCACCATTCCAATGCCTTCCTCATGTTTCTGGAGAAATATGAAAAAATTGTCCGGAATAGCATTTCTCCTTTCTCTAATGGATCGCCTTAATGGCACTGGTTCTTGAGGTTGTTGAGTTTGTTCCTCAGGAACAATTACCTCATCTTGAATAGGGGGTTGATCAACATTGTTCAGTTGAGGATCCAGATTCGCTTCTTGATCAATGACAAGTATAGGAACCTGCACATTGTCAAAAGCAATAGTGGGAATCGAAGTCGATTCCTCCTCAAAGACAATGTCTCTAACCTTATTTCTCCCCCCAAACTCAACATCCTCAAAAAATGTTACAGTTCCCGTCTCAAAAATTGACCTAAGTGTGGGATCATAAAATTTATAGCCCCTAGATCGCTCAGAGTAGCCAATAAAGTAGTTGCTCACAGTTTTGGAGTCCAATTTCTTTTCATGTGGCCTGTAAGGTCTTGCCTAAACTGGACATCCCCAAATGTGAATATGCTTTAGACTAGGTTTTCTGCCTGTCCAAAGCTCATAAGGTGTTTTGCAGCTGCTTTAGTTGGCACTCGGTTCAAAATATAAGTTGCTGTTTTCAGTGCCTCATTATTCTTTCTCTTTTTTGCCCTTATCCTTAGAGGTGCAGGCCAAATGAGCACTTTCGATTCTTTCTTGCTTCAATCTCTCTTCCTCTTGCACACAATAAGAAATGAGCTCATTAAGAGTCCATTTCTCATTCTGACAGTTGTAACTGACTTAAAACTGACTGTATTGTGCAGGAAGTGATATTAATACTAAATGCACGAGCAAGTCATAAGACAGCTTGAGCTTCAGTGCCTTAAGGTTAGAAGCAATTGAGACATTTCCATAATGTACTCCCTTATGTTCCCTTTGCCTTTATACTTCATAGAAATCAAGCTTTGCAAAAGCATGCTTGTTTCTGCCTTATCGTTTTTTTTCACAAAACGTTTTTTTCAATTTCTGCTAGGAACTCTTTGGCTTTGGTTATCTTTTCAGATACCACACCCCTAAATGCCTCCAAAATGCCGCGCTTGATGATCATAAGACTCATGCGATTTGAGCGATCCCACTTCTCAAAGTTCTTTCTGTCATCATGAGAACTTACATCTGTAAGAGAAATGGGCTGCTCAATCCGAAGTGCAATGTCTAGATCCATGCAGCTGAGAACAATAAGTATGTTCTCCTTCAAATCCTTAAAGTTGGTCCCATTAAGCATGAGTATTGAGTTGATATTAGCAGATATAATAGAAACACTAGTCGTAAAGAGAACAAAACAAACAAACAAATATGCTCACATTAATAACCAAATTCAATAATCAACAAATTCAAATAATGGTAAGTCCCATCTCAAGATACCTAGCACAACATTAATATCAAGTCTTTGGACAGTAATATTAATTGTAAGTGGTACTCTTGTTGCAGTGATCAAACATTGACAATAATTCATGTCAAATAATAAATCTATCTTTGGATCGATTTATTATTCACATGTAAAACCTTATAATTGTCACATGTTTACCGCCACAGATGTGTGTGCAATTCGGCCAAATATTAACCTTCCTTTGGGCCGGCTAATACCCGCATGAATTTACACACACGATATTAAATATAAGTGGTACTCTTGATGTAGTGATCAATCATTGACAACAATTCATGTCAAATAATAAATCTATCTTTGGATCGACTTATTATTCACATGTAAAACCTTATAATTGTCACATGTGTATCACCACAGGTGTGTGTGCAATTCGGCCAAATATTAACCTTCCTTTGGGCCGGCTAATATCCGCATGAATTTAAACACACAATATTAAATGTAAGTGGTATTATTGTTGCAGTGATCAAACATTGACAATAATTCATGTCAAATAATAAATCTATCTTTGGATCGATTTATTATTCACATGTAAAACCTTATAATTGTCACATGTTTATCACCACAGGTGTGTGTGCAATTCGGCCAAGCATTAACCTTCCTTTGGGCTGGCTAATACCCGCATGAATTTGCACACACACAAACATCCAACATCTCTTATGAACAATCTACACAAGAGAGGTCACTTTGGCAACATCTTGTTTCAATTAGCCCATTTAGAATGATGAACTACTTTATTTAACCATAAAGATATACCACAAAATATTTGAATTTGAGTTGAAATTTTTTTTTTTTTTTTTTTTTTGAAAATTACAAAACAGCCCCTGATTTTGAAAAATTACAGAAAGGTCCCTCAATTTTATAATTACAAATCGGCCCCTGAATCTGTACAATTACAGAAGGACCCCTCAAGTTACAGTAATTAAAAATTGACCCCTATATTTTGTCAAACATAGACAAATCATTGATAGCTTTGTGGTGGAAGATGAGATAATTCATAAATGGAAGAGAGAATCAGAAGGAGATATTGTAGTCAAGTTGGATTTTGAAAAGGCGTATGACAGCGTGGATCATAAGTTCTTGATTTTTATCTGGGATAGAATGGGTTTTAGAAGCAAATGGAGAAATTGGATACACCATTGTATTTCGTCTCCGAAGCTCTCGATTCTCATTAATGGTAGCCTAACAGAAGAGTTCGGAATCGAAAGAGGCCTTCGTCAGGGAGACCCTTTATCCCTTTTTTTTTGTTCAATATTTTGATTGAGGCACATAATTGCTTGTTTAAAAGGGCAGCGACTTTGAATTTAGTGGCTGGGGCAGTTTTTGGGCAAAGTGCAGTTCACGTGTCTCATCTTCAATTTACGGATGACACGATTCTTTTTATTCAACCGAAGTTGGATTTTCTTTTGAACTCTAGGAGAATTCTTAGGTGTTTCGAGATGGTTTCTGGGTTAAGGATCAACTTTCATAAATCTTGTCTAGTGAAAGTTGGTAAGAGGAATAATATGAGTGAGGTTTGGGTGGAAGCATTCAGATGTAAACATGCTTCTCTCCCTATTACCTATCTGGGCCTACCTCTTGTGGCCAATCCCAACAAGAAGACATTTTGGAACCCAATCATTTTGATAATTGAGCACCGTCTAGCGCCTTGGTGTTGATAAAATCTCTGCTATCTAGTGTCCTAACGTACTTCCTTTCGGTGTTTAAGATTCCTTTAGGAGTGGTTAACAAAATTGAGAAACTCCAAAGGGATTTCTTTTGGGGCGACAGATTAGAAAAGTTGTTGGAGTAGAGATCATTTGGAGTGGTATTATAATAGATCTGTAGATACTGAACGAATGCTATTTCGTGTCCACTCTTTTCATTCATGAAAAAACACAACGCTTCTCGAATTGAATCCGCGTTGTTTGCAAACATATCACAGTCTAAGTTCAGGATGATCGATCCAACATTGCTGATCTCCGATGATACTTTTATCTGCATATTACGTATATATGATTAATATTTACGAGTTGTGCTATGGTACTGCTACCACACGAGTTAAAATATACCCACATAAACAAAAATATTGTTAATTGTTACCAGTGAGTTTATGGCTCCGGCTTTGAAATTATGAGACCATCCTAGCCTCTTCTCTCTTGCCATGTATACCAATTGTTAACCGTAAATTCGCTCTGGATGAGGAATTCCAATTAACACCCTCAGACTGCTACCCGGTAGGCTGCAGCGGGGTAGGTACCTCTAGGTACCATGGTTTGTATGAGTAAAAAATTCTTGAGTGAGGTGCAGTAGGTAGGAGAAAAAATCATCCCGACTGTCGGGGCTTCAAGCTCATGGAGAAGATGGCGCTTGGGGGTTCCCATGTCGGAGTAAGGGCTGTGATCCCTCTTTATGGACCCCGATACCCCGCGATCGGTACTCGGCACCCCGTATCCCGTCCCTCATACCCCGTATCCTGAATCTCGCATCCCGAATCCCGCATCCCGTACTCTTTTCTAGATCTCCATTGTGATTCCCCGACCCGGATAGCAAACAAGCGAGTAGGATATGGGATAGGAGCTCTTCAATGAGGAATTTCAATTAACACCCTCAAACTGCTACCTGGCAGGCTGCAGCGGGGTAGGTACCTCTAGGTACCATGGTTTGTACGAGTAAAAGATTCTGGAGTGAGGTGCAGTAGGTAGGAGAAAATATCATCCCGACTGTCGGGGCTTCAAGCACATGGAGAAGATGGCGCTTGGGGGTTCCCATGTCGGAGTAAGGGTTGTGATCCCTCTCTATGGACCCCGATACCTTGCGTTCGGTACTCGGCACCCCGTGTCCCGTCCCTCATACCCCGTATCCCGAATCCCGCATCCCATACTCTTTTCTAGATCTCCATTGTGATTCCCCGACCCGGATAGCAAGCAAGCAAGCAAGTAGGATATGGGATAGGAGCTCTTCAATGATAAACTTACATACATGTGTAATAAAATAGATAGGAGGGAGAGAATGACAAGTCTTTTTGATAGAAGGTGGACTGGCCTAGGGGGAAAAAGCATCACGCATGATCATATGCTGAAAAACCCCTAGGTAGTATCCAGCGGAGAGAGATCATTTATATATTTATCAATAAGGCGTGCTCCGGGGAGCTTACACTAGTAGGAGAATAATACAACATAAGTGCTCCAAAGAGCTTACAATAATCTGTGGGCATCGGCCCTTTTCTCTAACCGGTAGAAAAGAAGAAGAAAAGGTAGCCTTGTTGGGGAAGAAGCCCCCAGCCTCCTCTGCGAAAAGAAGAAGCCAGTTCCAAGAAGAAGAATCCCCCTCTCACTGTCGAAAATCATGTCATATATATAGGTCTTATTTCTTGTTGCCCACTCCCATAAATTCAATCCAATAACCTAGCAATTTACGGGGCGTTTCCATGTTGATAGGCGAGAAGATCGTGGGATTGATTCCCCAGAATCAAGTTATTCCTTTTAGAACTGAAAGAGTTGACTCCTCTTTAATATAGGACTCTTGAATGGCGGGAAACAAGGCAATTTCCTTGTTTACTTAAACTCTTGGTCTTGGTGTGGTCTAGCTCTTTCTTGGTAATCTGACAGATGGTGCCTTACGACCTCCTTTGTTGATGCCTTCTATGATAGGTGGTCGGGAGGAGTTTGGAGGACCAGTCACCGGGTTCCGGGGTACTGCGGGGTCCTACGGGGTACCGTGGGATACTACGGGGTCCTGCGAGATACCGCGGGGTGCTACGGGGTACCATGGGGTACCGGGGTACTGCGGGGTCCAGCGGAAGCCCGGTCTTAGCGGGTCTAGACCTCGCTGTGAGTTCTAGTGAGAAGTCCGGCTCGTGGCCATATTTCTGAACTAAGATGCTGGCGGGGTCCTAAGAAATAAACTGGAAGAAGGCTGGGTTGGACCCCGTTGGAGGGGATGTGCACTCGGATCAATCGGGGTCGATCAGTCGGGGTCCACTTTGTCGGGGTAGCCAGATGGTGTTCGTACTCCTATACCCTTCTTGTGTTGAGGTGGAAAATTCTTCTTTGGTCCTCTACCAGAAAAGGCGGTTAACACCAATGTTGGCAGTTGAAATCCTTCTTTCTCCGCAGCATTTGTGCCTCTTCCATCAATTATAATCTAAAACAAATGAAATATTAAATAATAAATATATGTTCTACAATTTGTACAGTTTAATATTTAAAGGTAAATTAAAATTATAGTTATATATACCTGCACAATTAACTGATGATTCTGCTTTGTTACTTCATCATTCCATTCTGAAAATCCTTCGTGTTCATCTCTTATTTCTTTGGAAATGCTTCCCTATGTAATGGCTGATTCGATCCGAGTTTTCATATCCTCGTATTTTTTTTACATGCTTGCACAACCAAATTGGCTTAAAGTACACTTAAAACATTGCAAATATTAAATAAATGTGCTGATCATGTAAAAACTCAGAAAACGAAATCACAATTATAGCCAGTTCTTCCTTGGAAAATAAATAGTACTTACCTTAATATCTAACAATTCTTGAGAGAGATTAGCATTGCCATTGATCACTTGAGCAAAATAGGCTTCAGGATTTCTTGGCTCAACAATGAACTTCTTGCAGAAGGGAAGCCAATACTAAGAAAAATTTGAGGCCTCAAGGAGAGCATACAAGGTGAATTGGGATCCACCATCATCAGAGAGATAAACACTCAGTTTATCAGGTGGATAATTGAAGGACATGGCAGATAAAACAGTGTTTCATAGGTTTTTTTTTTTTTTTTTCCTTCTTTTTTTAACTATTAATCAGAGATTGATAGAAAAAGTATGGAGATAAGATTTTATTTTTATTTTTTTTGAAAAATGGAGTGAGTAATTAGGAGAGAGTATTTAATACGGTAATAACTGATTTAGAAGAGAAAGTTAGTATTGTGGTGATTGGTGAACAGAGAAAAATCAAAAATGGTGTACAAGTACATGCTTATGATCTGCGCCGATCTCGAGAATCTCACCAACCTCGAACCGCACGGTGGCTTCGACGATCCTAACTTCTCCTACTTCTTCAAGGTCTCTCTCTCTCTTCTTCTCTTTTCAGCCTTTTACTGGATTCTTCTTTTATTTGCTTCATATATCGATGAAATGATGCTTTTGTTTTATGTTCTAGTTTTGTCTACGATTGCTTTAATCTTCGTTAGGGTTTCTACTTATATATTTTTACTTCAGATTTAATGTTGAATGTAGATTGTTGCTTAGAACAGTGCTTAGTTTGATCTTTCTTACGACAATGTTTTCCAACTAAGTATACATTACAGAGTATTCGAAGCTCAGAACAATTAACAATTTGTTCTATGTTTGAGTTATTATTATAATTTAAGGAATAATTATAGTTGAATGATGATCGATAACCATTTGTGATTATTCATTGCCCTGCTCTGAAAAAGTTACTCCACAAATTTTTTGTTAAATTGAAGCAAGGCTGAAGCAATACTCCTGACTTTTTCTTCCTTATTAGGGTTTTCTCTGCATTCACTACACTTTCCACAGCAAACACTCTCTTGCAATGCTCCCACGACTCCCCGTTTAAGCAAAACCTTAACATTCTCCAGATTTGGACTCAAAACTTGATTTTCTTCACAACCCAGTTCCTCATTGGCTCTGTTTAGCGGTTTTTAGCGGGTTACAGCTTCAACTGTGTTGTTCTTCCACAACCCGGAACCGAAAACTCTTGGGTAGTGATTGATTTTTGATGAAATTTTGATTGGAAAGTTCGAACATCGGGCCCAGTGAATGAAATACAAGGTTTTGATGCCTGGAACGAACTTGGGTCGATTGAAAATCGATGAATCAAGCGCTAAATCCATCAAAATATAACAAAAACTAGAATTGAAAAGTGGTGGGAACATGGAGGGGATTTGAGAGATTGTTGAGGGTTAGAAGAGGGAGAGGAAGAGAGTGGATCGGAGTTGAGTTGGAGGTGTGCTCCTCCTCATCAAAACAAGTTTGTATTTTTTTTTTTTTTTGTTGGTGGCTTGGTTGGTGCAGCAGAGAAGGGCTTTGCAGATTTTTGCAGCGCATCAGCAACAAGTGGGATCGAAAACAAAAGGACTCTAGATGCCCTTGGTAGTTTTTCTAATATATTACAATTGTATCCCAACTGGTTTTTATTTTTGTATATTTTTTTAGGTCAACTCGTAGAATTTTTTTTTAAAAAAAACTGATTTTCATGTTTAAAATAAATTTTGTATAAATTTTGTAGTGCATAAGTTTATATGTTAATGTGACATGACTACATCCGAGCTCAATTGATTTTTCTTTTAATTTTATAAAGTTATGCTTCTTTTGAAAAATGAAATACTTCGGATTTAACAAATGAGACGAATTGTCCATGAAACTATATCCAAATCAATTGACCTCAACAAAATCTCAAAAGTGGTAAACAAACAGTTCGAAAAAATGTTTGGTATATCAAATGAATACACATTTTGCAATAGAATCATCTTTTGCAATAATCATGTTACGTACATAAAAATATATACACATTGTAGGGGGTCGACCTACAATCGATGTGGATCGGGTCGTGTTTTGCTAGGCCCAATGCAACTTGGGTTGAACCGTCAGTCTGATGTTATCGCTTGTTTAATAACCCTGTAAAAGAAATTGGTCGATCGACCTAATATAGACTTCTATACTGAACCTGCAAAAATGAACAAGAACAGAAAAGATAAAGATAAAAATGAAAGAAAAGAAAGTGGGATTAGATCGTTAGCCTTAGGTATGCTTGGGTTGAGCAACAGTTTGTAATGATCGTAAAACTTGGATTCCGATGGCCGTGATTCTTTAGTGCAGAATTTCAGTACGCTCTTATAAGCTTTTTTCAATCTCCTCGATAGTGTAAAATGCTTTGCCATTTATAAGACTCTCACGGTTACCGTTTGAACCAAATCAATCATATCATAATATGATTGTGGGCGAGATTCCTGGAGATATTTTCTCCCTGAGTATCTCGTTTACTGGGCATGTACTTCAACAGTTGGCTGACTTGGTCTTCAAACGACCAAGTCATGCTGCTGCCTTTCTTGTAGGGCTACTCAAATTGGGCCAAAGTGAGATGAGCCTGGGTTTTGCGTTTTGGGCTTATGGGCCATTTTTGGCTACCACAGTTTGTCCCCCACTCTCTAGAGAGTTTCCAATGAAGTAGAGAGTGACTTATATTGAGTCGACCGTTGTCAAACGGAAAAACTTGAGTCGACTTGATCCGTAGCTAATTATTGAAACATCGGGTTATTGATGTCGTTCGAACATACCAACTCGAGTCGACTTGATCAATGATGCCAATAGCCAACTTGAGTCGATTTGATCAATGATGCCAATAGAACACCAAGTTCCTAAATGTCATTCGATGAATACTCTATAATGAGGTAAATCAATGGTAAAATTGAAAAGACACCTTTCGTTTCAAAACCCTAGAATGACGTCACATGCATTTAATTCAGGCATGCATACTTTGTTCGAGAAAAGATTTTCAAATTTTAAACCTCATCATTAGCGGTTGCGTGTGGGGGTTACCTTTATTAACCGGTAACTGAAAGGTTGTATCCACTTCAGTCGTAGACACGTGGCAAGGGTGTTTCAAAGGGTTTGGTTTATAAGTAAACCCTTCCCACTTCCTCAAGCCACCTTTACAGAAATTTCTTTTTTCAAAAACTCTTTCAAAAACTCTTCCTTAGCAAGTTGTCACTTTCTTGTGGATTTCTCATCAAACTTCAGAACTTCTTCAGGGATTCCTTCAAGGTATTTGTTTTCTTTTCTATTTTCATGTTTTCTTTTCTATTTTCTTATTTTCTTTTCTATTTTCCTGTATGAAACTTTGTTATTTGAAATAAGAAATAAAAAATAGGCGTGTAATGTAAAGGAAAGATTCACCTGAAGTTTCAAGTTCTGGTTTTAAGTTCTGGGTTTCTATTTGCTGTTTTTCATTGTTCTTGCGTTTGCTCTGCTGCATTCCGATTTATTTCCATTGCTTGATCTTGTTTGCTATGTTGGACTGTTAATATACCTGTTTGTGGAAAAATTCTTTCGTTTGACCTTTAGGATGCTAGAGACTGTAGGGTTAGATTTGATTTGTTTTCGCCTCAAAACCCTAGGTTTTGATTTTAGAAACCCTAGGTTGTGATTGTAGCGCGTTAGTTTCTGACTTGTGCACTTTTTGCATCTGTCAGCTTTAGGTGTCAACATGTCGAACGACGATGTAAACCTGTCGAGCGACGATACGATCTCTGACCCAAAATATAATTGGACTACGAGCGAGGGAGAACATAGTGTTGATGGAATCGATAGCAGGATGGTAGATATAGATCAACAAGTTATAATAGAGGATTCGTCGAATATCGTTGCTATAAACACGAAGGGCATATTTGAACAAGGTGGCGTACGTGCCGTTGCAACGATAGTCGACCATCTTGAATATGTCGATGTAGATGAAGCTACCACATCCGGTCGACCATTAGGTATCCTCGACGAAAGTCTAGCCAGTCTGGTTTCAGAGGATAATTTGTGTATGTTGAGGGAGATTTACGGCATCCCAAATGATGTCGAGCTACGCGCACCCAGGGAATATGAGCGGGCGGACTGGGATATACCAGGGTGGACGTGTTTCTACGAGTACACCATTCGTTTAGGGTTTAGATTCCTTGCCCCACAATTGGTGCGACGGATGCTATTATACTACGACCTTGCTCCTGGTCAATTGATGCCAAACACATGGAGAATATTGCTGAGTTTGGGTGTTCTCAGCGAAAGATATAATCTGAGTTTTAGGATGGGTAGCCTCCTCCACAATTATTATTTGAAGGAACATATAATTGACCGAGGTCGTTATATGTTGGTGCCTAGGAGTAAGGAGCAGCAGATCATTACTGATATGACGACGAACGACCGACATTGGAAGGATACTTACTTTTTTGCAAAAGGTCCTCCGATTGATGGTCCATGGTTCATGGGGGATGAGTCGTATCAATATCGTCGAACTTGGAGTCGGTTTGGTGAGTGTCATTCGACTATTGTCGTTTCCTGCTTTTTATTTTTCTGAAATTATTCTTGCTGATATTCATCCCATTTTGTAGAAATAAAAGGTATAGATAGTAAACCGTCGTGCAACGTTGCTCCTGCTCGCACCGAAGCAATGCTAGGTATCCTTGAAAAGGATAGAAGTTGTAAGGTGCTGCTAACAGAAGGTAAACTTAGGCCTAGCAGTTTATGAAGATGGTCAACTCTTAATAGGCCGCGAGCCCCCTATCCTAGTGTGAAAGACTTCGTGTCGTATGTCTGGATTAGGAGGAGTTTCGAAATTCTTCAATATCAAATGAAATTCTTGTAGCTTGTATCTGATAATGAACGTCGTTTCACAGTGACGTCGATGGCGAGTGCAAGGCTGAACCTGCCAAATGAAGCCGACTGCCAAACGAAGCCGACGCTTTGAAGAATTTCAGGGATGAAATGGTCAGGAAAAGAGCAGCGGCAGCTAAAAATAGCAGAGCAGCCGACAAGTCGAAGGAAGGCGCTTCAGTGTCTTTCGAACATGTATACACTTCTTCCCCTGAGCGATCCCCAATGAAGAAGAAGCAAAAAAGAAGCTCGGCGCTCGACAAGGGGAAAAGAGTCGAATCGACCCCCATGAAGCAGACTCTTGCCTCTGTTCCTGATTCGTTGACACTGTCCTCTTCTGGATTGTCATCCTTTACTGAGCCAGCTGCATTTTTGATGAAGTCAGCTGAATACATTCTTTCAGTGGATGAGAAGTTTCTGAAATCCAAGAGGACAGAAGAAGTGCTCAACACGACAATCCTCTCGACTTTTCAGGTAAGTTTGTATTTGATCTCTATTGGTTTTTATGACGTAAGTCTCACACGAATTTTTCCTGCTTTGTAGGTTTTGCAGGGATCGCTGCAACTACAAGAGAGGTTCAAGGTGGTTAGCGACAGATGCGGGAAGCAGAGAAAAGCGATCGACATTTTGAAGATGGAGAAGTCGAAGGTCGACAAGACTGTCGAAGAGCTTCAACATAAGAACATGGCTCTTGAGAAAGAGCTAATGGAGGTGAAGACAGATAGGGATCGACATGCTCATGAGTCGACCGAGGCTCGCGTAGCCGTCGACGAGCAGCAGCGCCTTGTTGTTGACTTGAAGGGACAATTGACGTCGATTGCGTCGGCTGCAATTTGCAAGGCTAAGGCGGAGCTCTATCAAGACTATCTCTCTGGCAACCATACCAAGTGGGATAATGCCATGATGCAAGAGATGATCGACACCTATGAAGAGATGAAAAGGCTGAAGGAGTCTTCGCCTGGAGATGAGCAATCACTTGGTGATGACACAGCTCTTGATAGTGTCGACGACATGAATGTTGCCTTCGTCGATCCACCCGTTGTCGACCCACCTACTGTCGATCCTCCTGCAAATCCATCAAATGTCGCTTCGACTATCGACCCACCTGTCAACTGATATATTTGATTTATAATGTCTGTAACTGAGGATGATTTGGTCGTTTCGACCATTTATTATTTTATATTTTGATCGTATCAATATTTATGATCTCTCTTTTCATGTCTTCGATCTCTATGAAGTATGAAATCTGTTTTCATGTGGAAACGACATGACCATCTTATAATGGGGTTTACACAAGATTAAATATCTGAAAGAAATAAGCCTGTAAACTTATGTTCAAGTGTAAGTCGGACGACATCACATTATAGATAAAATCGATAAAAACCATGGTTGATATATTTATAGAATAATTGCGTACATGCGTTCAGTCGACAATTTACATCTGATAACCGCGTACATGCGTTCAGTCGACAATTTACATCTGATAACCGCGTACATGTGTTCAGTCGACAATTTACATATGATAATTGCGTACATGCGTTCAGTAGACATCTGCTTTCGTCTAGTGCCTTCCCCCCGACTCTCAGTTTTCATTTGTCAAATAAGAATATTGGGAGTAGGTTTTTTGTTTCGTAGTTGTCGGGGTACAACCTGTCAATGCTGTAGTAACAATAGTGTGTCGTAGCAATATAATGTGTTGAAGTCGACTAAAGTATGAAAAAAAAAAGATTTTTGCGAGCTCAGTTTGTAACTTAGTACTAAGTTTTCATCATTGCTCTTTGTGCATCGTTAGTATAAGAAGTACAACTGAAACTGAAAATTGACTGAAAACTGAAATTAATCAATGATTCGAGTTTAGAAAGATACTGTTTTAGGTGTAAAGCATTCCAGCTGTTGTGTAATTCTCGACCGTCGAGTCATCGCAATTTGTATGCTCATCGACCAACGACATCTGTTATTTGATAAGGTCCTTCCCAAGATGGCCCTAATATTTTGGCTCCCTCTTCTCTAGTGTTTTGGAAAACACGATGTAGCACCTAGTCGTTTACTTTGAAGGTTCTGATGTGTACTTTCTTGTTGTAATGTCGTGCTACTTGTTGTTGATACGACTGAACTCTTAGAGCCGCTCGATCACGTCGTTCATCCAAATGATCTAATTCGAAGGCGAGCTCAAGGCTATTTTGGGCTTCGTTTAGATTTTCACTTCGTGCAGTTGCAAGTTGTGTCTCGATGGGGATTACTGCTTCAGATCCATAAACAAGGGAGAATGGAGTTTCCCCTGTCGACCGTCGAGGAGTAGTTCGATACGACCAAACGATCTCTGGGAGCTTTTCTACCCATTCACTCTTTTCAGCTTCTAGTAGCTTCTTCAGTGTGTTGATTATGGTTTTGTTTGTCAACTCCGCCTGTCTATTGGCTTGGGGATAACGTGGAGTCGAAAATCTCAGTTTTATCCCATACTTGTCGCAGAAATTCTTGAAGTCGTACGAAATAAATTGGGATCCGTTGTCGGTCACTATTTCTCGTGGAACCCCAAACCTGCAAATAATATATTTCCATACAAAATCGCGTACTTCAATGTCGCGTACTTGAGCTAGAGCTTCGACTTCTACCCATTTTGTAAAGTAATCTGTCATTACTAACATATAGACGACGCCTCCAGGTGCGGCTGAGAGTTTTCCTACAATGTCCATTCCCCATTTCATAAAAGGCCAAGGGGATGAAATTGAGTTTAACATACCTGGGGGAAGATGGCACACATGTGCGAATCTTTGACACTTGTTGCATGACGTCACGTGGTTTTGAAAGTCGGAGCGCATTGTCGGCCAGTAGTATCCTGCAGTGATGGTTTTATTCGACAGACTTCGAGCTCCAGAGTGATTTCCACATTCTTCAAAGTGTAGACTCTTGAGAACGTCGTACGCTTCTCGTGGGGTCACACACCTCAAGTAGGGTCCTGTAAAAGATTTCTTATATAACTTATCATATATGATGCTGAATTTAGCGGCTTTTGCTTTGATTTTTCTCGCCTCAGTTCTGTCTCCAGGTAGAATGTCGGATCATAAATAGTCCAGTAATGGGTCCATCCAATTTCTTACGTTGTCGACTATGGCAATTATTTCTGCTTCGTGGATAGTTGGTGATGTAAGGTGTACGACCGGAATTGATTTTGATCCGTTGGTCATTGTCGAGCCTAAGTATGCCAGTGCATCTGCCCTGGAGTTCTCCGACCTTGGTATTTGTTGGATAGTGAATTCGTCGAATGATGACTGAAGCTGTTTGGCCTTGGCTAAGTAAGCGGTCATCCTTTGATCCCTTGCTTCATACGACCCGTTGATTTGTCGGACGACCAATTGTGAGTCGCTGAATACTTGAATGTTTTTGATGTTTAAGCTCTTGGCTAGGTCTAGTCCAGCAATTAGTGCTTCGTACTCTGCTTCGTTATTTGTCGTACGGAACTCACAATGGATGGACTGCTCTACTATGTCCCCGTGAGGAGATTTGAGCACCAATCCCAGTCCACTGCCTTTTATATTGCTTGATCCGTCGATCGACAAGGACCATTTTTCATTCGACGCTGTCTCTGTAAGAGCTACCAATTCTTTTTCAGCCTGCAAATTCTCGTTAGGGGTAAAATCCGTAATAAAATCAGCTAATACCTGTGATTTCAACGCCGTTCGCGGATGAAAGTTGATGTCGTACTCACTTAGTTCGATAGCCCATTTCATTAGTCGACCTGAAAGTTCAGGTTTATGCAATATATTTTTGACAGGATAAGTAGTTAATACCTTAATGGAATGGCATTGGAAGTACGGCCTTAATTTTTAGGTTGCAACGACCAGGGCTAATGCTAGCTTTTCCAGTCGACTGTATCTTGTCTCTGTGTCGAGCAATGCCTTGCTTACGTAGTACACATGATATTGTTGATCATTTTCTTCCCTAACCAATACGGTGCTGATAGCTGTGCTTGAGACGGCCAAGTATATGAGTAACGTCTCATTGTATTTTGGCTTTGACAACAGTGGTGGTGAAGTCAAGTACTCCTTCAAATCTTGCAGTGCCTTCTCACATTCGTCGTTCCATTCGAAAGCTTTGTTTTTCCTTAAGGTGCTGAAGAATGGATGGCATCGTTCGGACGACTTGGAGATGAATCTATTCAGTGCTGCTACACGACCAGTGAGCTTCTGTATGTCTTTAATGCATCTGGTCCAGGTTGGCTTCGACGCCTCTTTGTGTGACCAAGTACCCTAAAAACTTCCCTGACGACACACCAAAAGAACATTTAGTAAGATTTAGTTTCATACCGTATTTATCGAGGACGTCGAACGACTACCTCAAGTGGTCGATGTGTTGTTGAGCCACAAGTGACTTGACCAGCATATCGTCGATGTAGACTTCCATTGTCGAGCCAAGCATTTTGGCGAACATTCTATTCACTAGTCATTGGTAGATGGCACTTGCATTTTTCAAACCAAACAACATTACTTTATAACAAAAAGTACCTCGCTCTGTTACAAAGGCGGTTTTCTCTTGGTCGTCTGGATGCATCAGGATCTGGTTGTAACTGGAGTAGGCGTCCATGAAACTGAGTAGTTCGTGTCCGGTTGTAGCATCGACAAGCATATCGATATGGGGCAAAGGGAATGAATCTTTGGGGCATGCTTTGTTGAGGTCTATGAAGTTGATGCATACCCGCCACTTGCCATTTTTCTTTTTAACCACCATGACATTCGCTAGCCAGTCGGGATACTTAACTTCTTTCACCGAGCCAATGTCGATCAGCTTCTGAATCTCTTCGTTGATGATTTTGTTTCTTTTCAGAGTGAATTTTCTCCGCTTTTGTTTTACCGGTTGATGATTGGGGTCGACCTGCAATTGGTGAACAATTACCTCTGGATTGATGCCTACCATGTCTGAATGCGACCATGCAAAACTACCTTGTCGTTCCCTTAGGAAGTTGATCAGTTGTTCTCGAGTTTCTTTCGATAGTCTGGACCCTATAAACACCTTACAATCCGGTCGACTTGAGTCAATCGACACCTCATCAAGATCCTCCATCTTTGGTGCGTTTGGAGTCGACTCGACTTTGGAGTCTTGTAATTGCTATAACGACTTCTTCTTCTTCTTCATGGCATTCTGATAGCATTCTCTGGCTGCTCTCTGTTCTCCTTTTATCTCACGAACTCCCCACCTTGTTGGGAATTTTATCATCTGGTGGTAAGTCGAGGGGATTGCCTTCATCTCATGAATCCACGGTCTTCCTAGAATTGCGTTGTAGGGTGACTGACAGTCAAGTACCAGGAAGTTGACGTAAAGGTTCACGCCTTCAGCATAGATTGGTAGTACGATTTCTCCCAACGTACTTTTTTGTTCCCCACTGAATCCTGTCAGCATTGTCGTTC
This sequence comes from Acer campestre, assembly GCA_954870605.1. NCBI lineage: Eukaryota > Viridiplantae > Streptophyta > Magnoliopsida > Sapindales > Sapindaceae > Acer > Acer campestre. Next base: position 31,806,204 of record OX940801.1, read on the forward strand.
GACGGCTTAGCTTGGATTCGTTGACCTGCATTTCTCTCAAGGCACTGTTAAACAAAATGTTATATGAACTACCATTATCGATCAAAATTCTTTTTGTCAAACAGTTAGCAATATGTAATGAAATAACGAGTGCATCATGATGGGGAGAAAACAAATCTGATTTGTCTGAGGATTTGAAGATGACGGTTTCGTCGTAGGCTGGTGGATGCTCTCGACTAGGTTGAATTTCTGCGTTCGACACTTCACGCGTGTGCCTCTTTGCTGCCGAGTTACTTACTCCACTTACTTCAGGACCCCCTGCAATGAAATTTATTACTCTGTCTTGTCGAGGTGGTTTTGGTGGATTGTCCTCAACTCTTTGCAGCGGCGCTGTTGCCGTCAAATGAATTAGTCACCGTTGTTTCCGTCCTTGTTCAATGGCGCCATCCAAACGTCGCCATCCGTCCGTCCCGTCTAGATCAGAAGATGCCGCAACGGCAAGCTATGCGCCACTGTGACTGCGGTACACTGACTTCTCTATGTTTTTTTATCTTTTTTGTGGTCGATCGTCTCAGCACTTTGTAGCAGCGCCGTTGCCGTTTCCATCCAGTCATCCTTGTTCAACGGTGCCGTCCAAACGTTGACGTCTGTACTGTCCAGCTCAGAAGATCCTGTAACAACGCACAGAGCTTCATGTTTGTAAAACTTGCCTGTTCGTTGTGCAAAGACAGCTATAGAATGTGTTTATTTTACGATTTTAACATGATTATTTTTGTGCAGTTTAGTTGTGAATTTGATTGTTTGTTGTGATAAACGTTTAGGTGGATTTGAGTGAGTGATTGACTGTGTTTAGTAGTATTTGATTAGGTGTACATATTCCTTTTGTTCATTTTTTCCTAAGGTAGTCAATTTATACTAGAACAACTGATTTCTTATATGGAAAATGTAATGTTAGATTGAACTTTCGGGTTTTTTATTATTTGATTTGTTATATTTCTTAAAGACCCTTTTACTTCTATGGATTTTGCATTTCATTGCATTTTTAGGCTCTGAGTCTGAGTGTGCATTTTACAGGGTCAAAATGGAAGTCACTTTAAACCAAAGCCTGATCTGCCCCCTCGACCAAACAAGTGTGACTGGAAATTTATCCTTCCGAGCTGGACTTTTCAAACTCAGCAATTATTGGGAAGGTGTGGTTTGATTTTTTATTTTACTTGAGGTTGAAAATATGCAGAATGTAGCTAGCTATTGCAAACTTTTTTAAGAAGTTGCATTATTGGAAATTTGCTTGTTTGAAATCCCATCAATTTTTTTATTGAAATTTTGAGATATTACTGATAGGGACTACGATTCCGTTGTTGGAAAATTCCAACATGTGGGGCCACACATGTAAATATCAAATGTATTGTGCTATCTTCGGTTAAGCCTAAATTAAAGTGATCTAATTAAGATTTAAAGTTTTAAGGCTTAAGGGTGTAATTGTCATGGAATTAATGTGTAGATACCAGAGCGCTATATCTAATTTGATGAGGGGCCAAATTAGAAATAGCAAACCTTATATAATATATTAGGGTTATGGTCCCCAAATTACACGATTGCTTTTCACTTGTCTGCATCCCCATCACAGAACAAGAGAGAACATTTTAGGGTTCATAAAGGTCGTGATAATTTGGAAGATCACAACCCGTTCACCAACCTCCGGCAATGGATTCAGGTACGCTTCCGCTTTCTATTTCTCTTGAATTGACATGGGTTTATAATATGTGTTTAGGGTTTGATTAATCATGATATAGAAACATGTTTAGGTTGAGATTCAGATTAATTATGTGCCTATACATGTTAGATTAATTGTTAATCGAATTCTTTACAAGTGGTATCAGAGCCACCCATGATTGATTCTTGAGTAATTTGTGTTGTTGTATAAACCACTGTTATGATATTATATTGTTTTATATATGTTTGATTTGAAGCTTAGTGTTGACTTCGTGATTTGCGATACAACACATATTATTACAGATATATTGAAATTGGTAGAGTAATAAAGTAAAAACCATTTATTTTGTATATATATGTTTTTATCTTTTGGTGGTTTCTTGATCTGATAAACATATATTTTATATTATTATTGAGTATTGTGAATAAACTATTAGAACACAGTGTATAAACTATTAGAACACAGTGTTTTTTGTATGTATTAAATTGATGGTTATTTGGCTTTTGTATATGCAATTTTGTATTGTTTGGTTTCGCTTTTGGTGGGTTTCACGATCTGGAGATATATATTGTTTAGTGTTGTGATTTGTGAATAAACTTTTGGCATATATTGTTTCAGTTTTGCGATTATATTTACTGGATCCAATTTGTATATAGCTTTCTAGTTATTACTTGTTTTTTACTTGTTATTGTTTTGGATTCACATGGATTATATTATTTTGTGAATATGGTTTAAGTTTTGGGATCAGATCACGTTTTGATCTGGTTATAAAAATTAAAAAAAAAAAAAAAAAAAAAACCAGTTTTTTTTTTGTTTTTGATCGGGCCCCTCTGTTGAAAATTTGAAATTCTTGAGGGGCCTATTGTGAAATTATTTTGGGCCATTGTGTGATTTTGACAAAATATAGGGGTCAATTTTTAATTACTGTAACTTGAGGGGTCCTTCTGTAATTGTACAGATTCAGGGGCCGATTTGTAATTATAAAATTGAGGGACCTTTCTGTAATTTTTCAAAATCAGGGGCTTCTAGTAAGGAATTCGATTAACAATTAATCTAACATGCATAGGCATATAATTAATCTGAATCTCAACCTAAACATGTTTCTATATCATGATTAATCAAACCCTAAACACATATTATAAACCCATGTCAATTCAAGAGAAATAGAAAGCGGAAGCGTACCTGAATCCATTGCCGGAGGTTGATGAACGGGTTGTGATCTTCCAAATTATCACGACCTTTATGAACCCTAAATTGTTCTCTCTTGTTCTGTGATGGGGATGCAGACAAGAAAAAGTATCGTGTAATTTGGGGACCATAACCCTAATATATTATATAAGGTTTGCTATTTCTAATTTGGCCCCTCATCAAATTAGATATAGCACTCTGGTATCTACACATTAATTCCATGACAGTTATACCCTTAAGCCTTAAAACTTTAAATCTTAATTAGATCACTTTAATTTAGGCTTAACCAAAGATAGCATAACACATTTAATATTTACATGTATGACCTCACATGATGGAATTTTCCAACAATCTCCCACTGGGTCACATATGTAACTTTATAAATGTGTATAACTTTATGAGCTCCAAAATTTTGCTATCATAATTTTAGGGTATATTAGAACAATCTCGTCCATTGATTATGCCGTTATAGGATCAAAGCGGTTTTCGTCACATTTAGCGTGACTAAACCCATCAATGGTCACATACAACAACATAACCAAATGACATAGACCAATCATGGATGCGTAGCATGGAAATTACATGCAATGTGATCTATACATGTCTATTTCCAACTGGTCCTACTTTATTCCTTAGTGAGATCAATACTTAACTCAATGTAACAGAGTGAAATAAACTGAATACTTTATTTCTGATCAGAAAAATATCCAAATACATAAATGTATAAGTATGTCCAAAATCAAACATAAAGCAATAAAATACAAAATAATACAAACTCCCACTATAATGTGATATCCTCACACAAAATAACACCCATATGAGCAGTGTGCTCATGAAAGACCTTGGGTGGTAATCCCTTTGTAAGCGGATCCGCTATTATGGAGTTTGTCCTAATGTGCTTTATGGATATTTGTCCACTCTGCACTCTTTCCTTCACAACTAGGAACTTAATGTCAATATACTTTGACCTAGATGCCCTGTTGTTGTTGGAATATAGCACTGCTGACTTATTGTCACAATATAGTTTGAGTGGTCTTTCAATACCCTCCATAATGTGCAGCCCAGTGACAAAATTTCACAGCCATATCCCATGGTTGGATGCCTCATAGCATGCTACAAACTTTGCTGTCATGGCATCCAGCATAATCAAAGTCGGAATACCCTATGATCTCCAACTAATCCGATCTCTTATATGTGAGCATGTGATCTTTTGTTCTCTACAAATACCTCATAACCCATTTGGCTGCTTTCCAATGATCCATCCCAGGGTTACTCAAATATCTGCCTAACATACCAACAATGTACGCAATATCTGGACGCGTACACACCTGAGCATACATTAGACTCCCTACAGCTGATGCATAGGGAATCTTCTGCATTTCCTTAACTTCAAGGTTATTTTTAGGGCACTGATTGAGACTGAACTTGTCTCCCTTAGCGACAGGGGTGTCACCTGGTTTGCTATCCTGCATGCCAAACCTTTTGAGCACTTTATCGATATAGTTTCTTTGTGATAATCCAAGAATACCCCAAGAGCGATCTCGTTGTATCAGGATCCCTAATACAAAGAAGGCGTCACCAAGATCTTTCATCTCAAAATTCTTTGATAGAAATCTCTTGGTTTCGTGCAAAATGCCTATATCATTTGTGGCAAGCAATATGTCATCGACATACAAAACCAGGAATATGTGCTTACTCCCACTGAACTTGTGATATACACAATTATCAACAGTGTTTATCTCAAAACCAAACGAGATAATCACTTGATGAAACTTGTGGTACCACTGACGAGAAGTTTGCTTGAGTCCATAGATAGACTTTGTCAATTCACAGACCATATTCTTTGAGTCTCCCGACTCAAAGTTTTCTGGCTGCACCATATAAATTGTTTCGTCAATGTCACCATTGAGAAACGCCGTCTTGACATCCATCTGATGAAGCTTAAGATTAAAATGTGCAACAAGTGCCATGATTGTCCTAAAAGAGTCTTTCGTTGAAACCGGAGAGAAAGTCTTTTTAAAGTCAATCCCTCCTTTTTGGGTAAAGCCTTTAGCTACAAGACGAGCCTTATACCTCTCCACATTACCTTTCGAATCCCTTTTGGTTTTAAAAAACCATTTGCAACCAATGGGCTTCACACCTTCTGGTAATGAGACAAGTTCCCAAACCTTATTGTCTTGCATAGACTTATACTCCTCATTCATGGCATCAATCCACTTTTGAGAATTGGAACTCTACATGGCTTGATGGAATTTGATTGGATCATCTTCCACCATTCCAATGCCTTCCTCATGTTTCTGGAGAAATATGAAAAAATCGTCCGGAATAGCATTTCTCCTTTCTCTAATGGATCGCCTTAATGGCACTGGTTCTTGAGGTTGTTGAGTTTGTTCCTCAGGAACAATTACCTCATCTTGAATAGGGGGTTGATCAACATTGTTCAGTTGAGGATCCAGATTCGCTTCTTGATCAATGACAAGTATAGGAACCTGCACATTGTCAAAAGCAATAGTGGGAATCGAAGTCGATTCCTCCTCAAAGACAATGTCTCTAACCTTATTTCTCCCCCCAAACTCAACATCCTCAAAAAATGTTATAGTTCCCGTCTCAAAAATTGACCTAAGTGTGGGATCATAAAATTTATAGCCCCTAGATCGCTCAGAGTAGCCAATAAAGTAGTTGCTCACAGTTTTGGAGTCCAATTTCTTTTCATGTGGCCTGTAAGGTCTTGCCTAAACTGGACATCCCCAAATGTGAATATGCTTTAGACTAGGTTTTCTGCCTGTCCAAAGCTCATAAGGTGTTTTGCAGCTGCTTTAGTTGGCACTCGGTTCAAAATATAAGTTGCTGTTTTCAGTGCCTCATTATTCTTTCTCTTTTTTGCCCTTATCCTTAGAGGTGCAGGCCAAATGAGCACTTTCGATTCTTTCTTGCTTCAATCTCTCTTCCTCTTGCACACAATAAGAAATGAGCTCATTAAGAGTCCATTTCTCATTCTGACAGTTGTAACTGACTTAAAACTGACTGTATTGTGCAGGAAGTGATATTAATACTAAATGCACGAGCAAGTCATAAGACAGCTTGAGCTTCAGTGCCTTAAGGTTAGAAGCAATTGAGACATTTCCATAATGTACTCCCTTATGTTCCCTTTGCCTTTATACTTCATAGAAATCAAGCTTTGCAAAAGCATGCTTGTTTCTGCCTTATTGTTTTTTTTCACAAAACGTTTTTTTCAATTTCTGCTAGGAACTCTTTGGCTTTGGTTATCTTTTCAGATACCACACCCCTAAATGCCTCCAAAATGCCGCGCTTGATGATCATAAGACTCATGCGATTTGAGCGATCCCACTTCTCAAAGTTCTTTCTGTCATCATGAGAACTTACATCTGTAAGAGAAATGGGCTGCTCAATCCGAAGTGCAATGTCTAGATCCATGCAGCTGAGAACAATAAGTATGTTCTCCTTCAAATCCTTAAAGTTGGTCCCATTAAGCATGAGTATTGAGTTGATATTAGCAGATATAATAGAAACACTAGTCGTAAAGAGAACAAAACAAACAAACAAATATGCTCACATTAATAACCAAATTCAATAATCAACAAATTCAAATAATGGTAAGTCCCATCTCAAGATACCTAGCACAACATTAATATCAAGTCTTTGGACAGTAATATTAATTGTAAGTGGTACTCTTGTTGCAGTGATCAAACATTGACAATAATTCATGTCAAATAATAAATCTATCTTTGGATCGATTTATTATTCACATGTAAAACCTTATAATTGTCACATGTTTACCGCCACAGATGTGTGTGCAATTCGGCCAAATATTAACCTTCCTTTGGGCCGGCTAATACCCGCATGAATTTACACACACGATATTAAATATAAGTGGTACTCTTGATGTAGTGATCAATCATTGACAACAATTCATGTCAAATAATAAATCTATCTTTGGATCGACTTATTATTCACATGTAAAACCTTATAATTGTCACATGTGTATCACCACAGGTGTGTGTGCAATTCGGCCAAATATTAACCTTCCTTTGGGCCGGCTAATATCCGCATGAATTTAAACACACAATATTAAATGTAAGTGGTATTATTGTTGCAGTGATCAAACATTGACAATAATTCATGTCAAATAATAAATCTATCTTTGGATCGACTTATTATTCACATGTAAAACCTTATAATTGTCACATGTTTATCACCACAGGTGTGTGTGCAATTCGGCCAAGCATTAACCTTCCTTTGGGCTGGCTAATACCCGCATGAATTTGCACACACACAAACATCCAACATCTCTTATGAACAATCTACACAAGAGAGGTCACTTTGGCAACATCTTGTTTCAATTAGCCCATTTAGAATGATGAACTACTTTATTTAACCATAAAGATATACCACAAAATATTTGAATTTGAGTTGAAATTTTTTTTTTTTTTTTGAAAATTACAAAACAGCCCCTGATTTTGAAAAATTACAGAAAGGTCCCTCAATTTTATAATTATAAATCGGCCCCTGAATCTGTACAATTACAGAAGGACCCCTCAAGTTACAGTAATTAAAAATTGACCCCTATATTTTGTCAAACATAGACAAATCATTGATAGCTTTGTGGTGGAAGATGAGATAATTCATAAATGGAAGAGAGAATCAGAAGGAGATATTGTAGTCAAGTTGGATTTTGAAAAGGCGTATGACAGCGTGGATCATAAGTTCTTGATTTTTATCTGGGATAGAATGGGTTTTAGAAGCAAATGGAGAAATTGGATACACCATTGTATTTCGTCTCCGAAGCTCTCGATTCTCATTAATGGTAGCCTAACAGAAGAGTTCGGAATCGAAAGAGGCCTTCGTCAGGGAGACCCTTTATCCCTTTTTTTTTGTTCAATATTTTGATTGAGGCACATAATTGCTTGTTTAAAAGGGCAGCGACTTTGAATTTAGTGGCTGGGGCAGTTTTTGGGCAAAGTGCAGTTCACGTGTCTCATCTTCAATTTACGGATGACACGATTCTTTTTATTCAACCGAAGTTGGATTTTCTTTTGAACTCTAGGAGAATTCTTAGGTGTTTCGAGATGGTTTCTGGGTTAAGGATCAACTTTCATAAATCTTGTCTAGTGAAAGTTGGTAAGAGGAATAATATGAGTGAGGTTTGGGTGGAAGCATTCAGATGTAAACATGCTTCTCTCCCTATTACCTATCTGGGCCTACCTCTTGTGGCCAATCCCAACAAGAAGACATTTTGGAACCCAATCATTTTGATAATTGAGCACCGTCTAGCGCCTTGGTGTTGATAAAATCTCTGCTATCTAGTGTCCTAACGTACTTCCTTTCGGTGTTTAAGATTCCTTTAGGAGTGGTTAACAAAATTGAGAAACTCCAAAGGGATTTCTTTTGGGGCGACAGATTAGAAAAGTTGTTGGAGTAGAGATCATTTGGAGTGGTATTATAATAGATCTGTAGATACTGAACGAATGCTATTTCGTGTCCACTCTTTTCATTCATGAAAAAACACAACGCTTCTCGAATTGAATTCGCGTTGTTTGCAAACATATCACAGTCTAAGTTCAGGATGATCGATCCAACATTGCTGATCTCCGATGATACTTTTATCTGCATATTACGTATATATGATTAATATTTACGAGTTGTGCTATGGTACTGCTACCACACGAGTTAAAATATACCCACATAAACAAAAATATTGTTAATTGTTACCAGTGAGTTTATGGCTCCGGCTTTGAAATTATGAGACCATCCTAGCCTCTTCTCTCTTGCCATGTATACCAATTGTTAACCGTAAATTCGCTCTGGATGAGGAATTCCAATTAACACCCTCAGACTGCTACCCGGTAGGCTGCAGCGGGGTAGGTACCTCTAGGTACCATGGTTTGTATGAGTAAAAAATTCTTGAGTGAGGTGCAGTAGGTAGGAGAAAAAATCATCCCGACTGTCGGGGCTTCAAGCTCATGGAGAAGATGGCGCTTGGGGGTTCCCATGTCGGAGTAAGGGCTGTGATCCCTCTTTATGGACCCCGATACCCCGCGATCGGTACTCGGTACCCCGTATCCCGTCCCTCATACCCCGTATCCTGAATCTCGCATCCCGAATCCCGCATCCCGTACTCTTTTCTAGATCTCCATTGTGATTCCCCGACCCGGATAGCAAACAAGCGAGTAGGATATGGGATATGAGCTCTTCAATGAGGAATTTCAATTAACACCCTCAAACTGCTACCTGGCAGGCTGCAGCGGGGTAGGTACCTCTAGGTACCATGGTTTGTACGAGTAAAAGATTCTGGAGTGAGGTGCAGTAGGTAGGAGAAAATATCATCCCGACTGTCGGGGCTTCAAGCACATGGAGAAGATGGCGCTTGGGGGTTCCCATGTCGGAGTAAGGGTTGTGATCCCTCTCTATGGACCCCGATACCTTGCGTTCGGTACTCGGCACCCCGTGTCCCGTCCCTCATACCCCGTATCCCGAATCCCGCATCCCATACTCTTTTCTAGATCTCCATTGTGATTCCCCGACCCGGATAGCAAGCAAGCAAGCAAGTAGGATATGGGATAGGAGCTCTTCAATGATAAACTTACATACATGTGTAATAAAATAGATAGGAGGGAGAGAATGACAAGTCTTTTTGATAGAAGGTGGACTGGCCTAGGGGGAAAAAGCATCACGCATGATCATATGCTGAAAAACCCCTAGGTAGTATCCAGCGGAGAGAGATCATTTATATATTTATCAATAAGGCGTGCTCCGGGGAGCTTACACTAGTAGGAGAATAATACAACATAAGTGCTCCAAAGAGCTTACAATAATCTGTGGGCATCGGCCCTTTTCTCTAACCGGTAGAAAAGAAGAAGAAAAGGTAGCCTTGTTGGGGAAGAAGCCCCCAGCCTCCTCTGCGAAAAGAAGAAGCCAGTTCCAAGAAGAAGAATCCCCCTCTCACTGTCGAAAATCATGTCATATATATAGGTCTTATTTCTTGTTGCCCACTCCCATAAATTCAATCCAATAACCTAGCAATTTACGGGGCGTTTCCATGTTGATAGGCGAGAAGATCGTGGGATTGATTCCCCAGAATCAAGTTATTCCTTTTAGAACTGAAAGAGTTGACTCCTCTTTAATATAGGACTCTTGAATGGCGGGAAACAAGGCAATTTCCTTGTTTACTTAAACTCTTGGTCTTGGTGTGGTCTAGCTCTTTCTTGGTAATCTGACAGATGGTGCCTTACGACCTCCTTTGTTGATGCCTTCTATGATAGGTGGTCGGGAGGAGTTTGGAGGACCAGTCACCGGGTTCCGGGGTACTGCGGGGTCCTACGGGGTACCGTGGGATACTACGGGGTCCTGCGAGATACCGCGGGGTGCTACGGGGTACCATGGGGTACCGGGGTACTGCGGGGTCCAGCGGAAGCCCGGTCTTAGCGGGTCTAGACCTCGCTGTGAGTTCTAGTGAGAAGTCCGGCTCGTGGCCATATTTCTGAACTAAGATGCTGGCGGGGTCCTAAGAAATAAACTGGAAGAAGGCTGGGTTGGACCCCGTTGGAGGGGATGTGCACTCGGATCAATCGGGGTCGATCAGTCGGGGTCCACTTTGTCGGGGTAGCCAGATGGTGTTCGTACTCCTATACCCTTCTTGTGTTGAGGTGGAAAATTCTTCTTTGGTCCTCTACCAGAAAAGGCGGTTAACACCAATGTTGGCAGTTGAAATCCTTCTTTCTCCGCAGCATTTGTGCCTCTTCCATCAATTATAATCTAAAACAAATGAAATATTAAATAATAAATATATGTTCTACAATTTGTACAGTTTAATATTTAAAGGTAAATTAAAATTATAGTTATATATACCTGCACAATTAACTGATGATTCTGCTTTGTTACTTCATCATTCCATTCTGAAAATCCTTCGTGTTCATCTCTTATTTCTTTGGAAATGCTTCCCTATGTAATGGCTGATTCGATCCGAGTTTTCATATCCTCGTATTTTTTTTACATGCTTGCACAACCAAATTGGCTTAAAGTACACTTAAAACATTGCAAATATTAAATAAATGTGCTGATCATGTAAAAACTCAGAAAACGAAATCACAATTATAGCCAGTTCTTCCTTGGAAAATAAATAGTACTTACCTTAATATCTAACAATTCTTGAGAGAGATTAGCATTGCCATTGATCACTTGAGCAAAATAGGCTTCAGGATTTCTTGGCTCAACAATGAACTTCTTGCAGAAGGGAAGCCAATACTAAGAAAAATTTGAGGCCTCAAGGAGAGCATACAAGGTGAATTGGGATCCACCATCATCAGAGAGATAAACACTCAGTTTATCAGGTGGATAATTGAAGGACATGGCAGATAAAACAGTGTTTCATAGGTTTTTTTTTTTTTTTTTCCTTCTTTTTTTAACTATTAATCAGAGATTGATAGAAAAAGTATGGAGATAAGATTTTATTTTTATTTTTTTTGAAAAATGGAGTGAGTAATTAGGAGAGAGTATTTAATACGGTAATAACTGATTTAGAAGAGAAAGTTAGTATTGTGGTGATTGGTGAACAGAGAAAAATCAAAAATGGTGTACAAGTACATGCTTATGATCTGCGCCGATCTCGAGAATCTCACCAACCTCGAACCGCACGGTGGCTTCGACGATCCTAACTTCTCCTACTTCTTCAAGGTCTCTCTCTCTCTTCTTCTCTTTTCAGCCTTTTACTGGATTCTTCTTTTATTTGCTTCATATATCGATGAAATGATGCTTTTGTTTTATGTTCTAGTTTTGTCTACGATTGCTTTAATCTTCGTTAGGGTTTCTACTTATATATTTTTACTTCAGATTTAATGTTGAATGTAGATTGTTGCTTAGAACAGTGCTTAGTTTGATCTTTCTTACGACAATGTTTTCCAACTAAGTATACATTACAGAGTATTCGAAGCTCAGAACAATTAACAATTTGTTCTATGTTTGAGTTATTATTATAATTTAAGGAATAATTATAGTTGAATGATGATCGATAACCATTTGTGATTATTCATTGCCCTGCTCTGAAAAAGTTACTCCACAAATTTTTTGTTAAATTGAAGCAAGGCTGAAGCAATACTCCTGACTTTTTCTTCCTTATTAGGGTTTTCTCTGCATTCACTACACTTTCCACAGCAAACACTCTCTTGCAATGCTCCCACGACTCCCCGTTTAAGCAAAACCTTAACATTCTCCAGATTTGGACTAAAAACTTGATTTTCTTCACAACCCAGTTCCTCATTGGCTCTGTTTAGCGGTTTTTAGCGGGTTACAGCTTCAACTGTGTTGTTCTTCCACAACCCGGAACCGAAAACTCTTGGGTAGTGATTGATTTTTGATGAAATTTTGATTGGAAAGTTCGAACATCGGGCCCAGTGAATGAAATACAAGGTTTTGATGCCTGGAACGAACTTGGGTCGATTGAAAATCGATGAATCAAGCGCTAAATCCATCAAAATATAACAAAAACTAGAATTGAAAAGTGGTGGGAACATGGAGGGGATTTGAGAGATTGTTGAGGGTTAGAAGAGGGAGAGGAAGAGAGTGGATCGGAGTTGAGTTGGAGGTGTGCTCCTCCTCATCAAAACAAGTTTGTATTTTTTTTTTTTTTTGTTGGTGGCTTGGTTGGTGCAGCAGATAAGGGCTTTGCAGATTTTTGCAGCGCATCAGCAACAAGTGGGATCGAAAACAAAAGGACTCTAGATGCCCTTGGTAGTTTTTCTAATATATTACAATTGTATCCCAACTGGTTTTTATTTTTGTATATTTTTTTAGGTCAACTCGTAGAATTTTTTTTTAAAAAAAACTGATTTTCATGTTTAAAATAAATTTTGTATAAATTTTGTAGTGCATAAGTTTATATGTTAATGTGACATGACTACATCCGAGCTCAATTGATTTTTCTTTTAATTTTATAAAGTTATGCTTCTTTTGAAAAATGAAATACTTCGGATTTAACAAATGAGACGAATTGTCCATGAAACTATATCCAAATCAATTGACCTCAACAAAATCTCAAAAGTGGTAAACAAACAGTTCGAAAAAATGTTTGGTATATCAAATGAATACACATTTTGCAATAGAATCATCTTTTGCAATAATCATGTTACGTACATAAAAATATATACACATTGTAGGGGGTCGACCTACAATCGATGTGGATCGGGTCGTGTTTTGCTAGGCCCAATGCAACTTGGGTTGAACCGTCAGTCTGATGTTATCGCTTGTTTAATAACCCTGTAAAAGAAATTGGTCGATCGACCTAATATAGACTTCTATACTGAACCTGCAAAAATGAACAAGAACAGAAAAGATAAAGATAAAAATGAAAGAAAAGAAAGTGGGATTAGATCGTTAGCCTTAGGTATGCTTGGGTTGAGCAACAGTTTGTAATGATCGTAAAACTTGGATTCCGATGGCCGTGATTCTTTAGTGCAGAATTTCAGTACGCTCTTATAAGCTTTTTTCAATCTCCTCGATAGTGTAAAATGCTTTGCCATTTATAAGACTCTCACGGTTACCGTTTGAACCAAATCAATCATATCATAATATGATTGTGGGCGAGATTCCTGGAGATATTTTCTCCCTGAGTATCTCGTTTACTGGGCATGTACTTCAACAGTTGGCTGACTTGGTCTTCAAACGACCAAGTCATGCTGCTGCCTTTCTTGTAGGGCTACTCAAATTGGGCCAAAGTGAGATGAGCCTGGGTTTTGCGTTTTGGGCTTATGGGCCATTTTTGGCTACCACAGTTTGTCCCCCACTCTCTAGAGAGTTTCCAATGAAGTAGAGAGTGACTTATATTGAGTCGACCGTTGTCAAACGGAAAAACTTGAGTCGACTTGATCCGTAGCTAATTATTGAAACATCGGGTTATTGATGTCGTTCGAACATACCAACTCGAGTCGACTTGATCAATGATGCCAATAGCCAACTTGAGTCGATTTGATCAATGATGCCAATAGAACACCAAGTTCCTAAATGTCATTCGATGAATACTCTATAATGAGGTAAATCAATGGTAAAATTGAAAAGACACCTTTCGTTTCAAAACCCTAGAATGACGTCACATGCATTTAATTCAGGCATGCATACTTTGTTCGAGAAAAGATTTTCAAATTTTAAACCTCATCATTAGCGGTTGCGTGTGGGGGTTACCTTTATTAACCGGTAACTGAAAGGTTGTATCCACTTCAGTCGTAGACACGTGGCAAGGGTGTTTCAAAGGGTTTGGTTTATAAGTAAACCCTTCCCACTTCCTCAAGCCACCTTTACAGAAATTTCTTTTTTCAAAAACTCTTTCAAAAACTCTTCCTTAGCAAGTTGTCACTTTCTTGTGGATTTCTCATCAAACTTCAGAACTTCTTCAGGGATTCCTTCAAGGTATTTGTTTTCTTTTCTATTTTCATGTTTTCTTTTCTATTTTCTTATTTTCTTTTCTATTTTCCTGTATGAAACTTTGTTATTTGAAATAAGAAATAAAAAATAGGCGTGTAATGTAAAGGAAAGATTCACCTGAAGTTTCAAGTTCTGGTTTTAAGTTCTGGGTTTCTATTTGCTGTTTTTCATTGTTCTTGCGTTTGCTCTGCTGCATTCCGATTTATTTCCATTGCTTGATCTTGTTTGCTATGTTGGACTGTTAATATACCTGTTTGTGGAAAAATTCTTTCGTTTGACCTTTAGGATGCTAGAGACTGTAGGGTTAGATTTGATTTGTTTTCGCCTCAAAACCCTAGGTTTTGATTTTAGAAACCCTAGGTTGTGATTGTAGCGCGTTAGTTTCTGACTTGTGCACTTTTTGCATCTGTCAGCTTTAGGTGTCAACATGTCGAACGACGATGTAAACCTGTCGAGCGACGATACGATCTCTGACCCAAAATATAATTGGACTACGAGCGAGGGAGAACATAGTGTTGATGGAATCGATAGCAGGATGGTAGATATAGATCAACAAGTTATAATAGAGGATTCGTCGAATATCGTTGCTATAAACACGAAGGGCATATTTGAACAAGGTGGCGTACGTGCCGTTGCAACGATAGTCGACCATCTTGAATATGTCGATGTAGATGAAGCTACCACATCCGGTCGACCATTAGGTATCCTCGACGAAAGTCTAGCCAGTCTGGTTTCAGAGGATAATTTGTGTATGTTGAGGGAGATTTACGGCATCCCAAATGATGTCGAGCTACGCGCACCCAGGGAATATGAGCGGGCGGACTGGGATATACCAGGGTGGACGTGTTTCTACGAGTACACCATTCGTTTAGGGTTTAGATTCCTTGCCCCACAATTGGTGCGACGGATGCTATTATACTACGACCTTGCTCCTGGTCAATTGATGCCAAACACATGGAGAATATTGCTGAGTTTGGGTGTTCTCAGCGAAAGATATAATCTGAGTTTTAGGATGGGTAGCCTCCTCCACAATTATTATTTGAAGGAACATATAATTGACCGAGGTCGTTATATGTTGGTGCCTAGGAGTAAGGAGCAGCAGATCATTACTGATATGACGACGAACGACCGACATTGGAAGGATACTTACTTTTTTGCAAAAGGTCCTCCGATTGATGGTCCATGGTTCATGGGGGATGAGTCGTATCAATATCGTCGAACTTGGAGTCGGTTTGGTGAGTGTCATTCGACTATTGTCGTTTCCTGCTTTTTATTTTTCTGAAATTATTCTTGCTGATATTCATCCCATTTTGTAGAAATAAAAGGTATAGATAGTAAACCGTCGTGCAACGTTGCTCCTGCTCACACCGAAGCAATGCTAGGTATCCTTGAAAAGGATAGAAGTTGTAAGGTGCTGCTAACAGAAGGTAAACTTAGGCCTAGCAGTTTATGAAGATGGTCAACTCTTAATAGGCCGCGAGCCCCCTATCATAGTGTGAAAGACTTCGTGTCGTATGTCTGGATTAGGAGGAGTTTCGAAATTCTTCAATATCAAATGAAATTCTTGTAGCTTGTATCTGATAATGAACGTCGTTTCACAGTGACGTCGATGGCGAGTGCAAGGCTGAACCTGCCAAATGAAGCCGACTGCCAAACGAAGCCGACGCTTTGAAGAATTTCAGGGATGAAATGGTCAGGAAAAGAGCAGCGGCAGCTAAAAATAGCAGAGCAGCCGACAAGTCGAAGGAAGGCGCTTCAGTGTCTTTCGAACATGTATACACTTCTTCCCCTGAGCGATCCCCAATGAAGAAGAAGCAAAAAAGAAGCTCGGCGCTCGACAAGGGGAAAAGAGTCGAATCGACCCCCATGAAGCAGACTCTTGCCTCTGTTCCTGATTCGTTGACACTGTCCTCTTCTGGATTGTCATCCTTTACTGAGCCAGCTGCATTTTTGATGAAGTCAGCTGAATACATTCTTTCAGTGGATGAGAAGTTTCTGAAATCCAAGAGGACAGAAGAAGTGCTCAACACGACAATCCTCTCGACTTTTCAGGTAAGTTTGTATTTGATCTCTATTGGTTTTTATGACGTAAGTCTCACATGAATTTTTCCTGCTTTGTAGGTTTTGCAGGGATCGCTGCAACTACAAGAGAGGTTCAAGGTGGTTAGCGACAGATGCGGGAAGCAGAGAAAAGCGATCGACATTTTGAAGATTGAGAAGTCGAAGGTCGACAAGACTGTCGAAGAGCTTCAACATAAGAACATGGCTCTTGAGAAAGAGCTAATGGAGGTGAAGACAGATAGGGATCGACATGCTCATGAGTCGACCGAGGCTCGCGTAGCCGTCGACGAGCAGCAGCGCCTTGTTGTTGACTTGAAGGGACAATTGACGTCGATTGCGTCGGCTGCAATTTGCAAGGCTAAGGCGGAGCTCTATCAAGACTATCTCTCTGGCAACCATACCAAGTGGGATAATGCCATGATGCAAGAGATGATCGACACCTATGAAGAGATGAAAAGGCTGAAGGAGTCTTCGCCTGGAGATGAGCAATCACTTGGTGATGACACAGCTCTTGATAGTGTCGACGACATGAATGTTGCCTTCGTCGATCCACCCGTTGTCGACCCACCTACTGTCGATCCTCCTGCAAATCCATCAAATGTCGCTTCGACTATCGACCCACCTGTCAACTGATATATTTGATTTATAATGTCTGTAACTGAGGATGATTTGGTCGTTTCGACCATTTATTATTTTATATTTTGATCGTATCAATATTTATGATCTCTCTTTTCATGTCTTCGATCTCTATGAAGTATGAAATCTGTTTTCATGTGGAAACGACATGACCATCTTATAATGGGGTTTACACAAGATTAAATATCTGAAAGAAATAAGCCTGTAAACTTATGTTCAAGTGTAAGTCGGACGACATCACATTATAGATAAAATCGATAAAAACCATGGTTGATATATTTATAGAATAATTGCGTACATGCGTTCAGTCGACAATTTACATCTGATAACCGCGTACATGCGTTCAGTCGACAATTTACATCTGATAACCGCGTACATGTGTTCAGTCGACAATTTACATATGATAATTGCGTACATGCGTTCAGTAGACATCTGCTTTCGTCTAGTGCCTTCCCCCCGACTCTCAGTTTTCATTTGTCAAATAAGAATATTGGGAGTAGGTTTTTTGTTTCGTAGTTGTCGGGGTACAACCTGTCAATGCTGTAGTAACAATAGTGTGTCGTAGCAATATAATGTGTTGAAGTCGACTAAAGTATGAAAAAAAAAAAGATTTTTGCGAGCTCAGTTTGTAACTTAGTACTAAGTTTTCATCATTGCTCTTTGTGCATCGTTAGTATAAGAAGTACAACTGAAACTGAAAATTGACTGAAAACTGAAATTAATCAATGATTCGAGTTTAGAAAGATACTGTTTTAGGTGTAAAGCATTCCAGCTGTTGTGTAATTCTCGACCGTCGAGTCATCGCAATTTGTATGCTCATCGACCAACGACATCTGTTATTTGATAAGGTCCTTCCCAAGATGGCCCTAATATTTTGGCTCCCTCTTCTCTAGTGTTTTGGAAAACACGATGTAGCACCTAGTCGTTTACTTTGAAGGTTCTGATGTGTACTTTCTTGTTGTAATGTCGTGCTACTTGTTGTTGATACGACTGAACTCTTAGAGCCGCTCGATCACGTCGTTCATCCAAATGATCTAATTCGAAGGCGAGCTCAAGGCTATTTTGGGCTTCGTTTAGATTTTCACTTCGTGCAGTTGCAAGTTGTGTCTCGATGGGGATTACTGCTTCAGATCCATAAACAAGGGAGAATGGAGTTTCCCCTGTCCACCGTCGAGGAGTAGTTCGATACGACCAAACGATCTCTGGGAGCTTTTCTACCCATTCACTCTTTTCAGCTTCTAGTAGCTTCTTCAGTGTGTTGATTATGGTTTTGTTTGTCAACTCCGCCTGTCTATTGGCTTGGGGATAACGTGGAGTCGAAAATCTCAGTTTTATCCCATACTTGTCGCAGAAATTCTTGAAGTCGTATGAAATAAATTGGGATCCGTTGTCGGTCACTATTTCTCGTGGAACCCCAAACCTGCAAATAATATATTTCCATACAAAATCGCGTACTTCAATGTCGCGTACTTGAGCTAGAGCTTCGACTTCTACCCATTTTGTAAAGTAATCTGTCATTACTAACATATAGACGACGCCTCCAGGTGCGGCTGAGAGTTTTCCTACAATGTCCATTCCCCATTTCATAAAAGGCCAAGGGGATGAAATTGAGTTTAACATACCTGGGGGAAGATGGCACACAGGTGCGAATCTTTGACACTTGTTGCATGACGTCACGTGGTTTTGAAAGTCGGAGCGCATTGTCGGCCAGTAGTATCCTGCAGTGATGGTTTTATTCGACAGACTTCGAGCTCCAGAGTGATTTCCACATTCTTCAAAGTGTAGACTCTTGAGAACGTCGTACGCTTCTCGTGGGGTCACACACCTCAAGTAGGGTCCTGTAAAAGATTTCTTATATAACTTATCATATATGATGCTGAATTTAGCGGCTTTTGCTTTGATTTTTCTCGCCTCAGTTCTGTCTCCAGGTAGAATGTCGGATCATAAATAGTCCAGTAATGGGTCCATCCAATTTCTTACGTTGTCGACTATGGCAATTATTTCTGCTTCGTGGATAGTTGGTGATGTAAGGTGTACGACCGGAATTGATTTTGATCCGTTGGTCATTGTCGAGCCTAAGTATGCCAGTGCATCTGCCCTGGAGTTCTCCGACCTTGGTATTTGTTGGATAGTGAATTCGTCGAATGATGACTGAAGCTGTTTGGCCTTGGCTAAGTAAGCGGTCATCCTTTGATCCCTTGCTTCATACGACCCGTTGATTTGTCGGACGACCAATTGTGAGTCGCTGAATACTTGAATGTTTTTGATGTTTAAGCTCTTGGCTAGGTCTAGTCCAGCAATTAGTGCTTCGTACTCTGCTTCGTTATTTGTCGTACGGAACTCACAATGGATGGACTGCTCTACTATGTCCCCGTGAGGAGATTTGAGCACCAATCCCAGTCCACTGCCTTTTATATTGCTTGATCCGTCGATCGACAAGGACCATTTTTCATTCGACGCTGTCTCTGTAAGAGCTACCAATTCTTTTTCAGCCTGCAAATTCTCGTTAGGGGTAAAATCCGTAATAAAATCAGCTAATACCTGTGATTTCAACGCCGTTCGCGGATGAAAGTTGATGTCGTACTCACTTAGTTCGATAGCCCATTTCATTAGTCGACCTGAAAGTTCAGGTTTATGCAATATATTTTTGACAGGATAAGTAGTTAATACCTTAATGGAATGGCATTGGAAGTACGGCCTTAATTTTTAGGTTGCAACGACCAGGGCTAATGCTAGCTTTTCCAGTCGACTGTATCTTGTCTCTGTGTCGAGCAATGCCTTGCTTACGTAGTACACATGATATTGTTGATCATTTTCTTCCCTAACCAATACGGTGCTGATAGCTGTGCTTGAGACGGCCAAGTATATGAGTAACGTCTCATTGTATTTTGGCTTTGACAACAGTGGTGGTGAAGTCAAGTACTCCTTCAAATCTTGCAGTGCCTTCTCACATTCGTCGTTCCATTCGAAAGCTTTGTTTTTCCTTAAGGTGCTGAAGAATGGATGGCATCGTTCGGACGACTTGGAGATGAATCTATTCAGTGCTGCTACACGACCAGTGAGCTTCTGTATGTCTTTAATGCATCTGGTCCAGGTTGGCTTCGACGCCTCTTTGTGTGACCAAGTACCCTAAAAACTTCCCTGACGACACACCAAAAGAACATTTAGTAAGATTTAGTTTCATACCGTATTTATCGAGGACGTCGAACGACTACCTCAAGTGGTCGATGTGTTGTTGAGCCACAAGTGACTTGACCAGCATATCGTCGATGTAGACTTCCATTGTCGAGCCAAGCATTTTGGCGAACATTCTATTCACTAGTCATTGGTAGATGGCACTTGCATTTTTCAAACCAAACAACATTACTTTATAACAAAAAGTACCTCGCTCTGTTACAAAGGCGGTTTTCTCTTGGTCGTCTGGATGCATCAGGATCTGGTTGTAACTGGAGTAGGCGTCCATGAAACTGAGTAGTTCGTGTCAGGTTGTAGCATCGACAAGCATATCGATATGGGGCAAAGGGAATGAATCTTTGGGGCATGCTTTGTTGAGGTCTATGAAGTTGATGCATACCCGCCACTTGCCATTTTTCTTTTTAACCACCATGACATTCGCTAGCCAGTCGGGATACTTAACTTCTTTCACCGAGCCAATGTCGATCAGCTTCTGAATCTCTTCGTTGATGATTTTGTTTCTTTTCAGAGTGAATTTTCTCCGCTTTTGTTTTACCGGTTGATGATTGGGGTCGACCTGCAATTGGTGAACAATTACCTCTGGATTGATGCCTACCATGTCTGAATGCGACCATGCAAAACTACCTTGTCGTTCCCTTAGGAAGTTGATCAGTTGTTCTCGAGTTTCTTTCGATAGTCTGGACCCTATAAACACCTTACAATCCGGTCGACTTGAGTCAATCGACACCTCATCAAGATCCTCCATCTTTGGTGCGTTTGGAGTCGACTCGACTTTGGAGTCTTGTAATTGCTATAACGACTTCTTCTTCTTCTTCATGGCATTCTGATAGCATTCTCTGGCTGCTCTCTGTTCTCCTTTTATCTCACGAACTCCCCACCTTGTTGGGAATTTTATCATCTGGTGGTAAGTCGAGGGGATTGCCTTCATCTCATGAATCCACGGTCTTCCTAGAATTGCGTTGTAGGGTGACTGACAGTCAAGTACCAGGAAGTTGACGTAAAGGTTCACGCCTTCAGCATAGATTGGTAGTACGATTTCTCCCAACGTACTTTTTTGTTCCCCACTGAATCCTGTCAGCATTGTCGTTCGACGGCTTAGCTTGGATTCGTTGACCTGCATTTCTCTCAAGGCACTGTTAAACAAAATGTTATATGAACTACCATTATCGATCAAAATTCTTTTTGTCAAACAGTTAGCAATATGTAATGAAATAACGAGTGCATCATGATGGGGAGAAAACAAATCTGATTTGTCTGAGGATTTGAAGATGACGGTTTCGTCGTAGGCTGGTGGATGCTCTCGACTAGGTTGAATTTCTGCGTTCGACACTTCACGCGTGTGCCTCTTTGCTGCCGAGTTACTTACTCCACTTACTTCAGGACCCCCTGCAATGAAATTTATTACTCTGTCTTGTCGAGGTGGTTTTGGTGGATTGTCCTCAACTCTTTGCAGCGGCGCTGTTGCCGTCAAATGAATTAGTCACCGTTGTTTCCGTCCTTGTTCAATGGCGCCATCCAAACGTCGCCATCCGTCCGTCCCGTCTAGATCAGAAGATGCCGCAACGGCAAGCTATGCGCCACTGTGACTGCGGTACACTGACTTCTCTATGTTTTTTTATCTTTGTTGTGGTCGATCGTCTCAGCACTTTGTAGCAGCGCCGTTGCCGTTTCCATCCAGTCATCCTTGTTCAACGGTGCCGTCCAAACGTTGACGTCTGTACTGTCCAGCTCAGAAGATCCTGTAACAACGCACAGAGCTTCATGTTTGTAAAACTTGCCTGTTCGTTGTGCAAAGACAGCTATAGAATGTGTTTATTTTACGATTTTAACATGATTATTTTTGTGCAGTTTAGTTGTGAATTTGATTGTTTGTTGTGATAAACGTTTAGGTGGATTTGAGTGAGTGATTGACTGTGTTTAGTAGTATTTGATTAGGTGTACATATTCCTTTTGTTCATTTTTTCCTAAGGTAGTCAATTTATACTAGAACAACTGATTTCTTATATGGAAAATGTAATGTTAGATTGAACTTTCGGGTTTTTTATTATTTGATTTGTTATATTTCTTAAAGACCCTTTTACTTCTATGGATTTTGCATTTCATTGCATTTTTAGGCTCTGAGTCTGAGTGTGCATTTTACAGGGTCAAAATGGAAGTCACTTTAAACCAAAGCCTGATCTGCCCCCTAGACCAAACAAGTGTGACTGGAAATTTATCCTTCCGAGCTGGACTTTTCAAACTCAGCAATTATTGGGAAGGTGTGGTTTGATTTTTTATTTTACTTGAGGTTGAAAATATGCAGAATGTAGCTAGCTATTGCAAACTTTTTTAAGAAGTTGCATTATTGGAAATTTGCTTGTTTGAAATCCCATCAATTTTTTTATTGAAATTTTGAGATATTACTGATAGGGACTACGATTCCGTCTCTATTATTTTTCTTTAAGGAGTGTTGTTGATCAAATTGTTACATACTGATGAGATACCTAGAACCTTGGATATGATCACTTACCAAGGATGATAAAAGCTACCAAGAAAGATTGAAACAACTCATATCTGAAATCAGCACACTCGGTAGATGTCAGCCTTTCTTTGCTGAGTATTTCCATTTGTTCCTTAATTAATTCGCTATCTCTCATCTCTGTGATAGATGCATGTTATCGCTTACTAGCAATGCAATTTGTCAGTTAACTAGTATGTATTATTCAGTTAAATGGAATGTTACAAACCATGGTGACCCATTTGGATGCCTTAAAATTAGTCTTTTACGGCATTTTTAAATCATAAAAGCATGTCTTTTGCAGCATTTTTTTAAAGCCCAAAAACATGTCTTTTGCGGCATTCTATTAATGTCGAGAAACATGTCTTTTGTGGCATTCTTTTAATGTAGAGAAACAGGTGTCTTGCAGCATTTTTTTTAATGCCCGAAAACATGTCTTATGCGGCATTTTTTACCTCCCATAAGTGTGATTTTTTGCGGCAGTTTTTGAGACATTAGTGACATGCTGCAATTGATTGTCACTCTTTTGCGATGTCCTTTGTAATGACATTTTATTAAACGCTGTAAAAAGGCTTTTGCAGCATTTTTTAAAACTTGTAAATCTCAATTTTTCTTATAGTCCCTGAAAATCTTATTGATGAGACATCGAAAAACTAGAGGGGGCTGCTCAAATTAACCTTTGGTTATGTACCTGTCAGATTGAAGGTAGCCCCTAACTTAATCATTTGCAGGTTTGGTAGGTGGAAGATGTGATCTGGGAAATTCCCTTGCCATCCACATTGAGTGAGAGTCATAGATGTCAAAGAAGAAGATAAATTAGTGAAATAATCGGGTACTACAGTAAAGCTACCAAGATCAAGTTCTTTTAACGTGGTTAGATTTTGAACTAGTCTTCCCACAACAAAGTTTTCAAGTATCACTTCCGAATTAAAAGAGAGGTCGAGATAAACCAAATTAGACAAGGGGTCGAATTCAAATGGAAGTTTAGCAGAAAAGCGAGAGAAAAATGAGGTTCAGTAGAGTCAAACTAAGGAATTGGACAAAGCCAGACTATATATGTAAGGACCAGTTCTAGTTAGATTTTCCAAATCCTAGTATCCGGGTCAAACATATGATCCAAGATCTAGTCAGATAGGCTCAAGCCCAAATCCTAGTTTTTTATTTTTTATTTTTTATATATTTTTTTATAATTTAATTTAATTTTAATTTTTATTTATTTATAGAATTTAAGAGCATCTTCAATACAAATATGCATTTGGAGAAAACTGACCGCCACATAGGATAGATAAAACCCTCTCAAATGCAATTATTTAACTTTAATATGGAGATGATATGACAAAAAAAGGTAAAGAATATGGAGTTGAGTTTCTAATTATTGAAACTTTTCTAGAAATGCTGATTATGATTTCTAACTCTCTCCACTAATAATATTATATCTTATTTAATTGTAAATAAAAGAGGATAGAGAGAGTGATATAATTGTTTGATTATAATTGGTCATAAAATTGATGCATATTTGACTATAGATAATTGTATTGGAGATTTTATTTTATTTTATTTTTTTTAAATAGCTCATTTATAAAATCCAAGGCAAAGCCTTGCTCTCGTTCTATGTTAATGGTGGCTCAGGGTTTTTCACTTCTTCTTTTGTCAGGTTTCTGGTCGGTTTTGTTGTTGTTTGTTTGCTTTTCGTGTGTTTTGGGGCTGGTTCTGTTGGGTGTGCCTGCCTATTCTTGTTGCCTTTGTTTTGGCTTGGCCTGTTTGTGCCTTAATAAACGTATGCCTTTCAACAACAACAACAAAACAGAAAAAAAACAAAAAAAAACAAAAAAAAAAAAAGCCAAGGCAGAGAGAAAACAAACAGCCAGAGGCAGCAAAACATAAGGCAATCAGAACATGAGACTATACAAAACAAAAAACAAAAGCAAGACCGCTAAAAAGAAAACAACTCAATGAACCTCCCAGATCAAAACCTCCCCTTCCAACCCAAACCCCTTCTTGGCTAACAAGTCAGCAAAAGAATTACCATTTCTCTAATTTTTCGTCAAAAGTGAGTCCATAATGAATTGAAATGTTGATGTGGCATTTTTTAGAAACTCAAGAATACATATTTACATTGGAGATGCTCCGAGTGAAGGGGCAACTAACTGCCAAGTGGAGTGCATGTGTGTGTGGTGGCTTATATATAATAATATATAGATATATAAGTGAGAAATGAGAGACTCGGCAAAGGGAAAGATTAGTGCCAAGACAAAATAGAAAGAAAGAAAAGAATGAAAGTTCACAAATAAACACGGTGTGTATACAATATTAATCTAGAAAGGGGGGGGGGGAATAGATTTTAACTAATTTTCACCCAATTTTTGTTTAAGGTCAATATTACGAAAATGCCCCTAATAGTCAATATAAAAACAACAAGTGTAATATGGTGCGGAATTATAAATGACACTTGATGTATACATGGAAAACCCAACCACTGGGAAAAAACCACGGGTTGTTTAGTGCGCCACACTTGAACCTCGAAATCCACTAATTGAAATGAAGTTTACAACCTATGTAGACCTCGTCTAACACTCCGGTCTGTAACCCCCCACTTCTACCACGCGGGCCTTTAAAAGTGGCTCTAGTCCATATTGCTTGTGGCCTAAGCAACCTTAGCCAACAAGACTTAAATTCTCAATGAAGAGATAAAACAACCTATGTGTGAATATATGGAAATACTCAATACATGCATATAAGAGCTAGGCAGCCCTATATGCTTATCTAGGATGATAATATGACAACAAATGCAATCCTAGATATCAATAGCTAAATGACATGTCAAATAGCTTAGCTAACAATAGATTATAAAAACCTAGATAGCTATCACAATACAACACTCAATCATGTCATCACAAACAATCTCTATTTTGAATATAAGATATTAAACTATGATCATTCAAATAATAAAAGAGATGTCTTGATAAATAAAACACTAAATATCAATGATAAAAGTGAAGAACATACCAAGGGAAGTGTGATGATCAAAACCCATTCAAATAAGCAAACTAACTATGCTAGAAAATGCTTAGATGATCTTTGATGCACATGTGTATGGTTTGAGTGTATAAAAATGAGTTCTTGATTTGATTTTCTCTCAAAAATCTCTCTTTCAAGTTTAGGGTTTTTTAGAGTCAGAGAACTAGTCTTAGAGAAATGAGAAAGTATGATATTTATAGGTATCAAGAACAGGGCAAGTGAAAAGACAATTTTGCCCTTGAAATCACCGATCGGCGGTTTCATTCTGCGGTCGTGGCCGCAGAATGTAACTGCCAAATTGAACCCGAGAAGCAGGGGATCATTCGGCGACCAGATTCGGCAGTCAATCGAAATTGGCGATCAAAACCCAAAAAGAAACCGACCTAAAATATATAATTCGGCGTTTCAATTCGGCGGCCAGGCCGCCGATTAAACCGTAGAATCAAACCCGAGAATAATAAATGCATTAGGTCTAATTTGGCAGTTTCGATTCGGCGGCCTGACCGCCGATCGTAACCGCAGATCCAATCCAGAGCTTTCTAGAATCAAACGGCGGTTTCATTCGGCGGTCATGGCCGCCGATAAAACCGCCGTTTCACCAATGATGGTGAAACCAAAGGAGAAGCCAAGGGCATTCTCCGAAGGCGATCTTCGCGCAAAACCAAGCACATTATCGTGCGAGCGCGGACGTTTCCGAACATATTCGAGAAACGAATTACACGACACAAAACACACACCAAGATATGACAAACAATGTGCTAGTGTGAAAAGTGACATTTGAAGAGAATGCACACTAAAGTAAAGCATACATATGCAAACATTACAAGTGAGTATGTGCAACTAAATCTCTTCAATAAGAAAGTAAGCACAAGATATACCTTTGAGTGCTTGTCACCTTGAGGTCTTGAAGAGGGCCTTTGATGTTAGTCTTCAATCACCTAATCTACCCTTACAATTCAAACCCCAACTTGTGGTTTGTTCACGAAATAAGCCAATCAATAATGGGAATCCTTACAATCTCCCCCTTTGGCTATTTCGTGACAAAACCACCACTCACATTGATCCTCACAAGATAATTGAAGCTACGGGATATTCTACATTACAAAGTACAAAGAGATAAGAAAATAAAACGTCAAGTCTTCAATCTCTTGTAGAATTACCAAACCTTCAAAACAATTAGATTACACTTCCAATGCAAGTGCATGTGAGTTGATCAAGTGAAAGTAAAACAAGCATTTGCATATTAAACTTTTTAAACACAACATCATGCAATGCTCCCCCTCAATGGGTTACTCCCCCACAATATGTACTCTCTCCAATATGCACAATTGCTACAACAATTTAGCATCTCCCCTCACCACATTCTACTCCCCCTTTTTGTCATGATATAGGCAAAGGAGTAGTCCCCAACAAGGTCACTTAAGGCAAAGAGAGGTAGTCGCATACAAGATATTTGCATAGTCATATAAGCCACTTTATGCTAATCAATTAATTGAAGAGAAACAAGGAGATTTATTTTGATTAAAATGTGTGAATCAAAAATGCTTTGCATACAAGACATGTAGCATTCAAGTCCAAAATACAATGGTATTTGACAAAGCAAATGACAAAGGTTTCTAATAAGAATTCAAACCAATTTCACCAATGTCATGAGAGAAGCAAAGATATAGAGAAATCATTGATTTTCAATTTAATAAACACTATATCCAACTTTATAAGCAAAACATGGCATGAGCGACTTTGCACCCTATTTGATTTTTCCGGATATGAAACCCGTATGATGGTAGCCATGTTCAACAAATAAAGAAAGAGAGACATTTGGATTGTAAAATCCTTTGACTGGATTCAAGATCCTTTAATCAATTTGAGTCTCATAACCTTTTTCACACAAGTTTTGCATTTAAGAATTATGCAATCATCAATTCATGCTTTTTCATTTGAGCATGTCATTTGAATTTCATGCTTTTCATAAGACATTTAGCATGTTATTAAGAATCATCATGTCATGGAAATAACTATAGGTCATTCAAATCATACTTCCTATGTAGATTTCCTAGTCCAAAAATGCATGTTTGAACATAAATATGACATGGATTGAAAACAAAGCAAGGTTCACACTTATTGAATAGAAAACATATATATATATATATGTGGAACCAAGCTTACTCAAGCAATCAACAAAGAAGCATAAGATCTTTAAAATATTTTGCATGCATCAAGTATGCAAAAACTCTCTTTGCTTGAGTTCCCCATATGGGGTCAAAAACCACCCTTCAACAATGAAGGTCATGAGGTCCTATGGACCTTCCAAGTCCATTAGACTCGGTTGAACCTATATGAGACTTGTTAGTCTCGTAGCAAGCGGGTTCATTATGTTTTCTTATCCACTTAGGTGATATAGATTTCTTCCTAGTGGACAAAGGTTCTAGAGCTTTAGAAGTTAAAGGATCATGCAAATGAGTATCTTCCTTTATGTTAACGTGCATTCTAGCTCTAGCCTTTCTCTTTTCTATCATGCTTTTAACTCTACACATTTGAATGTAATAAAAGCAACTTGGTCTAATGTGACCATCAATTCCACAAAAATGACAAGTGGGAATAAAGTTAGGAATCATACCATTCCCATGTGCATGCTTTGGTGCATTCCCATGTCGTTGTGGTTGTCTTGGTTGTTGGATAGGATCTCTCCTTCTTTGTTGTTGACCAAGACAAGGTTGCTCGTTCAATTGAGCTTGCATGATATGTGTCTTCCCTTTGTGGATCTTAGTTTGAGGGAAGTTAGCATGAGGAACTCTTTGAGCTTGAGGTTGTCTCCTTGAAGCTACCTTCACTTGTGCACTATGAGAGCATTGTCCTAGATCAATCTTCTTCCTAGGAGTTTGCACCGGTGAAGTCTCTTTCTTGCCTAAGCTCTTGACAAATATGGTCTTGTTAGGAGTGAGACTCTCATTGTCTTCTTCAAAGCCAAGACCTCTTTTGTCACTAGGGCCTTTTCCAACACTCAACAAGTGGTTGAGTTTTTCCGTGCTAGAGGTCAACTTAGTGATCAATTCTCTAGCATTCCTAAGCTCTCTTTTCAACCCTTCTTCATTCCTCTTAGACAAAGCTAGTTCATCTTTTAGCTTGTCTTCATCCTTCATGGATCTTACCACTTCACTACTCAAGTGGTCAACAAGTGTTGAAAGCCTAAGATTCTCTTCCTTTAAACTTTGAATCTCTTTTTCATTTTCTAATCTAAAGCTTTCAACATTGTCTTTAAGACCCATTATCTCCACTTGCTTACTTAAGTGGTCATTGTGTGATGAAAGTTCTAGATTTTCTTCCTCTAAAATCTTTATCTTTCGTTTATTCTTCATCATAGAACTTTCACACTTGACTATAAAGTCATGAACATCCATTTTCTCTATATTTCCTTTTGTAGAGTTAGGTAACAAATTCTCAACACTTGAGTCATCTTCTATGTTCTCCAACTCACCAATGGAGTCATCTTCTTCATCAAGATCATCAAATTTGTCTCTTGATGAAGTAGTGGACATATCCCAATTAGTAGCTACACCAACCACTTCTAGAGCTACTTCTTTATCTCTTTCTTCTATGGGATCACTTGTCACAACATTCTTACCATCAACTATTTCTTCTACAAAAGTGGCTCCAAAAGCCGTATAATTAATGGTAAGCTCATCATCACTTGATGACTTATCTCTCTCTCCGGAGTTATCACTATCACTCTATGTGGCGACCATCACTTTTCCCGTCTTGTTCTTCAAATTTCCACAATCGGGTGAGATGTGACCTATACCTCCACACTCATAGCATTGGATCCCTTTCCTTTCACTATTCTCTTGCCTAGGCTCAAATCTCTTGAAATGTGCATTTTTCTTCAATTCTTGGCCTTTGGATCCATAACCATTCTTCTCGAACTTGACAAACTTTTTGAATCTTCTAAGCAACAAAGCCGTGTCTTTGTCCGAGTCATCTTTTTCCTCCTTCTCAATCTTGGAAGCTTTCAAAGCAATCCCTTTTTGCTTTTTAGGAGGTGAAGTACTAGGACCTTTCCTAGACTCATAGGCGAGGAGTCTTCCAATAACCTCGCTCGGCTTCATATCCCTATATTTAGAATTTTCTTCTAAAGCCATCACTTTTGATTCAAACCTAGCAGGGAGAGACCTCATTATTTTCTGCTTAACTCTCCTATCCGAATATGGATCACCTAGTTGATAGCTTTGATTGACAATATCCATCAACTTGACTTCAAAGTCATTGAAGCACTCGTCCTCTTCCATCTTGAGCAACTCAAATTGCGTTTGAAGGACTTGTAGCTTGGAATCCTTGACAACATCGGTTCCTTCGTGTGCAACCTCTAAGATATCCCATGCCTCCTTGGCTATCCTAGTATTTTGTATCAGTTTGTACTGATTTTCGTCCACTGCACATAGAAGGGCGTGCCATGCCTTCCTATTCCACTTCGAAGTCTCAAACTCTCCATTTGTCCAATCGGCCTTAGGTTTGAGAACTTGTTCTCCTCCACCAGTGGGAGTTATCATAGGAGGTGCATACCCATCCTCAATTGCCATCCATGCCCTATCATGGATTTGACACAAGTATGCCTCCATCTTGCCTTTCCATGAGGCATAATTCACGCCGGTGAGCAACGGTGGCCTCACGCTCGACGCTCCCTCTTTGCTCATCCCAATATCACTCATAATATTTGGATGAATGCAAATGAGATGAATGCAAAATGTATGAAGAAATCAAACAATCACACACAATGCAATACACACCAAAAGTGAGCAAAGATCACCTAAGTATATCTAGGAACCCGCTCTGATACCAATTGAAAGTTCACAAATTAACACGGTGTGTATACAATATTAATCTAGAGGGGGGGGGGGGGGGGGTGAATAGATTTTAACTAATTTTCACCCAATTTTCGTTTAAGGTCAATATTACGAAAATGCCCCTAATAGTCAATATAAAAACAACAAGTGTAATATGGTGCGAAATTATAAATGATACTTGATGTATACGTGGAAAACCCAACCACTGGGAAAAAACCATGGGCTGTTTAGTGCGCCACACTTGAACCTCGAAATCCACTAATTGAAATGAAGTTTACAACCTATGTCGACCTCGTCTAACACTCCGGTCTGTAACCCCCCACTTCTACCATGCGGGCCTTTAAAAGTGGCTCTAGTCCATATTGCTTGTGGCCTAAGCAACCTTAGCCAACAAGACTTAAATTCTCAATGAAGAGATAAAACAACCTATGTGTGAATATATGGAAATACTCAATACATGCATATAAGAGCTAGGCAACCCTATATGCTTATCTAGGATGATAATATGGCAACAAATGCAATCCTAGATATCAATAGCTAAATGACATGTCAAATAGCTTAGCTAACAATAGATTATAAAAACCTAGATAGCTATCACAATACAACACTCAATCATGTCATCACAAACAATCTCTATTTTGAATATACGATATTAATCTATGATCATTCAAATAATAAAAGAGATGCCTTGATAAATAAAACACTAAATATCAATGATAAAAGTGAAGAACATACCAAGGGAAGTGTGATGATCAAAACCCATTCAAATAAGCAAACTAACTATGCTAGAAAATGCTTAGATGATCTTTGATGCACATGTGTATGGTTTGAGTGTATAAAAATGAGTTCTTGATTTGATTTTCTCTCAAAAATCTCTCTTTCAAGTTTAGGGTTCTTTAGAGTCAGAGAACTAGTCTTAGAGAAATGAGAAAGTATGATATTTATAGGCATCAAGAACAGGGCAAGTGAAAAGACAATTTTGCCCTTGAAATCACCGATCGACGGTTTCATTCTACGGTCGTGGCCGCAGAATGTAACCGCCGAATTGAACCCGAGAAGCAGGGGATCATTCGGCGACCAGATTCGGCGGTCAATCGAAACCGCAGATCAAAACCCAAAAAGAAACCGACCTAAAATATCTAATTCGGCAGTTTCAATTCGACGGCCAGGCCACCGATTAAACCGCAGAATCAAACCCGAGAATAATAAATGCATCAGGTCTAATTCGACGGTTTCGATTTGGCGGCCTGACTGCCAATCGTAACCGCAGATCCAATCCAGAGCTTTCTGGAATCAAACGGTGGTTTCATTCGACGGTCATGGCCGTCGATAAAACCGTCGTTTGACCAATGATGGTGAAACCAAAGGAGAAGCCAAGGGCATTCTCCGAAGGCGATCTTCGCGCAAAACCAAGTACATTATCGTTCAAGCGTGGACGTTTCCGAACATATTCGGGAAACGAATTACACGACACAAAACACACACCAAGATATGACAAACAATGTGCTAGTGTGAAAAGTGACATTTGAAGAGAATGCACACTAAAGTAAAGCATACATATGCAAACATTACAAGTGAGTGTGTGCAACTAAATCTCTTCAATAAGAAAGTAAGCACAAGATATACCTTTGAGTGCTTGTCACCTTGAGGTCTTGAAGAGGGCCTTTGATGTTGGTCTTCAATCACCTAATCTAACCTTACAATTCAAACCCCAACTTGTGGTTTGTCCACGAAATAAGCCAATCAATAATTGGAATCCTTACAAAGAAGAAATAAAGAGAGTTGAGTGTGCATGTGAGAGTGATAGAGAGAGAGAGAGACCTAGATCTAGAGAGAGAAAGAGAGATGTAGATAAAGTTTGTGAGCCAAGAATCCATACAAAATCAAAGATATAGAATATGAGATTTTGAAAGATATGGTGCAACTGGAGATAAGTTTAGGATGGATCCAGAAAGTGACGAATCTAGGAGGTAATCTGGTCCCAAAACAAATTTGAGCACAGGAGTTCTGTGAGTGGATAGTTTTATTTATAATTAAGTTAATTATTTTAGAATTGTATGTTAGCTTTAATTATTAGAAATAAATGGTTTATTCATTTATTCAGAAAATAGAATTCCAGATGATTTGAGATGTTTTAAGGAATGTGTAGATTTCTAGAATCCAAAAGTAGATTAGTTATAGAATTAAGATTTAGAAAGAAGAATAATTCATATATGTTCAGATAGATTTTCAGTAAGATTTTCAGATTTCCAGATAAATTTCCAGATTTCAAAATTTTCAGATAGATTTTTAGATTGTCAGATTTATAGATTTTCAAAATTTCAGATAAATTTCTAGATTTCTAGATAGATATCTAGATTTTCAGAAAGATTACCAGATTTTCAAAAAGTTTTCTAGATTTCTAGATCCAAGTTATTTACGAGATTTTCAAAAAAGAAAAGAAAAGAAAAGAATATTATGCAAGTTTTGAGAAAAGTATTTACAAAGAATTACGTATGTTTTTTATCGAACCAAAATTGGTATGATTTTGACCCTCATGTCCTTCTCCTTTTGTTTGATTCTCGAGAATTATCCCGTGATTTAATGGAGTAAATTAAGTGTTTTCAGGAATTTATAGAGTTCAGAGGCATTGAAGTAATATTGGAGAAATAGGGGCAAAAGTGTAATTAATTGGAAGATGATTGAAGATATCGTAATATTGGAAGAATACAGGGGGCTGTCCACAATTTGCCATGCAAATCAGGCAAACAGCACCACATGGACAGAGAAACACTGCATGTGGATAGTGGGTTGGGTCACTAAGTGCACCTCAATCCACGTCTAAATGCAGGCAATGCCCAAAGTGATGTCTGCCTTGTTGTGTGCACTCCATGCCAGTGCTTAATGCACCCCAAAAGCATGAAGCAGCGCCACGTTAGCATTAGTGAAACGGTGCATATCACTCCTCCAAACGCACCCCAGTGAGCTTTTAACTGCACCCCAAAATAGACAAAGAAGGCAGCGACTAAACGCACCCCTGCTAGTTGTTGAATGTACCCCATTAAAAGACCAAACTGCAGCTGCTGCTTGCACCCCACTTCCCTACTAATTGCACCACTTTACTATTCACTTTCTTCTTCCTTTCATGTGTACAGACCAGTCTTTAGCACCCATAAACCCTAATAACGCTGTAGCCCCAAAGTCGCTGGAAACCGACCTATCTCTGGTAGGTTTTTGGCCCAAAATCACAGCTAACCGAGCGGCTGTCTAGTCGTATCCCTTCTTGGTCCTCCATCAGCCAGAATCCAAGCCTCCAATTCAAGCCTCCATCTCCTCTAAGTCGCCCCCAATCCCAAATCACGACAAAACCATGTAAATCGAGGTCACGATTTACATTCCGAGGTCGCCATGGCAACAGGGAGTTGTTTTGACTCCAGATTTGTCGCCATTTGGGTCGCCCTAAGGATCGCCATTAATACAAGTAGCAACCTTGCCTCTGTGCAAATCTGATTCGTGGGGAAATTTACAAGATGCCCCATATGTTGGACTAAATGGTAATTTGCCATGGTCAGGGGTGTTTTGGTAATTGGTCACTCGAGATCTAATTTGAAAATCCTATAAATTCATCACATTTTTCCTCTTTTGGACAACTCTTGACCACCAGGAAATCTCCTTTCTCCACAATTCCTTATCCCTCCATTTTCTCTTCTACCTAAACTTAATATCTAGATTTCCCTCCCCTAATCATTCATTTCTTCCCATCTTCTCCACAAATCTCCTTAGTCACTTCCCATTTGACTCCACCTATCTAGACATATCTTTATCATCCACTCTTTGCACAAGGAGCATCAAAGGCAAGGAAAGGATCAAGCTTACAAAAGGAGGCCCATGGGTGATTTCCTAATCTTTTACTTGCCTTCCCTTTGATTGTAATATGTGTAATTAAATCCCCTTTCTAGGGTTTTGATGTGAGAATATTTGGATTGGGTTTTGCTTAAGCTTTAATATATTTTAATCTCTATTTGTGTTCTATTCATTTTATAATTAGATTCTATTCATTATATAATTGACATGTATACCCACTAGTTGATTATACTCTTGTTTAGGATAATATGTTATATAATCTTGATTGGATTGAAGACCTTGATGGATTGAGAACATAGTGACTAGGATAGATTATCGGAGGGTATATCAACCGCGATAATCTAAACCGTTAATTGTAACAAACCGATCCCGCGGTGACCCTTTCTCCTTAATCGGTTAGGCATTGTGGTAGGAAGTTGTTTAGGGTTCATAGTAATGGTCTAAACACATTTTAGAAATCAATTGGTTAACATTTGTGGGATTCGTTCACTAAGGTAGCTTGAGAAGCATTTCCCGTAATCCACTTGTGATCCCATTAATTCCCTAGCAATTCTCTTAATTGTTAATTCCATTTATCTTATCTAGATTTGTTAAGCATTCTTTTATTAGTTTATTAGGTTTATTTTTTATGTATGTTTGATGGCTTGACAACCCATTCACTCATCCATTTATCTATATTTTATGTTATCGCATTTAGATTAGTTAATTTATTCGACTAATCACTCTAATTCTCTATGGAACGAATCCTACTTACCACTTTACTAATTTTCTATCTAAGTGGTGAAAAATCGGTTTTCAAAACGAACACATTTAAATATCATTTTGTTGAGTACCATAACAATGGCTCATCAGTTTCATAAAGAGATTTTAAGATATCAGATATGTACCCTCCCCAGCAGTACCAGATGCAGATTATAAGCCTCTGGGGATACTCTGCATGTGTATGTGAGATTATTACTCTGAATGTACGGAAATATCGCCATGTATGTGAGATTACACTGCACGTTTGATTAGATATCAACGTGTATGTTAGATTATAGCTTTGCACGGGTAATAAGATATCACCGTATATGTGGGATATGTATTTCCCCCTATTCTACATGTGCATTGATCAGATATCAACGTGTATGTTAGATTATAGCTTTGCACGGGTAATAAGATATCACCGTATATGTGGGATATGTATTTCCCCCTATTCTACATGTGCATTGATTAGATATCAACGTGTATGTTAGATTATAGCTTTGCACGGGTAATAAGATATCACCTTATATGTGGGATATGTATTTCCCCCTATTCTACATGTGCATTGATCAGATATCAACGTGTAACCTTTGCACAGGTAATAAGATATCACCGTATATGTGGGATATGTATTTCTCCCTATTCTACATGTGCATTGAGATGCTTTGTCATTTAGGGTGCGTTTGGCAAAGATATGGGACAGGACAAGGTGGGAAGGGATAGGACGGGACGGGACAGGACAAGTTGTTCTGTATTGTGTTTGGAAGACATGGGACAGAACTGTTCACTGTACTGTTATGGGTTTGACATGGCTGGGACAGGACGAGACAAAATGTTCAAATGACCGGAGTACCCCTATTGTGCTGTCTAATGTTTGTTACCACACAATAATGTCAAATGAGACATGACAAGTCAACATTTATTTGATTTTATTTTTATTTTATTTTTATATATCATATTTAACAAAAATAATAATATTGGAATTGAAACATATTTTTGTACATATTTGGTTGGATTTTATATAGAATTGTATGGAATTTAATGGATTTGTAAAAAATGGAAAATTAATGAAGAAATGAAAAAAAAAAATTGAAGATCTGGAAAACCTAGATCTCCCTGTTCTTCTTTTCTCAAGAGAAAAAGTCAAAGCAAAAACTAATAATTTCTTTAAGAATAATCATTAACAACACCAATTAAATGGGATGACCACCACAACAACACCAACACCACCCACCACCACAACATCAACAACTTTCTTCATAACACAACCACCAACAAAACCTGGTACCACCAAAATTAACAGCAACAGCAGCAGAATCATCATCAATTAAAAAGAAAATGCTTTTGTTTCCATAGATCTTGTTTCCAATTGGAATTGGTGTTCCAAATTAATGAAGAAAATCAGCACTGGTGTTCCACCACCATAAACAAAAAAAACAAAAAAAAAAATCAGCTCTTGTTTTGGGTATAATTAATAGAGATTGATTTGGGTGTTGGTGGTACTGGTTTGATTTCGTGGAGGGGTTTTGGTTGTTGGTGGTGCGACGACGATTGGAGGGGTTTGATTTGGGTGTTGGGTTTGCTGGTGGTCTTGCTTTCGGCGGTGGAAGAGGGAGATGAAGGGTTTGCAGATAGTTTTAGCGAAGGGGAGAGAGAGAGAGAGAGAGAGAGAGAGAGAGAGAGAGAAGATTCAGGTTGTGTATATATATGTTTGTAATTTTTAGATATATCAAGGGTAAAAGAGTCTTTTTGAGCCTTGTCCCATGCTTGGGACAGATCTGGCCTAGGGTCTGAGGTAGGACAACTTTTGGTGATTTTTGTCCCATGTTGTCCCGTCCCGTCCCGTCCCGTCCCATGCTAATAGCGCGCCAAACGCGGGACAACAAAAGTTGTCCCACGTTATCCTGTCCAGTCCCACGTACCAAACGCACCCTTACGTGAGATATTCCCCATAGGTATTATTTTGGTAAAGAGTTTTCAAATTATATGTATAGTACTGATTATGATTAGAAAAGAAAAGATTTCAGATTATCAGAATATCAGTTTTAAATGAGAAATGTTATATATAAAATCAAAAATTGTTTTATTGTATTACATAGTATCTACAAAAAAATGTGTTTTATTTACAAAAGATATTTAATTAGTTCACAGCTTATTTTATAGAACATTTTTCAATTCTTTACACGTCCGGGTATAGTTCTCTAAACTATGTAAATGATGAAGCGAGCTAGTGTATTCACCCTTCGCAAGTGTATGAGTTGTTCAACTCGTATAGCGGTTACAAGTAAGGGAATCGTTCCCACAAAAAGGTGTTACTGTCTATCTATCTCTAGCTAAAGCATTATTCAAAGCAATGTAAATAGAACATGGAAGTGGTGAGAATGATGTGTGTGAAGTGTAAGCATAATACGGAGGGTGTGTGAGCATGCGAGTAAAATAAACTAAATAACACTACTCCTAAAGTAACCAGATGCTTGCCTTTCTAAATTATACTACTTTTAAATTAAATTATACTACTCCTAATGGCAAGGCACCCAAATTGCAAAAACAAAACAATAGTAACAAAAACTTGGGTGATTAGAGAGATGCAAGATAGTGGTCACACTAAGGAAATGAGTTCACCAAACAAATATGCACATCAAGTTTATTATTAAACAATTAAGCACATTCAATTCAAGTTCTAGGGTTTGTTCTCTTGATTAAGGAAAATACCAAAATCGATTCATCACTCATCCAAGGTTTATGGAATGAACCATTGTGTCTTTAAGTCAAAGACTCATTAAGCACAAAAAAATAAAACCAAAACCTATTCCAGCAAGGTTATGCATAAAACAAGCTTCTCTCATTCAATATATCTAATTATTAAGATTATGCCCGGAAGGTCATCCAAAAACACAATCCTAACTCTCATCAAATCATTCTAAACATGGCATTTTGAATCATCCATCAACATACATACAAGAATGAGATGTTACGTTACACTACTCCTAAATTAAATTATACTACTCCCAATCCCATTCGTGTAGAGTATCAATTTCCAATCCTTCACTAACATGTATGTAATGATAAGAGATTAATAACAACATTTATAAAGAATGAAACAAGACCCAAATCAAATTAAAAAAAAAAATCATTATATAAATGAGCACAAGTGTAGGTTTACAACATTCCAAAATGGGGATTACACATCAAAGATAAATGAAATACAAATGAGAGTAAGTTGTAAGAGAAAACCCAATTGAAGAAGTCCTCAAAAGTGTCTTCATCTCCTTATTGTTGCATGGCTCGGATTTGGTCAAGAGAGCCCTCATTTCTCCTTGCAAACTCCTTCAATGATGGGTGGAGGAAGTGTAAAAGGTTGTGATGGTGAGGCATCTATGGAGAAGAGCCCTCAATGGAGCCTTTGAAGCTCCTCTCTCTACTTCGTTGGTGATTCTTCTCTTTAGGCTAAGAATGGGAGTGAAATGTGTGTCTAGGTTAAGTTGTGTAGAGAAAAGAGGCCAAGAAGGTGTATTTATAGGCTGGGCAAGTTAGGGCGTGATTTGGGGTGGAAAAGATCAAGATGCCCCTGATAATTTGCATGTTTTCAAACCTGATGGGCGATGTGCAACTTAGCAGTGCGGCTTCTTCCCGCACTTTCAACTTGCACATTGAGGTGTGACTTGGTGGTGTGGTATATAACTCACACTTCTTATCCCGCACAAGTTTCTGGAGATGGGTATGGGTTTCCAAGGCGGCTTCTTGCCCGCACTCTACTTCTCGCATAATCTTCTGATCTTTATGTGTGGCTTTGTTGTGCGGCTTCACCATGCACTTAGGTTTATCTATGAATAATTGCCCTTTTTGCCTTCAATTTCTCAGTTTAAGCACAAACACCATCTTTAAGGAACTTTTACCTACACATGGTGACATGGCTCAAACACACGTTATATACACAAAAACGCTCGAAAATGAGCACAAAAGCTAGGAAAATAGAGCTCAAAATGTGAACATTTTTAGAACGATCACTAAATCAGCAAGCCAATCTGGAACAGAAGAACTCTAGAAAATAGATAGCAAATTTTGCAACTGAATGTGCAACCATATTACTAGTTCTAGGACTATGAACAATGGAAACTTTCCTAAACTTAGA
The DNA here is from genome assembly GCA_954870605.1 of Acer campestre. Lineage (NCBI taxonomy): Eukaryota > Viridiplantae > Streptophyta > Magnoliopsida > Sapindales > Sapindaceae > Acer > Acer campestre. The sequence continues at coordinate 31,845,479 of OX940801.1, forward strand.
CATCAATGAAACAATATCAAAAATGATATTATTTAAATCATTACAAGACATACATTCCTCATTACACATATTAACAATCCTCAATGTATCAGACTCCAAGCACAATGGAAACAATTTCAATCAAGTAGTCAAAGAGAGGCCTTCCTAGATACCTTTGGCTTTAGCTATTTCTACAGATACATTGCCTCTAAACACCAAAGTTGCAGCCTCTATAACAACCCCCTTTTCATTTCGAAAGACAATCCCAAGCATGACTTTGCATGTGTATAAAGTCATGAGTCTAATTAATTCGACATCTTGAACAATGTATAAAGTCGAAAGTCTAGCTTGGATAAAAAATGCCTCATGTGGAAAATACTGCTACCATGGCTGGCATACCACGCTCTAATGCAAATTGAATTTGGTTCTAATTAACACTTTTTTTGGGCTAGTGAACGTTCTGTTGCATCAAATAGGCACCAAAACTTGCTACTCCACAATCAATATCTAAGGCAACTTGAATACAGTGGCCAAATGCAATTTTAGGAACCATCTGTGCATTCAAAGCTAAGAGACTTGAGCAACATAATGCAAATACAAAATATTAATATCTAGTAAGAATATAAGATGTAGCCAACCTGTGATATCTAATTCAAATAATTATCTACTCCTTTTAGTAACTATTCTTCATCTCTTGGACAAATGTACTTATCATCCTTTAATTTTACCCAATTTTGTTGAACTAGACTTGTTAACCACGCCTGCTATAATTACATGTCATGATCAGCCAAAAAAAAAATGCCTTTTTCCATCTAAAATAAAACCAAAACAATCATGATAAGGAATTCAATTGCTAGTATCTATAATTAAACAAAACACTTGTAGCCCATATCTTTATAAGAATATATATATATATATATTTGAAATTGCAACTTTATTACTAAGGGGGCAAAAGCCTAGAACAACACAAAGCAAGACCATAAAATGCCACACAACAATAGCCAAAAAGACCACAACACACACCCAAACCAGACTAGTAAACAAAATAGAACAAGGAAACAAACTGGGCAACAAGCACCAGAACAGAACGGGGGAAAAAGACAATTTATTGAAACAAATAACGGTGTGCTAATTATAACTAGAGGATAGATTTTAATCAAGTTAATTACCAATTTTTCTTGATTATTCAATATTCAATAAAAACCCCAAACTAGTCAAAAATCAATCAACCTAATTCTAAAATAAATTGTTCGTTGATTGATTTACGTGATAAACCCTCAACAGGGAAAAACTCACGGGCCGGCTAATATGTGCGCCACACACGATCCTCGAATCCTTGTCATGGTGTTTACAACCTAGGTTGACCACAAACCCTACATGGTCACTAACCCACCACTACTACCCAACAGGCCTTTAATAGCAAACCTATATCAATTTACTTGCGGACTAAGCAACCTTAGCCATAAGACTTAATTCTCACTAAAGAGATCAACAACCTAAGTGAATAATATGATATTCAAAAAGCAAGTAATGCTAGATTACACTAAATGCGCATCTAGGATGAAAGATGACAATAATCACAATCCTAGATATCAATTTTGCTATATGACATAGCATATAACATAGCTATCAAAGATTAACACTACCAAAAAAAAAAAAAAAGCATTTGTTGACAGTTTTTAACTGTCAAGAAAACCTTTTTTGACAGTTAAAAAAACTATCAATGATGCTATTGTCAAGAAAGGTTATGACATGTTTTTTTTTAATTAAATTTTTATTTTTATTTTTTATTTTTTTTATGACAGTCATTTCTTGACAGTTTTAAACCGTCAAGAAAGTTTTAATAATATTTAAATAAAAACTATCATTATTTTATATTTAATTAAAAAACATTTTTTATTTTTATAAACCACCTCCTCCGACTCCCGTCCAGCAGCCACCTGCTGCAGGCCTGACCCCACCGCCGACCGTTGGAAGTCATCGCCTACTGACCCCCCACCGGCGACCACCATCAGCCCCCGCCACCTCCCGTCGTCGACGGCCACGGCCACAACCAGCCGATCAATCGACACCCACCGTCGGTGGCCCTTCACCACCAGCCACCCCCGGCCAGCCATGCTCACTTCTGATAAATTTAATTGTCATTACTTAGAGTTGAACTTGAGACTCAAGTTCAAGTGTTGCAAGTCTTTACCACTTCACTATAACAATTGATGTGTTAGCAATTGAACAATATTTATATATAACCTATAAGAGTTGTTAAAAAAAAAAAAAAAAAAAAAAAAAAAAAAAAAAAAAAAAAAAAACTTGTTAAATAAATTTAAATTTATTCAACTAATCAAAATTCTAGTTTTTACGACAAACATATATTAAAAAATATTTATTGAAACTTTTAATAAAATTATATTTTTTAAAGCATATATAGTCGAGTTATTAGTCAATACTCTATGGTCATGTTTGGTTACATGGTGGAATGGTAATCGGAATAGCAATGGGAATGAGAATGGAAAAGAAAGGAAAACTAAGAGCCCGTCCTGTAAGCCGTTTTTTGTTTTATTTTTGAATTCCGAATACGCGTCTGGTAGCATTTACTAGAATCCGTATTTTGAAAATAAAAATGGAAAAAATGCGTTCGGTAGGATAACCAAAAACTATTGAAAATTGAAATATCAATTTTTGCTTTTTGTTTAATATTATAACAATTATAAATAAATTGATTTAATAATTAACCAATAAATAAAATGTAATCAGTTGATCCTGAAGAAGAAAAAGAAGAAGTCGAAGACCAGAAGAGGAAGATCGGCGATGGCCAGTGGAGTGGATCGGCGGCGGTCGAAAACCAGAAGAAGACCGTCGAAGACTAGATCGGCCGTCGGAGGCGAGTGGATCGGCGACGGCTACAACCGGAGAAGGAAGAAAGAATAAGGAAGAAAAAAGAAGAAAGAAAGAAGAAGAAAGAAAGAAGATGAAGATGGTGGCGTGAGCAGTTGATGAAGGAAGGAAGAAGATGAGTTGAGGAAGAAAGAAGATAAGGTCTGGTGGGTGAGAGAAAAGAAAAATAATAATTTGTTAGTGACATGGGACCCACATATTTAATGATATGGGACCCACTTTATTTGAAAAACAAAAACAAGTTTTTTTTTTGTTTTTCAAAATTTCCACTTTTAACACTGGTTTTGTTTTTCATTTTGTTTTTTAATTTTGAAAATAAAATGAAAAACGGTTACCAGACGCGAATTTGAAATAATTTTTGGAAAATAAAAACGAAAACAGACTGAAAACAACCTGCAGGATAGGCCCTAAGTTTTTTTTTTTTGTTGGAACTTTACACTTAGTCTTTGAATCATTATTATTTTGTTTGGTTAACAATGAAATGGAATGGAGTTAACTGTATTTTGATCAAAATACCCCTAATTATAAAACATTCATAATTACTTGATATATTATGGATATTAATAATAATAAAATATAAAAGTATATTATATTTATATAATTATATATTATTTAATATAATAATATATATATAATATATAATATATATGTAATATATATTATAATAAATATAAATATAAATATAAATATATATAATATATATTGATACCATGTAGCAGTTCCCCGATATTCGCTAAGGGGGATCTGTGGTGGCAACTACCGATACCTCAAAGACAGTTTTACAGCACACCCTCTCAAGTGTCTAACCTACACCAGGTGGCTAGCCTGGCAGGACATGGTAGGGTAAGAGTCTGAGCTTCGCCACACTTCACAGGGCGAGAACCCTACTCATGTTTCCGAAATGTTACAGCCATCTTGTCAAACTGGCTCTGATACCATAGCGGGTGGCAGGTGCCCTGCACCGTCTAACTCTTTGTTGTATCTAATTCCCTTGGGTAGAAGACGGAGGGATTTGTATTGGCAATAGACATCCCATCCAATGAGGATATCTTTGTCTAGCAAAGGTGTTCCAATAACTTGGACCCAAATGGTATAAGATGGAAAAATATTAATACCAATTTTGTTTCTAGTAACCAGATTAGTAGTGAATATCTTTCAATCAGCTGCTTTGAAATAACGGGTAAAGGGTTTCCATGCAGCAGGAGGGAGGATTCTAGGATTCATCATGATGTTATGAGATCCTGTGTCGAAGTAGGCAATGGAATCAATTGACTTGGAATATTTGTCAGGAAGGATATGAATTGAGGATTGAGGTCCTGACTGGGAAATGATTTATGAAGCTTGGTAGGATTCATGGATTGAATCAGCATCTGAGGAGGCAAAGTATTCTGAATCCGTTGTTGTAACAGCTATGTCTTGAAGCACAAAACTTGTGCTTTGATCAGCACATTCTTGTTCAAAATAGATGGATTTCACATCAGCATCAGTTGGAATGTCATCTGCCAGTTGTTCAATCTGATGAACTAATTTTGCTGACTTTTCTTTATTGTTGGGGCATTTCTTTGCATAATGACCCTTTTGTCCACAGATGAAACATTTCTTGGACTTGTTCCATGCACGCTTGGACTTCTTCTTGAAGTATTTGAACTTTTTGTTATTCTTGTGCTTGGATTTGGAATGCTAAAAATGGTTTTTCTTCTTTGTCTTGTAGGTACATGTGTCTTTGGATTTGCACTTGATTTGTAGAGAAGGTTGCTTACAACTAGATTCATATCTTCGTCCTTCTCTTAACATCTTGGAGAAAACCTTCTGTGTGACACAGAGTTTTTCAAATGCACTCAAAGAGCACATGTGGATTTCACCAAGAGTTGTATCATTAAGTGTTCTGCCAGAAGCATCAATTTTTCTCTATAATTCGTCGAAGTTCTTCTGGAAGAGAATTCATATAGACCTGCTTGAGACTTTGGTCATTGATTCCACCAAGAATGTGTAAACGACTTGACATCTTTTTGTAGTGAAACATGATGTCTTTCTTTTGGAGAGAGCAACAACGCATATCAAAGAATTCCTGTCTGGTTTGTTTGTAGAAATGATTGGGATCACAAAGAAATTCTCAGAATATGTAACCCATAGCCTGAGAGGCATAAGGTGCTTTGACAAATTGGAGTTGTCTGTATTCTCCGAGGGCTTGATACCAGTCTCTGAGAGAGCCTGTGAAGCGAGAAACAAATTCTCTGAGGATAGCTTCGAGATTCTGTTCTGATTTTTCCATTTGTAAGTCGAGCCATGCACTCATTTTAGAAATCTTCTTTCTCCAAGAATCTGGAGAGGAGTTTTGAAGGTTGAACCAAGGACCATTAGTAGGTTTGGTACAATTAGGCTGACCAGGGACATTTTCTTGTGGTTCTTCCACATATGGACTGGTGGAGACATCATTAGGAGAATCATAAGTATGAACAAATGGCTGAGAATCTGTCCTTGAAGCCATGTAGACTTGGGTAAGATCTGTGTGATCAAGATCTGGAGTAGAAATGTCTGGAATAGTGTTCCAAGAGGACTGGGATGAAGTAGTAGAGGTAGAGTCTGATTCTAGGTCGGAAGATGTGGGAGAATGGTGAGAAGTATATAGGGCAGGCCTGTATTGGTCTGTAGCTGTTAGTTTGTCTTTTCGGGTCTGGGAGGACCTTTTTGTCCTTTTTTTCTTCTTTGGAGGAGAGAGAGGAGGATATTTTCGAAAACGTTCTCCGGTGGACTTGAAATAGTGAGAATCATCTGGAGAGAATAAGAGAATATCATCAATGTAGAGTAGGGCTGAATGAAGAATATGATGAAAGATCCTGGTGATAGCCTTTTGGAATAAGGAAGGGGCTGTCTTGAGGCCAAATGGTAGGACGGTCCATTGATACTGGGCATTAGGAAGACAGAAAACTGTTTTATATCTATCACTAGGATGGATACCAATTTGCCAAAAAGCTCATTTGAGATTAAATTTGGAGAAAATGTTGGCACCTGGGAGTTGTGAAAACAGCATGTTGGTTCTGGGAACAGGGAATTTGTCACTCTGGAGAAAGAGATTGAGAGGCTTATAGTCAATGACTAATCTTTTCTTGCCTCTGAGTTGTTCTGAACGTTTTTCAACATAAAATGCTTGACATGCCCATGGTGAAGAGGTGTGTTCAAGAAGACCTTGCTAAAGCAAGATATCACATTCTTCATTTGCTAGTTTGAGGTTAGAAGGTGACATGCCAGAATGGGTGGCTTTTGTAGGGTTAACATCTTCATTGAGCTTGAAGGGTAGCTTGATGAAGAAGTCTGGATTTTTCCACAAATGATTGGGGTGGTGGAACTCAGCATGACTATTAGAGCAAAACTGAAGTAGTTTTCTCTGAATTTGCTCAAATGAGGGTTGGATTTCGGACAAAGGGAAGATTTTGGGAATATTTGAAAATGATTTTAACTCTTTTTTGTATCTAATTCCCTTGGGTAGAAGACAGAGAGATTTGTATTGGCAATAGACATCCCATCCAATGAGGATATCTTTGTCTGGCAAAGGTGTTCCATTAACCTGGACCCAAATGGTATAAGATGGGAAAATCTTAATACCAATTTTGTTTCTGGTAACCAGATTAATAGTGAATATCTTTCCATCAACTGCTTTGAAATAACGGGTAAAGGGTTTCCATACAGCAGGAGGGAGGATTCTAGGATTCATCATGGTGTTATGAGATCCTGTGTCGAAGTAGGCAATGGCATCAATTGGCTTGGAATATTTGTCAGGAAGGATATGAATTGAGGCTTGAGGTCCTGACTAGGAAATGATTTTTGAAGCTTGGTAGGATTCATGGATTGAATCAGCATCTGAGGAGGCAGAGTATTCTGAATCCGTTGTTGTAACATCTGTGTCTTGAAGCACAAAACTTGTGCTTTGATCAGCACATTCTTGTTCAGAATAGATGGATTTCACATCAGCATCAGTTGGAATGTCATTTGCCAGTTGTTCAATCTGATGAACTAATTTTGCTGACTTTGCTTTATTGTTGGGGCATTTCTTTGCATAATGACCCTTTTGTCCACAGATGAAACATTTCTTGGACTTGTTCCATGCACGCTTGGACTTCTTCTAGAAGTATTTGAACTTTTTGTTATTCTTGTGCTTGGATTTGGAATGCTGAAAATGGTTTTTCTTCTTTGTCTTGTAGGTACATGTGTCTTTGGATTTGCACTTGATTTGTAGAGAAGGTTGCTTACAACTAGATTCATATCTTCGTCCTTCTCTTAACATCTTGGAGAAAACCTTCTGTGTGACACAGAGTTTTTCTAATGCACTCAAAGAGTACATGTGGATTTCACCAAGAGTTGTATCATTAAGTGTTCTGCCAGAAGCATCAATTTTTCTCTATAATTCGTCGTGAAGTTCTTCTGGAAGAGAATTCATATAGACCTGATTGAGACTTTAGTCATTGATTCCACCAAGAATATGGAAACGGCTTGACATCTTTTTGTAGTGAAATTTCTTTCAGAGAGAGCAACAACGCATATCAAAGAATTCATGTCTGGTTTGTTTGTAGAAATGATCGGGATCACCAAGAAATTCTCAGAATATGTAACCCATAGCCTGAGAGGCATAAGGTGCTCAGACAAATTGGAGTTGTCTGTATTCTCTGAGGGCTTGATACCAGTCTCTAAGAGAGCCTGTGAAGCGAAAAACAAATTCTCTGAGGATAGCTTCGAGATTTTGTTCTAATTTTTCCATTTGTAAGTCGAGCCATGCACTCATTTCAGAAATCTTCTTTCTCCAAGAATCTGGAGAGGAGTTTTCATGGTTGAACCAAGGACCATTAGTAGGCTTGGTACTATGAGGCTGACTAGGGACATTTTCTTGTGGTTCTTCCACATATGGACCGGTGGAGGCATCATCAGGAGAATCATAAGTATGAACAGATGGCTGAGGATCTGTCCTTGAAGCCATAAAGACTTGGGTAAGATCTGTGTGATCAGGATCTGGAGTAGAAATGTCTGGAATAATGTTCCAGGAGGACTGGGATGAAGTAGTGGAAGTAGAGTTTGATTCTGGGTCGGAAGATGTGGGAGAATGGTGAGAAGTATACAGGGCAGGCCTGTATTGGTCTGTAGCTGGTTGTTTGTCTTTTCGGGTATGGGAAAACCTTTTTATCAGTTTTTTCTTCTTTAGAGGAGAGAGAGGAGGATATTTTCGGAAAAGTTCTCCGTTGGACTTGAAATAGTGAGAATCATCTAGAGGTCTGGAGGAGGATGAGTATGGAGGTGATGGAGGAAACATCAAGGTTTGAGTGTAAGGTTTTGGCACATAATGAGGTGGAGCAGGATGGGAATGATCTCTGTTTAGCTGGTCAAGCTGTTCTCTGAGTCTTTTGATCTCTCTTTCTTTTTTGTCAAAATCAAGGCCAAAGTAACCATGATTAATGTATCTGTGAAGATCAACATCTAACTTGGAGATCTTAGACTGAAGATCAGTGAATAAGTCTTTGAAGACAGTGTCCATTCTTTTGAGGTTATGTTCATGTTGAGAAACATGATGAGAGACTCGATCAATCTTCTGGTCAATAGAGTTAAGAACTCTATTTTGAATCCTAGCATTATGGGTTTGCCAGTTGAGAACTTGCTCATCTTGTGAAGGATGTTTAAGAGATCCATCAGGTAGGACTTCCGTGGATTGAATAAAAGGTCAGGAAAATCTGTTCTTTTCTTGATTGGAGGATGGTTCTAGAGGAGGGAAATCTTGGTCATAATTGGAGGCCATGTAACATGGAATGGGTTGAGGTTGAGGAATAGAATGAATTTGTGATTCTGGTTCAGGAGGCAGTAGTCCTTCAGATCGTAAGATCTGTAGAGCTCTGTCATATATGGATAGAGGTTTGTTTTTGATGGGGTGAAGGTCTATCCAAGGGCTGTTTGCATTATCAGGTTTGCGAGGTTTTCGAGAGGGTTTACAAGGTGATAAGTAACCTTTAAAATAGTCTCGACATTCGCAATCTGCATCGTACATGTTAGGATCAACGTCCCAAATAAAATGACCATTGATTTTATCTGTAAAGATTGCAGATCCATCACTTCAAAGCTGTGGATGGGAATTTCTTCTTCCGTAGTGACTGGTTTAATCATCAGGGCTTGGAAGATGGGAGGAGTATTAGAACTGGAGAAGGCTTCTGAATCTATAAGTGGTTTGTAGATAGTTTTGATAGAACCATCTGGTTCTTTGGAATACTCCGTATCTGTAGCAACTACTAGAGTATTATTCTGGAAAGCCTTCTTATAGTTAGTAATCCATTCAAGTGGCATAATCTCCGTGAGCTTGTCCTTTGGTAATTGTTTTGGAATTTGGATGATGGTAGGGACTTCATCTTCTCTTTCTGCTTTGATGAAGATGGTGTCACCAGAATGGCCTAGAATAGGAAGATCCAAAGCATGATCTTGAAGGCGATAAGCTATCTGGTGGTGGAGAGTAGCCATGTATGAGTTGGGCAGCATGTCAGCTCCTAAAATCTGAAGCTGTATTTTGAGACCGTTGTGGAGATTGGCATCCCTCAAAGGGATATTAAAGTTGGGGTAGTATGTAAGTGATATACTACCAGCATGAAGAGTGGAAAGGCATGTACCAATAACTGCATGCTCATATTGCTTATAAATCGTATTAAGCAGAGCAACTTTGGCAATGACCGGTATTCCTTTTCTTCCATGTAGGGTCAGGATGATCCGAACTGCACCAAAATGAAGGTGTGAATAACCTTCTCTGATCCATTGGTCAATCAAAGGTTGGCCAATTTCAAGATCAACATATTGTTCAGCAGGTGAAGCTGGGATGAGGCAGTTGTCAAGGGCTGTTGATTGGATGTATTCTTTGACTGGAGGAGATCTGTGTCGGACAAGATGAGTGACTTGTCTGGCTATAGATTTAGATCTTTTAAAGATGGTGTAAGGATTTAACAGGGGGACATAAGTTTCATTAATTTGAGCAAAGTCTGGGATGTGTGCATATTCTACAAGGTTTTGTATTTTTGCGGACTGGGTTCTTCTGATAGTAGGTGGGAGAGAAATAGAAGAAGAGAGACGAACAGGAGCTAAAGGCGTAGGAGTAGTGTTTTCCATGTTTTTAAAATTCTTCTCTTCAATAGATTCTCTATTAGATGAAATAACAGTCTAACTCTTTTCCTGGACTCCGGGTAAGAGGCTCTGATACCATCCCTGCACCGTCTAACTTCCAGTCTTACAGTTTTTCCCACAAAGTGGCACTCTCATAGGTACTTACTGAGTGACTATCCACAGACGGTACAAGGACCTTCAGCCATAGAATCAATATCCATTTTCTGGTGTGCAGGATCCTCAACTAGAGGTAAGCACTGAGCATACTTAGATAATTACAGACTGATATTCATCATCTAAAGAAATATTGAAGAAGAAGATGAGAGAATTTAGAAAGCCATATAAGATAACACACAAAGCTTTTCTTAATATTCAAACTTGTCTTTTTTTTACAACTGAGAGGCTTCTCATTATATAGGAGGAGAGTTGGTAGATAGAAAGCTTACATAAAGTTCAAGTGATACGTGATTACATCAGAACAGATAGTAGATAACCCAAACATTTTACAAGAAGACAAAAAGTAAAAGCAATAATATAACAAGTACATATTTGCTTTTACGTGAAAGCAAACTAAAGGATTTGAAAACAAACAAATCTAACTAAACAAACTTTGAAAAGTTTACAAACAAACAAACCATAAACAAACAAAATACAAACATTATTTCAGAAAAGTAAAGCCATGCATGTGATGCCTGAGCTTGTCTAAGTGTTTGTTGAAAGATCACAGTACGAACTGGGGATGATCACGAGCTTGGGACAAGATCACAGGCTTGATAGATTGCAATTAATGTGATCTTCATCATTTGAATCTGTAGCATCACAGATCCAACAGGGCCAAAAAGCCTGAGTGTCTAGGGCCATATGGTCTTGCGAATCCTGTAAAAAATCATCTGGTAATGGATTCCAACTTGGGGGCCAGCTTTGGGAGGAATCTCTGGGCACCCCTGGGAGGATCAAACATTCGTTTGTGTAGACATCATTAGTATCACAGAGAAAGTTTAACAGAGGTATCTGGAGCTTAGTGGGATACATTTGTGAATAGTCAAAAGTGGTGTGCCATTCATAATTGATGTTGTGTGTCCAAAGAAGCTTTTTATAAGGATTGTAACGATGGGGTCTGTGAAATATCCAGATACAGGATACAGAAGAGGTTGTATCGGGATCAAGCTTCCAAAGGTTATATTGTCCCTTGAGTTTGGTGAGTTCAGTTCTCCAATAGGACAATGAATCAAACCATTGAAGAAATGTCCATAGGAGGGAGTGTTGTTGGGCTGGATCATGTAGATGACCATATAATTCCTGAAGAGGGAAAACAATGGCATGATGATGGAGGACAGACAAACACCATAAGAACCATAAAACTCGGGAAGTGAAATAATCAAAGGGGGCATTAGGAAAGAGTCGAGGAAAGATTTTGTTGGGTTGATGAGAGTATGATGACATCCTTTTTGGAGTTCTGTCAGATAGACAATGAGATGAGACTTTGCAAAATCTTGGATTTGATCAGGGGTAGGTTGTTGATTTGGGGGAAGAGATTGTAGTAGCTCTGGTGGAAAGGTTAGGTTGGTAAGAGCTGTGAGACTTGGTGAAGTATCTGATAAAGAGGAGGCTGAGGTGGCTATAAGGACTAATGGAATTTGTCTGGTTGAGGTAATGAGATGGACTGGTTGAGGCCTGGAAAGCATGTCTGCAATTATATTGTGTTGGCCTTTCACATGTTTAACAGTGAAGTCGTATCTGAAGAACGAGTCTTTGAGTCTCAACAGTTGAGGATTAGGAGGAATCTTATTGCGGAACTCGAGGATATTTGGAAAAGATGAGTTGTCCATTTCCACAATAAAGTTTCTTGTCCTGAGGTGGAAATCAAACTTTTGGATTCCATTTTTTACTGCGAGAATCTTTTTGTAGATAGTGTGATAATGCTGTTGGGCAGGTTTGAACTGACCGCTAGCGTGACCACAATATCTTTTTTGACCATCTTTTTCTTCAATGAGGATGGCACCCCAATAGGTGTCACTGGCATCAGTTTGGAGGATTAACTGGCCAGAGGATGGAATAGTGAGAGCCGGCGGAGATTGTGCAATTTTTTTCAGTTGGATTATTGCATCAGTGTGTAGAGCACTCTAGGAAGGAGGTTTCTTCTTTAGATGAACAGAAAGAACTGAAATGTAATGGTTGACCCGAAGAATGAAATCTCTGATATAATTAACAATTCCAAGGAACTGTTGAATTTGTTTGTGTGTAAGATTTGAGTCAAGAAAATCAAGGAGTTGAGAAGCCAGATGAGGACCAGAACGGTATTGACCATTTGAAATATGCATACCAAGAAATTCTATTTTTTTGAGGCCAATCATACTTTTCTTTTCTGAAAGTATGATACCATACTGATTGAGTAAATCATTGAAATGATGAAGGAGTTGGGTGTGTGAATTCTCATCTGCAAAGAACAAGAGAATATCATCAATGTAGAGTAAGGCTGAATGGAGAATAGGATGAAAGATCTTGGTGATGGCCTTATTGATATATATATATATATTATATATTATTACATATATTTATATAATATATTATATATAATAATATAATATATTATATTATATATGTTTATATATCGTTATATATATTATAATAATATAATATATATATTAGTACATATATATAAAATATATATATATATATATCATTAATATAATATATAATAATATATTATTTTTGGAAAGGAGAGTATTTTTAGAATGGAATTTGGGCATATGAAGGTATTTCTGGAATACAAATTTTAGTTTGGAATAGAAGGACATTCCATTGGTTTTTGGATGGAATGTCCATTCAACCAAAATGGTGGAATCCTCATTCCAATGGAATCAACATTCCATTGTATTTTAACAAACCAAACAAATGGAATGGCTTTCATCCAACCAAACATGGCATATATGAGACTCGTGATATCAATTGTAATAAGTATGATTTTGAATATAACTCTCACTATAGGGGAGATATTTATGAACAAATGTAAGACTCGGATTACTAATTTATATGGATAATTGGATTATTAACATGTCTCTTAGTATGAAACAAGAGGGTGCAAAATAAATAAACAATTTTTTTGAATTTTTTAAAAGTAAATGATTTAAAAGTAAATTTATTAAATTTAAAATTTTACTTATCCAATATCGGTTTGCCTGGCAAACTGATATCTTACTGTAAAATAAATCCATATTGGGATTTTGTTTGGTATTGAAAATAGTAAGTAAAAGTTTAAAAAAATTATTAAAGATAAATAAAAAATTATGTATTATGAATGTTTTATAATATAATATAATATAATATAATATATAATATATATATTTATTAAATAATATTTATATAATACATAATATAATATAAATTATATTATTATATTATATAAATATATATATTGTATAATATAATATATATATTGTATAATATAATATATATATATTGTATAATATAATATACATATATTCTAAATTACATATTATATATATTTATATATATTATATTATATATGTATTTTATATTATATTTTATGAATGTTTTATAATTAGGGGTATTTTGGTCAAAATACATTTAACTCTATTCCATTCCGTTGTTAATCAAACAAAATATTACTGATTCAGAGACTAATTCTAAAGTTCCAACCAAACAAAAAACTCAGTTTTCCTTTCCTTTCCATTCTCATTCTCATTCTCATTCCCATTACCATTCTTGACCATAGAGTATAGACCATTAACTCGATTATATATGTTTTAAAAAATATAATTTCATTAAAAGTTTTAATAAATATTTTTTTAATATATGTTTGTCCTATAAATTAGAATTTTGCTTAGTTTAATAAATTTAAATTTATCTTAAAATGTCTTTTTATTTTTTATTTGTAACAACGTATATAGGTTATATATAAATATTATTCAATTGTTGACAGATCAAGTCTTGTAGTCAAGTGGTAAGGATTTCTAATTATTAACTTGAGGTCTTAAGTTCAATTCTCACTAATTATCATTATTTTTAATAGTCAAGTGGCCGGACGTCGGTGGTGGTCGGCCCGACAGCGGAGTCGGTGGGTGGCCTGCGACGGCAACGACGGTGGTCCAGCAGTGAGGGAGGTGTTTATTATAAATATAAAAAATGTTATTTAATTCAATATTATTATTAAATATTAAATAATGAATTTATTTTTAAAAAAAAATTATAAACATTTCTTGACAGTTTTTAACTGTCAAGAAAAAAAAAACTTAACATTTCTTGACAGTTTTTAACTGTCAAGACAAAAAACTGTCAAGCAAAAAAAAAACCTTATAATTTATGATAGTTTTACAAAACTGTTATAAAAAAACTGTCATCTACACTAGTTTTTCTAATTGTGTAAGCAATCCTGGACAATAGCTATCAAAATACAACTCTCAAATAATCAACACAATAATATCAATCTTGTAGATATAATATGTTCTAAAAGCATACAAGTGATAAATGAGATTACTTGTTAAGTAAGACACAAAATATGTAAGATATTAGTGACCAACTTACCAATCAAAGTGTGTTGAAGAAAACCCATGCATAGATACCACCTAAATGATCATAGATGATGCTAGATGATGTTTGATGCACATGGATATGTGTTTGAGTAATCAAAGGTGAGTTCTTTTGTGAATTTTTCTCTTGGAAAAATATGCTAGATCAAAAATCTAATTTGGACTCACTTGAAACGACCTAAAGACAAAGTAGCATATACATAGGATGTCAAAATGATGCTACGTCGTTTTGATAAGTTTTCAAAAAATTGGCCTTGACTGCTGTTCACCCACTCTATGTAGGGCGGTTGAACAAAGGGTCACCTAGGAAAATGAAGAACATGTTCTTCATAATCCGCTCTACATAAGAGTGATATTAGGGTGACTCAAAGGCGATTGCTCTCGGGTTTGGAGAGCCACTATTTGCCCGTTTTATGAATAGCGGTTGGATAGCGATACACTAGCGACATTAAAGTCAATCATAAGCGCAAATTTGCTCATTGCCTTTCATAAGCGCTGTATGTAGGGCGACCCAACATCAGGTGTATAGCGCCCTTACATATATGATGCATCTTAAAGCCTACAATGACATGACATTTAACAAATAAGATGCAATCATTTAAACATGCATGAAGAGCATTTAAGAACATGAATGCACATACATAAAAACACACAACATACAAGAAGTATAGATATGCATGAGTTGTGTGTGTGTGTGCAACTAAATCTCTTCAATGCAATTAAGCACAAGTGTTTTACCTTTGAGTGATTATCATCTTGAGGTCTTGAGAGGGCATTTGTTGAGCTTGATCACTAACAATTATAAGCATAAGCTACCCTTACATCACAAACCCCAATGGTGGTTTGTCATCGAAAAAAGCCAATTAAACTTAAGGAACTTACATATATATATATATAAATATAATCGAACAAAAACAATGAGTACATTACTTGGTCTCAGCTATTTGGCCATAGAACTTGTAGCCTTTGGAATTTGGCACAAGACAATCCAAGCCCTTGTCAGGACAATGGCGTTCACTTGAACTCAAATTCGGTGTTACTTTTTCCTCCTCATTGTTGAAACACAGTATATAATCTGTTAGTCTCTCTTCACAGACCCTCTATTTTCCAATAACATAACTGCTCTTTTTCTCATTTTCACTCAATTGATCATTTTCTTTAACCACATTTTACAATTCCTTAACCGAATCCTTTGAAAGTTAAACTCTACATGGTTCTTTGAAAAGCTAGCCATTGAATTTTCAACTTTTCCATTCCCAAACAATTGAATAAGATTTCTGAAAAATTGTTTAACAAATCTACAAATTAATTTGAAAACCCTAAAAAGAAGAACAAGTTGAGCATTTCAATGGAGAAACAACAAATACAAAAAGAAAATTACCTAAATGTGGTCCTGACCCATTGCTGACTTGCTGTCCTTTTGATTTTCAATAGATCGTGAATTTTTTTTTTAGTACATATATTAAAGTTTTTTTTTTTTTTTTTTTTTTCTGTTCTCAAATGGTTTATGAAATTAGAGTAAATTGGGTTTATATGAAAATGGGTTAAATAAATACGGGTCAAATGGATTTGGTTTAAATAGATCCATGATTTAAGTTATGCTTACATGGAAAAATGTGATGAGTTGTATAAGTGTGCTATAGTTTTGCCTACAAGATGTGCCTACTAGAGAAAAACTAGGGTTTTCTAACGGTAACACTAAGGGCATGTTTGGTGCATGTGATGGGATGAGATATGACTTATTTTAGTCTCATCTCCCATGTTTGTTGCTTGCATGGGATGTGATTATTTAATCCCATGCAAGCAACTTATTATTATAAGGATTCCCGTTATTGATTGGCTTATTTCGTGGACAAACCACATGTTGGGGTTTGAATTGTAAGGGTAGTTTAGGTGATTAAAGATCAAGCTCAAGGCCCTCAAGACCTCAAGGTGACAAGCACTCCAAAGGTAAATTTCTTAGTGCTTGCTTTGCTTTGAAGAAATATAGTAGCACACACACACATTTCATGCATATCCATACCTTGTGTATATTGTGTGTTTTTCATATGTGTGCATTCATGTTTTTTTAACATCTCTTCTTGCATAATTTATTGATTGCATCTTAGGATTAAAATGCCATGACATGTTAGGCATTAAGATGCTTTCACATCCCACACTTGCACTTCATGTTTGTTAGTCTTAAGTGTGGTGTAATTCGTTTCCGTTTGTGTGATCGGAAACGTCCGTGCTTACACGATGGTGTGCATGTCTTAGCACGATGGTTGACCACTTGAGAAGGTCTCATTCTTCTCTTGGATAAGTGGTAGATTCGGTTTGGTTATTTGGAGTAATGTGTCTAGTTTCAAAAGATTGGATTTCAATGATTTAAATGTTTTTCAAAACTGACCTTTGTATGGTCTTGTGACCATAACTTTTTACAAAAAGTTTCAAATTGAGTTTTGTAAGATTCTGGACAAACTAGACACCCATACCTTTCCAACGATATATTATTCGTAATATTTCATGACTGTTTGGATTGGGTTTGAAATCTCCAAAGTGACCACTAAAACAGGGCATCACAGCTGTTATCCGAATCTGACCATTGGTCACTCCATTGACCATAACTTTTTCTACATACATTGAAATGTCATTTCATAAATTGGAGTAGAAAGTAGACTTCCATACCTTTCCAACGATATATTATTCGAAAGGTTTCGATGTCGTTTGATCATGTTTTGGAGCGCCCGAATCTCGAGCTGTTGCGCTGTCGCGCCTATGTGCTGGTGTGATTGCGCTTGTGACCAGCGCTACTCGACCAGCGCTTTTGGTCCAGAGATGTAGCGCTAGTGTGGCACTGGTGTGGCTGCGCCTGACGACCAGTGCAATGCTCCGCCCCTGTTTCGTAATTTGGCCATATCTCACTCATTTGGAGTCCGATTTGGCTCATTTTTGGAGCAATATTCATGATCTTTGTAGGGCTATCATCTAAGCACTATAAATACATCTTTTTCTCTCATTTGTATTCAAGGAAACAAAAGATACACAACCCTAGAGAGAGATTAAGAGTTTCCTAGAGAGAGAAAGCTTCAAGCTTGCTTCTTTAACTCTCCAAACCCAAAACCCATGTGCATCTAACATGTTTCATGCATCCATCTTCCATGGGTCTTCTTCATTTATGACTTGGTAAGTAGAACAAACACAACATCTTCATTTATTGTTCTATCTTAGTCAAGACATGTCTTTTATTGCTTAGTTTAGCAAATCTTCACTCTTATTGCATATTTTGTGAAGTTATGACATGATTGGGTTTGTATTTTGATAGCTTAATTGATTAGGTCATTTTTGCCTAAAAAGCTAAGTCATAAACATTCTTGTGTGATTTATTGATTCCTAGGTTGATAGATTGTCTTAATCAACTAGTTAAGCTTTTGAATGTTTATGTGTTGTTTATGATAGTTATCTAGGTTTTTATAATCTATGTTTAGCTAAGCTATTTGACATGTCATTTAGCTATTGATATCTAGGATTGCATTTATTGTTATCTAATCATCCTAGATAAGCATCTAAGGTTACCTAGCTTTATTTGCTCATTGAATATCATCATATATTCACATAGGCTCTTATCTCTTCATTGAGAAGTAAGACTTGTGTAGCTTCCGGGATTAGGTTGCATAAATCACAAGCAATTGAAGTCTTGTGTGATAGACCGGGATTAGGTCGGACACCGGGATTAGGTGGTCACACAAGCAAATTGGACTAGGTTCACTTATACCGGGATTAGGTAGGTGTGTGATTATATACCGGGAGTAGGTTGTAATCGTTTAACACATTTAGTGGATTCAAGGTTCGAGTGTGGAGCACTATACAGCCGGTGGTTTTTCCCGTGAGGGTTTCCACGTAAATATCAAGTGTCATTTATAATTCCGCACCATATTACACTTGTTATATTTGTTGACTAGATTGGGGTATTTTTGTAATCTTGATTAACGCGAAAATTGGGTAAAATTGTTAAAATCTATTCACCCCCCCTCTAGATATATATTTGATCACACCGAGTTATTTGTTTCAATTATCCCACCAATATGGGACTAATTAGTCCAACCACTTTAAACTTTTATTTATTTTTCTTTTTTCACTATGTTTTATTTTTTATGTGATTAAAATATAAATCTATGTTAACTATTAATAAAATATGTTATTGTCAGCATTTTAAAAATAACAATTTTCAATTTTAACAAATAAAATTAAATATTATTTTGTTTAAATTGGTTTTAAATATTTAAATTATTTTAAAATATTTTATTTTATTTTTTCAAAATTTAATTTAAATAATTATTTTAACCAATCCAAGTATATGCAACCATTTTATCTAGGTGAGCTAGTGTTAGATTTAGAGTCATGTTGGCATAATTCTATAACAAAACAACATTTCCTTTGTATTAATTAGTTGTCTAGGTTCAATGGTTAATCAAGCTTCAAAGAAGATTGGTAACTCAGCAAGCAAAGTGAAGCCTTCAAGAAAAGCAAGCATTGTTGCATATCAAAGGTATATTTAGACCTCATTCCTCGTACAAGGCTTAGGTACACACACACACACACACATTGCATTCATATGTGTCCCTTCATCGTTATGCTCAATTGGTATAACACATACACACACATATCTTTGTATGCGCATGCATTAGATTTAAATTGACAAATTTTGTAAAATGCATGTTCTAGGACTATATCTAGAAAATGGCATACTTGTGTGTTCATGTGTTTATTTGTTTGTGTTTTTATGATATCGGATTTGAATATATTCTCATACTGTTCATTTTTGAGTTCTGAATGTTTCGGTTACTCATTCATAAGATTTCGAGTTCTGAGTTAGAAGTTACGAAACTTTCTATGCGTTTAACATTCATGGTTTTAGTCCTTGTTTATCGAGTCAATTTTCATATTTTTTGTGAAATTTTTATTGACGTTGATGTCCATGAGAGAGTTACGGTTCGTAATCCAAAAACGGATTCGAATTGAAGTTCAGAGGCCGTAGAACGGTTGAAGAACACGAGAGGAGTGCAAAAGAGAGCAAAGGAGGAAAGAGAGGCAAGTTTCCACTTGCACCCCTTTCCCATGGAGGTGCGTGAGCCTCACGGAAAGGTGCTTCCTTTGCCCTCATGAGGCTCACATGCCTCCACAAGGAGCTTAGGTGGAGAGATTGGGTTGGTTGGCCGATATTGTTTCTCATTGATGTCTCCTTGTGAGATCTCCTTTTTCATTTAACTATCCTTTTCCCCTCTTATTCTCATTTGAAGAAGACAAGTGCAGAATTTCCAGATTTTTTCTCTCAACTTCCAAACACCATATATCACTCATTTCTTATCCGATTTAAGTGATTCAAGTTGGAGAATCTTTGTATTGAAGTCCTCTATCATTTTCAATCAACCTTGAAGTCTTTTGTTCAAGTTTTGTGGTGGTTCTACACCGATTTCGTGACTGCACACAAGTTGCCAAGGTATTTGAATATCTTTTATGTTTTGCTCTTTAAATGATCAAATACTCTGGGTCTTCTTCTCATTTATGTGTATGTTACTTGAACAAATGTTATTTAGAGATAGATCTTCAATTTTAAGCTAGTTGTGCTTAATTAGAAACTTGAATGTGAGTTGGGTTTACTTAAAACCTATGTATTCACATGCTTGTGAGTTGTATTGTGCTAGCTTTTTATCTAGGACTATTTATGTTTCAATTGATTATATTTTAATGATTGATAGCCTTTATATGTGCTAGGACTCTTTAGTTGAACAGATTTAGGATTAGCACAGTTAATTGTATATTTAGACCCTATTAAGATTTAATTGATTATTTTGTGAATATGTGCTCTAAATATTTGCTAGAAGATATTATTGATCATATCTTGTCATTCTAGCATTTTGGTTTTAATTCTAAAGACTTGAATATGTGCTTAATGAATATGCTATATTTCAAGCTTTAGTTGCATGAATGAAACTTAGGCTTAAAGTGTGTTTTTGGTGTTTGAACATGCTCTAGATTTTTGTTCATGTATAAGAACTAGGCAAGCTTGTTTTATGAACTTTGATGCCTATGCCTAGTTCTTCATGAAGTGTACCTAATTCATAAATTTCATATGTACATGCATCATTTGTATGATGACATTCATATTTGGATTATAAACTAGAAAATCATACATTGTGTGCTCATTGTCTATTTCTAGTTTTCATAGGATATATTGATCACATATTCTATGTTGCATATGTTTACATTGACATACATTGATCACACTTAGGAAGTCCTGGTAAAAGGCATGAAGTCTTGGCTAGGATGTGTTCCAGATTGTCAAACAAGGAAGTCGTAACTAGGATGTGTTCCAGATAGTTAAGCAAGAGCTTGGCTAGGATGTGTTACAGATTGTCGAGCAAGGGAAACTTTCTAGAGACATGTGTTGTCTTGGATAGAAAGTTGGCTACGTCTCTTTCATTAGAAGGCCCAGGGTCGGGTATTATTTGAGTCCAATAGAGAGTGTTTCATGTGTTGGTCACTTTTGAAGAAGTTCACTCTATCATCTAATGAAAGATAATTGGCTGATGGTTGTCAATTCAACCAGTGGATTTTCCTCTTTTGAGGTTTTACCATGTTTAAAAAATATCATGTTAATTCTTTCTATACCTATCTTTTTATATTTGTATATGTGTTTAGTAGATATCTTTGTAAACAAGATTTTGTAAAGTGTGAAATGCAAACATTCTTTTGATCGAAGTCATATTTGTCTCTTGTATCTTTTGTAGTGTTTGAACTTTGTATCTTATGAAATTCTATATCAAGTTGTAAAGTTCTACTTAGTGAATTTACATTGTAATATTCAAAGTACAACTTATGGAATTTGCTTTGCATTGATCATATTTGTATATGAGATACATTGTCTCTTGTTATATGTTTTATAGACTAAGGGTGGTGAATTGAGCCTACATGTGATAACTTTTTTCTCATAACAATCTTATTACAAGGTTAATTTGTATGTTCACTAAATGTTTGAAAAAAGTTTCGAAAGAGTTTTTAAAAATAGAGTTCAACCTATTAACTCCCCCCAAGTTGTTTAGTATAACCTTATAGGAATTTCAGGTGGGGCTATTTTAGTCCCATATTTTGAAAAATTCTTCTTCTTTTATTTTTTTTATTTAATTATAAAATTTTATATTTATTTAATATATCTTTATAATATTTTAAAACATTTTAAAAATATTAAATGTTAATTAAAAAATATTATTTTCTTTAATATTAATTATAAATATATTTTTAAAAAAATTAAAATTTTTATTTATTTAATTTTATATTAATCAATTTCACAATGTATTAAATATATTATTAAATTATATTTTTATCTCATCCCATACCACACCAAACACGAGATAGAACTTGTTAACCGGAAAAATCGGTAATTCAATCAAGAAAGAACTTTTTCCACCAGGAGGGACAAACCAGCCGCCGTTACCCAATACCAAGGAGTACCCGGTCCTTCCTAGAGCACCTGGTACAGAGAAAGACGCGGTCCACTAGGGAACCAGTTCCCTTAAGACACCTGGTACGGAAGAAGGACCCGGTATAGATAAGGACCTGGCACATCAGGAACTTGGCTCCCCTAAGAGCTCTTAGTACGGAAGAAGGACCCGGTTCTGCCCAAAAAACCTAATAAGGAGAAGGACCCGTTCCATGAGGGACCCAGTCCTCACCAAGCATGCAGTATCAAGGAGAGACCAGGCCTAAGAAGTACACCATAAACCCCACCCCAATTGCACAAACTGTGACCGGCCAGTCATGCCTACCAGACCGGCACTAATCACCACACCAAACTGAGTTGAGGCCTATAAACACCCCTGAGAGCATTCTGGAACAACCTAGGAAGCTCTTAGCAAGTGGCGACTCCTACCAAGGGCTAATGTTAGCCCTTATATCGAGTCACATGGGAAGGGAGAAAGAGCCCTGGCAACCTGTAAAACCCTAACATTAGACCATTAATACAAGACAACAAGCATGGAAGAGGAAGGATAAGCAATCAGCGGTTGGGATCACCCAGTAACCGCGCCCCATCAACGGTCCTCTCCTACTCCACCTAAGCCCTAGCCAATGTCAACTATTCCATATATGAAGGAGGAAGTTGTGTTTCCCCAGCAAAACACTAGCAGAAGCCCAACAAACACGAAGAAGGAAATTGTGGAGAAGGGCGCCTGACAGTGTGCAGCAGGACAGGTGCTGATGCTGTCCCCTGCCAACCTAAACCTTGATAGCTGTTATAGGCAAAAATAGCCGTGGTAGACACGTCATCACAATATAAAGCCACGTAGGCAAGTTCAAGAGAGTCAACTAACAGAGCAAGAATTCCTCCATGAAAGCCTGCTCGGAAAAAGAGGAAGTTTCCCGACCACCAACAAAGGCGAGTTGCTCGGGCAATAAACCCTACTCGGGCAAGGACACGGTGTAGTCGGGAATTAATGAAAACAGATAGTCACCAGCGCCCCATATTCCAAACTTTGGGTGCAATCAGCAACAGGCAACTCCATGATAAGCGACAGTGGCTGCAGAGTTCAAATAAGGAAGAAAATATATTTTCCGTGAATGAAGGAGGAGGAATCAGAATCAGACTTGGATTCAACCAAATCAGGAAATATACAAAAGAAGGAGAGTCCGAATCCGTTAAGGATTATAACACACAATTAGGGCACCACATACCAAAACCCTAATTAAACATGTATAAATACCCCATCTTTACGCAAAAAGAGGGAGACGAGAGAAAAAGAGCTAGGGAGAGAGAGAGAGAGAGAGAGAGAGATTGTAATACAGCATTCTTGTAACTCTTCTTCATAGTGGATTTGGCTTCGTTGCTTAGGCAACAAACCGTGGATGTTTCTCCAACCCTTGGAGTTTTACCACGTAATCGCTTGTGATTCCTAGTTTATTTCTCTTATTTTCAATCACCCAAGTTCATAATTCATAACAATTCATAAGGTAAATCGTTGACTCGGTGACCACCAAAAATCACCGTCAACAATAGCGACATCCCACATCAGCAGAGACCTTCTCCGACCAACCCAAGCACCCCAAAACGCCATGCAACCGCCATATCAACCCTACTGAAGCACCTAAAATGACCTAGGGCGTAGGTAGAGCAATCTTGGTCCTTGAGGGCGCGTGCTAACCACATTCCTGGTTCAAAGCATTGGTTGGGATTAATCCCGCACATTTCAGCCTAGGGACTAGGGCTCCTACCAACCTAGGCCAGGATCCTAGCAAGTGGCACACCCTGATGGCACCATCCCAACCCTCCAACTCCTGCCACCTCAACACTTGACTTAAGGGGACAGTGGGGATCGAACCGGGCAATTCACGCATAAACAAACATCTCTCACCTACCTCTACAGCATGTACACTATAAATACCACAACTCTTAAAGAGTAAAAGGTTGATCTTTGAAACCAAAAAGCAAGACCTAAATATAACCCCACCTAGTTCAAGCTCCTATGTGTTTACTCTACTTGGCTACTACCCCGCCTAGTTCAAGCTCCTAAGTGTTTACCCTACTTGGCTACTACCCCGCCTAGGTCAACCTTATTATGTTAGTCCAACTTGGCGACAATCCACTCTCCATACCCCTCATTGTACCCGCTGTTGTAATGTTAGCCATGACATGAGCTGTCATCTCTAATGTATCACTTTGACAATTAATAAAAGAGGATTTCGTTACTATTATAGTATTTCTCCGTCATACCCCTAAAATACCAATCTCAACCTCGTATCCCATCAAGACCAGCCCAAGAGCCTTGCGCATGTCCCTAGTAATCGGACCAAGGGCTTTCCCCAATACCTGCCCTGATGGAAAAGTAGCCAGGCCCTACCCGGTCCGGGCCAACTGTGGTGCACCAGTACATCGTGGGCAACTGTTGTCCCGGAGACATCCGACGAATTTTTCAGGATAACAGGACTATTTTAATTCAATCCCGTATAACACCAAACACATCACAACACTAATTTTAGTCCAAGACTATCAAATCCAATCCAATCCCATCCCATAATTATATCTCATGCACCAAATGAGCCCTAATATCATAAGTAATCCTATAGAGTAATTGCAGAAACCTTCCCCCAGTTTAGGTCTAATTGCAGCTAAATGGACCTTTTGTACAAAATTGCACAAACCTCCCTTACTTCTGTTAAACTTAACATTTGACCAGATTTTTAGGGCAAAATGACTTAAATGCCCCTAGTTATATTATTTTATACTTTTTTTTTTAATCTTTTAACCAAAAACTTTATAAACTTTGATAAAATAAAATAAAAAATTAGATAATAGATATGATTCATTAAATAAATAAATAGTTTTAAAAATTAAATAAATCAATCAAAATTTAAAACATTCAATTTTTTTAAGGATATCCATTAATGGGGACATGAAAAGCTCTAAATATCCAAACTTTTACGGTAAGGATAACGATGAAAGAAGCTTTAAGGTTCCCAACACTGAAGGAAATGGTTAAGGCAAGAAGATTCCCACAAAATAACGATTATCAATTTGTGTCATGTTTGCCACAAATTTTCTACAGATGTACATAACTTTTTCATTCATTTTCAACAAAAAGAAAATCCTTCATCACCCAATCAACTGTGATTTTTTGTTTTATGTGATTGAAAATTTTGAGACTGTTCATCTCCTTGATTCCAATCTATCACCCGAACAAATCGACCAATCCTGAAATTACCCAAAAAAAATAAAATAAATAAGTTTACAATCATCACCAAAACTATATATATCATATATATAAAAAACAATCTATTCACCACCCAAACAAAAACAAGAAGTTATCAATTCATCCCCCAAATTAAAAAAAAAAATCTCCATTCATAACAAAAAGTGTTTTTTTCTTTTTTTCTTTTTTTAACAAATCAAAACAATCAAACCGCTTTATATATATATATATATAATCAAACTGCCAGCGGAATCACTCCACCAGTGTTGAAGGAACGCTTCTCATGGAGGCACAGATCATCTCCAACTTGTGGAAGAGCAGTTCTTCCACCATGGACCGATCTGGAGCTCCCATCTTCTTCTTCCTTTTTTCCTTTATTTTTTCTTTTGTGTAAATAAGCTTTTTATTTTTAGATAAATAATGGAGGATATTAGATCTACACCATCTATTTGATTAAGGAGATTTAATGTCCTCCATCCATTTATTTATTTATTAATGATTTATTAGAAAAATGATTAAAGATTGAAATTGACAATTTTACCCTTGAGCAGTTAGTTTTTAATGGATGCCAATTAACGATATGGGAAGTTTGTGTAATTTCGAACAAAATATCTATCTAACTGCAATTAGACCTAAAATCGGGGGAGGTTTATGCAATTACCCCGAATCCTAATCATCAAGCTGATGAGCACAACATGTCTAGATCATCAAACGTAGTTGATCAACATCAAGTCAACATCCCTAGCTCAATTTGTTATCAAGTCACGCAACTTGAACATAGTCAAGCTAGTGACATCAAATCAGCTCAATCAAATTGGAAACACTACCTATCTCGCTATGCAGCTTAATTAGCTCATGTAAACAGAACTCCATCATCATCATTATCAGAGTTGATTGATGAAGAAAGGTAGTCTAGTAGTTGCTGACATCAGCTCTTGACAGCCGGTAATTAATTAGAAGGAGAAAATCTTGGGTACAATACCGGTTGCACCACTTAGTGGTGCACCAGGAGCAATGAAGATTTTCTCAATTAGAAGTTAGTTAATTAGCAAATGTCAGAAACAGACTAAGAAATCTGATCATCATCGGGAGGGTTTTCATCAGATCAATGGCTGATATTCGAAAGGCTTAGTGCCTCAGCATATATATACAAAAATGTTCAAGTCAGTACGCACTAATATAACTTCATCAATGCGTTGGATGTGGACCTTTAGATGTACATACTTCAACTCAAAGTGTTTGCCCTTATCAAAACTTCTTCATAATCAATGGTCCACATGTATTGGTATTGATGTAGTTACATCAGTGAGCATTGATGTGAACGGGACCATATATATATATAAAGTGTAATGTAATTCATTTACTAATTAATGAGTCTGATGTTTTTCCCTCCATATTTTCTGATCTGTTTTAGTTTCTGGAAGACTCCATTGTTGGGAGCTTGAAGAATTTCATCTTCAATTAGCTCGAAGTATAACTGCCATATCCTAGAAGAAAACAAACTAAGGGTGTGTTTGGGATGACTTTTCAAGTAGAACTTTTAGAGTAGAGCTTTTAACAAAAAGTCGTATGTTGTTTGGTATTCAGTTCAAAAAAAAAAAAAAAAAAAAATTTAAGTTAGTAGATTGTTTGGCAAAATATCTCTAAAAGAGCTTTTATCGTTAAAAATTATAAAAATGTAAACTAACAAAGTATTTGTAATATAATGGTATATGGTGAAATATATAAAGCTAATGGAGAGTAGTTGAGACTATTTATCTCTTCTTAAAAAGCTCAAAAAGAACTTATTAGAAGAAGCTCAAATTTTGGGTTTCTCTCAAAAGACATAAAATAGTTTTTTTAAGATTAAAAAAAAACACTATACCAAACACACACTTAATATACATCATATATTATTATTAAATACGGTGCAAGTACATTAACTTTATTAATGGTTATCAATTGCATTTGTATATGATTTACAATGAAACAACAACAACAACAACAACAAACATGAGAAAACAAATGCAGTAAAGTATGTAAGAGAATTAATAACCCTAACAGGACAGGGATGACTGAACGTAACTACATTTGATGACTTGATCAATGGAAACTCTCTTTCGTACCATAATCTGTAAAACACTTAACTAACCAATATAACTCAATAAACATATTCTATAGAAATCTATTCTCAGAGGAATTAACGTGTCTTATGTCCAATTCCAGGACTTGGAACCGATTCCAAGAATCGGTCAATGGCTGCATAGTGCAAGGTAACCAATATTCGGCCGTTTTGAGCAATTTGAACTGATTTAGAACTTGGAGGAGGTGTTGGTGTAGGGCCATTTTGAAGGACATGACTTAGAACCAAATTGTGCTCTGGCACAAGAGGGTGGTCGTCCTTCGTATTCTTCATGTTCAAGACCTTTCTACCCTCCAAAGAAGGTATATAGAAGACAGTCACAAAAACAAAAATAAGTGCAATTTTGCACAACAAAGCCATGTAAATTGCTGGAGAGAGGAAGAGGATGTATAATAATGAGAGGTCTTAATTATAAAGGGATATTGGTTTTGATTATAAACTATTAAGTGCAATATATATATAGAGGGAGGGTGAGAGAGGCCTGGATTGGTCAAACTAGTTTGGCTACTGTCAGTGTAATTCCATGTGCATGTTTGAAATTGTAGAAGTAATGTCTTGCAAGTTTTTTTTCTAGTTTTGTCAAACTGGATCGATGTTGGGTTAGGTACATCTGAACTAGTAAGCGCGGCAGCCTAGCTTTATTCTTTGTACATTCATTTGCTTGCCTCAAATATCAAGATAGTATCGGTATATTAGATACACAAACTCATGAGTACTGTCTCTGATCACAGTATTATTTATAATTTGTTCTAAAAGTTGAAGGATAAATTATAGCTCTCTATTCAAAATTGCACATAACTATATATTAGCATGCCATTATGAAAATCAATTAATTCACCTCGCTAGCAAGATTCTTATCCTTACTATACACCCAGCTGGTATATTCTTTCTATCATTGACGTTATCTGTGCAAAGTTTCAAGTCACTACGCAAATTACTTCAATTGTATAAGTGGAGTAGGGGCTCTTTTCTAGTTCAATGAACGGACTTCAAAGACACTTGTGCTTTTTGAAATGTATAATTATGTCGGTTGCGTACCTTGCTTTACATAATGCAGAAAAGTTCCTGGACACTACAAACTTGAGCGATATGGGTCCAAAACCATATTATTACTTATATGAGTGTCTGTCCATCTCATTCTTCCCTTATTGGCTACTAAAACCAAATTATTTTTTTGTCTAAATACCACTACAAGAAAATGTAATATTTGCTGACATAAGCCGCCCACACTCCACAGTGGCGTAACCAGAATGTTTGGTGAGGTACTTAACAAAATAATAAGAACAATACAAATGATAATATTTTCTTTTAAAATATGTCTTTATGATCGAAAGTTATTACCTATTGGTAAATGGTAACCACACTTCTCATTGATGGAGTTGAGATTCAAACTCAAATTCACTTCGAAGTAAAAAATATATAAAATAAATAATCATCACAAATAATATTAAAATATTAATATTTACAACAAAATCAGTAAGATTATATACAAAAATATAACAAACATAATTTTTTTTAAAGAAAACACGATAAATTTACAAAGATACTAGAGTATAGGTCATGATGTTAAATTGTTATAAATTTGAAATAGTTAAAAATATAAAAACAAATAAAAAAAAGTTAAAGCATAATTATAGATTGCTGATTTTGATTGAAGAAATTTGAATTTGGGATTTTTGGATTTATTTTATTAATATTTTGGGATTTTGATTTTTTTTAATTAAAAATCTAAAATTTAAAGCATTCAGGATAGATTAATTTTGATTAAAAAAAAGAAGGTAAACTCACTTATATTACAATAAATAAATAAGCAGATTAAAATGTAAGAATAAAAATTTAAAAAGAAAAAAATAAAGAAAATTAGAAAAACATTTACATTGCTATATGTATTCAATGGCAAATTTGTAATTAAAATAATCTTATAAAAAAAAAAAGTTAAAAATTCAGGTGGGGCGCGTGCCCCACCTGGTTCTTACCTGCGTCAACCTCTGGCTGCCCAGACCCTTCTGTTAAAGTAAGAGAGAATCCTATGAAAATCTCTCCTTGACAACTTTTCATCATATGAATTATCCTAGAGTGGCTGACTGGCTTCTAATATGGACTTTTAGAATCACATATTCACATGTTTTACTAACTTTTCCACCCTTTAATTTAATAAATCCTCTTTTTCTTTTGTACTTCATCCTTTAAATATTTATAAAATAAAATTAGAAAACTAATATAATAATGACGTTTATAAAATAACATTCAAAAGGATATGCTTCCTTTTAAAGCTCGCCAGGGAAAATCTTTGATTCTAAAAATATACACATATATAACATGTTTTAATTTAAAATTAGAAACTACCAATTTTCTCAATTTTTCTCGGCAGACACATAATATATGTATATTTATAGTATATTAATACATATTACCATATTTTTGACATGTAAGGAACATAACTTCAATCATAATTATGCTGTTTACATGTTAAAAGTGTGATGATGCATGTCAATTTGCTATAAAATTATCTATATTGTGAGCTTATGAGAGAAAAATGACTAGTTTCGTCATGTGACATGTCTCATGATACTTAATAATCTGCACAAATATGGAAATTGTCTGAGAAAAATAGTTTAGAATAAAAAAGTAAGTGTCAAATGAGTGAATATAAATAACTTTATCTATCTATCAACCTATCTAGATCAGATATTTTTTTTGAAGCTAACTTGGAAGTTATTTACCCAAACCCAAAGCTCGTTCTTTTACCAACTGAGCTATGCCCATATGGGCATCTAAATATAAACCTTACTAAAAACTATAGCTAAACAAATCTAAATTAACAAATATTTTTGTTTACTTTTCCGAAACCAAAACTCTTTCTAAAACTATTTATTTTGTATGTATTTAACTCAATATTATCTAAATAATATACAATTATCTGCAAACTTTTATATGTATGAAATTTCTATATCTATAACTATAACTCTATATATATATATATATAAATTTTTTGCTCAGCACACCCTCATTGTATTACAATCGGCACCTTTTAATGAAAGCCCTTGGATTAATCAAGGAGTTATTAAAATACTTATCCTTTCTTATTTTTAGATATGAAAAAATAAAGGTTTATCCTTTTATTTTCATATTTTACAAAAACAAATTAAATAAAAAGAAACAATATGGCAGTAACCGTATAAAAACCAAAAAAACCAAGCATTATAATTGATCCATGAATCATACGAAGTCATCTCTCTTTTGTAGTTCTCAAATAGCAGTAATGAAAACAAAAATGCATAGTTTAGTCAAAATTATCATGTTTCTCTTTTCTATCTCCCTTTCTCTATTTCGTTTTTTCGTAATTTCTCCACCATAAATTTTAACAAAAAAGAAGTCAAAACTCTTTTTTTTTTTTTTTTTTTAGAAAAAAAAAAAAAAAAAACCACTCATTTAAACCAATAATCATTGTTGGAAGAGTGAAAATTGAGCAAACAAGGTTTTACCCTTCGAGTATCAAATTTGGGTTTTCTACACTTGAATTTTCGGCATTTTTGAATTAGAATTATATATATATATATATATATGAAAGTAGTATTTTCACAAACACCCAAATGATCAATGCTATAATTACCATTGACAGATTTTTTATTATTATTTAATGTGTATCAATACTTGCAATTAAAGGACATTAACCATATATATATATATATATGTAGTAATTTTCCAATGAAGACTTTTTACAATGCACACTTTAAGCACCTTTGATGAAATTACATGGAATATATTGAAGGGTTAATTGCACTAACTAACCTTTACTTTATTGGATATAGCAAAATTTCAAAAAGATATCCTAAATTAACACAAACAACCATTGTCATCAAGTCAATCCGTTAACTTTAACGGTTGACTAACATTGACCTATGAAAAACCAAATATACCCCTGCCACTTTATCCCATATATAAAATATTTTTAATTAAAAATTGATATATAAAAATAAAAATAAAAAAGATAATACATCGGCCGCATGTGGAAACATTATCAATTCGCAAAGGAGACTCCTCTACAAACTGCAGGAGGTCGATCTCCAATATCGGCAACGGTTTCTTCCGGTAAGTAGGAGATCATCAAAGATCTATTGTTTCCTTTGACGACGGAGCTCCACCGTCGGTAGATTATCTTTTTTTTTTTTTAATTTATTTTTTTCAATTTTAATTAAAAAAAAAATTTATGTTTGAGATGATGTGGCAAGGGTATATTTGGCTTTTAAATGGTCAAAGTTAGTCAACCGTTAAAGTTAACGGATTGACTTGATGGTAGGGGTGTTTATGTTAATATATGGCATCTTTTTGAAATCTTGCTAAATCCAATAAAATAAGGGTAAGTTAGTGCAATTAATCCTATATAGAATCTTGATTTTATTTTTTGTATGGATGATGATAACATTGAAATACATTTATGAAAAAAAAAATTAAAAAATTAAAAAATTTGGGTGCAAAATCAAAATATGCTTAAAGTGTACATTGTAAAAGTCCTCATTGGAAAATTACTCTATATATATATATGTGTGTGTGTGTGTGAGATTGTTTTTTAATACTGGTTTTGAAATGATGTAAAAGTTATAAAGATTATAATAATGGTGTTAAGGAAAGTGTTCACAGTGAAACAAATGAGGCAAGAAATATGAAAATGAGCAGTGGAGATATTGGTCAACTACAAGAAGACAGCAGACAAACAAATGAGGCAAGAAATATGAAAATGAGCAATGAAGATACTGGTCAACTACACGATTTTAGGAATCATTCTCAGACATGAATCAAGGACTTTAAAGCTGTATTATTCCCTACTATTTGTATGTAATTGACAGCTTAAAATTAGGAACTCTTGATGTATATATTTGGTACAAGTTTTCAATGAAAATCAACGCTTCCCTTACACAAAATATTGAAGTTTCTCATGGTATCAGAGCTTAAAACTTGCAAGCCTTAAATCATGTCTTCATCCTCTTCTGTTTCAAAAATTGAACCAGAATTGAACATCCAGTCATTTCACCAGTGTTCTAGCTTGATCTCAGTTAAGCTAAACACATCAAACTTCCTACTATGGCGTTCACAAATCCTCCCATTGGTTCGAAGTTTGGGTATTCTTCACCATCTCACAAGTGAGGAAAAACCTGCTGAAGAAATCGATGATGGATCGAAGGAAAAGATGATTCCTAACCCTCAATACAATCTCTGGCTTCGCAACAATGGTCTCCTTACTTCTTGGCTTCTTGGCACTATGAAGGAGGAGGTACTGAGTCTTATTTTTGAGGCTGAAACGACAACATCTCATGAGGTTTAGACATCTCTTGAATCTCAACTACTTCCCATCACGGTGGAGAAAGAAGGGCATCTAAAAAGCATGCTAATAAAGATCAAAAAGGGATCACGACCTCTAGATGAATATCTTAGAGAGTTTAAGTCCATTTGTGACAACCTTGCTGCAATCAAAAAGCTGATTTCCGATCTCGACAAAGTCTTCCAATTTTCACAAGGATTGGGACCCAGGTATGAGAATTTTTCTCTAGCAATGCTTGCTAAACCACCTTATCCTTCATTTGCATAGTTTGTGTTATCCCTGCAAGGACATGAGCAAGGACTCGCAACCAAAAATGAAGAAGAAAAGACGTTCATTGAACATGCACATGCCTTTTTCGGACAAAGAGGACGTGGTTGAAACAGTCGTGGAGGATGAGGCCATTTCAATTCAAAGGCTTTACCCTTGCTGGTCGTTACAACACACACAACAAAAATGTGAACAATCAGGGTATTGGCAACAACAACAATTTTAAGCCACCACACAACATCTTTGTTCAACAACAAAAGAATGAGAACAATTTTGGACAGCAGACACAACAATCAAATAACTCCAACAACAGTAATGGCAAGGTAATTTGTCAAATCTGTGGAAAGGAAAATCACCCCGCGATTGACTGTTGGTATCGTTTTGATTACTCCTACCAATCTGAAGATCTCCCTCAAGCACTTGCTGCATTTACCCTTAATGACTCCAATGATCAATCATTCATAGTTGACTCGGGAGCCACTTCTCACATGACTAATGATGCAGGTAAACTATCATTCATTAAACCGTATAATGGAAATGATGTTATCTATGTGGGTAATGGTAACAGTTTACCTATTTCTTACACCGGTGATGCATGTGTTGTTACTAATGAGGGAAAATTGAATTTAAAAGATGTGTTAGTAGTCCCTGAATTGAAGAAAAATTTATTATCCGTTGGGAAATTTACTTCAGATAATTTGTGTACTTTTGAATTCACGCCATCTGAATTTTTTATTAAGGACCGAAACCAGCAGACGATCGTGAAAGGGCATAAGAAAGGACAACTTTATTCATTAGAAGGAAATAATCAAGAGGCTCTTAGTGCAATAAAGAAAGGTGGTTCCCCCTTTACCTTGTGGCATCTGCAACTGGGTCATCCGAATCCAAAGGTTATGTCTTTGTTAAAGGAAAAGAAAGTTATTGATGTTACTAATTGGCTAGCAAAACCTACCTTATGTGTTAGTTGCCAATTAGGGAAGAGTTGTAAACTGCCTTTCAAATGATTAAATAAAATATCTCAGTTTCCTCTTGAAAAAATACACTGCGATCTTTGGGGACTGGCCCCTTTAATGTCCAAGCAGTGCTTTCGTTTCTATGCCATATTTGTTGACGATTTTTCAAGATACACTTGGATATATCCTTTGAAAAGGAAATCATAATTTCTTGATTATTTCCTTAAATTTCAAAAGCTGATAGAAAATCAATTTGATCGGAAAATTAAAATTTTCCAATGTGACGGAGGAGGAGAATTTAATTGAAATACTTTTCTTGATCATATTGCAAATGTTGGAATTGAGCTACATGTTTCATGCCCAGGAACCCCAGAACAAAACGGAGTCTCAGAACGAAAGCATCGTCACATTGTTGAAACAGGGTTAACAATGTTATTCCATGCAAATTTGCCTTTATCATATTGGATTGAAGCATTTCTCACTGCTGTCTATTTAATAAATCGTTTGCCGTCTTCAGTGTTACAAAATCAAAGCACTTATCACAAATTGTACAAAAGACATCCTGATTACAACGGCTTGCGAGTGTTTGGGTGTCAATGTTTTCCAAGTTTGCAACATCAAGGTGGTTCAAAATTTGTAAAGAAAACATACCCGTGTGTATTTTTGGGGTATAGCCCAATTCATAAAGGCTATCGATGTTTGGAGCCAACAACAAAGCGAGTTTACATATCCCGGCATGTCGCATTTAATGAGGAAATTCTTACTTTCCGGCCTACAAAAGTTGCTTCTAATCGTTTGGAATTGTCTGAGTTCCCATTTTTGGATGAGTTTCTTGCAAAAGAAAAGGAAGAAAAAGGCAAAACTGCAGCAAATGAAGATACTGATGATTCGACAGATTTTGATACTGAAAAATCTGCCTCTTTTATTTTTGATACTTATGCTAATTTGAATGCAGATTCTTCTTTTAATTTTGGCAGGCACATCACACCAACTATGGATCAAAATAATCAAAGAGTTGACCAAGATATTGCTTTGATAGAGAATCGTGTGCCACCAACTCAAAATGAAGAAAACAGTAATGAAGAAATCACAAATCATGCAGAGACTACTCATGACTTGCATGGACAATTGCACGTGGACCTTCCTTTTGCAGACACACATCTTTTTGAGCTTGACAATTCTTCAAATAATGAAGTTGACTCATCTGTGCAAGTTGTTCAAGAGATTTCTTCCCCACAGAATTCAACTTTGAAATCTCCTCGTCCAATCTGAGATCGACATCAACCAGCATACCTCAAGGATTATGTCGCTCTTGCTATTGCACCAACATCACACAACCCACATTTGACCGAGCCAAAAACATTCAAGTCAGCACTCAAGGATTCTCGATGGATTGAAGCTATGCAAGAGGAGATCAAAGCTCTTCATGATAACCACACATGGGTTTTGGTTTCACGACCTTCCAATGTTAATGTCGTGGGTTCAAAGTGGGTTTTTCGGATCAAGTATAAAGAGAATGGATCGGTTGATCGTTTTAAAGCTCGATTAGTGGCACAAGGCTTCACTCAAGTCTCAAGGGTTGACTACGATGAAACGTTTAGTCCAGTGGTTAAAGCGACGACTATCCGTCTTGTCATAGCATTATCTCTATCTCATAATTGGAGTATGCGTCAACTTGATGTCAAAAATGCCTTTTTGCACGGGCATCTTAAAGAAATTGTCTACATGGAGCAACCGCCGGGATTCGTAGATCAGTCCATACCTGATCATGTTTGTCTACTCAAAAAATCCTTATACGGATTAAAACAAGCTCCCCGAGCTTGGTTTGATCGCTTGTCACAATTTTTGCTTCATCTTGGATTCACTTGTAGCAAAGCAGACTCATCATTATTTGTCTATCGTTCAAGCACTATAACAGTACTTCTCTTGATTTATGTAGATGATATCCTTGTGACAGGAAATAATGATGGTTTTATATCCAAGCTAATTGATCAACTTAGCATTGAGTTTGCTATCAAAGACCTTGGAGCATTGCGTTACTTTCTTGGAATAGAGATCAAACCATTTCCTGGTGGAATATTTCTTTCTCAACAAAAGTACATCCATGACCTTCTTCAACGAACTCAAATGCTTCAAAGCACTCACATTGCAACTCCGATGGTATTAAAGGACTCCTTCACCAAATCTGACAATGAACCTGTTGATCCTTTTATTTTTCGCAGTATCGTAGGAGCTTTGCAGTACTTAACTTTCACAAGACCAGACATTGCTCACGCTGTAAGCCGAGTATGTCAATTCTTTAGCAATCCAACTCAAGCTCACTTGAAGGCTGCAAAAAGGATTTTACGATATCTTAATGGTACACAATCTTTTGGCTTACGGTATCTCTCCAACAGCTCAACTTCTCTTTATGGTTTTAGTGATGCGGATTGGGCAGGATGTCCAACAACTCAACGAAGTACAACAGGTTTTTGTGTTTTTCTTGGTGCAAATTGCATCTCTTGGTGCTCCAAAAAGCAACCAACAATCTCTTGTTCGAGTTCTGAAGCCGAGTATCGTTCTATGGCCTCAACCACTGCTGAAATCACTTGGCTCACCTTCTTATTACGAGATATTGGTGTTATGCTCACAAGATCACCTCAGTTATTTTGTGATAACATCAGTGCTCCCCACTTGTCTGTTAATCCCATGTTTCATGCTCGGTCTAAACACATTGAGCTTGATTACCATTTCGTCCGAGAGAAAGTTGCCATGGGTCATCTTGTTACTCGTTACATCCCTTCCCTTGCTCAACCAGCAGATGTTTTTACGAAGCCCTTACCTAAGGCAAGTTTCACAACTTTTCGAACCAAGTTGGGTGTCCATGAACCTTCCCACTCCAACTTGAGGGAGGGTGTTAAGGAAAGTGTTCACAGTGAAACAAATGAGGCAAGAAATGTGAAAATGAGCAGTGGAGATATTGGTCAACTACAAGAAGACAGCAGACAAACAAATGAGGCAAGAAATATGAAAATGAGCAATGAAGATACTGGTCAACTACACGATTTTAGGAATCATTCTCAGACATGAATCAAGGACTTTAAAGCTGTATTATTTCCTACTATTTGTATGTAATTGACAGCTTAAAATTAGGAACTCTTGATGTATATATTTGGTACAAGTTTTCAATGAAAATCAACGCTTCCCTTACACAAAATATTGAAGTTTCTCAAATGGGTGTTTAGAAAATGTTGAAATTATTATTCAAAAAAAAAAAAAAAAAAAAAAGGCTGAAATGGATAAAGTAACAATCACATTTTGTAAGTGGTTATAGATTTCTAGGATATCAATTTTGTTTTAATAAGTTTGACATCAAAAATCTAATCTCGTCTGATAGCTACTAAAGAGATGGAGGAAGATGGAGAAGAAACGTGATGATTTGACTCAGCTCTGTATTGTTTTTTTTCCCCTCTCTTTCTAGTTCTTATGATTTTCTTATGGATTCTAACTTATTGTGCAATTTTTTTTTTCATTACTGCTATTTGAGAGCTACACCAGAGATAGCACTTCATAAGATTCCCTGATCAATTATAATTCTTGGTGTATTTTTTTTTAAAAATTTTTTTTTTTATACTGTTACTGCTGTATGTTTATTTTTATTTAATTTGTTTTCGTATAAAATGAAAATAAAAAGATAAACCTTTTTTTTTTAATTTGTAAAAATAAGAAAAGAAAAGGATAATTCTTTTGTTAACGATCCTAGGATTAATCCAAGGGACTTCATTAAAAGGTGCTGACTGTAATATAATGAGGGGGCACTCAACAATTTTTTTTTTTTTTTTTTTAACAACTAGAATTTTACTATAATAGGAAAGTCAATAAATGCACAGTATAAAGGTACAGGCTAACAACTAGAATTTTACTATAATAGGAAAGTCAATAAACACACAGTATAGTTTTTATTTACACTGAGCATATTTTGATCATACTAATACACTTCACCACACTTTTGCCATGTCAGGAACCGAACTTCAATCATAATAATACACATGGCAAAAAAGTGGTGACGTGTATTAGTATGCTCAAGATATGTTTTAAGTGTTTTAAGTGTATGCTCATGAGAGAAAAATTCATGTATTTATTGTCTTGTTTTTACTTATGCATTTATTGAGTTTCCTATTATAGTAAATTTATAATTGTTAACCTATGCCTTGAGGGCACAACACAACCCATATCCATATATATATATATATTAGCTTTCAACTGTAGGATCCCGGATTTTAAGAAATTTTCGGGATCCCATCTAATCAATTTTTATGTCTTAATTTCTTGAATGTAATACCCATACATTTATAGAACAAAATTCGAAATTTTTTTAAAAAAAATTAAAAATCATGATTAATTTTAAGTTTCACAAAAATAACCTAATCGTTGTCCTTGGTCGAAAGTAGAAATGGTGGGAAATGTCACATTTTTGACTGGGTTTTGTAAGAAAGTCACCACTTCAATAACTTAAGTTTAAAAGGCATTAAAGTAAGTGATTTCTAAAAATGCCTTTAATTTACACATTCTCTTTCTTACTTTGAAGTTTTATGAGATTTTATTCTTTCATCTTTCTTTATAACAGACCTCCAATAGTCTCAGAAACTAATTGAAAAGGCTCGAGCCTTTTCAATTGTTCTCCAAGCCTTTTCAACAATCTTTTTTTGTTGTTAATTTTGAACCTTCGAGTCTTTTCATTTGTTTTTTAAGTCTTTTCAATTGTTCTCTGAGCCTTTTCATTTGTTTTTCGAGCCTTTTCAATTGTTCTCCGAGCCTTTTTATTTGATCTCCGAGACTTTTCATTTGTTAATTTTTGTTAATTTTGAACCTTCGAGCCTTTTCATTTATTTTTCGAGCCTTTTCAATTGATCTCTGAGTCTTTTCATTTGTTCTCCGAGACTTTTCATTTGTTAATTTTGAACCTTCGAGCCTTTTCATTTGTTTTTTGAGCCTTTTCAATTATTTTACGAGCCTTTTCATTTGTTCTCCGAGACTTTTCATTTGTTAATTTTAAACCTTTGAGCCTTTTCATTTGTTTTTCGAGCTTTTTTAATTGTTCTCCGAGACTTTTCATTTGTTAATTTTGAACCTTCGAGCCTTTTCATTTGTTCTGAAACAAATTAAGGTGTGTTCAATGTTAATCTAGGGGGGGGGGGGGGGCGTGAATAGATTATAGTTAATTTTACCCAATTTTCGTGTATGGTCAAGATTACGAAAATGCCCCTAATAGTCAATACAAATATAGCAAGTGTAATAAGATGCGGAAATTAAATGACACTTGATATTTACGTGGAAACTCTCACGGGAAAAACCACGGGCTAATAAGTGAGCCACACTCGAACCTCGAATCCACTAAATGTGAGAAAAATTACAACCTAATCCCGGAAGTAATCACACACCTACCTAATCCCGGTATGAGTGAACCTAGTCCAATTGCTTGTGATTTAAGCAACCTAATCCTGGAAGCAACACAAGACTTAGTTCTCAATGAAGAGAATGCAACCTATGTGAATATGTGCAATACTCAAAATGCAATAAGACCTATGTAACCTTATATGCTTATCTAGGATGATGATATATCAATTAAAACAATCCTAGATATCAAAAGCTAAATGATATATCATAAAGCTTAGCTAATCAAGATTAAGCAAAACCTAGATAGTTATCACAATACAACACTCAATCATGTCAACACAAATTATCTCTATCTTGTATCTAATATTTGATCAAAAGACATACAAGTGAATAAAGAGAAGACTTGATATGAAGAACACTAAAATTAGATGAGATTAGTGAAGAACATACTAAAAACGATGTGATGATGCAAAACCATACATGGATGAATCCTAAATGGTCATGGATGATCCTAGATGAACTTTGATGAACAAAGGAAATTGTTTGAGTGTTTAAAGGTGAGTTGTTGATGATTTTTCTCTTAAAAAATATTCTAAGTGAAAAATATGATATTTGGAACTCTTGGAGGCTGACCTAAGGTAAAAAGGCATATATATAGGGTGCCAAAGTGAAGTGATGCCGTTTTGGAAAAATGCAAAAGACTTGAGTTTCTGCGCCCTTGAATATGCGGTCATGGTCC
The DNA here is from genome assembly GCA_954870605.1 of Acer campestre. Lineage (NCBI taxonomy): Eukaryota > Viridiplantae > Streptophyta > Magnoliopsida > Sapindales > Sapindaceae > Acer > Acer campestre. Next base: position 31,885,517 of record OX940801.1, read on the forward strand.
GTAGAACCAAGGGTGCCAAATCACACCTGATAGTTTTGTGGCCACTAAACGCAAAAAACAAGGGCGCCAAAAAGGGACCAGAGAATCTGGATTCTAATCTTAATTTGGCGGCTTGGATTATGCGGCCTAGGCCACCGAACAGGGCGTCGAATAGGGCACCGAATTGCCCTTACAAAGCATCCTAAAATCTAACCATGATATGCAATAACAAGCAAGATGCAACCGTATGGGCAAGAATGAAGAGAGATTAAATAATCAATAATGCATACACAAAATAAAGACACAACGCATTCAAGAATGAGAATTATGCTAGTGTTGTGTGTGTGTGTGCAACTACTAAGAAATATACCTTTGGAGTGCTTCTTTTCTTGAGGTCTTGAGGGCCTAATCTACCCTTACAACAAAACCCCTAAATGTGGTTTGTCTATGAAATAAGCCAATTAATAATTAGAGACCTTACAATCCCCCCCTTTGGCTATTTCATGACAAAACCACCACTCACATAATCCTTACAACAAAATTGAAGCTACGGGATAACAATTATATTTTACATTACAAAGAAATACTAAAAATAAAAATCTTCAAATCTTTGATCTCTTGAAGAACCGTCAATGCTTTAAAACAAACAAATTACACTTTCCAGGACAAGTGCATGTGAGAGGATCAAGTGAAAAATAAAACAAGCATTTGAAATTATGAATTTAAGTACAACATCATGCAATGAATGTTAATGCAATGCTCCCCCTCATTGGGTTACTCCCCCTCGATATATGCACAATTGCTACTACAATAAGCAACTCCCCTTACCACATCCTACTCCCCCTTTTTGTCATGATATAGGCAAATGAGTAGTCCCCAACCGGGTCACTTTAGCAAAGAGAGATATAAGCATACAAGATATTAGCATAATCAAATAAGCCACTTTATGCACTCAATTAATTGGAGAGAAACAAGGAGATTTATTTTAATGAAAATGTGTGAATTAAAAATACTTTGCAAACAAGACATGTTGCATTCAAGTCCAAAATACAATGGTATTTGGCAAAGCAAATGACAAAGGTTTCCAATAGAATTCAAATCAATTTTACCATTTGTCATGAGAGAAGCAAGGATATAGAGATTTCATTGATTTCAATTTTAAAAGCAACTATATCCAAATTTATAAGCGAAACATGGCATGAGCGACTTTGCACCCTATTTGATTTTTCCGGGTATGAAATCCGTATGATAGTAGCCATGTTCAACAAATAAAGAAAGAGAGACATTTTGATAAATAATTGAGTCTCATTTGCTTTTCACACATTGTTTTGCATTTTAGAGTTTGCAATCATCAATTCATGCTTTTTCAATTGAGCATGTTATATGAATTTCATGCTTTTCATATGGCATTTAGCATGTTATTGAAGAATCATCATGTCATGGAAATGGTTATTCAAATTATACTTCCTATGTAAATTTCCTAGTCCAAAAATGCATGTTTGAACATAAATATGACATGGATTGTAATGCTAGCATGGTTCACACTTATTGAGATAAAAGCATACATATGAACCAAGCTTACTTCAAGCAATTAAAAGAGAAGCACAAGATCTTTCAAATATTTTGCATTCATCAAGTATACAAAAAGCTCTCTTTGCTTGAGTTCCCCTTATGGGGTCAATTACAAAAACTCATCACTCCACAAGATATATCCCAATAGATCTACTAAGAGTTTTAAATCGAGTAGCATCTAAAGGTTTAGTAAATAGGTCCGCTAGTTGATCATTAGTACCTACATGTTCAAGTACTATGCATTTATTCTCAACTAGTTCTCTAATGAAATGATGGCGGATGTCAATATGCTTAGTTCTAGAGTGTTGTACCGGATTCTTGGAAATATTAATAGCACTCATGTTATCACAAAAGAGAGTGAGTGTACCTTGGTTGAATCTGTAGTCTACTAGCATTTGCTTTATCTATAGGAGTTGTGCGCATCCACTCCCCGCGGCTATGTACTTGGCCTCCACTGTGGACAAGGAAATTGAGTTTTGCTTCTTGCAAAACCAAGATACCAAGTTATTGCCTAGAAAGAAGCAACCGCCCGATGTGCTCTTTCTATCATCACAATTCCCCGCCCAATCTGCACCACTAAAGCCTACAAGACTAGCATTAGTGTCAAACGAGTACCAAATCCCATAGTTGGAAGTCCCATTCACATAGCGAATGATTCTCTTAACGGAAGAGAGATGGGACTCCTTGGGATCCGATTGGTACCTAGCACACACACACACCCACACTAAAGCATATACCGGGCCTACTTGGGGTCAAATAAAGCAAGCTTCCTGTCATGCCCCTATATAGTGTTTGTTCCACACTTTTACCATTAGCATCCTTGCTAAGTTTCAAAGTGGTACTCATGGGTGTATCACAATGTTTGGCTTTTTCAAGACCAAACTTCTTCACTAGGTTTTTGGCATATTTGGCTTGAGATATAAAGATCCCATCATTTAATTGCCTAATTTGAAAACCTAGGAAGTAACTAAGCTCACCAACAAGACTCATCTCAAATTTATGAGACATAACATCAACAAATTGTTGGACCTTGGTGTTGTTGGTGGAGCCAAACACTATATCATCAACATATATTTGAGCTATAAAAAGCTTATCATTATCTTTCTTGATGAATAGTGTCTTGTCAACAGTACCTCTTGTGTAGTCATTGTTGACAAGGAATTAAATGAGGTGCTCATACCAAGCCCTCGGTGCTTGCTTCAACCCATACAGAGCCTTCATGAGGAGATAGACATGATCGAGGTGGTGTACATCTACAAACCCCTTGGGTTGCTCAACAAACACTTCCTCTTACAAGAAGCCATTGAGGAAGGCACTCTTGACGTCCATTTAGTGCAATTTGAACTTGTGCACACAAGAGATGGACAAGAGAAGCCTAATAGAATCTAAACGGGCAACGGGAGCAAAAGTCTCCTCAAAGTCGATACCCTTAATTTGAGAGTACCCTTTGTGCAACAAGTCTTGCCTTGTTACGCACAATGTTGCCATCCTCATCGGATTTGTTCCTAAATATCCATTTTGTGCCTATGACATTAGTGGTCTTAAGCCTAAAAACTAGAGTCCAAACCTCATTCCTTTCGAATTAGTTTAGCTCTTCTTGCATGGCAATAACCTATAATTCATCATTTAAGGCTTCATCAATCTTTTTAGGTTCAATTTGAGAGGTGTAGCATGTAAAGCTAATAAGATTAGCTAGTTGACGCCTAATCCTAACACCCTCATTAACATCTCCAATAACATCATCTTTGTTATGGAGTCTTCTAACCCATGGAGCAGGTTCATTAGAGTCCAAGTTAGGAACTCTATCAAAAGGTTGTGTGTCATTATCAACAACATTAGAGGTCCCCACATTAGGAGTCACATCAACCTTCTCCAGAGGAGAAACATCACCAAAAATAACCTCCTCCTCATGATTACTAGATTTGAGCCTTGTATCATCAATGACAACATTGGATGATTCTATGACGGTTCGAGTCTTCAAGTTGAAAACTCTATAGGCTCTACTATTTAAGGCATAGCCAAGAAAGATACCCTCATCACTCTTAGCATCAAATTTGCTAAGTTGATCACGGTTATTTAAAATGTAGCATTTACTTCCAAAGGAGTGAAAGTAGCTAACATTTGGCTTTCTACCTTTCTGTAACTCATAGGAGGTATTTCTAGTTTCGGGCCTTAGGAAAACTCTATTTTCTATATAGCAAGCTGTATTGAAGGCTTCGGCCCATAGGTTCCTAGGCACATTGTTGCTAATCAACATAACCCGGGCCATCTCTTGGAGGACCTTATTCTTCCTCTCAATAACTCCATTTTGTTGAGGTGTCCTAGGAGCCGAAAACTCATGGGAGATGCCAACACTATTGCAATAGGTTTCAAACATGGCATTCTCAAATTCCCTCCCATGGTTAATTCTAATCTGTTTTATGCTTTTTATGTTTGAGTTCATTTCATTTTGAATTTTCATACAAAGCATTTTAAACTTATCAAAAGTTTCAAATTTTTCTCTAAGAAAATATGCCCATGTGAACCTAGAGAAATCATCAACACAAACAAAAATGTATCTCTTTTCACCTAAACTCTCGGATTGCATAGGACCCATAAGATCCATGCGGAGAAGCTCTAGGGGCTCATTGGTGTAGAGATACTTGGCCTTTTTGTACATGTTTTTAGTTTGTTTTCTTTGTTGACAAGATCCACAAACACCATTGGCTTTCTTTCCAAGCTTAGAGAGGCCACGCATAAAATCAAACTTTCCAAGGGTTCGTAAATCCCGAAAGTTCATGTGGCCAAGTCTTTCATGCCACAACTTGATTTGCTCATTCATGGACACATTGTTCGACACTATTCTAGCTTCAAGACAATAGCAATTGTCGCTAGATCTCATACCTTTCAACAAGGTTTGTCCATCGGGTTTTAGGATAGAGCAATTATCTTTGCTAAACAATACGGAATATTCTTCATCACTTAGATGAGAAATGCTTATCAAATTTGCTTTCAAGCCATCAACAAATAAAGTATTGGATAAGGAGGGTAATCTGGGAACGGAAATGGTTCCTTTCCCTATGACTCTCTTTTTGGATCCATCACCAAAGGTGACACATCCTCCTTTCTCGATAACAAGAGTCTCGAAGAAACTCTTGTTTCTCGTCATATGCCTAGAGCACCCACTATCCAAGTACCACATGTTAGAAAAATTAGCCTTTAAGGCAATTTGAGCAACATGGCAAACATTTTCATTCTTTCTAACCAATTTAAGAACAACATTTTCTTTCTTAATGGTCTTTGGTACATGGGCTCTAGATATCCTAGGATCATGCAAATTAATCATATCATTCCTAGGAACATGCATCTTGACTCTATTCTTTCTCTTCTCAATCATGCTTCTAGTTCTACACATTTTAATATATCGAAAGCAATTTGGTCTTATGTGACCATTAAAACCACAAAAATGACATATAGGAATGAAATAAGGAATCATACCATGTCCTTGAGCTTGCATGGGAGCTTTCCCTTGTCTTTGTGGTTGAGTAGGTTCAATCCTTCTCCTTTGTTGAATTGGTATATCTTACTTCCAATGTTGAACTTGTATGATTGGCTTCTTCCCTTTTTGAGCCAAATGATGAGGAATGTTGGCTTGGGGTTGCCTTATTGACACTACTTTCATTTGTGCATTCTTAGAACATTGTCCTAGAACTATTTTCTTCCTAGGAGTGTGCATCGGTGAAACTTCCTTATTGCTCAAGCCCTTAACAAACATGGTCTTCTTAGAGGGAGAGGTCTCCTTACCATCTTCAAATCCGAGACATCTCTTGTCACACGGACTCTTTCCAACACCTAGTATGTGATCTAATTTTTCGGTGCTAGATGCCATCCTTGTCATAGATTTCTTGGCTTCATCAAGCTCCCTCTTCAACCCTTCTTCATTCCTCTTAGACAAAGCTAACTCCTCTCTTAGCTTATCTTCTCTCTTCTTAGTCTTTCCACTTCTTCATTTAAGTGGTCATTGTGAGATGAAAGCTCAAGATTTTCTTTTCTCAACATCTTGATCTTTTTAGTGGTTTTCATCTCTAAACCTCTAAACTCCTTAAGGTATTCAACTAAAACCTTTTTCTCCACATATCTATTTTTGAAGTTAGAGTCGGAGTCATCTTCACTTGAGTCACTTTCCCTTTGACTCTCTTCCTCTTTTTCACTACCATTTTTGCTCTTATGAGAGGAGGCAAAAGCTAGGAAATTAGCCATGATATCTTCATCATCCAAAGACTCATCTTCTTTATTGGAGTCATCACTACTTCCACTCCAAGTGGCGGCCATCACTTTTCCCTTCTTCTTTTCTTTATGATTTACACATTTGGGAGCAAAGTGACCTATCCCGCCACACTCGAAGCAACGAACCCCTTTCCTTTCAGTCTTCTCTTGCCTTGGTTCAAACTTCTTGAAAGGACCTTTTTTCTTCAAGTCTTGGCCTCTCAAACCAAATCCCTTCTTCCCGAACTTCATGACCTTATTGAATCTTTTCACAAATAAGGCCATGTCTTCATCTGAGTCATTCTTTGTCTCCCTTTCATCCTTAGATACTTTCAAAGCAATTCCTTTTTGCTTTTTAGGAGGAGTGGAGCTAGGAGCCTTCCTAGACTCGTAGGCGAGAAGTCCTCCAATTACCTCGCTCAGCTTCATATCCTTATATCCACTATTTTCTTCTAAAACCGTCACTTTAGACTCAAACCTATTTGGTAGGGATCTCATAATCATTTGTTTGGTCCTCCTATCCGAATAAGGATCACTAAGTTGATGACTTTGGTTGACTATGTCCATCAACTTGATCTCGAAGTCGTTGAAGCACTCATTCTCCTCCATCTTGAGCATCTCAAATTGAGTTTGGAGAACTTGGAGCTTGGAGTCCTTCACTACTTCGATTCCCTCATGTGCAACTTCTAGGATTGTCCATGCCTCCTTAGCAATCCTAGTATTTTGAATCAACTTGTATTGATTCTCATCCATTGCACATAGAATGGCATGCATTGCCTTCCTATTCCATTTTGAAGCCTCAAACTCTTGTGCGCTCCATTGTGCCTTAGGCTTCAAAACTTCTTCTCCTCCACCCGTGGGAGTCATCATGGGTAGATCATATCCATCTTCAATCGCCATCCAAGCACGGTCATGAATTTGGCATATGTAGGATTCCATCTTTCCTTTCTAGGAGGAATAATTCAAGCCGGTGAGAAGAGGAGGACGCGTGCTAGAAGCTCCCTCATTGTTGCCACTGTTTCCACTCATTGTGTATAATGAATGAAATGAAATGTATGCAAAATGTATGAATGAACAAAAATCAAAAATCACACAAATGCAAAACACACCAAAATGAGCAAGGATCACCTAAGTATTTCTAGGAACCCGCTTTGATACCAATTGAAACAAATTAAGGTGTGTTCAATGTTAATCTAGGGGGGGTGAATAGATTATAGTTAATTTTACCCAATTTTCGTGTATGGTCAAGATTACGAAAATGCCCCTAATAGTCAATACAAATATAGTAAGTGTAATAAGATGCGGAAATTAAATGACACTTGATATTTACGTGGAAACCCTCACGGGAAAAACCACGGGCTAATAAGTGAGCCACAGTCAAACCTCAAATCCACTAAATGTGAGAAAGATTACAACCTAATCTCGGAAGTAATCACACACCTACCTAATCCCGAAAACAACACAAGACTTAGTTCTCAATAAAGAGATTGCAACCTATGTGAATATGTGCAATACTCAAAATGCAATAAGAGCTAGGTAACCCTATATACTTATCTAGGATGATGATATATCAATTAAAACAATCCTAGATATCAAAAGCTAAATAACATATCATAAAGCTTAGCTAATCAAGATTAAGCAAAACCTAGATAGATATCACAATACAACACTCAATCATGTCATCACAAATTATCTCTATCTTGTATCTAATATTTGATCAAAAGACATACAAGTGAATAAAGAGAAGACTTGATATGAAGAACACTAAAATTAGATGAGATTAGTGAAGAACATACCAAAAACGATGTGATGATGCAAAACCATACATGGATGAATCCTAAATGGTCATGGATGATCCTAGATGAACTTTGATGAACAAAGGAAATGGTTTGAGTGTTTAAAGGTGAGTTTTTGATGATTTTTCTCTTGAAAAATATTCTAAGTGAAAAATATGATATTTGGAACTCTTAGAGGCTGACCTAAGGTAAAGAGGCATATATATAAGGTGTCAAAGTGAAGTGATGCCGTTTTGGAAAAATGAAAAAGACCGGAGTTTCTGTGCCCTTGAATATACGGTCATGGTCTGCAGAACCAAGGGCATCGAATCACACCTGATAGTTTTGCGGCCACTAAATGCAAAAAACAAGGGCGCCAAAAAGGGACCAGAGAATCTATATTCTGGTCTTAATTTGGCGGCTTGGATTTTGCAACCTAGGCCGTCGAACAAGGTGCCGAATTGCCCTTGCAAAGCATCCTAAAATCTAACCATGATATGCAATAACAAGCAAGATGCAACCATATGGGCAAGAATGAAGAGAGATTAAATAATCAATAATGCATACACAAAATAAAAACACAACACATTCAAGAATGAGAATTATGCAAGTGTTGTGTGTGTATGCAACTACTTCTCTTCATTGCTTGAAACACTAAGAAATATACCTTTGGAGTGCTTCTTCTCTTGAGGTCTTGAGGGTCTAATCTACCCTTACAACAAAACCCCATAATGTGGTTTGGCTACGAAATAAGCCAATTAATAATTAGAGACCTTACATGTTCTCCGAGCCTTTTCATTTGTTCTCTAAGGGGCTATTTGTTTTTATTTTTTATTTTTTTTATGTAAAGTCTTATATGACCTTAAGTTATTAGACATATGGATAAGTCTTATAAATTAAGATATTATGATATGTTTGTTTTTTTTCATTTTGAATGATTTATTACAAATGTAAAATTGATTAGGTTGTGTTAGGGTTTCTTCAAAATTGAGAATTTTAAGAAAATTGATTTTTAGGATTTTATTATGCGCGGATAAAATTATAAATATATGAATTGTGGAAATTTATTAAAAAAAAAAACTCTACTGTATCACTTTTTGAATAAGATAAAAGTCAAAAATTTTTACTTTTTCTAAAAGACATATTTATCTTAAATTAAGATATAAGTTGGAAAAACAAATAAACTAATTTATCTTAATTTAAGATATAAGTGGCAATAAGTCTTAAAGTGAAAAAAACAAATAGCCCCTAAACCTTTTCATTTGTTCTCCGAGACTTTTCATTTATTCTTTGAGCCTTTTCAATAATCATTTTTTTTTTTGTTAATTTTGAACCTTCGAGCCTTTTAATTTGTTCTCCGAGCCTTTTCATTTGTTCTTCGAGCCTTTTGATTTGTTCTCTGAACCTATTCATATTCCTTTAAAAAAGCTCAGATTACAATTTAAAAAGCTCGGACAGTGTTTCAAAAGGCTCGAAAACCCAGATCTTCATTGTCTTCTAAACAACTTTTTTATAAATTCAAACCCTAATCTAAACATAAACTAACCCAGAACCATAATCAAAATCAAACACACATACACTAACAACAAAAACCACATCAAAACAACAACCAACATAAATTTATCAAGAACAAAAACGAAATTGAAATATAAACTTTCCATTGTCAGTTGCAGGTTCTCGTCGACTTTAGGGGATTGTAGCGCCACTGCCGGTGAGTTCACCGTGAGATTTCAATCGAATTTCTTGCAGCCGTGAGATTTTTAGTCGGATTTCTCTCTCTCTCTCTCTCTCTCTCTCTCAACTTTTTTCTCTCTAGGTTTGAAAAGACACAAACTGACAAAATATGAGTATTTTTGTCTGATCACCTAAATAGGTGCCTTTTAAACTTGAATTAGTAAATTGGTGATATTCTCACAAAAACCACCCCAAATAGTGACAAAAAATTGAAATGCCAAGTGTGGAACAATAGCCGAAACGTGTATTCTTTGAGGGTTTATAAGGGTCTTTATATAATGCAACACCGTAGTAAAGCAAAATATTTTTGGTAGCAAAAATTTTAAAAAAATTATTCCAAAACTTTATTTCATTTAGATTAACAGTGAAATAGTATAATTAAAAAAATTTTAAAAATAAAAATAAAATAATTGAAGGAAAATACATGATTTTTAAAAGATATTATTTTGATTTGTTTGAGTCAAGGAGACATACTTATTCTGGCCCTAATGTTGGTTTGTGAAGCCTGAATCTTATTATGTTTAGGATTGATTTTCTATTCTACTCAGGAATGACCCGTCGACAACAGATAAACACAATATTATGCCATCTATCATTATATAGATTATCTTCTGTTTGGAATGGAAAATCATGATAATATTGGAAATGTGTTATCTTTAGAATGAAGTATTTTAAATGTAATTTAGTAATTTGGAAAAGTCACGATCTTTTACTTTTAATTTTAATTTTATTTTTTTTGTTGGTATTTTTAGTTGTTTAACCACTTACCCAAAAAAAAAAAAAAAAGGGGCGGGGGGCCTCAAACTGTCATATTCTCTTTGAAAGTTATAAGATCTTAAGTTATGTTTATTACATGTGATAGGATAGGATAGGACTAATTTTAGTCATATATCCTATATTTGTTGCTTGTATGTGATGAAATTATTTAATCTCATGAATGCAACTTATCCCGACTTTATACTCTCTTTTTTTTCTTTTCAATTTATTTTATTTTTTATGTGATTAAAATATAAATATATTTTAATAACTAATAAAATATTTTATTTCAAACATTTTAAAAATAATAATTTTTAATTTTAACAAATAAAAATAAATATTATTTTGTTTAAAATAGGTTTTAAATATTTTAATTTTTTAAAAAATTTAAATAATTATTTTAACCAGTCCAATTCTATACAACCATTTTATCTAGGTGAGGTAAATCTTCTTCTTTTATTTTTTATTTAATTTTAAAATTTGTATTTATTTAATATATCTTATTATAATATTTAAAAATATTTTTAAATATTGAATATTAATTAAAAAATGCTATTTTCTATAATATTTATTTAAAATATTTTATTTATTTTAAAAAAATTAAATAATGTATTTATTTTTAAAAAAATTATTTTATTTTATTTTATATTAACCAATTACACATTATATTACAGTAGAACCCCTCTAAATTAATATTCTTGGGACCTACCCTTAAGTATTAATTTAGAGGGGTTATTAATTTGGAGGGTTTGACCTTGTAAAGTGTTATTTTGTTTTAAAAAACATGTAGAAATCGGTTTTCTTATTTAGGGAAGGTTTCTTTTCGGGATTCCTTGTTTAGTCGGTTTTCTTCTTCAGGAGAAGTTCCTATTTTTTAGGATTCCTAATTGCAATGGAGCTACCCATGGAAAATTGAAAGGTTTGCTTCTCCTTGACAATTGTACTGCCCATGTGCCGCTTATAGAGCTATCTAATCACATCCAACTCAAGAACGTCACAGTGCACTATCTACCACCAAATTTGAGGAAGTGTGTTGCACTCTAACTGAAGAAGTTATCATCAAGGATATCACAAGGCAGAATAATGATGATATAGTTGAGATAGATAACGACGACGATAGTCATAAGGTACCTAAAATCTCTACAAGTAAGGTTACCCTGTTGAAATGCTAAATTTAATTGAAACCTTTTGACTACAACAAGAAGGTGATGATAATAGCTTCTTGAGGACAATTCAAAAGATGAAGAATGAAGTCAAAAATATCAAACATACTGACCTAGTGCAAACTAGTATCTTGAAATAACTTTCTAGTTCTTGAATAATTTATAATATATTTTGTACTTTTATAAAATTATTAATTTATGCGACAATTGTGACCGAAATTTTATACTAGATTTCAAAAAGAAATTATTAATTATTACGATGGAGGGGTTTATTAATTTTTTACACTGGCCTGAGTCGGGACCGAGATATTTTTATTAATTTAGAGAAGATATTAATTTATAGGGGGGGGCCTCAAACTGTCATATTCTCTTTGAAAGTTATAAGATCTTAAGTTATGTTTATTACATGTGATAGGATAGGATAGGACTAATTTTAGTCATATATCCTATATTTGTTGCTTGTATGTGATGAAATTATTTAATCTCATGAATGCAACTTATCCCGACTTTATACTCTCTTTTTTTTTTTTTCAATTTATTTTATTTTTTATGTGATTAAAATATAAATATATTTTAATAACTAATAAAATATTTTATTTCAAACATTTTAAAAATAATAATTTTTAATTTTAACAAATAAAAATAAATATTATTTTGTTTAAAATAGGTTTTAAATATTTTAATTTTTTAAAAAATTTAAATAATTATTTTAACCAGTCCAATTCTATACAACCATTTTATCTAGGTGAGGTAAATCTTCTTCTTTTATTTTTTATTTAATTTTAAATTTTGTATTTATTTAATATATCTTATTATAATATTTAAAAATATTTTTAAATATTGAATATTAATTAAAAAATGCTATTTTCTATAATATTTATTTAAAATATTTTATTTATTTTAAAAAAATTAAATAATGTATTTATTTTTAAAAAAATTATTTTATTTGATTTTATATTAATCAATTACACATTATATTACAGTAGAACCCCTCTAAATTAATATTCTTGGGACCTACCCTTAAGTATTAATTTAGAGGGGTTATTAATTTGGAGGGTTTGACCTTGTAAAGTGTTATTTTGTTTTAAAACACATGTAGAAATCGGTTTTCTTATTTAGGGAAGGTTTCTTTTCGGGATTCCTTGTTTAGTCGGTTTTCTTCTTCAGGAGAAGTTCCTTTTTTTTAGGATTCCTAATTGCAATGGAACTACCCATGGAAAATTGAAAGGTTTGCTTCTCCTTGACAATTGTACTGCCCATGTGCCGCTTATAGAGCTACCTAATCACATCCAACTCAAGAACATCACAGTGCACTATCTACCACCAAATTTGAGGAAGTGTGTTGCACTCTAACTGAAGAAGTTATCATCAAGGATATCACAAGGCAGAATAATGATGATATAGTTGAGATAGATAACGACGACGATAGTCATAAGGTACCTAAAATCTCTACAAGTAAGGTTACCCTGTTGAAATGCTAAATTTAATTGAAACCTTTTGACTACAACAAGAAGGTGATGATAATAGCTTCTTGAGGACAATTCAAAAGATGAATGATGACTCGCTTTTTGTGTCGTTACCAAATTGCGAATTACCAAAAGAAAGTTTATAAAATGAATCTTTACGCAATATATTTTAAGATTTGAAAACGAGTATTGTGGTAAGCTTAGAATTCGTTCCACAGGGAATTAAGGTGATTAGTTGAATAAATTAACTAATCTATATGCAATAAAATAAATCATAAAAATATGGATGAGTGAATGGGTTGTCAAGCCATCAAACATACATGAAAAATAAACCTAATAACTAATAAAAGAATACTTAACAAATCTAGATAAGATAATGGAATAAATAATTAAGAGAATAGCTAGGGAATTAATGGGATCACAAATGAATTACGGGAAATGCTTATCAAGCTACCTTAGTGAACGAATCTCGTAAATGTTAACCAATTGATTTCTAAAATGTGTTTAGGCCATATTATGAACCTTAAACAACTTCCCACCGTAATGCCTAACCGATTAAGGAGAGGGGGTCGCGGCGGGATCGATTTGTTACAATTAATGGCTTAGATTATCGTGGTTGATATACCCTCCGACAATCTATCCTATTCACTAAGTTCTCAATCCATCAAGGTTGTCAATCCAATCAAGATTATATAACAAATTATCCTAAGCAAGATTATAATCAACTAGTGGGTATACATGTCAATTACATAATGCAAAGAATCTAATTATAAAATGAATAGAACACAAATAGAAATTAAAAATATATTAAAGCTTAAGCAAATCCCAATCCAAATGTTCTCACATCAAAACCCTAGAAAGGGGATTTAATTACACATATTACAATCAAAGGGAAGGCAAGTAAAAGATTAGGAAATCACCCATGGGTCTCCTTTTGTAAGCTTGATCCTTTCCTTGCCTTTGATGCTCCTTGTGTAAAGAGTGGATGATGAGGAGGTGTCTAGATAGGTGGAGTCAAATGGGAAGTGACTAAGGAGATTTGTGGAGAAGATGGGAAGAAAAGGAATGATTAGGGAAGGTAATCTAGATGTTAAGTTTAGGTAGGAGAGAAAATGGAGAGAAAAGGAATGGTGGAGAAAGGAGGTTTCTTGGTGGTCAAGAGTTGTCCAAAAGAGGAAAAATGTGATGAATTTATAGGATTTTCAAATTAGGTCTCGGGTGGCAAATTACCAAAACACCCCCTGATCATGGCAAATTACCATTTAGTCCAGCAGAGGGGGTCATTGTGTAATTTGCACACCCAATCAGAAATGCACAGAGAGGCAGTCGCAATTTGCTTCAAATGGCGACCTTGGAGCGACCAAATGGCGACCTCATCAGGTGTGGGAATCAACTCCCTGTCGCCATGGCGACCTCGAATGACAAATGGCGACCCAATTGGTGACGTGGCAAGACAAAGGGGCAAAATGGGAAAGAGAGGGATAGCCGGATTCCGACCGATTGGAGGCCCGGAAGTTGAACGACCAGGCTGCCGGTCGTGTGGCCGTGATTTTGGGTCACTTTCCGACCGGCGGTAGGTCCGGGAAGGGCCTCATCTGGCCGGCGGCGTGATGCTAGGGTTTGGAGGAGCAGCTGCCATGGCGTGAGCTGATTGGGGAAGAAAATGAATAGTGGGTATGGGGTGCATTCAGAAGGTGAGTGGGGTGCAGTGGGCTGCTGCTCACTTACTTAAAGGGGGGTGCATTCAGTAAGAACATTGGGTGCGTTTAAGGGCCCAATCCTTAAACGCACCGTTTCATTTAAACGGTGGCAGTGGGCTGCGCTTGCTTGGGCCTGTGTTGGGCTTGGTGTGGGCTGCGCATGTTGGGCTGCCCTTCTTTAATGAAACGGCAGCGTTTTGGCTGCACCTGATCCCTTCTTCACTAAACGCTGCCGTTTCACCCGCTGACGTGGCATGCTGACAGGCTCACGCGGTTAATTGCAATTCAGCCCCTGCACTTATCAGAATTTGCGATAACTTCAAAACTTCCTCCAATAATTACACTTTTGCCCCTTTTCCACCAAAATTACTTCAATGCCCCTGAATTCTATAAATTCCTGAAAACACTTAATTTACACCATTAAATCACGGGATAATGCCCGAGAATCAAGCAAAAGGAGAAGGAAATGAGGGCCAAAATCATACCAATTTTGGTTCGATCAAATACCCCCACACCTATCTTTTGCTCGTCCTCGAGCAAAACAAACATAAGCACACAATGGACATGTATCTAAAAATCAAATAATCACAATAAAGCACCAACTCTTTGTAAATGACTCACAAGCCAATATTTCGATTTGCAAAACCAAAAGTGAAGAGATTAAACTAACGTTGTGCTCATTAGGAAATAATGCATGTAAGATATGCTAAATAAAGATTAAAGACATGCCACTCTAAGTAAACATTGCACGCAATGCGATTCCACATTCAAAATGCTTAAGCTTCAAAACTAAGGTGCCTTTAGGATAAGAATATAATTCGCCTGGACATCTAATCCTCACCGGATTCTCTCATTTTCACACGGATTCCTAGGCTTCACTAACAATCCATATGCAATATGAGTTTATGTTCAAGATATCAAAAATAATTGCACATGATTATTTAAAAACACAATTTCTCAAAATTTTGTCTCATGAATGGAATTGAAAGCCATGAACGGAAAGAACATGCATCAACCAAAATTTCCAAAGTGGACATCCCTAAAGATCAAATAGGTCTTTTCATTTGGTTGTAATGGGGCCAAAGGTGAATGGTGGTTCAATAAATAGGAAAAATGGATTTCAAACACTCAATGGTCACACTAAGGCATACATTCTAAATTAAGCACAACATACTCATTACAACTTGCATATTCCACACTTAGGCGTCTAGGCTTACAATTTACTTTGTGCATTTTCTACTCTTAATTTTCATTGAGTAGCTCATTTAATTTCACATAATTGATCTAGGCATTTTGTGCCTCATTCATCATTTTCTTTTTCTTTTTCTTTCTTTTGCTATGCTTTTCTTTTCTTTTCTTTTCTTTGCTTGTCTTTTCTTTTTCTTTTCAAGCATTGCATTTCATCTTTTTCATGTGTTTGCACATACATATTTGCCTAAGTACACGCCTTACATTTTGATACTCCTCAAAGCTTACATTCAACCCCTAAGCCTTAGCAAACCATTTGGTAAAAGGTAAGTCTAGTGTTTAGGCTATATGGTTTATGTTGATGTGGTTCATGAATGAAAAGCTTAATTGTGTTTGGCTTCAAATGGGCTATGGAGCACACACATAGAGGGATAGGAAGTATTTAGGCCAATTTGGTGGTTTTTCACATGCATTGCCTAAAATCATTTCTAAAGGATTGTCCACAAAGTCAATCAAGGCATCCACAAGCAGTCCATATGTTCTATGGCAAACAACATTTAAGTGCGAATGAGACATTTTAAAATATGCATAACATGTGTTTGAATGAGTGTTTAAAGAGTGAAAACTTTCCCTCAAAATACGCTTTTTAGGCCGTGTTTGTGAACCTCACGGGAAGTCTCCACTATTAATTCCTAACCTTCAAGCACAATTGAATATCCACTCTAACATCAAGAGAAAAGAACTAGCGCGCTTTGAGCAATACAACCCTAAATGGCATGAAGTTAATCTAAACTAAGCAAGGCAAAGATACACAATTCCTCACTTGCACACACAATGGCACAATCTCAACAAGCAAAGTATGCTCAAGCATGGCATTTTCACAAGATTTTCGAAAATTTTGAAAATTTTAGGCTCAAAATGTTTTTGCACACAATTGCAAACAAGAGACGATGTTGCGCACACACCCCCAAACCTAAATTAGACATTGTCCTCAATGTCTTTGGGGCATATACCGGTAAGTTCGGCGCAACACATCCTCAATCAAAGAGTTTAAAACACATTTCAATGTCCATTTAAAAATTATCCCAAAGATTTAAATCAAGTGGCTCAAGAATATCCTATATGCTCCTAATCCACTCAAGAGATATATCAATGCAAATTCATCAAGAGTTATCATCACAATCCATGTGGATAAAATATGATCATCAAAGCCTAAATCCACTATCACAAACAACTCACAACCTTATTCTAAACTAAAATAAAATAAAGACAAAAACAAAATTTAAACTAGAAAAAGAAATGTACCTAAGTGGGTTGCCTCCCACCAAGCGCACGATTTAACGTCTAGGCAAGACGTGGCATGGTGCTCCCACACATCGAACTCTCACAATGTTGCTTCCTTATGATAAAGTCCTCGCCCTTTTTATGAGCACTCTTGGCTTGCTTGTCCCTCCAAGACTTGCAAGTTGTCTTTGTTTCTTCCCAAGAGATAAAGAACCTTGCCTTGCCACACAAGCAACACACATTTGCTTCCTTAAGAAGCAATAGAAAATCTACACAAACACTAAACACATTAGAAAGTTCCGGCAAAATATAATCAATACATGTAATTGCCAACAAGAGTTTGGAACACCATTTATTCAAAAGAAATAAACTAAACAAATAAAGCATAAAAAATTAAAATGCACAAAAAGAATTTTCAAAATTATGTACATGTGCTAGGGGTGTCATCAACTAAAGGAGGTTTTATCAAGTTTGGAAATATGTTCTTTTTCACAACCCAAACAAGTTGAGTTAATTTCCCCTTTTCTTTTCTTTTCTTTTGGGTCTAACTTGTTCAACCAAGTCTTTTCTTACCCAAATTTGCTTGACTCTAGGTGGACTCTTCCTATTCCTAGACTTTTTCAATTTTTCATGCTTATGGAATTTAAAACAATGAGCTTTGAAGTGCCCTTTTTGAAAACAAAAATAGCAAGTAGGAGGATGGTTAAGAAAACTCCCTTTTGGTTGGTGACTATGTGGCCTTTGATGTTGCTTCAATTGTAGCTCTTTGACCTCTTTTTCCACCTTGTCTACATAGACAATGTAGTCACACTCCTTCACTTTTGCTATCTTGAGGGCTTCATCCTTCCTACCAAGTGCCTCCTTCGTTTCTTCCAAAGCTTTTTCCTTCCGCTCCACTTCCATAAGCATCTTTCTTATCTTCCTTGCACACTCTTCTTCGAATTCTTCAAATAGCCTTGCAAGGTCTTCGAATTCCCTTGATGTGGAATTCCTCTCAACTTCAAGTCTCCCAACTTGTATTTCCAACTCTTTGTTCTTGTTGGAGACTTCTCCTACCTTCCTCCATAAGGTAGCATTTTCTTCTTTGAGCATGTTTACTTCAAGAGTGAGCTTCTCATTTTTCCCTTCAAGCTCTTCAATCTTCACCTTCCCCAAGGCCTCATTTTCTTCCAACTCCTTTACCATGAGTTGTATTTTTCTTTCCAACTCTTCCTTCCCTTGGGAGGTTTTCACCAATCTCTCTTGAAGCAAAGACATCATTTCTTCCAAATTTGTGCCTCGCTCTTGGTTCCTTAGCGGTTCGTCCTTGGTTTCCGCTCCATTCTCAAATACTTGCACAAGAGCGTGCACACGGCTCCTTGTCCTCCCTTGCTTGGGATTATCCGATTCTATTGATTGATCCGGCCAACTAGGGATCACATGGTTGGACATCCTCTCCTCATGTGCTCGTTGTGCGGATTGGAATAACTCCATGGTCTTTCGTTGAGAAGCATGGATGCTCTCAATCTCCCGAAAGTGATCCTCCATGAAATTTTTCCTCTCATCATCAAAGGCATTTGATTGGAATGATGAGAAGGAATCTTGGTTAGTCCACCAATCCGTATTGCCGCTATTCCCATGAGTCTCGTAGCTAGGCCCTTGATTTTGCATGAAGAAATCCATAGAATCCTGAAACAAAAGAAACAAAAACTACCAAAGAAGTAAAAAGAAACTAAAAGACTAAAAACAACTAAAAGACTAACAATTAATAAAACCTAAACAAAGAAAAGTTAATTGATTCAACAACCGCTTTAATTCCCCGGCAGCGGCGCCATTTTGATGACTCGCTTTTTGTGTCGTTACCAAATTGCGAATTACCAAAAGAAAGTTTATAAAATGAATCTTTACGCAATATATTTTAAGATTTGAAAACGAGTATTGTGGTAAGCTTAGAATTCGTTCCACAGGGAATTAAGGTGATTAGTTGAATAAATTAACTAATCTATATGCAATAAAATAAATCATAAAAATATGGATGAGTGAATGGGTTGTCAAGCCATCAAACATACATGAAAAATAAACCTTGAAAATATATACTTGCGTGTGTCTAAACAACCTAGAGGGGGGGTGAATGGGTTGTTAATCCGTTATTACCAAATTTTCAGATTAGTCAATATTACAAATAAAACCCCAATCACACAAACAATAAAATCAAGTATAAAATGCGGAAATTAAAGAACACTTGATTTTTACGTGGAAACCCACACGGGGAAAAAACCACGGGCTGTTATGTGCGCCACACACGGTCAACGAAATCCACTATATGAAAAGGAATTTACACCCTCAAGTGATTCTCGGACTCTCACCCTAGATAACCTCAGGCTATGGACACTACCACTCGCCACTCTTGGTTCAATCCCTAGTGATATCCCCTGATACACTACTCTTGGCGTGAGCAACTCCTAATCTACCCGGCGGGCCTTTTACAGTGGCACTCGACCAATTGCTTGAGCACTACACACCGGTAGCCACAAGACTTTCCTTGCTTGTGCAACTTCACCTAGAAGCCACAAGACTTTGACTCATGAAGAGAATCAACAACCTATGTGAATATGTGATGATATTCAAGATGCAAATAATGCTAGGCTACACTAAATGCTTAACTAGATGTTATAATGCAAATAAACACTCTAGTTATCAACAATGCCTACATGCTCATGCATGAGGACTCAATTAGATGCAAAGTGATTCTAGCAATCTAATTGTCAACAAACAAGGCCAACTCAACACAAGTTGTCAATAAACATGGCAATGACAATAAATGCAATTAACAAGTGCAATCAAGGAATTGTCAATTAAAAGCCAATCAACACATGTTGTCAATGAATATGGCAAGGACAATAAATGCAATTAACTAATGCAATCAATGAGTCCTAATCAAGAATGCCTAAATGTAAAGCATACATACTTAGCTAGATGTTATCAATCACAAAACAATCCTAGCTATCACAACCAACTCATCTCAACCAACAATCAAAGTCTCAATCATGCTAGAAATAACAATAAGCAAAGGAGACATGCATTTAATTAACAAATAAATGCTAAACCTAGGCAAACATGTCATAAGAATGAAATATGAAGTTCAAGGACATGTAGAAGTTACCTAGTCAAAGAAAACAAGAAATCCCATGCTTGAATGATGTTAGGAAGAAGCTAGATGCACATAGGAAGTGGTTTGGTTGAGTAAAGGTGAGTTCTTGGGAGCTTCTCTCTCTAGGGTTTGAGTTTCTCACTCTAAGTTCTGATTTTGAGCTCACCAAGACAAGCTAGGAAGAAGATGATACTTATATAGGACCCCTAGAAGAAATGACGTCGTTTTGGAAAAAAACGTTCAGATCCCGTCATTAGCGCTGGTGAGGTTGCGCTGGTCACCCGCGCACGTCACCAGCGCACACATTGCGCTGGTCACCAGCGCACGCCACAGGCGCACAACCAGCGTCAAATCTCTGGACCAAAAGCGCTGGTCGAGTAGCGCTGGTCACCAGCGCAAGAACACCAGCGCATAGGCGCGACAGCGCAACAGCTCGAGATTCGAGCGCTCCGAAACATGACCAAACGACATCGAAACCTTTCGTATAATATATCGTTGGAAAGGTATGGAAGTATACTTTCTATTCCAATTTATGGAATGACATTTAAATGTCTGTAGAAAATGTTATGGTCAATGGAGTGACCAAAGGTCAGAAACGGACAACAACAGAGTTGCCCTGTTTTGGTGGTCACTTTGGAGATTTCAAAACCAATCCAAACGGTCATGAAATATTACGAATAATATATCGTTGGAAAGGTATGAGTGTCTAGTTTGTCCAGAATTTTACAAAACTCAATTTAAAACTTTGTGTAAAAAGTTATGGTCACAAGACCATACAAAGGTCAGTTTTGAAAAACATTTAAATCATTGAAATCCAATATTTTGAACCTAGACACTTTACTCCAATCAACCAAACCAAATCTAACACTTATCCAAGAGAAGAATGAGTCCTTCTCAAGTGGTCAACCATCGCGCTAAGACATGCACACCATCGTGCAAGCGCGGACGTTTCCGATCACACAAAAGGAAACGAATTACACCACACTTAAGACTAACATGAAGTGCAAGTGTGGTTGTGAATAAATAACATGCATGGGAAAGGATAACATCATGAAAAATCACCAAGCATGTGACACACAAAAGATATGCAATATATGAAAATGCATAAGTGTGATGATAAAGCATATAAGCACACAATTACGAGAACCACAAATGCAATCATATAAATGCAATGAAAGTGAGTGTGTGCTAAAAGACATAGATGTACAAATCAATGAAACACATATGCATGGTAACAAAAGCAATATAGATAAAGATGCATGCAAGTGTGTGTGTGCACCTAATCTCTTCAAGAATCAAGTCAAGTGATATACCTTTTGAAGCTCTTGATCTTGAAGTCACCGGGATGACTGGAAGCTTGCCTTGATAATCATCAAGATGACCTAAGCTACCCACAACACAATCATCCCCAATGTGGTATGTCATGAAATAAGCCAATCACAAAATAGAGGTCCTTACAATCTCCCCCTTTGGCTATTTCATGACAAAATACCACTCACAAAATAATCCTCACAAAACACAAAATAAAGCTATTGGTCAACAAAAGTGTATTCTACATTACAAAGAGAGAAACCTAAGAATCTAAGTCTTCAAGGTCTTCAATCTCTTCGTAGATCATCATACCTACACACAATAGCGAGAAAGCACTTTTCCAAGAACAAGTGCATGTGAGGTGAACAAAAATAAAAAGATTTGCACTCAGTAAGGCAATACAAAACAATGCATGTGCAATGCTCCCCCTAAAAGGTTACTCTCTCTCAAACTTCTCCCCAAAGCATACACAATGCTCCCCCTATATCTCTCAAGACTTCTCCCCCTTTTTGTCATGAGATAGGCAAAGGAGCTCCCCCTATTGGGTTGCTTTAGCAAAGAGAGCTATTAGCACAAAATGAATTTGCATAATCATATAAACGAACTTTATGCAACTCAAGTAATTGAGAGAGATTCAAGGAGATTTTATTCACATAAAAAGTGTGTGTGTGAAAAAGTTGCTTAGCATGTAATACAAGCACTATTGAGCTCATGCATAAGAATCAATCAAAGCAACAATCAACAGGTTTTCCAAATGAAGTCAAACCAATTAGAGCCCTGTTGTTATGATAAGAAGATATATATCCAAGCATTTGTGTGCAGAGTGTACTAATCACATCAAAAAAATATATCATCTTTTCTACATTGCAAGACACATCATCAATCAACAATTTTGAGGTCTTTATAAAGCAATGCATCACACACATCATCAAACACATTTCAACTTTTCTGTTTTTCTCCTTTATCCTAGAAAGCATGTATTTCTGTTTATCATGCTAATGTAACTCTCTTGAAGGCTTTCACTCGGTTTCAAATGAGTAGCCATTTCCTACATTGGGCGGCTGCACGTCATATTGCCAGTAGCCCTTTTTCAAGAGAGAGCTTAAGAATGCATATCAAAGAATCATGAACATGGAGAATAATTTGAGGTCAATCACATGTACTAACAAGTAGAACATTCCTCAAATGGATAAGCACACTCAAGCAAAAATAGAAATCATGCAGTACATGCTAGGCAACCGTGCAAGGTGTTATTAAAAACATTATTAAAGCATTAATCAATGTTATTCACCAAGCATTCTCAAACAATCATAAAAGAGCATAAAATAAGTTAACTTTTTGCATATGACAATTCATGCAAGTTTGCTCTCTTTGCTTGAGCTCCCCTTATTGGGGTCAAATCCAACCAAGTCAATGGGAGGCATGAGTCCCTATAGACTTACCAAGTCCATTGGACTTAATAGCATCTACGGGTATCACATTTGCACAATGGCAAGCGGGTTCATTCTTTCTAACCCACCTAGGTTCCACTTTATCATTTATAGTGGTCATAGACATGTTTCTAAGATCCCTAGGTTCATGCAAACTTGCCCTCTTTTTCAACCATTTTTCTTTCATGCTCTCTAATCTACACCTCTTAATGTAATCAAAGCAATTTGGTCTTAAGTGACCAATCATACCACAAAAATGACAAGTAGGTACAAAATAAGAATTTATACCATTGCATTGTGATCTCATCGAGGCATTGCCATGTTGATGAGGTTGTCTTCGATGGTGCATCGGTTTGCTTCTCTTTGGAGCTTGAGCCGATTGGTGGCACCTTTGTGGTCTAGCTTGTTGAGGTGGTTGAGCCGGTTGAACATGCCTTCTTGGTTGAACTTGTTTCTTATGATCACCTCATTTCCTCATAGTTGGTTTGTTGGAGGAGGTGATAGACTTCTCAAGGACTTGTCCTTTCTTCTTGGATTGCCTAGGCTTTGGTTGAGATGCCAAGGCTTGTGTGGACTTTCCTTGAGTTGAAGGTTGCTTGGATGAAGCTTTGCTCTTGCCTTGAGCTTGAGGTTGTTTGACCTTGGCCTTCTTTAATTCTTCAAGGCACCTCATCTCTCTTTCCTTGAAAATCCTCAAGGAGTTTTCTTTGTTGGCAAGCTCATCTTTCATTGCCTTCATCCGTTGGTGGCAATCTTCAATCTCCTTCTCATACTCGGACACATCAATCACATCCATCTTCAAGGAGTCATCCATGTCCGAACCCGAAGTCATCTTAGCAAGTGAACTTCTTGCCTCTTCAAGTTCTTTCTCCATCATCACTTCATTCACTTTGATAAGTGACACTTCCTCATCTAAGTGAGTCAATTTAGTTCTTAGATGGAGATTATCTTCACTCAACCTCAAAACTACATCATTCTTCTTCTTCAAACACTTTCGAAGATAGTCAATAAATTCTTGATAGTCAACCACACTATCACTCGAGTTTCCGGAGCAAGTACTCTCTTGATCAAAGCTTCTCCCACTTGTGCTTTCATGGGTCATGTCATCAATGCTAGCTTCTCTCAAACTTGCTCCTCTATGGTCTCCACTCATCAAGTCACCTTTCTTGAATTCTTCAAGTGACAAACACTTGGTGACGGTTTGAGCTTCTTCTTGGTAGGAGACCGGAAAGGCGAAGTAGTTATTCCCACGTTTAATCGAGCTTGTGGAACATCCTTCAACTACTTCAACTTCGCTATTACTCCAAGTAGAGATCATAGCTTCCCCTCCCTTCTTGGACGGGGTCATCTTCTTTTCCTCATTCACCTTAGAGGTCATTCTCTTCTTATGAGATTTCATGAATCTCCTAAATCTCCCAATCATGAGAGTCACCTCCTCATCGGAGTCATTTTCCTTCCTCTCCATTTTGGAGGTCAAGTTACCCTCTAACATCTCAATGCCACTCATAGTGTTTAATGAATGAGATGAATGCAAATGAATGCAATGAACAAAATGCACACAAATGCAAGACACACAAATATGGCAAGGATCTCCTAAGTATGTCTAGGAACCCGCTCTGATACCAATTGAAAATATATACTTGCGTGTGTCTAAACAACCTAGAGGGGGGGTGAATGGGTTGTTAATCCGTTATTACCAAATTTTCAGATTAGTCAATATTACAAATAAAACCCCAATCACACAAACAATAAAATCAAGTATAAAATGCGGAAATTAAAGAACACTTGATTTTTACGTGGAAACCCACACGGGGAAAAAACCACGGGCTGTTATGTGCGCCACACACGGTCAACGAAATCCACTATATGAAAAGGAATTTACACCCTCAAGTGATTCTCGGACTCTCACCCTAGATAACCTCAGGCTATGGACACTACCACTCGCCACTCTTGGTTCAATCCCTAGTGATATCCCCTGATACACTACTCTTGGCGTGAGCAACTCCTAATCTACCCGGCGGGCCTTTTACAGTGGCACTCGACCAATTGCTTGAGCACTACACACCGGTAGCCACAAGACTTTCCTTGCTTGTGCAACTTCACCTAGAAGCCACAAGACTTTGACTCATGAAGAGAATCAACAACCTATGTGAATATGTGATGATATTCAAGATGCAAATAATGCTAGGCTACACTAAATGCTTAACTAGATGTTATAATGCAAATAAACACTCTAGTTATCAACAATGCCTACATGCTCATGCATGAGGACTCAATTAGATGCAAAGTGATTCTAGCAATCTAATTGTCAACAAACAAGGCCAACTCAACACAAGTTGTCAATAAACATGGCAATGACAATAAATGCAATTAACAAGTGCAATCAAGGAATTGTCAATTAAAAGCCAATCAACACATGTTGTCAATGAATATGGCAAGGACAATAAATGCAATTAACTAATGCAATCAATGAGTCCTAATCAAGAATGCCTAAATGTAAAGCATACATACTTAGCTAGATGTTATCAATCACAAAACAATCCTAGCTATCACAACCAACTCATCTCAACCAACAATCAAAGTCTCAATCATGCTAGAAATAACAATAAGCAAAGGAGACATGCATTTAATTAACAAATAAATGCTAAACCTAGGCAAACATGTCATAAGAATGAAATATGAAGTTCAAGGACATGTAGAAGTTACCTAGTCAAAGAAAACAAGAAATCCCATGCTTGAATGATGTTAGGAAGAAGCTAGATGCACATAGGAAGTGGTTTGGTTGAGTAAAGGTGAGTTCTTGGGAGCTTCTCTCTCTAGGGTTTGAGTTTCTCACTCTAAGTTCTGATTTTGAGCTCACCAAGACAAGCTAGGAAGAAGATGATACTTATATAGGACCCCTAGAAGAAATGACGTCGTTTTGGAAAAAAACGTTCAGATCCCGTCATTAGCGCTGGTGAGGTTGCGCTGGTCACCCGCGCACGTCACCAGCGCACACATTGCGCTGGTCACCAGCGCACGCCACAGGCGCACAACCAGCGTCAAATCTCTGGACCAAAAGCGCTGGTCGAGTAGCGCTGGTCACCAGCGCAAGAACACCAGCGCATAGGCGCGACAGCGCAACAGCTCGAGATTCGAGCGCTCCGAAACATGACCAAACGACATCGAAACCTTTCGTATAATATATCGTTGGAAAGGTATGGAAGTATACTTTCTATTCCAATTTATGGAATGACATTTAAATGTCTGTAGAAAATGTTATGGTCAATGGAGTGACCAAAGGTCAGAAACGGACAACAACAGAGTTGCCCTGTTTTGGTGGTCACTTTGGAGATTTCAAAACCAATCCAAACGGTCATGAAATATTACGAATAATATATCGTTGGAAAGGTATGAGTGTCTAGTTTGTCCAGAATTTTACAAAACTCAATTTAAAACTTTGTGTAAAAAGTTATGGTCACAAGACCATACAAAGGTCAGTTTTGAAAAACATTTAAATCATTGAAATCCAATATTTTGAACCTAGACACTTTACTCCAATCAACCAAACCAAATCTAACACTTATCCAAGAGAAGAATGAGTCCTTCTCAAGTGGTCAACCATCGCGCTAAGACATGCACACCATCGTGCAAGCGCGGACGTTTCCGATCACACAAAAGGAAACGAATTACACCACACTTAAGACTAACATGAAGTGCAAGTGTGGTTGTGAATAAATAACATGCATGGGAAAGGATAACATCATGAAAAATCACCAAGCATGTGACACACAAAAGATATGCAATATATGAAAATGCATAAGTGTGATGATAAAGCATATAAGCACACAATTACGAGAACCACAAATGCAATCATATAAATGCAATGAAAGTGAGTGTGTGCTAAAAGACATAGATGTACAAATCAATGAAACACATATGCATGGTAACAAAAGCAATATAGATAAAGATGCATGCAAGTGTGTGTGTGCACCTAATCTCTTCAAGAATCAAGTCAAGTGATATACCTTTTGAAGCTCTTGATCTTGAAGTCACCGGGATGCTTGGAAGCTTGCCTTGATAATCATCAAGATGACCTAAGCTACCCACAACACAATCATCCCCAATGTGGTATGTCATGAAATAAGCCAATCACAAAATAGAGGTCCTTACAAACCTAATAACTAATAAAAGAATACTTAACAAATCTAGATAAGATAATGGAATAAATAATTAAGAGAATAGCTAGGGAATTAATGGGATCACAAATGAATTACGGGAAATGCTTATCAAGCTACCTTAGTGAACGAATCTCGTAAATGTTAACCAATTGATTTCTAAAATGTGTTTAGGCCATATTATGAACCTTAAACAACTTCCCACCATAATGCCTAACCGATTAAGGAGAGGGGGTCACGGCGGGATCGATTTGTTACAATTAATGGCTTAGATTATCGTGGTTGATATACCCTCCGACAATCTATCCTATTCACTAAGTTCTCAATCCATCAAGGTTGTCAATCCAATCAAGATTATATAACAAATTATCCTAAGCAAGATTATAATCAACTAGTGGGTATACATGTCAATTACATAATGCAAAGAATCTAATTATAAAATGAATAGAACACAAATAGAAATTAAAAATATATTAAAGCTTAAGCAAATCCCAATCCAAATGTTCTCACATCAAAACCCTAGAAAGGGGATTTAATTACACATATTACAATCAAAGGGAAGGCAAGTAAAAGATTAGGAAATCACCCATGGGTCTCCTTTTGTAAGCTTGATCCTTTCCTTGCCTTTGATGCTCCTTGTGTAAAGAGTGGATGATGAGGAGGTGTCTAGATAGGTGGAGTCAAATGGGAAGTGACTAAGGAGATTTGTGGAGAAGATGGGAAGAAAAGGAATGATTAGGGAAGGTAATCTAGATGTTAAGTTTAGGTAGGAGAGAAAATGGAGAGAAAAGGAATGGTGGAGAAAGGAGGTTTCTTGGTGGTCAAGAGTTGTCCAAAAGAGGAAAAATGTGATGAATTTATAGGATTTTCAAATTAGGTCTCGGGTGGCAAATTACCAAAACACCCCCTGATCATGGCAAATTACCATTTAGTCCAGCAGAGGGGGTCATTGTGTAATTTGCACACCCAATCAGAAATGCACAGAGAGGCAGTCGCAATTTGCTTCAAATGGCGACCTTGGAGCGACCAAATGGCGACCTCATCAGGTGTGGGAATCAACTCCCTGTCGCCATGGCGACCTCGAATGACAAATGGCGACCCAATTGGTGACGTGGCAAGACAAAGGGGCAAAATGGGAAAGAGAGGGATAGCCGGATTCCGACCGATTGGAGGCCCGGAAGTTGAACGACCAGGCTGCCGGTCGTGTGGCCGTGATTTTGGGTCACTTTCCGACCGGCGGTAGGTCCGGGAAGGGCCTCATCTGGCCGGCGGCGTGATGCTAGGGTTTGGAGGAGCAGCTGCCATGGCGTGAGCTGATTGGGGAAGAAAATGAATAGTGGGTATGGGGTGCATTCAGAAGGTGAGTGGGGTGCAGTGGGCTGCTGCTCACTTACTTAAAGGGGGGTGCATTCAGTAAGAACATTGGGTGCGTTTAAGGGCCCAATCCTTAAACGCACCGTTTCATTTAAACGGTGGCAGTGGGCTGCGCTTGCTTGGGCCTGTGTTGGGCTTGGTGTGGGCTGCGCATGTTGGGCTGCCCTTCTTTAATGAAACGGCAGCGTTTTGGCTGCACCTGATCCCTTCTTCACTAAACGCTGCCGTTTCACCCGCTGACGTGGCGTGCTGACAGGCTCACGCGGTAAATTGCAATTCAGCCCCTGCACTTATCAGAATTTGCGATAACTTCAAAACTTCCTCCAATAATTACACTTTTGCCCCTTTTCCACCAAAATTACTTCAATGCCCCTGAATTCTATAAATTCCTGAAAACACTTAATTTACACCATTAAATCACGGGATAATGCCCGAGAATCAAGCAAAAGGAGAAGGAAATGAGGGCCAAAATCATACCAATTTTGGTTCGATCAATGAAGAATGAAGTCAAAAATATCAAACATACTGACCTAGTGCAAACTAGTATCTTGAAATAACTTTCTAGTTCTTGAATAATTTATAATATATTTTGTACTTTTATAAAATTATTAATTTATGCGACAATTGTGACCGAAATTTTATACTAGATTTCAAAAAGAAATTATTAATTATTACGATAGAGGGGTTTATTAATTTTTTACACTGGCCTAAGTCGGGACCGAGATTTTTTTATTAATTTAGAGAGGATATTAATTTATAGGGGGGGGGGGGGCTCTCAAACTGTCATATTCTCTTTGAAAGTTATAAGATCTTAAGTTATGTTTATTACATGTGATAGGATAGGATAGGACTAATTTTAGTCATATATCCTATATTTGTTGCTTGTATGTGATGAAATTATTTAATCTCATGAATGCAACTTATCTCGACTTTATACTCTCTTTTTTTTCTTTTCAATTTATTTTATTTTTTATGTGATTAAAATGTAAATATATTTTAATAACTAATAAAATATTTTATTTCAAACATTTTAAAAATAATAATTTTTAATTTTAACAAATAAAAATAAATATTATTTTGTTTGAAATAGGTTTTAAATATTTTAATTTTTTAAAAAATTTAAATAATTATTTTAACCAGTCCAATTCTATACAACCATTTTATCTAGGTGAGGTAAATCTTCTTCTTTTATTTTTTATTTAATTTTAAAATTTGTATTTATTTAATATATCTTATTATAATATTTAAAAATATTTTTAAATATTGAATATTAATTAAAAAATGCTATTTTCTATAATATTTATTTAAAATATTTTATTTATTTAAAAAAAATTAAATAATGTATTTATTTTAAAAAAAAATTATTTTATTTTATTTTATATTAATCAATTACACATTATATTACAGTAGAACCCCTCTAAATTAATATTCTTGGGACCTACCCTTAAGTATTAATTTAGAGGGGTTATTAATTTGGAGGGTTTGACCTTGTAAAGTGTTATTTTGTTTTAAAAAACATGTAGAAATCGGTTTTCTTATTTAGGGAAGGTTTCTTTTCGGGATTCCTTGTTTAGTCGGTTTTCTTCTTCAGGAGAAGTTCCTTTTTTTTAGGATTCCTAATTGCAATGGAACTACCCATGGAAAATTGAAAGGTTTGCTTCTCCTTGACAATTGTACTGCCCATGTGCCGCTTATAGAGTTACCTAATCACATCCAACTCAAGAACATCACAGTGCACTATCTACCACCAAATTTGAGGAAGTGTGTTGCACTCTAACTGAAGAAGTTATCATCAAGGATATCACAAGGCAGAATAATGATGATATAGTTGAGATAGATAACGACGACGATAGTCATAAGGTACCTAAAATCTCTACAAGTAAGGTTACCCTGTTGAAATGCTAAATTTAATTGAAACCTTTTGACTACAACAAGAAGGTGATGATAATAGCTTCTTGAGGACAATTCAAAAGATGAAGAATGAAGTCAAAAATATCAAACATACTAACCTAGTGCAAACTAGTATCTTGAAATAACTTTCTAGTTCTTGAATAATTTATAATATATTTTGTACTTTTATAAAATTATTAATTTATGTGACAATTGTGACCGAAATTTTATACTAGATTTCAAAAAGAAATTATTAATTATTACGATAGAGGGGTTTATTAATTTTTTACACCGGCCTGAGTCGGGACCGAGATTTTTTTATTAATTTAGAGAGGATATTAATTTATAGGAGATTAATTTACAGGGGTTCTACTATAAATATGTAATAAAATTTTTTTTATCCAAACTCATACTATACCAAACGGGAGATAGGATTATTTTAATTAAATCTCGTACAACACCGAATACATTACAATACTAACTTTAATCCAATCATATCTCATCTAACCCAATCTCATGAAAATAATCCTATCATATCCCTGCGCACTAAATGAGTCCTTAATGTATTATTTCATCTCTTAGTTGACTGTTTGTTATTAAAGTTGATTTCATCTTATATGTGTGCAAAGTTTGCGCGCATGTGAACATGTTAAGTTTATTGATTTTGTTTCTTTTGATTTAATTTCTCTACAAAATTCTATTTTTTTAATTATGGGTGGCTCTATTACCACCTATAAAATATCTTTCTATATCCATTTTTCTTCCTACACTCATATTAAAAAATTAAAATTATTAATTTCACTCCAGACACCCTTTAAAATATCAAAACTATCATCTAAGTAATTTTTTTTTTTAATTTGAAACATATATTTTTTCTCATTATACCCATTTATATTTGTTTCGTTGTTACTTACTGAATTAATGTATTGAATTATCTATAAAAAAAAACCATGAAATTATAATTGTTTACACACTTAATCATCGTCAATATAAAACAACAACAATATTAATTAAACAAACCACAATATACAGCTTCTTTT
The DNA here is from genome assembly GCA_954870605.1 of Acer campestre. Classification (NCBI taxonomy): domain Eukaryota; kingdom Viridiplantae; phylum Streptophyta; class Magnoliopsida; order Sapindales; family Sapindaceae; genus Acer; species Acer campestre. Next base: position 31,916,711 of record OX940801.1, read on the forward strand.
GTCTTAAATATATATATATATATTTCAATCACCAAACAAATCAATTTTTTTTTTTTTAATCCATCCACCAAATTTTTCAGTTTACAAACCAATTAAATTAATGAATTTGTAATTAAAGTAAAGTGAATGAGTGAGTTGTGTTTGAGAATGGACATATGGTAAAGAGAGCTGACCCGGACTATAGCCGGATCAGCCTTTGTGAATTTTTTTTAATTAGTTTAGTAGTATTTAATTAATCAATACACAGTAAGCTGATAGAGTTAGACTATTAGAGTAGCCGCAGTCAGACAAAGTCACATCATTGATCATCCCAACTCTTTCCCACTCTTTCTCTCTCACACCATACCAATTCTTTCACTCTCTTTCCAATTGTTTTGTGTGTACACTTCAAATTAAAAATATTATATTTAATTGTTTTAATAGATAAAAAATGTCATTTTATATATTTTTATCTTAATTTAATTGTTTTTTAATATAACTATAAATAATATTATTTTTATTCTTACATGCACAATATATTTAAAAAGTATTTTTTAAAACAATTTCATTAAATACATATTACATATATATTTTTTTTCAAAATATTATTTTCAATTATTCCTACTAGACACGTTTTTAAAGTTTTACGTCTTCTAAAACCATGAAAATCAATTACTCATTTTTAAATAAAAATATATAAAATAGAAAACGAAAACAAAAAATATTACCGAGCATACCCTAATTGTCTCCATTACTTTGTTTTTGTTTTTTGATTAATGAAATTTTCTAGTACTATTGAAGTTTTATTATTATTAATTATATATATATACACACACACTCTTCTGTTTTAGCCCACCCTATCAAAAAAAATCTTGGGTTCGCCCTTGACCATGTAGGCTTGATCGAATTCTACTGTTTAAAAAGAAAAGAAAAAGAGTTCGACAAGTCTATAACTGCAACAATTTTTTATTCAATCACAAAATAATAATAATAATAATAATAATAATAATAATAATAATAATAAAATGAAAGTAAACATACATGAATGCACCTAGAATCCATGAAATCAATTCTTTGTTCATCTATACCTTGACTATTATGTGGAAGAAAAAATTTCCTAATTGATGTTGGGTTTGATTAAGTATATATTATTAGGGTTTATGATAGATTGAGTGTTCAACTTAGAGGTGTAGGAAGTAAATTTAATTTCCAATTATAAAGCTATGTATTTTAAGTAATTAAATGTAAGGGTATTTTAGAAATAAAAAAGTTTCATTAAAACATTTGTGTAGGAAGATATTTTGTTGGTGGAAATAGAGCCACCCTTTAATTATTGGATCAAGATCCTCTCCTTATCTTGTTTTTCCTTAACTTTTTATAATCTATTGACACCTAAGTAAAATAAAAAAAAAATACAGAGTCAAGATTTGATCATTTTTTTTCTCTCACATACAACTTGATGTTTTAATTATACTTGAAAAATGCCAAGGAAAAATATGGACCAAGGAGATGATCCTGATCCTTAATTATTAGTGTCAACAACTAGAACTTTATGCTTTGCAATTTGCAAGAGACGTTGCTAGATTTCATAGCTGCAAGTTTTCATATATTCTAGCAATAGGCCAATAGCTAAATAACCGGGCCGCCATTCATTGTAAATATCAAAAAAGTGCATGAATGTAGAATCAATCACAAATAAAACAATCACTAAATATATTAATTATTCATCGAATTTGAATAACGATTGTTCTAACAGCCGAACTAATAACTGCCAGTAGCACCATCTCAAATACATTACAATGTAAAGGGAAACTCTCCTTCTCATCAAGAAATTATGCAATGAAATAAATAATAATCAAACGAAAGTGAATAATCAAAAAGAATAAATAAAATAAGGGGAATATTATCTACCTTTCCCATTTACCTTCCCCATTTGCATTTTCCCACTTATTGCTTGACACATATACACTTTTTCATTTAATAAATAGTTTTCACTTTTTGTTATAAAGTCTGTTTACGTCTTCACCCCTTATTAATGAAATGATAAAAGCAGCCATCATGGGTAAAGACGTAAACAAGTTTTGCAATAAAAAGTGAGAGATTTTTATTAAATGAAAAAGTGTATAAGTGTCAAACATTCAAACAATGAGTGGGAAAGGTAAACAGGAAAGACAAATGGGAAAGGTAGATAGCATTCCCTCTAAAATACAACTTATTATCAAATTTATGTATATTTATACTAAAAAAGTCGCTAATGGCCAATACCAGGACTTGGCACGGACTCCTCCAGAATTCGTATTTGATCGGTTCCCGCGAGATCAACAGAGAAAAGCCTTTGATTATAATTAGTCATTATTGCATAATCCTCATCGCTTGGAGCAGGAGGTGTGAGGCCTTTAATAAAAGCATTAAGAAGAAAGCTGCTTTTCAGAGAAGGGATTTCTCTCTTTTCTAAGCTTATTGTTGAGAGTTTTCTGGCTTCGACCGATGATATTATCGCCACATTGCAGACTAAAACAAAGTGGAAAATAAACAAAAAAGTAGTGCTTGTGCGAATAAGCATTTTTAGAAATGTTAAGACAAAAGATGTAGAAATTGCAAGAGTAGCTTAATGGAGGATTATGACTTGTGAGAGTAATGGGAGGGATAGAGAATAGAAGTGCATATTTATAACTCTCTAATTTTTTATTTTTTATGTTTTGAAAAGAACACTAGACAAATTTAAAAAGTAATTAATTTGGCTAAGTCAGCTGTACTGTTTGGAAATGTACAACTAATCATGATTGAGTAATTCCTGTTAAGCGTGTATTTTGATGCTTTGGTTAGGTACAAATATCAATTATCAAATATGGATCGATGAATTAATCTGCCGGCTTCGCTTTTGTTAATTTCTGTTAAGTGTATTTTCTCTGCCTATGCAGGCATGTAGCTCCAAATTTTTGGTCAAAGCTTCTGAAAATGCCACCTTTTGTGTTCTCATTTGATTTTGGACCATGTGAGACAAATGTCTGTCTGTGGACTACCGATTATGCTATTTGGGCATATGTACAAACGCATGTACGAATGGGTTTATGTATATAAATTAACCAATATATGTTATTTTGAATAGAATGTCATTTGGGATTTTTAAGATAGTCGTTTCCATTTTAATTTTTTTTGGCATCAAGCTGGTTGCGTATAAAGCTATATTATATGATGCCAGACCGATCTTTTTCTTGTCTTTTCATTTCGTTTTCAGGGAAAAACTTGCATCTAATAATAATTATGATTATATCAAAATTATGATGAAATTAGGTACAGAATAATTTTGATTTGACACTAGTGTTATATATACAATCTATAGTAATACCAAATTTTTGTATGTTTATGACTTTCAATAAAAATAAGACAATCAAAAACAGACAAAAGATCATTATTAATGTATTTATTAATCGGTTGTATAAGTAAGATTCTCCACATTTAGCATTACTAAATGCTTTTTAGTTGTTGGGCCAATTTGATTATATGACATATATTAAGCCGGCTATGTTAATGAATTAGTCTACTGTATACCCATGTCTGACCAAATAAACTGGAAATTACCTGGAGTGACCACAAATATTAGGGAAGTTTTGTTTTTAACCACAAACGAATTTTTATTTATTAATAACCACTTTTTTGTAAAATTACTGGAAAGCTCTCATATAAATAGGGTCCCCAAACCCACTCTCTCTCTTTTCTCTTTTTTCTTTCTCTCTCTTCTGCTCTCTCTCTCTCTCCCCCGATCTCCTCGCCGGCTTGCTTTGAGGGTCGCAGAGCTCCGGCGAAGGTGTCGCCGAGCGCCGACGACCTTCTGGGCTTCACGGCAGCGTCAATGGTGGGCGCTGGTGGCAGCTGGTTCGTCGCTGGTGCGACGGCCAGGCGTGGGCAACATGGACGAGCCACGGTCGTGCGTTGCCTCCTCGCTGTCCGTTGCTGCTTCGCCGGTGACGAAATCCATCCCCCTTCGCCGGCAAGTTGATCTGCAGGAAAAGGGAAGCAAAAAAAAAAAAAAAAACCCTAATGTTTAAGGAAGAAGAAGAGGAAGAAGAAGAAAGGGAAAATTGCAATTTAGTCCAGATTTCAAGTTTTGGTATTTCAATTTAGGCCTGATTTCAAGTTTTGATATTTCAATTTAGGCCTGATTTCAAGTTTGGACATTTCAATTTACCCATGATTTTAAGTTTGCTTCGAGATTTAAAATAAAACTATTTTCATCGGTACTCTGGTAATTGATGGATATACACTGAAATTATTTTTAAAAAGTGGCTATTAACAATTAAAATTTCAAAAGTGGTTAGTAACAAAAGTTTAATAATTCATGTGGCTATTTATGGTTTTCTCTCCCAAATAAATGTCAACTACTTATATGGATAGAATATCTCCACTTTTTCAAATTTATTTTTCAAATTATTAAGTCCATCAATTACATTTCAATGTACCACTGCTCAACATTGTTTAGCAGTAAAAGGCGCTCATTGATCAGTCAGATAATTTATCAGACTTGTGTTGTCACACCGTATACGGTATATAATAAAAAAAATATAAAAATAAAAATTCAATGTAACTTTTAGTGGTACAATTAAGTGACTGTAATATTCAATGAATAATGACATGTATTATAGTTGAAAATTTTATTTGTTTTTCAGCTGAAACGCAGGAGGAATAAAGGCCGGTCACTTAAATTCATCCATGGTGCCCTATACTGTTTCGTTTACTTTGCGTTTTGAAGATAGATAAGTTAGGATGCAAATCTTTGAAAAATGAAGAAAATATATGCACTTAAATAGTTCGGTTAGGAGGCTGCCCTTTTCAGCGATTTCGTGCGCTTGTGGAGCACTTTTGCTTAAATTACGTGTTTAGTAATAATTGTTTGGGTCACTTAAACTGGAAATTTATGACAAATACAAATCAATGACAAGAAAAGAGGAAATTGTCAAAATAACCCTCTAAAATTATTGATTTTTACTTCTAACCATATGCATTAATAAAATAGTGACACGATGGTTAAGACTTATGACCCACTATAATTGATGTCCTTTAATCTTTTTATTGAGTTCTTAAGGATCTTTTCGACATCAACATTATTGATAATGAAGGTACAGTCCTCAGGTGGTGGAGGCTGTAGCCATTTTTAGGTGTATTAAGTTGGCTTGCGAGACAGGTTTGCTGCCTTTAGAGGTGGAGTCGGATGCTGCGGTTGTTGTTTGTTTTGTAAATGATATGCGTTATCACACTTCAGATATGGGTTTGGTTATTGATGGAATACGGTTGTTTATGCGGAATATGTCAAGATGTAACTTGAAGTATGTTCTGAGAAAGGCAAATTTTATTGTCCATACCTTAGCTAATTAAATTTGACTTGTCTAGTGTTGAGGACTGGTTTTGGATAGAGGAATTTTCTCCTTGTGTTCGAAAGCTTTTACCGAATGATGTTCTAGATTGTGTTTGATTTCTTGTTGCAATAAAAATGTTCTTTGTAAAAAAAATGTAATTTTTTTTTTTAAAAAATATTGTAATAATTCGGGGTCTGACTTGCCTTATGATATATGAAATACATTATCATATAAAAGGTTTGGATATAATTTGGGATATGTCTAGTAATCTAGTATATGAACTTCAGTTCTCTCCTAATACGAACTCACATTAGTAGAGAATCGAAGTTCCTGCATTTAACATTTAATGAAAAATTAGTGATAAAAAAAAAAATTCCTTCTAATTCCTTTGATAAAATGCTTATGTGCTAGAAAAAAAGAAAATTGTATTTAATCGCTTGTCTATAATAGACCTGATACAATTCTAGTTCAAACCGGGGAATCGAACCGTAAAAACTGAAACCGAAACCGGAGGAGGCCGGTTCCAGTTTTCGCGGAACCTGTGTTATTTTCAATTTTTTTTTTTTTTTAATAAATCCTAAACCTAAATCCCTAATTTCTGATCTCTCTCTCTTTCTTTGATTCTTCTTCTTCAGTTCTTCATCGATTTTTCTTCTCCAGTTCTTCTGCTTCAATTCACAAAGTTGATTTGGTGGTTGTTTGGCTGTTTGGGGTTGATTTCAGATTTGTGAGAGAGAGACGAGAATCAGTGAGCTTGCCTTGGATTGATGATTGATCTTTGATGATCTGATCTGGGTTTAAGGAAAAAAAAAAAAAAAAAGTTCCGAACCGCCGGTTCCACCTAACTGTGGAACCGAATCCGAAACCGAACCGACACCGTGTCAGGTCTAGTCTATAATCAATAATACAAAGTTTACAAACCGATATTTCTTGTCCCATGCCCATATAATGAATAAATATATATTAAGTATATATAAATATTGTGATCATGTTTTTTATTGGCATAATAATGGCACTTCATATATCATCACATACAACCCACATACGAATTTATTAAAATTTTATGATCACATACAACTCATGTGATCGCATATATATATATATATGCTCGACCTATTGAGTATATAAACGCCAGACCCTATATTATAATTTATCAAAATATAAGAAGAAATAAAAGCTGTTCTCCGACAGAAATGATTGTGTCTAATGGCCGACTCCTGGACTCGGAAAGGAATGCAAAATTCGATCAATGTTGGTCAAATGAACAGAAAAGACTCGCTCTTGATCGGTAGCCGCCATTGCATTTGCCAAAGAAGGCGGATTCGGGCTTTCCTTGAAGGATATTGAAGCAACCTCTCTCTTCTCCACGCTCAAGAGCTTCCTACTGCACCCATCTGAAAACGATGCATGGCAGATTAGAGCAATAAACAAAACAAGCGAAACAAAGTTTACGCGCGCCATTAGAGTAGAGTAGAGTAGATTAGAGTAAATTTAATGAGGCAAAGAAGATGTGTATAAATTATTATGTTGTTGAAACTTTTTGTATGGTGAATTGGTGTGGTGATGAGGTGTTTATTTATAGGAGAGGCGTGAGGGTGAAGTTAGGTAGGTCAAGCAACAAGTGATATAGGACCAAAAATTTCAAAATGTCTGAAAGAATTGTTTTTGTAACTTTTTTTTATTTTCCTAGGATTTATTCATAACAAAATGACAGCTAAATTTCTATTCTGTTAATCTGCCTTTCAATGTGAATGCTCTTCTTATTTATCTTGCATAAAAACCTTAATTAATGGTCCAAATTATGGTACAATATAATCTATTTAAGAAATGAGTAATGGCCAGTTTGATAATCACTGTTAGCTGTGCTGAAGGAATAATCAACTGTGAAGTTAATCAGCAAACGTTTGGTTAATTATATTTTTAAAACTACTTTAATATAGCTCAAAAGCAGTATACGTATGTTTGGTAATTTTATTTCAAAAATGCTGAAATTAATTATAATGACTAAAATAGACATAATTTTGGAACCTCATTTTATTTTTTTCATTAATTTTATATATTAAATCAATTATATAAATGATTTTAATTTGATTTCATAAAGATAATAATGATATTTTAAAAGATTCATTAAATTTTGAAATAGATTATTCTATAATCACTTTCAAAAAGTAACCTCCCACCTACTGATTTTAACTTCTTAAAATCAATACTAAACTGGCTATAATGCTAGACAACTCAAAAATTTAGCCTAAATTTCAACTCAAATGATATGGCAAGTGAGTTGTCATCATCATACACAACATGTGATGATGTGGTTAATGAAAAAATCATCACCATACTCTAATAGCAGCATTGCTATGTTATTTTTCGCTTCTCACCTCTATTTTCTCTTTGTGATTTTACATAGGATGCTGAAAAAGTCTGGATTTAACTCTCCGCCCTTTCGCCTTTTCTTTGATTTTTTTTTCTTTTATCGGGGAGATGATCCCCAATAAACAGGTCTGGAAGCTATAATTGTAAATCGCGATCAAATTTATGGAAGCATTGGTTTATACATTCCTCTTAGTCTCGACTCTAGGGATCATTTTTTTCGCTTTCTTTTTTCACGAACCACCTAAAGTTCCAACTAAAAAATGAAATGATTTTTCATTATCTGAATTGAAGTAATGAGCCTTCCAACATTGGGAGGCTCATTACTTCAACTAGTCCCCGTGCTCTTCGAATGGGTCTCTTAGTTGTTGAGAGGGTTGCCCAAAAGCAGTATATAAGGCGTACCCAGTAAAACTTACAAGTAATCCAGATATAGAGATGGTGACCAGGGTTGCTGTTTCCATTATTATATAATTTCAAGACCACAATGGATCTACGATAAGATTGTTTATTTACAACGGAATGGTATACAAAGTCAATAGATCTCAATGAATACAAAATAGGATTTATGGCTGTACAAACTGTTGAGGGTAGTTCTAGATCTGGTCCAAGACGGACATCTGTAGGGGCTTTATTGAAACCATTGAATTCGAAATATGGTAAAGTAGCTCCTGGATGGGGAACTACTCCTTTGATGGGTGTCGCAATGGCTCTATTTGCGGTATTCCTATCTATTATTTTGGAGATTTATAATTCTTCCGTTTTACTGGACAGAATTTCATTGAATTAGATTTATAAGAACCCTAGCTTTTAAATGAAAATACAAAAAAAAAAACGATGCATTTAGGCCTCGGCTTTTTATTTTAGCTTATTCCTTTTTGGTAGTTCGACCGTGAAATTTTTGTGTTTCTGTATTTCCAGAATATGAGTGTGTGACTTGTTATAATTGATCCTATTGAGAGTACAGAGAGTGGGTCTGTCGTCTTGATAGAGATGGTTTTACCCCGTCGGATATTCATTCTACTATCTGGAGCACGGAATATATGAAATATATCACGAAGTATTTGAACTATGATTCATACTTAATATTGAAACCTCGTGGCCGGATTCCTGAAATTTTTCCAAAGAAAAAAGTTTTCAATTGAAAAAGTTTTCTTCTTTCAAATCCCCATCTCTGCTTTGATTTTGCTCAAAGAACAAACTTTTCTTTCTAGTTTTAGTCATTATATCGATTCTACTCGTTGAATAAATGATGATCCAATGGTTCTTACTCAGGGAATCCTTGACTTAGCTTGAAGATTTTATTGAATCATCGTGGTTCTAGTATGAATTTTAGGTTTCAATTGATTCCTAGGGTCTTAACAAGAAAATTCCTATCAATAATAAAGAAAACAAAAGGAAAGCTACATTACATACAGATTAAAATAATAGATGAATGAAAAAAAATAGGGAAATAGAAGATTCAAGAGGCCTGGAACGATCAACAGAAAGACAAGTGAGCCTACTTGATTTTTTGACATTCTAATTATAACAAAAAAAAAAAAAAGAGCTTTCTTACTTTTACTCTTTCGTATTTTTAGCGAAAATTGAATCAAAAGATTAAGAAGTTTCCAATTTTGTATTCCATACCTCTTTTAACCTGTTTTTTGGTTTTTTCGTTTGAGCTGTACGAGATGAAATTCTCATATACGGTTCTCAAAGGGGGAGTCCCCTTGGTTTACCTATCTCAATAAAGTCTACGATTGGTTCAAAGAGCGTCTCGAGATTCAGGCGATTGCAGATGATATAACTAGTAAATACGTTCCTCCTCATGTCAACATATTTTATTGTCTAGGAGGAATTACGCTTACTTGTTTTTTAGTACAAGTCGCCACAGGGTTTGCTATGACTTTTTACTACCGTCCAACCGTTACGGAGGCTTTTGCTTCTGTTCAATACATAATGACGGAAGCTAACTTTGGTTGGTTAATCTGATCAGTTTATCGATGGTCAGCAAGTATGATGGTCCTAATGATAATCCTGCATGTATTTCGTGTGTATCTCATTGGTGGTTTTAAAAAACCTCGCGAATTGACTTGGGTTACAGGTGTGGTTCTGGCTGTATTGACCGCATCCTTTGGTGTAACAGGTTATTCTTTACCCTGGGACCAAATTGGGTATTGGGCAGTAAAAATAGTAACAGGCGTACCGGAAGCGATTCCGGTAATAGGATCGCCTTTGGTAAAGTTATTACGTGGAAGTGCTAGTGTGGGACAGTCCACTTTGACGCGTTTTTATAGTTTACACACATTTGTATTACCTCTTCTTACTGCCGTATTTATGTTAATGCATTTCCTAATGATACGTAAGCAGGGTATTTCTGGTCCTTTATAAAGAATATAGAGAGATTTGTAATCAATCATTTTTTTTATTACTTGGGGGAGAAACAATAATATTTCATTGCTACAAATATGGATTATTGACAAAGAATAAGACATGTATTTTGAAATTTCCCCTCAACTCCACAATATTGTATTATTTATTTGACATGAATGAATAGTTGAACGGAATTCTCCGAAGAGAAAATGGATTATGGGAGTGTGTGACTTGAACTATTGATTGGGCCATGCAGAAGTATGCCTTTATCTGCTACAATGAAATTCACAAAAAAATGTGTCTTTATTCCAACCACCGCCCTATAGAGAGGATAGGCTAGGCTCGCTTGAAGAGAATCTTTTCTATGATCAGACCGAAGCATGCTGTGCATGAATAGTGACGCAGAACGGAAGTAAAGGATTTACCAGCATAAACCCTAAGTTCTCACAATCTGGAATCCACCAGTAAATTCAATTGAAACCAAAATAATAATATTATTGAATGAATCGAAACTGATAACAAAGAGCCTTAAATAGACTCGGGAAACCCTAAAATAAGCAAAAAGACTAAAATATCCTCAAACTAAACCAAAACGGAAAATAAATAAAAACACTAAAAACTTCAGCTGCCCGACAACCTAACTTAAACAGTTCCGTTGAGGATGCAAATGACATCAACCGGGGCAACCCCAGTTTCCCTTCTGTGGAGCTCTGAAAACCCTTTCCGAAAACATATTATAATAGGAAATCTGACAACCGAGCTAAAAGTTATGCCCATTTCTTCGAAGCACCCCTTTTGGACAGTTTTCTGTCCATCTCTTCTTCAAAATCTAACGCCAACTGTCAACCACCGCCCCATAGAGAGGATAGGCTAGGCTCGCTTGAAGAGAATCTTTTCTATGATCAGACCGAAGCATGCTGTGCATGAATAGGCTTCGTAAAATCCAGTAGAATAAGTGATGTGGCATAATCCCGATTTTTTTTAGTTATTTTACTTACTTAATAGTATGGAAATGCATTCATTTCCTCTGCATCGATCCGTTTTAAGATCCTATCGGAGTGAAACAAAGGATCTAAAGAAGAGCAGCAGGTAGACTATATTAGTAACAAGCAAATCCTTTGTACGCGAAAAAAAAAATATCACTCGATCCATTTTTTTGTAGGGATAAGGGTGAATCGCAAGGGCTGAGACAACCCAGAAAGCTCTTGATTATGATCAATATTGTAAGCCTACTTGGGTATGGAGCATTTACATGTAAGAACTTAATTATTTGCAATGGATAGTTGCAACTTCGTAAAATGGAATCCAAAAATAGAATTATTCATATATGTGTAGATATGGCTAAATATAGCTTTTCTAAAATTTATATATATATATATATATATTTATATGTATCCGTTTAGTTCGGTGGATTCTTGCTCGAGCTGGATGATGAAAAATTATCATGTCCAGATCTTTGGGGGGATGGATCTATAAGAATTCACTTATCCCAATAACAAAAAAACCTGACTTGAATGATCCTGTATTAAGAGCTAAGTTGGCTAAAGGTATGGGTCATAATTATTACGGAGAACCCGCATTGCCCAACGATCTTTTATATATTTTCCCAGTAGTAATTCTCGGTACTATTGCATGTAAGGTAGGCTTAGCGGTTCTAGAACCATCAATGATTGGTGAACCCGCGGATCCGTTTGCAACCCCTTTGGAAATATTACCCGAATGGTATTTCTTTCCCGTATTTCAAATACTTCGTACAGTACCCAACAAACTTTTGGGTGTTCTTTTAATGGTTTCAGTACCCACGGGATTATTAACAGTACCCTTTTTAGAAAATGTTAATAAATTCCAAAATCCATTTTGCCGCCCAGTAGCGACAACCGTCTTTTTGATTGGTACCGCAGAGGCCTTGTTCTTGGGTATTGGAGCAACATTACCTATTGATAAATCCCTAACTTTAGGTCTTTTTTAACTTGATTCCATTGTAAAATATCATAATGTGCGTATCTAGGGAGTAGTCGCTTTAGAGTCAAAGTGAATTCTCCCTAGATACCTCTATTGAATTCAATTCCAGTCCGAATGGATAGATTGTGCTAAAGGTGCAAACCCCCCCTTTTTTTTTTCGATTTTTAAGAAAAAAAATGAACTAAATTCAATTCAATTGATTTAAAATTGATTTTATTTTGCTTTTAGGTAAATCAATTGTTAAGTGCTTTTCTATTTCTTTTCTAAAATGCCCAATATCCGTTTTACATCTTCTATGCGAAAATGCTCAATTTTCGTAAGGTCTTCTTGACTGTTATTCAAAAGGTCGAATAATGTATTTATATTGGACTTTTTGAGACAATTATAGATCATGGGAGACAATTCTGATTGGTCAATAAAAATGGATTTCCAGGGTATTTCTTTTTTTCTTTTTCTTTAAACCCTAAACCCTAAACAAAACAAGCGAAACAAAGTTTACGCGCGCCATTAGAGTAGAGTAGAGTAGAGTAGAGTAAATTTAATGAGGCAAAGAAGATGTGTATAAATTATAATGTTGTTGAAACCTTTTGTATGGTGAATTGGTGTGGTGATGAGGTGTTTATATATAGGAGAGGCGTGAGGGTAAAGTTAGGTAGGGCAAGTCAGTAAGTGATATAGGACCAAAATTTTCAAAATGTCAGCCAAATTTATATTCTGACGATCTTCCTTTCAATGTGAATGCTCTTCTTAATCTATCTAATATAGTAAAATGGAATCTCACGTTGACATATATCGTACAGTGACTTTATCATTAAATTTTTATTAATTATTAATTATAATCTATTTAATAATATAATATATAGATTAATTGCATAGATATATAATTATTGGAATCTCGCATTGACACATATCATCGTGTGGTGGTTTTATCATTAAATTTTTATTAATTATTAATTATAATCTATTTAATAATATAATATATATAATTAATTATATAGATATATTATACAATATATAAAATCTATACAGGCACTTTGAAGTCATTAAATGATAAGCTAAATTCCAAGAGATGGATCCAATGTATTGTCATTAGAGTACTCTACGGTTTTTAATTTCAACATTCTAAACTAATTAATGTTGTGAGATTACTAATATTCTACCGTACAACATTCTTCAATTACCTTAGATCATCTCTAACAGTCTCCCTTAGAAACTCCCTTATTTAAATGTGTATGTTGTTACAAGGAACCATTAAGGGAGTACGTGCTCCAACTATACTCCCTTAAATCCCCTTTAATAATTTTTTTATAATCATTTAAATTGTAGATATTGTGTTTAAATATTATATATTGTTTGTCAAGCATAGTTATCCATCAATTGAGTTTTTCAAGAAAATAAAATAATCTTAAATGGATGGAGCCCACTTTAAGGGGGTCTGAAAACACTCCTTAATTAAGGGAGTGAACTCCACCAGAACACAATTAAGGGAGCCATTAAGGGACATGTTGAAGCTGAAAAAATACATCTACTCCCTTCATTAAGCTAAGGGATGTCTTCAAGAGAGGCTGTTGGAGATGCTTTTATATGCATAATGCATCCATTCATGAATATAATGACCATTAAATAATCATAACTATATTATATCAATTGTTTTATAATATATAAAAGTTGACCCTCATAATGCCACGTGTCACCGTGAAGGAGCTTTAGATTTAAATGAGTTTTGCACTTCTCATCATAAAATCATAACATCTATCTAATAATTAATCGAGTTTTGACATTAAATTCTCTCTTATTGGTTCAGCTCCCTTGCATAATATGATCCATCCTATTTAATACATATTGTTATTTTTATTTTTTTTGACAAATAAGATATATTGTTAATTAGTTATATATTTATATACGATAATATGAAGAGTCCCAAAAAGAATTCATTACAATCTTCTGCTCCTATCTAATTGAAAATAAATATTGCGTGTGTCTATACAATGTGGGGGGGTGGGATGGGTTGTTGGGTTGTTAATCGATTATTACCAATTTTTCGGTTAGTCAATATTAGTCACAATTAACCCAATTCAAACATACCAAAAAAAAAAAAAAAAATCAAGTAAAGGTGTGGAAATTAAAGAACATTTGATTTTTTACGTGGAAACCTTCAATAAGGAAAAACCACGAGCTATTCTGCTAGCCACACACGGTCCTCAAATCCACTATATGTAATGATGTTTATAACCCTAGGTTGACCTCTAGTCACACCATTCTCAGTTACTAACCAACCACTACTACCCATAGGCCTTTTATAGTGATTCTAGTCCAAATGTGCTTGAGCACTACACATCGATAGTCACAAGACTTAACTCTCAATGAAAAGATCAATAACCTATGTGAATATGTGATGATATCCAAAATGCAAATAATGCTAAGCTACACTAAATGCTTATCTAGGAATTTAAGATGTCAATGTGAACAATCCTAAATATCATGATGTCTATATGACTATTCATAGAGACCTAACTAGATGAAGACATGCAAGTCTAATACCTAGTCATCAAACAAAGCCAAATCAATACAAGGTGTCAATAAACAAGACAAGGAAAATAAATATGAAATTAACAAATGCAATCAAGGATTTCTAATCAACAATGTCTAAATGCAAATCATATAGACTTAGCTAGAGGGCAAAATAGTCCTAAATGCTGGCTTTCACAAACGACACAGCTCAACCAATAAACAAAGACTCAAACATGTTATAAACAACATTAATTAGAGAGTCATGCATTTAATCACAAACTAAATGTTAAACCTAGGCAAACATATCATAAAGATGAAACAAAAAGATCTACAACATGTAGTGATTACCTAGTTAAAGAAATCAAGAAAACCCATGCTTGGATGATGCTAGGAAGAAGCTAGATACTCATGGGAAATTGTTTGGATGAGTGAAGGTGAGTTCTTAGAAGTCTCTCTCTCTAGGATATGGCTTTCTCTCACTTAGTTCAGTTTTTGAGCTCACAAAAATGAGCTAGGAAGAAGAGAGAACATAAATACTAGTGCAAATTGAAAATACAACGTTTTGAAAAACTACCCAGAAATATGGGTAATTCGGTGCCCTTGTCCATAGAATCAAGGGTGCAAAAAAACAATCATACATTCTTGTTTCAATTTAGCGCCCTAATTCGGTGGCCCCTAACAGTCAAATCCCGCCATAACACACAACTTAATATTTGAGCACACCGAAACATGACCAAACAACATCGAAACCTTTTGTATGATATATCTTTGGAAAGGTATGGAAGTCTAATTTCTACTCCAATTTACAAAACAAGATTTGGATGTTTGTAGAAAAAGTTATGGTCAATTGAGGGAGCAAAGGTCAAATTCGGATAAAAACAGGGTTGCCTTATTTTAGTGCTCTCTTTGGAGATTTCAAAACCAATCCAAACGGTCATGAAACATTACAAATAATATACCGTTGGAAAGATATGGGTGTCTAGTTTGTACATAAATTTTCAAAATTCATGTTGAAACTTTTTATAAAATGTTATGGTCACGAGACCATGCAAATGTTAGTTTTGAAAACACTTGAAACATTGAAATCCAATCTTTTGAAACTAGATACCTTACTCCATTCAATCACACCATATCTAACACTTATCTAAGAGAAGAATGAGACCTTTACTTATCCAAGAGAAGAATGGAACCTTCTCAAATGGTCAACCATCGTGTTAAGATATGTATACCATCATGCAAGTGCGGACATTTCCAATCACACTAACGGAAACGAATTACATCACACAAAACCACACTTAGATCTAACAATGAAGTACAAGTGTGATAGTGTAAAGGATGCACATATACAAGCAGTTAGAACACAAATGCAAGAAGAACAAAGCATGCATGTAGTATGTGTGTGCAACTAAATCTCTTCAAGAGGCAAGTCAAGTGATTACCTTTCGCTCTTGCTTTGAAGTCACATTAGGAAGTCCGGAATCTTGCCAAACACAATAACCTAAGCTACCTATTACATAGCAATCCCAATGTGGTTTGTCATGAAATAAGTCAATCAAAAATGAGAAACTTACAGTCTCCCTCTTTGGCTATTTCATGACAAAATAGCCACTCACAAAATAATCCTCACTAATAAAGAAAACAAAAGGCTATTGGTCAACAAATGTAAATTCTACTTTATAATAAGAGGAACCTAAGATATCAAGTCTTCAAGGCCTTCAATCTCTTCGTAGATCATCATACATACACATAATAGCAAGAAAGCACTTTCCAAGAACAAATGCATATGAGGTGAACAAATATATAAAAAAAAACATTTGCACTCATTGAAGCAATATAAAGAAATGCATGTGCAATGCTTCCCCTAAATGGTTACTCTCTCTCAAACTTCTCCCCCGAAGCATAAAAATACCCCGCCCCCTATTTTTCTCAAGACTTCTCCCCCTTTTTGTCATGAGATAGGTAAAGGAGCTCCCCCTATCGGGTTGCTTTAGCAAAAAGAGCTATTAGCACAAAAGGCATTAGCATAATCATATAAACGAACTTTATGCAATTCAAGTAATTGAGAGAGATTCAAGCAGTATAATTTTTTTTTTAAAAAAATGTGACAAAGATGCTTTGCAAGCAAGACATGTTGCATTCAAGTCCAAAATCAATGGTTTTTGGCAAAGGAAATATCAAAAGGGCTTCCACGAGTATTCAAACCAATTAGAGGTGTCAAAAGGGCCGGATTTATCCGGCCCGGCCCGGCCCGGTACTGTAGATATTCCAAATATGATTTGGGCTTAATATCCCAAAGCCCGAATAAGGGCTGGGCTTTTATAAATTACTGTGAGGGCTTAGCCCGGTCCAAATCCGAAAAATTCGGCCCGAACAGTAAATAATTATTAAATATATATTTTTTGTTTAATATAAATATTTTGCTGCCAAATAATGGGAAGAATTAAATTAACAGGTCTTATTTTTGAATATGTAATATATAAATAAATTATAATGACAAGTTGATGATTATAGTTTGGTGGTAAGTGTTACTTATGCAAAGTAAAGAGGTTGGTGGTTCGAATCCATAGGTAACCAATCTTCTTGATTTTATAGAAGCCCAAATTGTATGTATTATATAATAAAATGTAGCATGCATTAGCAAATAACCAGACTAGCGTGGTGGTAGCTGTTGTTTGGATGATAGGTTGCTGGTTCGAATCCACTTGAGAGCGTCAAAAAATTTTGATTTTTGATTTGGGCTCAAACTTGATAGGCCTGTTTGGGCCCAAATCCGGTTCGCATGATATTGGGCTTCAGGGCTGATCTTAGCAGCAAGAGAAATATTTCAGATCCGGTCCGGTCCAATCCGTACAGTAAAAAGCCCGAATCCGAGTCCGGTCCGCACAGTAAATGGGCTTAAAAATTTCAGGCCGGCCCGGCCCTTTTGACACCTCTAAAACCAATTTGTACCCTTTTGTCATAAACAAGCATGATATTGTTTTTCAAAAGATATTTTTGAGCTAAGAGCAACTATATCAATCCTTAAGGACAAATCAAGACATGGATATTTATAATCCTATTTGATTTTTCTAGATGAAACATCTGTATGATAGTAGCCTTGTTTACACATTTAAGAAGAGAGAGAAGACTAATTTGGATATAAAATCCTTATTGATTAAGTGAATATTAGATCCTTATTGATTTTAGTCTTCTCATTTGCTTTTCACAAAAAATTTACATATAAGCAATCAAAAACATTTCATGCATATCATTTTAAGCATGTCATAAAATTCTCATGTCATGGAGATAAATTATGGGTCATTTATATGTACTTTCCCAAATAATTCTTCTAGTCCAAAAATGCATGTTTGAGCATAAATATGACATGGATTGCAAGTAAAGCAATGATGCACACTCATTATGAGAAAAGAACATATAAGCATATATGTGCAACCAACAATCTCAAGCAATTATCAAAAGAACATAAATTTAATCAATTTTTTCACACAAGTTTGCTCTCTTTGCTTGAGCTCCCCTCAATGGGTCAAATCCAACCAAGTCAAAAGGAGGCATGAGCCCCTATAGACTTACCAAGTCCATTTGACCTAGTTGCATCTACGGGTATCACATTGGCATAATGGCAATTGGGTTCATTCATTTTAACCTACTCAGGTTCCACTTTATCTTTCCTAATGGTCATAGACATGTTTCTAGGTTCCCTAGGTTCATGCAAACTTGCCTTCTTTTTCAACTGTTTTTCTTTCATGATCTCAAACCTACACATCTTAATGTATCGAAAGCAATTTGGTCTTAAGTGGCCAATCCTACCACAAAAATGACAAGTAGGTACAAAGTAATAATTTATACCATTGCATTGTGATCTCATCAAGGCATTGCCATGTTAGTGACGTTGTCTTTGATAGTGCATTGGTTTGCTTCTCTTCGGAGCTTGTGCCGATTGGTGGCACCTTTGTGGTCTAGCTTGTTGAGGTGGTTAAGCCAGTTAAATGTGTCTCCTTGATTGTGCAAAGCATCGTATGGAGCTCTTGTAAGTTAAGGTTGAGCTTCACCCTTTGTTGGCATCTTCATTTGGCCAGTCTTGGATGACCCTCCAAGATCAATCTTCCTCCTAAGGTGTTGAAAAGGTGAAGCTAAGCTTTTGCCTTAAGCTTGAGGTTGCTTGATCTTAGCCTTCTTCAAAACTTCTAGATACCTCATCTCTTTTTCCTTGACAATCTTCAAATGAGCACTCTTAGAAGATTCACCCACTTCAAGTGTCTTTTTGTGGTAAGAAGATTGAGGAGGCAACTTAAGAACAATTTCCTTCAAAAAAGTTGTCTTGTTGGATGATGGTATGACTTCCTCATCAACAAACCCTAGGCCTCTCTTATCACTAGATATCTTCCCACATCCTAGCATAATGTAGAGCTTCTCCGTACCAGAAGTGAATTTAGCAAGTGACATCCTTACTTTTTCAAGATCTTTCTTCAACTTGTCCTCATTTTCTTTGACAAGTTTTACTTCCTCATCTAAGAGAATCACATTTCTCTTAGTAAATATATTATAGCGTGCGTGTCTAAATACAACCTATAGGGGGGTGTGTGAATGGGTTATTAATCCATTATTAACAAATTTTTCGGATTAGTCAATATTACAAATTTAACCCAATTCAACCAACAATAAAATCAAGTATAGAATGCTTAATTTAAAGAACACTTGATTTTTACGTGGAAACCCTTAACAGAGAAAAAACCATGGGCTATTATGTGCACCACACACGGTCACCGAAATCTACTATATAAAAAGACGGTTACACCCTCAAGTGATTCTCGGACTCTCACCCTAGATAACCTTAGGCTATGGACACTACCAGTCGCCACTCTTAGTTCAATTCCTAGTGATATCCCCTGATACATTACTCTTGGTGTGAGCACCCTCTAATCTACCCATAGGCCTTTTATAGCGGTACTTGACCAATTGCTTGTGCACCAAGCCACCTTAGTCACATAAGACTTACTTCTCAATGAAGAGATCAATAAAAACCTATGTGAATATGCATTGATATCCAAGGTTACACTAAATGCTTATTTAGGATTAAATGATGATAATAAAATCAATCCTAGATATCGTTTTGCTATATGTCATGGCATAAAGCTTAGCTATGCTAAGGATAACCAATCCTAGATACAATAGCAATCAAAAAACAATCATAATCATTTTAATGAGATCAATTAGCTAGATTTATATAAGCATGAAATCCTAGCTATCACAAAACAAGTCAATCAACCAACACATAATCTTAATCTTATAAGTAGAAATTAATCTAAAGCATACAAGTTATAAATGAGATAAATTGCTAAGTAAGAACACTAATTATGTAAGATAATAGTGAACAACTTACCATAACAAAAGAAGACCCATGCATTAGCACATACTAGATAATCCTAGATGATGCTTAGATGATGACTTAAGCATGTGGAGTTGAGTTTGTGTAATCAAAGATGAGTTCTTCAATCATTTTCACTCTTGAAAAATGTTCTAATTATTAAGTTAAAACTATGATCTTTAACTCATTGGGAAAACCTAAGCACAAAGAGGCATATATATAGGGTGTCAAAATGAATCTGCAGCATTTTGATAACTGATACCACAATTTATTCTCTGTCGCCATTTGTTCTCAGGGTGACACTTCATGGCGACACCATATTTTCTTCTTTGTCGCTATTGGTTCTCATGGCGACACTCATGGAGACACCATAAATTCTTCTTTGTCGTCATTTATTCTCAAGGCGACAGCTCGCAGCGACACCATACCTGATTGATTTTCAAGAATAAAACTCTCTGTCACTACTTGGTCACCACATGCCATCTGTCGCCATGTGCTCAAGGCGACATCATCAAAAGGTGACAATACCTTGTTTTCCACTTTGTGTGGTGAAACCAAAGGAGAAGCCAATGGCTCTCTCCGGTGGCAATCCTTGCGCTAAACTAAGCACACCATCGTGCATGCATAGACGTTTCCAAACAATATTCGAGAAACAAATTACACGACACACTAATAACACATGATAAACTATCAAAGATGTTCAAGTGTGAAGTGAATGCATCCTAATGCTTAACATGTCATGGCATTGTCATGAACAAGATGCAATCAATTAAAACATGCATGAATAGAATTCATGGCTTTGCATCCTAATGCCTAAACATGTCATGGCATTTCAATGAATATGATGTAATCAATTAAACATGCATGAATAGAATTCATGGCTTTGCATCCTAATGCCTAAACACATCATGACATTTCAATAGACAAGTGTCAATAGACAAGATGCAATCATTTAAAACATGTATGAAGAGATATTCAAAAATATGAATGCACACATATAAAAACACACAACATACAAGTATTAGAGATATGCATGAGTTGTGAGTGTGTGCAACTAAGATCTCTTCAATTCAAGTAAGCACAAGTGATTTACCTTTGAAGTGCTTATCATGTTAAGGTCTTGAGATGGCTTTTGTTGTGCTTGATCACCGACAATTATGCGTTTAAGCTACCCTTACAATTCAAACCCCAATTGTGGTTTGTCCACAAAATAAGCCAATCAAAACTTGAGGACCTTACAATCTCCCATTTTGGCTATTTCGTGACAAAACCACCACTCACATTGATCCTTACAAAAGTAAAATCTAAGGGTCAATAAATGTTTATTCTATATTACAAAGAGAAGTCTAATCAAACTAAATCTTCAAGCAATCCATCTCTTGTAGAATAAACATCCTTGCAAAATAAGAACTACACTTTCTAGACAAGTGTATGTGAGGTGATCAAGTGAGATAAAAAACAAGTATTTGCATTGAAGAAAATAAGCAACAATATGCTATGAATGTGCAATGCAATGCTCCCCCTCAACGGGTTACTCCCCCTTAATTTGTAAACTCCCCAACATGCGAATTTGCTACTACAATTAGCATTCTCCCCCTTACTACATACTACTCCCCCTTTTTGTCATGAGATGAGTAAAGGAGTATCCCCAACCGGGTCACTTGTAGCAAAGAGAGATAGTAGCATACAAGTCATTTGTATAATCATATAATGCACTTTATGCAACTCAATTAATCAGAGAGAAACAAGGAGATTTATTTTATAAAAATGTGTGATTATAATGCTTTGCATGCAAGACATGTTGCAATGCTTTGCATGCAAGACATGTTGCATTCAAATCCAAAAATCATGGTATTTGGCAAAGCAAATGACAAAGGTTTCCTAGTGAATTCAAACCAATTTCACAATTTGTCATGAGTAAAACAAGAATATAGAGTTTATCAATCATTCAATTTTAATGAGCAACTATATCCAACTTGAAACAAATTATGGTGTGTTCAATATTAATCTAGAGAGGGGGTGAATAAATTTTAACAAGTTTTAACCAATTTTCGTATAGGTCAAGATTACGAAAATACCCCTAATAATATAGCAAGTGTAATATGGTGTGGAAATTAAATGACACTTGATATTTACGTGAAAACCCTCATGGGAAAATCCACGGGCTAATAAGTGAGCCACACTCAAACCTCGAATCCGCTAAATGTGAGAAAGATTACAACCTAATCCTGAAAGTAATCACACACCTACCTAATCCCGGTATGAGTGAACCTAGTCCTAATGCTTGTGATTTACGCAACCTAATCCCGGAAGCAACACAAGACTTAGTTCTTAATGAAGAGAATGCAACCTAAGTGAATATGTGAAATACTCAAAATGCAACAAGAGCTAGGTTACCCTATATGCTTATCTAGGATGATGATATATCAATGAAATCAATCCTAGATATCAAAAGCTAAATGACATATCATAAAGCCTAGCTAATCAAGATTAAGCAAAACCTAGATAGCTATCACAATACAACACTCAATCATATTTATCACAACCAATCTCTATCTTGTATCTAGCATGTGAACATAAAACATACAAGGAAATGAAGAGATGGCTTGACAAGAAAGAAACTAAAATTAGATGAAGTTAGTCAAAATCTTACCAAGCAAGTTGTGATGATGCAAAACCATGCATGAATGATGGAAGATGTTCCTTGCTGCACAAAGGAATGTATTTGAGTGTTTAAAGGTGAGTTCTTGAGGATATTTCACTTGAAAAATTTTCTAAGTAAAAAATATGAATTTTTGAACTCTTAGAGGTTGACCTAAGACAAAGAGGCATATATATAGGGTGCCAAGATGAAGTGACATCATTTTGAAAAGTGGCACAAAAATTGCCTTAGGCACCGTACGAGTCGTTGTACGTAGGGCGACTTGTACAGTGCCTATCTAGGATATGAAAGTGTTCTTCATTTGAGCGCTGTTCGTAGGGCACTTCTGAACAGCGACCCAATAGCGCCAAATCTCTGTTCTCTCAGGGAAACAGAGGGGCACTGTAAGAAGCGTTGTACATACAGCGCATGCGTACAGTGCCTAATAAAATATATCAGGTATGTACAATGCCTTTCCCAAGCCTCATCAAGTCTCAGATGGGCGTTGTTCGAACAACGCTTTGTACAGCCCCTGATCAAGCCAAAATTGGTATGATTTTGGCCCTCATTTCCGATTCTTTTCGCTTGATTCTCAGGCATTTCCCTGTATTTAATGTTGTTAAAATGAGTGTTTCAGGTTTTATCAGGTTTCGAGAGCAATTGAGATGAAGTGGAGGACTTGTGTGAAAAATACCTCACAAATAGGAAGAAACAGGGCATTTTCGCCACTTAGACATGAGGAGGTCGCTATATGGGCGCCATGGCGACAGAGGATTCTCCAAACCATCATAAGATCGTCATTTGGGCGCCACTTGGTCACCATGGCGACAGAAGGACTCCAAAAGTATTAGGTGGGTTGCCACTTGGGGTCGCCATGGCGACCACCCTTGCAAGTGGCTACCTCTTTCAAACAAGGCAAGGTCGCCACTTATGATCGCCATGGCGACCTTGATGCTGCAAGTGGCGACCCCTTCACACTTTGCAGGGTCACCACTTATGGTCGCCATGGCGACCTCGAGATGCAAGTGGCGACCTCTACACAAATTGCTCATGGTCGCCACTTGTTAGATGGCGAGAAAGATGATTTTCATGGTAACCTTCTCATTTAACTGTTTTACCCACCAGGGTCGCCATAGCGACCAAATAGCGAACTTGGCGCCATATCAGCGAATCAAGCAGTTATCAGTACATGTCCAAGAGTGTATAAATAGAACAACTTCCCATCTTCAAAGGATCCCGATTATCTGAGAAAAAAGAACAGAAAATACATCTTGAGATCTAGCTCTTCATCCATGGAACACCATTCATCATCCTCCATTTCTCTCCTTGAACTCATCTAATCCATCCAAACCTCAACACAAATCCTTGATTCCTTCCCTACATCATTCCTCATCCCACCATTTCTCCACCAAAATCCTTAGTCACTTTCCACCAAAACACCCACATTCTAAGACATATCCTCTACTTCCATTCCTTGCATCTAAGAGCATAGAGGAGAAGAAGGATCAAGCTTAAAGAAGGTGACCCAAGGGTTATTTCCTTACTATTTACTTCTTTTCATTTATTGCAAATATGTGTAACTAAACCCCTAATCTAGGGGATAGATTTGAGGATCAATTGGTTGTGGGTTTAGCTTAGCTTGTAATGAATCTCTTATGTGTTCTATTCATTCAAATTAATTAGATTTCATTCATTATAATTGACTTGTATATCACTTGTTAATTGCAATCTTGAGTGGAGTAATTTGTTATATATTCATATGTGGATTGACATGCCTTGTGTGATTGAGAACCCATTGGATAGGATAGATTAGTGGTGGGTATATCAACCCCACTAATCTAAGCCACTAAGTGGTTAACATAATGAGATTGGTACATTAAAGTAGCTAGTTAGCTTACCCACATTCAATTGTTAATCTATCTATTCCTTAGCTATCTCATTAATGTTAGGATTATGCTCAATAGCAAGAGTGTAATATTGTAATTAACAATCTTTTTCATATTAATAAAGTGATTTCTGGTTTAAACAAATCTTATAGCATTTATAGTTTAATAATTGTCAAAGTAAATAATCATAAGGTCTAAAGACTATGAGAAAAGAAGAATTGTTCGTACATCTGGATATGTATGTGGTAGACACAATTCTTTAATTAGTCTTGAATATTGTTCACAACTTAAGTTAAAGGTTGGGCACCTTTATCTTGTTAAAGTTGTAGAATTCTTTTGCTAGCATTTGAGTGGGATCAAATGAGATATGATGAGTCTAAAATCATCGGAGTGTCTTCGAGCAAAAGAATCTAGTGCACTGGGTGCATTGAACTGGATCACAATGAAATACTTTATCTATAACCGTCAGTAGATAAAAGTAATTTCATTATCAGGACAATCGGAGAGTCTATCTTAATCCTGAGATAAATGATGGACTTATGGTTGCAAATGATATCATTTGAGTTATCAATGAGTACGATTATATTGCATAGTCTATCCTCGATAGTTTGGTGATATTTATTTGTTAATCGATAGAGGACTTCATTTATAGATATGGACATCGTGGCTCCATTTATCGAATGAGAGTATAATATCATCATATGGATGTTTTGAGGTAATTGGATATTAAATCTCAACGTTGAGTTTTCGATAGTGTCTATTGAAAACATGGCTTCTGGACAAGTCAAAATATCCAAGTTCAAAACGTGGTCATATGAGTAAATATGGTAACTTGAAGAGTTATAGGCGGTCTATGAACTCTTGGCGATTACTGATATTAATCACGAGGATACACTATCTCCAACATGATTGTCTAGGGTATGAATGAGGAAACATCTTCCTTTTCTGTCTTTATTTAAGAGTTCAATTTTAGCTCTTTAGTGGAATGAGTTAAAATTAATGGATCGAACCTAAGTGAATCATTTGTTGATTGTGATTAGGTTATGTCTATTGAAGCTTAAATTTAGATAGCCCGCCAAGATCCCCAATCCACACGGACTTGCATGGATCACTTGATATATTCTACCGGACCAATTTAGGGTCCATCTAGAATTGCATTTAATATATTAAGAATATAATTTGCACATTATTTATGTAATGGGCTGCTCAATTATATTTATATATTAATGGATGACATGTGGGCTTGTTTCTTTTAGTAAGAATGGGTCTAGTTCACTTGTGGGCTTTTTATTTAAAGTCCTATGGATTAAATGAAATAAGAAAATAATATTTGGCCCAATATTTTTATGTGGGGCGGCAAGGTGATTAATTAACCTTAATTATTATTTTGTTTTCATTGTTTAATTAAATAAGAATTAATTAATTTATTAATTAATTGTTTAATTAAGAAACAAATCTTTTCTGATTAGGAAATATGATTCCTAAAGGTATATTATTGGTAGTAGTATACTTAAATTAAAAGACTTGTTTGACAAGGAAATAAATAATTAATTTTATTTATTTAATCAAATAAGAAGTCTTTTTATTTTAGTCAAATAAAAGAATAAAAGATTTATGAGTTTGATTAGGGTTTGGAAGTCTTAAACTAAATAGGAATTAGGGTGCAATACAAACTCCTTTTGGTTTGAGGATTGCGGCAACCCTAGTCCCTTTTGGCTAGAGAATTCGGCCACCCTAGTAAAAAGGAAGAAAGAAAATTTTGCCACATATATAAGTGGACTTATAATTTTCGGCCACAAGGTTTTTGGTGTGCATAATTCTATTTTCTTCTTCTTCTCAACTCATAGAAAGAAAGCTTTTATTCTACTAAAACAAAAAGAGACATAGATTATTCTTTGATGGTATACTATTTGCTTATTCATCAATAAGCTTGTGTATACTACATCGATCAAGGTTCACGTGAGTTTCGATCATAAGATTGAGAACTCAAAAGTGACGGGAATAATCTTAGGTTTCTTTTGATTGTTTTTGTGACTAACGAATAAAAGAAAAGTTTGTTTTATCCAATCACAGACTTGCAATTCAAAGAAAAGGGAGACCACGCTCCTAGGTGATCCACGTTCGTGCTAGGATTGAAGATCTTGCGGATTACCATCGACGTAAGTCAATCGGATCACGCGACAAAAGGTATTCTTCTTTTGTTATATATTATATATCTTTAATTGATTAAAAGGGTTTAAGGTTCATAAAAGGAAAATTTTTTAAAAGCTACTAAACCTATTTTTTTAGTCTCGCTTTCGCTGCGTGTACTTTTACGGTAAATTTTTCCCTACAATTAATTGATTTTATCACTATTCTTATCAAGGTGTTAAGTATTCTATTTTTCATAACATTTTTGTGTATTTTCATTTTAGTAGTTAGCATTGGTGGTTTTAGAAACCACACATCTATCAATCACTATGATTTATTTTATTGTTCAAAGATTAGTCAATTTATCTAATTAACACTCAATTCCCTATGGAACGAACTTGCTCACTATTTTGCTATCAAATCACATTTTAAAAAGGATTAAGTGGCTTAAAAGAGTTTTCAAGAATCAACCAAAAACCATATTACTATTTTGTTGAGTACACAAACGACCTCATCAGTGCCCAACACAAAAATGATGCATCCTAAGCCTAAATGTGACATGGCAATAATCAAACAAGATGCAATCATGTGGGCAAGAATGAAGAGAGATTAAAGAACATAAGTGCACCTAAATAACATACATAAACATACAAGATAAACATATATGCATGGGTTGTGTGTGTGTGCAACTACTTCTCTTCATTTGCAAGAAACACTAAGAAATATACCTTTAGAGTGCTTCTTCTCTTGAGGTCTTGAGGGCCTAATCTACCCTTACATCAAAACCCCCAAATGTGGTTTGTCTATGAAATAAGCCAATCAATAAATTGAGACCTTACACAACTTTATAAGTAAAACATGGCATGAACGACTTTGCACCATATCTCATTTTTCTAGGTAAGATACCCGTATGATAGTAGCCATGTTCAACCAATAAAGAAAGAGAGACATTTGGATTTTAAAATCCTTTAAACGGATACAAAATCCTTTATTCATTTGAGTCTCATTAGTTTTTCACACATAGTTTTGCATTTAAGAATTACAATCATCAATGCATGCTTTTTCATTTGAGCATGTCATTTGAATTTCATGTTTTTCACATTTTAAGCATGTCATTTAACAATCATTATGTCATGGAGATAACTATAGGTCATTCAAAGAGTACTTCCTAAGTAAATCTCCTAGTCCAAAAATACATGTTTGAACATAAATATGACATGGATTGCAAACAAAGCAATGTTTAACACTTATTGAAGAAGAAAAAAAAAACATATAAGCATATGTGCAACCAAGCTACTCGAACAATTAATAAAGAAGCATAAAATGTTTCAAATTTTTGCATGCAACATGTAATTGCTTTCTTTGCTTGAGTTTCCTAGATGGGGTTAATTACCACACTGCATTAATGAATGGCATGAGGTCCTATAGACCTACCAAGTCCATTGGTCCTAGTTGAACCTAAGGGAGACATGTTAGCCCAGCAGTAAGCGAGTTTATCTTTACTCATCCACCTAGGTGAAACATTTTCATTCTTAGTGGTCATAGTTTGCATGTTATTTGAGATCCTAGGATTATTGACTCTAGATTTCCTAGGCATATGCAAATAGGCTCTTATAAGCCTCTTTCTCTCTATCATGCTTTCAACCCTACATTTTTTTTATGTAGTTAAAGCACTTTGGTCTTATATGACCAATCATACCACAATAATGACAAGTAGGTATAAAAGAAGAATTCATACCATTGCTTTGAGCTCTCATCGAGGCATTATCGTGTTGATGAGGTTGTCTTAGATAGTGCACTAGATGGCTTTTCTTTGGAGCATTAAGCCAGATGTTGGTGCCTTTATGGTTGAACTAGTTCTCTCCTTCTTTGATATTAAACTGGGTTGTTTTGCTTCCTTGGTTGGTTATGCCTAGGATGAGCAAAACTTGGGTGTGGAGCTCTATGATGTTGAGGTTCAGCTCACCCTTTGTTGGCATCTTCATTTGGCCATTCTTGGATGACTTTCCAAGATCAAACTTCCACATTGGATGATGAGGAGGTAAAGCTTTGCACTTGCCTTGAGCTTAAGGTTGCAAGATCTTACCCTTCTTCAATTCTTAAAGGTGCCTTATCTTTCTTTCCTTGACAATCTTCAAGGAGATGTCTTTATTGGCAATCTCATCCTTTGATGGTAATCTTCATCTCCTTTTCATACTTAGACACGTCAATTATATCAACCTTCAAGGAGTCATCCATGTCCGAACTCGAAGTTATCTTAGCAAGTGAACTTCTTGCCTCTTCAAGTTCCATCTTCAACTTGCCTTCAATTTCTTTTACACATCTCATTTCATCATTCAGGTGAGTCATCTTGGCATGTAGTTGAAGATTATCTTCTTTCAACCTTAGAACTTCATCATTTTCCTTCTTCAAACATTCTTGAAGGTAATCAATGAACTCATGATCAAGGTTTCTCCCACTTGTGCCTAAGTGAGTCATGTAATCAAAGCTAGCTTCACTCAAGCTTGCTCCTCTTTAGTCTCCATTCTCCAAGTCACCCTTCTTGAATTCTTTAAGTGATAAACACTTGGTGAGGGTTTGAGCTTCTTCTTGGTAGGATACCGAAAAGGCGAAGTAGTTTTTCTCACACTCAATCGAGCTTGTGAAACATCTTTCAACTACTTCAACTTCGCTATCACTCCAAGTAGCGATCATGGCTTCCCCTCCCTTCTTGGACTGGGTCATCTTCTTTTCCTCTTTCACCTTAGAGGTCATTCTTTTCTTGTGAGATTTCATAAATTTCCTAAACCTCTTAAACAAGAGAGTCATCTCCTCATCGGAGTCAATTTCTTTCCTCTCTCCTTTGGAGATCAAATAACCCTCTAGTCTCTCAAAACCACTCATAGTGTTTGAGAAAAATGAATGCAAGTGTATGCAACAATCAAAATGCACACAAATGCAAGGCACGCAAAAATAAGCAAGGATCACCTAAGTATGTCTAGGAACCCGCTCTGATACCAATTAAAAATAAATATATTATAACATGCGTGTCTAAATACAACATAGAGGGGGTGAATGGGTTATTGATTCGTTATTGCCAAATTTTTTGAATTAGTCAATATTACAAATTTAACCCAATTCAACCAACAATAAAATCAAGTAAAGAATGCGGAATTAAAAGAATACTTGATTTTTACATGGAAACTTTCAACAGGGAAAAAACCATGAGCTACATGCACCACACACAGTCACCGAAATCTACTATATGAAAAGACGGTTAAATCCCCAAGTGATTCTCGAACTCTCACCGTAGATAACCTCAGGCTATTGACACTACCACTCGCCACTCTTGGTTCAATCTCTAGTGATATCTGTAAGGATTCCCAGTTTTTGATTGGCTTATTTCCTGACAAAACCACATATTGGGGTTGTTTGTAAAGGGTAGCTTAGGTGATAGGTGATCATGCTCAATGGCCCTACTCAAGACCTCAAGGATGACAAACACTCCAAAGGTATATCTCTAGTGCTTATTTTCTTATTGAAGAGATTTAGTTGCACACACACTCTAGTAATGTTTGCATATGTATGCTTCACTTTTGTGTGCATTCTCTTCAAATGTCACATTTACACACTTGCACTTTGTGATGTATCTTGTTGTGTGTTTTTGTGTGTCTTGTAAATCGTTTCTAGACATTATTTGTAAACATCCGCGCATGCACGAAAGTGTGCTTGGTTTAGCGCGAAGACTGCCTTCTAAGAATGCCCTTGGCTTCTCTTTTGGTTTCACCTTCAGTGGTGAAACGGCAGTTTGATCGGCGGCCATGAACGCTGAATGGAAACCGCCACTTGATTCCAGAGAGCTCTGGATTGAATCTGCGGTTACGATCTGCAGTCAGACCGCCGAATCGAAACTGCCGAATAGACCTGATGCATTTATTATCTTGGTCTCAATTCAGCGGTTTAATCGGTGGTTTTGAAACCACCGAATGAAACCGCCGTTTTAGATATTTTAAGTCGGTTTCTTTTTGGGTTTTGATCGACGGTTTCGTTGATCGCCAAATCTGGTCGCCGATTAATCCCTTGCTTCTCGGGTTCAATTCGATGGTTCAATTCTACGGCCACAACCGTAGAATGAAACCGCCGATCGGTGATTTCAAGGGCAGTTTTGTCTTTTCACATGCCCTGTTCTCTTTGTCTATAAATATCACACTTTCTCATTTCTCTGACCAAGTTCTTAACTCCTAAAGAACCCTAAACTCATTTGAGAGATTTTGGAGAGATATTTCATAGAGAACTCATTCCCTAAACACTCAAAACCATATACATGTGCATCTAAGGTCATCTAAGTATTTTTCTAGCATAGTTAGTTTGCTTATTTGAATGGGTATTGGTCATCACACTTCCCTTGGTATGTTCTTTACTTTTATCCATTGAGATTTAGTGTTTTATTTATCAAGGCATCTCTTTTATTATTTGAATGTTCTTAGATTAAAATCTTATATTCAAAATAGAGATTGTTTGTGATGACATGATTGAGTATTGTATTGTGATAGCTATCTAGGTTTTTATAATCTATTTTTATCTAAGCTATTTGACATGTCATTTAGCTATTGATATCTAGAATTGTTTTTATTGACATATTATCATCCTAGATAAGCATATAGGATTGCCTAGCTCTTATTGCATTTATTGAGTATTTTTATATATTCACACATAGGTTGTATTATCTCTTCATTGAGAATTTAAGTCTTGTTGACTAAGGTTACTTAGGCCACAAGCAAAATGGACTAGAGCCACTTTTAAAGGCCCGCGTGGTAGAAGTGGGGGGTTATAGACCGGAGTGTTAGACGAGGTCTACATAGGTTGTAAACTCCATTTCAATTAGTAGATTTCGAGGTTCGAGTGTGGCGCACTATACAGCCCGTGGTATTTTCCCAGTGGTTGGGTTTTCCACGTATACTTCAGGTGTTATTTAATTTCTGCACCATATTACACTTGTTGTATTTATATTGACTATTAGGGGTATTTTCGTAATATTGACCTTAAACGAAAATTGGGTAAAAATTAGTAAAAATCTATTCACCCCCTTTTAGATTAATATATTGTAAACACACCCCAGTTGTATTTGCACTTTCAATTGGTATCAGAGCGGGTTCCTAGATATACTTAGGTGATCCTTGCTCACTTTTTGTTTGTTTTGCATTGTGTGTGATTTCTTGATTTATTCATACATTTTTGCATTCATCTCATATGCATTCATCCAAACACTATAAGTGATAACGGGATGAGCAAAGAGGGAGCATCGAGTGTGAGGCCACCGTTGTTCACCAGCGTGAATTATGCCTCATGGAAAGGCAAGATGGAGGCATACGTGTGCCAAATCCATGATAGGGCATGGATGGCAATTGAGGATGGGTATGCACCTCCTATGATGACTCCTACAGGTGGAGGAGAAGATGTTCTCAAACCTAAGGCGCAATGGAATGCACAAGAGTTTGAGACTTCAAAGTGGAATAGGAAGGCATGGCACGCCTTTCTATGTGCAGTGGATGAAAATCAGTACAAACTGATTCAGAACACTAGGATAGCCAAGGAGGCATGGGATATCTTAGAGGTTGCACATGAAGGAACCGATGTTGTCAAGGATTCCAAGCTATAAGTGCTTCAAACGCAATTCGAGTTGCTTAAGATGGAGGAGGATGAGTGCTTCAATGACTTTGAAGTCAAGTTGATGGATATTGTCAATCAAAGCTATCAACTAGGTGATCCATATTCAGATAGGAGAGTTAAGCAGAAAATCATGAGGTCTCTCCCTGCTAGGTTTGAATCGAAAGTTATGGCTTTAGAAGAAAATTTTGGTTATAAGGACATGAAGCCGAGTGAGGTAATTGGAAGACTCCTCGCCTATGAGTCTAGGAAGGGTCCTAGTACTTCACCTCCTAAAAAGCAAAAAGGGATTGCTTTGAAAGCCTCGAAGGTTGATAAGGAGGAAACTGAGGACTCGGATGAAGACACAGCTTTGTTACTTAGAAGATTCAAAAAGTTTGTCAAGTTCGAGAAGAATGGTTTTGGATCCAAAGGTCAAGACTTGAAGAAAAAGGCTCCCTTCAAGAGATTTAAGCCTAGGCAAGAGAATAGTGATAGGAAAGAGATCCAATGCTATGAGTGTGGAGGTATAGGACACATCTCTCCCGATTGTGGGAATTTGAAGAACAAGATGGGAAGAGTGATGGCTGCCACATGGAGTGAAAGTGATGACTCCGGAGAGGGAGATAAGTCATCAAGTAATGAAGAACTTACCATTAACTATACGGCATTTGGAGCCTCGTATGTAGAAAATGAAGTTGTTGGTAAGAAGATCTTGACTAATGATCCCATAGAAGAAAGAGATAAAGAAGTAACTCTAGAGGAGATAGGTGTAGCTACTCATTGGGACATGGCTCTCATTAACTCAAGAGACCAAGGTGAAGGTCTTAGTGAGAGAAATGACTCCACAAGTGAGAGGGAAAGTGTCGGAGATAACTCAAGTGAGGATGACTTTTCCCCTAACTCTATAAAAGGAAATGTAAAGAAAATGGATGTTCATGACTTTATAGTCAAGTGTGAAAGTTCAATGATGAAAAATAGAAGAAAACTAAAGATTTTAGAGGAAGAAAATCTAGAACTTTCATCACACAATGACCACTTGAGTAAGCAAGTGGAGATGATGGGTCTTAAAGACAATGTTGAAGGATTTGAAAGCTCTAGGTTAGAGAATGAAAAAGAGATTCAAAGATTAAAGGAAAAGAACCTTAGGCTTTCAATGCATGTTGACCACTTGAGTAGTGAAGTGGTAAGATCCATGAAGGATGAAGACAAGCTAAGAGATGAGCTAGCTTTGTCTAAAAGGAATGAAGAAGGGTTGAAAAGAGAGCTTAGAGATGCTAGAGATTTGATCACTAAGTTGACCTCTAGCACGGAAAAACTCAACCACTTGTTGAGTATTGGAAAAGGCCCTTGTGACAAAAGAGGTCTTGGCTTTGAAGATGACAAGGAGATTCTCACTCCTAACAAGACCATTTTTGTCAAGAACTTAAGCAAGAAAGAGGCTTCATCGATGCAAACTCCTAGGAAGAAGATTGATCTAGGACAATGCTCTCATAGTGCACAAGTGAAGGTAGCTTCAAGGAGACAACCTCAAGCTCAAAGAGTTCCTCATGCTAACTTCCCTCAAGCTCAAATCCACAAAGGGAAGACACCTATTATGCAAACTCAATCGAGTGAGCA
The DNA here is from genome assembly GCA_954870605.1 of Acer campestre. Taxonomy (NCBI): domain Eukaryota; kingdom Viridiplantae; phylum Streptophyta; class Magnoliopsida; order Sapindales; family Sapindaceae; genus Acer; species Acer campestre. Next base: position 31,950,509 of record OX940801.1, read on the forward strand.
ACCTTGTCTTGGCTATCAACAACGATGGAGAGATCCAATTCAACAACCAAGATAACCACAAGGACAATGGAATGCACCAAAGCATGCACACGGGAATGGTATGATTCCTAACGTTATTCCCACTTGTCATTTTTGTGGAATTGATGGTCACATTAGACCAAGTTGCTTTTATTACATTAATATGTGTAGAGTTAAAAGCATGATAGAAAAGAGAAAGGTTAGAGCTAGAATGCATGTTCACATAAAGGAAGAAACTCATTTGCATGATCCTTTATCTTCTAAAGCTCTAGAACCTTTGTCCACTAGGAAGAAAACTATATCACCTAAATGGATAAGAAAAAATAATGAACCCGCTTGCTATGAGACTAGCAAGTCTCATATAGGTTCTACCAAGTCAAATGGACTTGGAAGGTCTATAGGACCTCATGACCTTCATTGATGAAGGGTGGTTTTTGACCCCATATAGGGAACTCAAGCAAAGAGAATTTTTGCATACTTGATGCATGCAAAATATTTTAAAGATCTTATGCTTCTTTGTTGATTGCTTGAGTAAGCTTGGTTGCACATATGTATATATGTTTTCTATTCAATAAGTGTGAACCATGCTTGCATTACAATCCATGTCATATTTATGTTCAAGCATGCATTTTTGGACTAGGAGATGTGCATAGGAAGTATGATTTGAATGACCTATAGTTATCTCCATGACATGATGATTCTTAAATTGACATGCTAAATGCCATATGAAAAGCATGAAATTCAAATGACATGCTAAAATGAAAAAGCATGAATTGATGATTGCATAATTCTTAAATGCAAAACTTGTATGAAAAAGCTTACAAGACTCAAATGAAAAAGGATCTTGTATCCATTCAAAGGATGTTTCAATCCAAAAGTCTCTATTTCTTTATTTGTTGAACATGGCTACTATCATACGAGCTTCATATTCGGAAAAATCAAATAGGGTGCAAAGTCGCTCATGCCATGTTTCGCTTATAAAGTTGGATATAGTGCCTCTAAAAATTGAATTTAATGAAAATTCTATATCCTTGCTTCTCTCATGAAAAATGGTGAAATTGGTTTGAATTCTTATTACAAACCTTTGTCATTTGCTTTGCCAAATACCATTGTATTTTGGACTTGAATGCAACATGTCTTGTATGCAAAGCATTTTTATTTCACACATTTTATCTAAATAAATCTCCATGTTTTTCTCCAATTAATTGAGTAGCATAAGTGACTTATATGAATATGCAAATATCTTGTATGCTACTATCTCTCTTTGCTATGACTAACCTTGTTGGGGACTACTCCTTTGCCTATATCATGACAAAAAGGGGGAGTAGAATGTGGTGAGGGGAGATGCTAAATTGTTATGGCAATTTATGCATATTGGGGAGATTACATATTGAGGGGGAGTAACCCATTGAGGTGGAGCATTGCATTCACATACATTGCATGATGTTGTATTTAACTTTCTTAAATGCAAATGCTTGTTTATTTCACTTGATTAATCTCACATTTGTGTGTATTAGAAAATATAGAAACCTTGTTTTCAGGGATTGATTGTTCTACAAGAGATTGAAGACTTCAAGATTGTATTTATTATATATCTTTGTAATGTAGAAAATCATTGTAGACCCATAGTTTCTATTTTGTTATGAGGAATCAATGTGAGTGGTGGTTTTGTCACGAAATAGCCAAAGGGGGAGATTGTAAGGATTCCCGATTTTTGATTGGCTTATTTCGTGACAAAACCACATATTGGGGTTGTTTGAAAATGGTAGCTTAGGTGATAGGTGATCATCCTCAATAGCCCTACTCAAGACCTCAAGAATGGCAAGCACTCTAAAGGTATATCTCTAGTGCTTATTTTCTTATTGAAGAGATTTAGTTGCACACCCACTCTAGTAATGTTTGCATATGTATGCTTCACTTTTGTGTGCATTCTCTTCAAATGTCACATTTACACACTTGCACTTTGTGATGTATCTTGTTGTGTGTTTTTGTGTGTCTTGTAATTCGTTTACAGACATTGTTCGGAAACGTCCGCTCATGCATGAAAGTGTGCTTGGTTTAGTGCGAAGATCGCCTTCGGAGAATGCCCTTGGCTTCTCCTTTGGTTTCACCTTCAGTGGTGAAACGGCAGTTTGATCGACGGCCATGACCGCTGAATGGAAACCGTCGCTTGATTCCAGAGAACTCTGGATTGGATCTGCGGTTACGATCGGCAGCCAGGCCGCTGAATCGAAACCGTAGAATAGACCTAATGCATTTATTATCTCGGTCTCAATTCGGCAGTTTTGAAACCGCCAAATGAAACTGCCGTTTTAGATATTTTAAGTCGGTTTCTTTTTGGGTTTTGATCGGTGATTTCGTTGACCACCGAATCTGGTCGCCGATTGATCCCCTGCTTCTCGGGTTCAATTCGGCGGTTCAATTTTACGGCCATGACCGCAGAATGAAACCTCCAATCGGTGATTTCAAGGGCAGTTTCATCTTTTCACATGCCCTGTTCTCTTTGTCTATAAATATCACACTTTCTCATTTCTCTGACCAAGTTCTTGACTCCTAAAGAACCCTAAACTCATTTGAGAGATTTTGGAGAGATTTCATAGAGAACTCATCCCCTAAACACTCAAAACCATATACATGTGCATCTAAGATTATCTAAGCATTTTCTAGCATAGTTAGTTTGCTTATTTGAATGGGTATTGGTCATCACACTTCCCTTGGTATGTTCTTCACTTTTATCATTGATATTTAGTGTTTTATTTATCAAGGCATCTCTTTTATTATTTGAATGTTCTTAGACTAAAATCTTATATTCAAAATAGAGATTGTTTGTGATGACATGATTGAGTGTTGTATTGTGATAGTTATCTAGGTTTTTATAATCTATTTTTAACAAAGCTATTTGACATGTCATTTAGCTATTGATATCTAGGATTGTTTTTATTGACATATTATCATCCTAGATAAGCATATAGGGTTGCCTAGCTCTTATTGCATTTATTAAGTATTTTTATATATTCACACATAGGTTGTATTATCTCTTCATTGAGAATTTAAGTCTTGTTGGCTAAGGTTGCTTAGGCCACAAGCAAAATGGACTAGAGCCACTTTTAAAGGCCCGCATGGTAGAAGTGGGGGGTTATAGACCGAAGTGTTAGACGAGGTCTACATAGGTTGTAAACTCCATTTCAATTAGTGGATTTCGAGGTTCGAGTGTGGCGCACTATACAGCCCGTGGTTTTTTCCCAGTGGTTGGGTTTTCCATATATACATCAAGTGTTATTTAATTTCCGCACTATATTACACTTGTTGTATTTATATTGACTATTAGGGGTATTTTCGTAATATTGACCTTAAACGAAAATTGGGTAAAAATTAGTTAAAATCTATTCACTCCCCACCCCCCCCCCCCCCCCCCCCCTCTCTAGATTAATATATTGTAAACACACCCGAGTTGTATTTGCACTTTCAATATCCCCTGATACACTACTCTTGGTGTGATCAACCCCTAATCTACCCACAGGCCTTTTATAGCGAAACTTGACCAATTGCTTGTGCACCAAGCCACCTTAGTCACACAAGACTTACTTTCTCAATGAAGAAATTAATAAACACATATGTGAATATGCAATGATATCCAATTATGCAAATAATGCTAGGTTATACTAAATGCTTATCTAGGATTAAATGATGACAATAAAATCAATCATAGATATCATATTGCTATATGTCATGGAATAAAGCTTAGCTATGTTAAGGATAACCAATCCTAGATACAATAGCTATCAAAAAACAATCGCAATCATTTTAATGAGATCAATTAGCTAGATTTATATAAGCATGAAATCCTAGCTATCACAAAACAACTCAATCAATCAACACATAATCTCAATCTTGTAAGTAGAAATTAATCTAAATTATATAAGTTATAAATGAGATAAATTGCTAAGTAAGAACACTAATTATGTAAGATAATAGTGAACAACTTACAATAACATGTGTGTTGAAGATGACCCATGCATTAGCGCATACTAGATGATTATAGATGATGCATAGATGATGATTTATGCATGTGGAGTTGAGTTTGTGCAATCAAAGATAAGTTCTTGGATCATTTTCACTCTTGGAAAATGTTCTAAGTTAAAACTATGATCTTGAACTCATTGAGACAACCTAAGCACAAAGAGGCATATATATAGGGTGTCAAAATGAAATTGCAGTGTTTTGATAAGTGACACCACAATTTATTCTCTATCGCCATTTGTTCTCAGGGCGACACATCATGGTGACACCATATTTTCTTCTTTGTCGCCATTGGTTCTCAGGGTGACACTCATGGCGACACTCATGGCGACACTCATGGCGACACCATAAATTCTTTTTTGTCACCATTTGTTCTTAGGGCAACAACTCGCAATGACACCATACCTGATTGATGTTCAAGAATAGAACACTCTGTTGTTACTTGGTCGCCACATGCCATCTGTCGCCGTGTGCTTAAAGTGCGACATCATTAAAGGGCGACAATGCCTTGTTTTCCACATTGTGAGGTGAAACCAAAAGAGAAGCCAAGGGCTTTCTCCGATGGCGATCCTTTTGCTACACTATCGTGCATGTGCAGACGTTTCTAAACAATCTTTGGGAAACGAATTACACGACACACTAATAACACAAGATAAACTATCAAAGATGTGCAAGTGTGAAGTGAATGCATCCTAATGCCTAACATGTCATAGCATTGTCATGAACAAGATGAAATCAATTAAAACATGCATGAATAGAATTCATGGCTTTGCATCCTAATGCCTAAATATGTCATGGCATTTCAATGAACAAGATGCAATCAATTAAACATGCATAAATAGAATTCATGGCTTTGCATCCTAATGCCTAAACATGTCATGGCATTTCAGTGGACAAGAGGCAATCACTTAAAACATGTATGAAGAGATATTCAAGAACATGAATGCACACATATAAAAACACACAACATACAAGTATTAGAGATATGCATGAGTTCTGAGTATGTGCAACTAAGATCACTTCAATGCAAGTAAGCATAAGTGATTTACCTTTGGAGTGCTTATCATGTTAAGGTCTTGAGAGGGCCTTTGTTGTGCTTGATCACCAACAATTATACACCCAAGCTACCCTTACAATTCAAACCCCAATTGTGGTTTGTCCATGAAATAAGCCAATCAAAACTTGAGAAGCTTACAATCAAAACTTGAGGAGCTTACAATCTTCCTTCAACCTAAAAATCTCCTTCTTTTTCTTCTTCAAGGAGTCATGAAAGAATGTCATAAAATCCTCATAACTCATTCTTTCCTTGTTGTCAAAACTCTCCAAGTCGGAGTTATCGTCGTCACATGAGTATGAGCAATACTCATCACATTGCCTCTCACTAATTAAGTCAACTTCCTCATCAAGACCTTTGCCTTGGTCATTTGAAGTCATATAAGCAGCTTCCCTTTGTGTAGCTACATCAATCACATGTCTAGCTACCTTTTCATCTACTCCTTCTTCAAGGTCATCAAAACCTAAAATTTTTGAAAACTTCAACATTGATTTTCAAACCATGACATAATCAAAAAAATGTATCAACACCCATGAAATATACACCATTAAAACAATTACAAGCTAATCAAAGCATTTAAAACTCATCGTATGGTTTAAGTGTAAGTCGCGCAACAGAAAAAGTGTTAGGATTATGCTCAATAGCAAGAGTGTAATATTGTACTTGACAATCTTATCATATTAATAAAGTGATTTCTGTTTTAACAAAATCTTATAGCATTTATAATTATAATTGTCAAAGTAAATAATCATAAGGTCAAAAGACTATGAGAAAAGAAGAATTGTTCATACATCTGGATATGTATGAGGTAGACACAATTCTTTAGTTAGTCTTGAATAACGTTCACAACTTAAGTTAAAGGTTGGGCACCTTTACCTTGTTAAAGTTGTAGAATTCTTTTACTAGCATTTGAGTGGGATCAAATTTGTTATGATGAGTCTAAAATCATCGAAAAGTCTTCAAGTAAAAGAATCTAGTGCACTGGGTGCATTGAACTGGATCACAATGAAATACTTTTTCTAGAATCGTCAATAGATAAAAGTTTTTTCATTATCAGGACAATTGGAGAGTCTATCTTAATCCTGAGATAAATGATGGACTTATGGTTACAAGTGTTATCATTTGAGCTATCAATGAATAAGATTATATAGCATAATCTATCCTCAATATTTTGGTGGTATTCATTTGCTAATCGATAGAGGACTTCACTTATAGATATGGACATCGTGACTCCATTTATAAAATGTGAGTAGAATATCATCATATGGATGCTTTGTGGTTTTAGATATTAAATTTTAACGTTGAGTTTTCAATAGTGTCTATTAAAAGATGACCTCTGGACAAGTCATATTATATATCCAAGTTCAAAGTGTGGTCATATGAGTAAATATGGTAACTTGGAGAGCTATAGGCGGTTTATGAGCTCTTGGCGATTACTGATATTCTTTACGAGGATTCACTATCTCCTATAAGATTGTATAGGGTATGAATGAGAATCATTTACTTATTCCATCTTTATTTAAGAGTGTAATTTTAGTTCTTTAGTGGAATGAACTAAAATTAATAGATTGAACATATGTGAATCATTTGTTGACTGTGATTGGGTTATATCTATTGGAGCTTAAATTTAGATAGGCACACCAAGATCCCCAATCCACACGGACTTGCATGAATCCCTTGATATATTCTACGGGACTATTTTTGGGTCCATCTAGAATTGTATTTAATATATTAAGAATATAATTTGCACATTATTTATTTAATGGGTTGTTTAATTATATTAATATATTAATGAAAGGCATATGAGCTTGTTTCTTTTAGTAAGAATGGGTCTAGTTCACATGTTGGCTTTTTATTAAAGTCCAAATGGATTTAATAAAATAAGAAAAACAATATATGGCTCAAGTTATAGTCATAGGCAGCAAGGCTATATTTATTAGCCCATTATATTGTTTTATTTTATTATTTAATTAAATGGAAATTAATTAATATGTTAATTAATTATTAATTAAGAATCAAATCTTTTTCTGATTAGGAAATATGTTTCCTAGTAGTATACTACTATTGGTAGTATATTAAATATAAAATACTTTATTTATTTAGTCAAATTAGGAAGTCTTTTATATAGTCACAAATACACTAAAGAGTTGGATTAGAGTTTGCACTATAGAGATATATATTATATTTGGCCTAGATATATATGTTATTTGGCCATAGATATATAGTATATATTTGACCGAATATATATATATATAATATTTTGACTGAGATATATAAAGGAAGCTATATATGTTTTTTGGCAAAAATATATATATATATATTATATAATGCATGCAATAATTAAAACAATATATATATATATATATATTCAAATGGCGTGTAGTATTTGTGCACATATATATATATATATATATTAGGCGTGCAGGATTATATATATATAGATTAGGCATATGTTCGGCAAACCCTAGTTTTTACAATTGAGAGATTTTTCTTTTGCTAGAGAAAAATAAAATCCAACTCTTAGACTAGTGTGAAATTCGGCCAAGAGAGATTGTGAGAAGAGATTGTTTTTATTTCGATAGTGCATAACTAACTTTTACGTCAAAAGGTCTTGTGCACAATTTCGAATAAGGTTCACGCAAGTTTCAATCTAACAGTTGTGAATTCAAAAGTGACCGGGACATTCTTTGCAATCTTTTGGAGTTTATTGTGACTAACAAATATCAGAAAAGATTTTGTTATCCATTCTCAGGTATACAATTCAATGGAAGGGAGACCACGCTCCTAGGTGATTCATGTTCATGATGGGATTGGAAGATCTTGCAAATTACCATCGACGCATAGTCAATTGGATCACGCGACAAAGGTATGATATCTTTTGGTATATATGTTTAATTAATTAAAGGGTTAAGGTTCAAATATGGAAAAATTTAAAATATACTAAACTTCTTTTTAGTCTCACTTCCGCTACGTGCAAACGTTTTTCCCTAACAAAAAGGATAGGTTTTTTAAAAAAATTATCTTGGACCTTTTTTTGGTATACACAAATATGAGGAGGGATTTGATTAATACCTTTGAAGTTTTCTTCTTCATTTGTTTTCGATTCGTTACCACCAAGTGTTCTGAGCTATGACCTGCGATCTGATAACTTGAATATGGGCACGTCAAAGATGTAGTTAGAACTAGACGGAGGTTTATAGAAAATCGGGAAGACAACTCCTTGCCTTCTTGCTTGTTCGGCCAGCCACCTGCAAGGGAGAAAATAAAAACTTTTTCTTTTTCTTTTGCCTTTGCCGCACCTCACTCTCTATATTAGGTTTAGGTTGTGTTTTGTTTCCTGATAAGTATATCTTATAAACCAGGATCCTAAGGTTTAGTTGATCAAGTCAAAATAGGATTATAAATCATTTTTAATTAAATCACCACTAACATTTGAACCTTTGACCTCTAGGATTTAAAATAATCTTTATTATTTTTAATCATTTTGTTTTAGTCATGGTTCGAACCTGTAACCTCATATTAATAAATAAATAAATAATAACTATTCATTATTAATATACTAATCAAATAATCATATTATTTAATTAGTTTCTTGAATTAATTCATGTCACTTTCGTAACATAATTAATTTGGACTATCCAATATTATTTAATTAGTTTCTTGAATTAATTCATGTCACTTTCGTAACATAATTAATTTGGACTATCCAATTAATTTACCGTGACCCTTGTTACCAATTATCGTAAGGCCTAGCAAGGGGACATAATTGATCCACAGTTTTGAGCTCCAATAATACTTAGAAATAATTAATTAAACCCTTTAATTAATATTTCATGATTATTAACCTCAGAGTTACTCCACTAAAAATCCAAGGTAGCATTTTGTAAGATCCTAGATCTTTGTTGGCTTGATTCCATTGCAAAACTCTCTTTATTTGTAATAGTTAATTTCTTAGGTGGTTCTTGGTGAAAAGAAGCTTCAAAGAAGAAAAGCAACTTCTCATACAAATATTGTCTTCAAGAGGAAAAACGCGTACTTTGATGCTAAGGTATAAAGATACTTCTTCCTCTTGCAAGGCGTAAATGCACACACACACAATTCATACATATGTGTCCCTGCATCATAGTTCAAATATTTGGTATAACACATTCACACACAATTAAGTATGCACATGCATTTATCTCAATGTTGACAATCTTGTAAAATTGCATGTTTTATCACTATCGCTTAGATATGGCATGCTTGTGTGACATGATGTTTATTTATTTGTGTTTCTTATATTTTGAACTTGAACATGATCTTATTTGATTCCTCATTGAGTCCCGGTCATTTCGGTTACTCATCATTAAGTTTCGAGTCCATACGACATAGTTTTGCTAGTTTGCATTCTCATTCATTGAGTTGTCTTCATCATTGTTTTCTTAGATGAATTCTCAACCTTTTATCAAAGTTTTATAGTCTTCATTGTATGTGAGGGAGTCATGGTTCGTAATCCAAAAACGGATTCGAATTCGGAGTTCGGATGCCAGAATAAGGCTGGAGAACGCAAGAGGAGCGCGAGGGAGCTTGCTCAGCCAAAGGCCAAGCAAGGAGGACCACGTGTGCCACATGGCCAGAGTCCCTTTCTGCCCATGTGTGCCACATGTGTCTGGTGACGTGGCTCTTTTTGATTGGCCACCGAATCTCTCTCTTCTCCATCTCTTTTCCCTCCATTTATATTTGAAAATTCTGTAGAATTCTACATAACTTTTGATTTCTTATTTTTATCATATCTCTCTCATTTCAACTCGAAATTAAGTGATTCAAAAGCCAAAAATATTGGTCTTGATGAGAGGAACAATTCCAAAGCCTTTTTAGAGTCAAAAGATGTCCAAGTTTAACGTATTCATCTGATTTCAGTTCGTGGTTCATCTTTGTGTATGGTAATCATCTTCTCTACATTTTTCTTATGATCAACTTCATGGATCTACTTTATTGATTGATGAAAAATGTTTAGAATATTTTTTATTCTATTTTTAGACTTGTTTGATTGATTTTCGAGTTTATCCTTTGTAATTTCATATGAACATCTTTTTGATAAACTTGAAGAAAATTGAAAAAGAAGTGCAGAATTTCTTCATGATTTTTGTTTTCTTGTTTCAATCATAACTTTCTCATTTCAACTCCGAATCAGTTGATTCAAAAGCCAAAAATATTGGTCTTGATGAAAGATACAAACCCCAAGTATTTTCAAAGCCAAATGACTTCATAATATTTTGCTGTGAGCTTATTTCAGTCTGAGGTTCATTTTTGTAAGTGAAACATTTTCTTCTTACTTTCATTTTTTGTCATTTCTTTTAATCTTCATATTTGATTGATGAAATATATTAAGAATGATGTTAGTTCACATGCTAGGTTTGTATGATTGATTTATTTTTAGCTTTGTGATTTTATTTGAACATATTTAGCTAAACTTGATTGAAATTGAAATTGATTCTAGATATGACATATATGATGTGCCTCATAATATTGTCTAGGTTTAATTTCATGATCTAAGAACTAAGATTCTCGTGTGATATATTGCATACTCATATCTTGTTTTTATTGATTCACATGCTTTGATTTCTAGGTACATTTGTGATTGTTTGTTGATAGAATATCCTAGAATGTCTCTAAGCATGTACATATAGCTTGATTGATCATCTAGCTTTATTTGATTGTGATTTACATCATTTGCATCACTTAGATCATTGCCTTGTGATAGGTTAAAGTCTCTTTCAAAGTGAGTGAAGCTTTGTATTGAGCAAGAAGACTTAGTTAGGAATGAGTTCCGGATAGCCAAGTAAAAGTCTTAGCAAGGAGTTTTGTACTCCAGATAGTTGAGTTAGGAGAGCTTGACTAGGATCACTTAATCTAAATTGATAAGCAAGGAAATGTTCCTAGAGGCTTGTGAGCCTTGGACAGGGAGTTGCTTTCTAGAGGTGTAGGACACACCTTAGATAAAAAGTAGGCTTAGTGAATCACTAGCCCAAGGGTTGATTAGGAGGTGATATCTTGAAGTGGATATTATAGTGTTGATGAAATTCCCTTTAAAGCAATAGTGTTTTATACCTAGAGGGGGGGATAGTTCCAAATTCTTCCAATATTCAAAATATGGGGAATATAAGAGTTAAATGAATACTTGAAATGATATAGCAATTGTATAGAAAGAATCAATACATGTGAAACATCAATATACAAGAGAATCAATACAAGTAGAATATGGAAGATAACAAAAACTAAAAGCGAAAATGAGACACAAAGTTTTTACGTGGTAAAACCTCAAAGAGGAAACATCCACAAGTTGATACCACAACCACCGGAAAAGCAAATCCACTATACAAAAAGGACTTACACACTCAAAGCTATCAACACTATGATATTCGCTTCATGCTATCAAATCCTAATCAACCCTCGGGCTAGTGATTCACAAAGCCTACTCTCTATCTAAGATGTGTCCTACACCTCTAGAGAGCAACTCCCTATCCAAGGCTCTCTCTTAAGCCTCTAGGAAGATTTCCTCACTTAGCAATCTAGATCACTAGGATCCTAGTCAAGCTACCCAAGCTCAACTATCCGGAGTACACAACTCCTTGCTAAGACTTTTGCTTGGCTATTCGGAACTCATCCTAGCCAAGACTCCTTGCTCAATACAAAGCTTCACTCACTTTGCAAGAGACTTCAACCTATTATAAGGCAATGATCTAAGTGATGCAAATGATGCAAATCACAATTAAATAAAGCTAGATGATCAATCAAGCTATATGAACATGCTTAGAGACATTCTAGGATATTCTATCAACAAACAATCACAAAAGTACCTAGAAATCAAAGCATGTGAATCAATAAGAACAAGATATGAGTATTCAATAAATCACACAAGAATCTTAGTACTTAGATCATGAAATTAAACCTAGATAATATCATGAGGCACATCATATATGTCATATCTAGAATCAATATCAATTTCAATCAAGTGTAGCTAAAAATGTTCAAATGAAATCACAAAGCTAAAACTCAATCAATCAATCAATCATATAACCCCTAGCATATGTACTAAAAGTTTTCTCAATACATTTCATCAATCAAATAGAAAGAATAAAAGAGATAATCAAAAGAAATGAAAGAAGAGAAAATCTCACATACAAAGTTGAACCTCAGACTGAAATCAGATCACTGTGAGAAATGACGAAGTCAACTGAATCTAAAAATGCTTAGGGTTTGTAGCTCTCGTCGAGACCAACATTTTTTGCTTTTGAATCACTTGATTTTGAGTTCGTATGAAAAAGATATGATCGAAATAAGAAAACAAAAATGTTGAAGAATTCTGCAGAAATTTCTTTTTGGTTTTCTTCAAGTTATTAAAAATGGAGGGAAGGAGGAAGGCTTTAAAAAGATTTCAAGGAGGGAAGAATCAAGCGAATCAGAAGTGACCACATCATACTCCCTGTGTGGGGCGCGAGTGGCCCACGGGACCAAAGGGCTGCTCTGACCATGGGTCACACGGCCTTCACACATGGTGGCCATGCTTACTTCTCCTGCGCACCTCCCACGTTCTTTGACCGTATTCGGGCCTCCGAACTCCGATTTTGAATCTGTTTTCAGATTACAAATTATGACTCCCTCACGCATAATGAAGACTATAAAACTTTGACAAAATGTTGAGAATTTATCTTGGAAAACAACGACAAACACAACTCAACGAATGAGAATGCAAAGTAGCATAACTACGTCGTATGGACTCGAAACTTAATGAATGAATAACTGAAATGATCGAAACTCAATAAGGAATCAAATAAGATCATGTTCAAGTCCAAAACACAAGAAACACAAACAAATAAACACTATGCAACACAAGCATGCCATATCTAAGCGATAGTGAGAAAACATGCAATTCTACAAGATTGTCAACAATAAGATAAATGCATGTGCATACTAAATGTGTGTAAAAGTGTTATACCAAATGTTTGAACAATGATGCAGGGACACACATGTATGAATTATGTGTGTGTGCGCTTACGCCTTGCAAGAGGAAGAAGAATCTTAATACCTTAACATCCAAGAATGTGATGTTCCCCTTGAAGACGAAATTTGCACAAGATGTTGCTTTTTCACCTTTAAGGCTTCTTTCTTTCAAGAATCACCTAAGCAATAACTAATACAAATATAGAGAGTTTTACAATGGAATCAAGCCAATACAAATAAAGGATCTTATAGTTGATAGTTTTAAGTGTGTAAGTCTTTTTCATATAGTGGATTTGCTTTGCCGTTGTGGTATCAACTTGTGGATGTTTCCTCTTTGAGGTTTTACCATGTAAAAACATTGTGTCTCATTTTTGCTTTAAGTTTCTTTATCTTCCATATGTTCACATGTATTGATTCATTTGTATATTGATGCTCACATGTATTGATTCATACTATACAATTGTTAAATCATATCAAGTGTTCATTTCATTCTTGTATTTTGTAATTTTTGAATATTAGAATAATTTGGGCCTATACCTATTCACCCCCCCCCCCCCCCCCCCCTCTAGGTATATTATACACTATATTGCTGTCCATCGATATAGCTATTACATATGGTATGATCCTCCACAAGTAGTTCATAATTAGAGCTAGGTCATAAAGTCCATTATATTTCTCTAATTATATCTTTTCCTTTAAGTACCATTGATTCTCTATTGAACAATTATATCCTTCCTTCCTTTACGGAAGAAGGAGAACGCTCTTAATCGTTCAAGTCCCGAATTAATCATTAAGAGAATTGCTCATCTATTTCTCGCAAGAAAGAGTGGATTCTTCTATTGTGTGCATACCTTCCCAACCATAAGCCAAACCGTGATTCCAAGATACTGAGTTATTGATCGGGAATGCTAATCTGATCTCATTCATGGTATATCAAGAAACACGATTTTACTTTAAGGGGTCAGTAAGATACTCATGATTTAGATCACCTATATACAGTCATCATTTGTCGATATATATGAATCTTTTCAACTAACGGATCTTGGTGATAGATTCATATAGATTGTGGCCAAGTCCTATATGATCATATCATATAAGGTGTCTTCATTCTCATATCACCATATGAGTAGTCTAGGATAAAACTGCCGTATATTACGGAATGGACCGCAGCTATAAATTAACCACAAATAAAGTACCCAGCTTTATTTGCTCTTTACAGACTCCTTAACTTGCATGTCTCAAACTGAATTCCTCTGTATATGATACTCATATACTTAGTTTGAGATTACACCTAGCAATCTTGGATGTTTAGCACATATGATATAAGCATATGAGTCATATTTATTAAATGAAACAACTACTTCTTTTATTAATGAATTTATATCATTTACAAATTATAAGATTTAGGACATAAATCCCAACACTAAGGAGTGAGCTCAAGAAGATTCAAGCTTCCAAAAACAATAATTTCCACCTTATAAACTTCAAATGCGACTTTGTGCAGCTTAGACTCGTGTTTGTGAGCCAATCAAGGGTAATATCAAGTTTTGTGGTGACATTTACATTGTTTTTGAAGATTGAAGACAAGAGATGTCGGTGAGAAAGAGAGAGTAAGTGAACAACTAGGAGAGAAGAGAGAGAGATGAAAAAAATAATCATAAGGGTATTTTCGTCAAAAATAGGTTAGTTTTGAAATTTTTTTGGAATTTTTGGTTGCATATAGTTTTACTTTGAAAACACGGTTAAAAATGAATTCCATTTTCAAAATTAGGTTAGATTTGTCTATTCTCTCGACATGAAAATTAATTGAAATAATTAACACTATTTATTTGTTATATTTGATATGTGTCAATAGATTGTGGAGGTGATAACAATGTGAGAACAATTAAGGTCAGGAGAGAATCTAAATCTAATTTTTATAGCACTGACAAAATCAAGAACCTAATTTACAGCAATGACATAGCAGATCACATTTATGAGTCATATCTTTTGACACTTTATACTTTTTAAAAAATCTGAAACCGAACTGGATAGCGATTGATCAGACCTGCCGTGACTCGTGATCAAATAAAAATAGTTAAGAAAATAGTTAAATGTACATAGAAGAGATTTCGAAGATTTCTTTGTACTTTTGAAAGTCATAATTTGTTTAAATTTAGGAATAACTCATTATGTATGTGCTTGTTTCTTTGGTAATTTAATGTGTTTAGTTAAAGTCAAAGTTTCTTAGGAACAATTTTTTTGGCCAAGCGATTTGCATCAGCAAGTTTGAAATTTGAGAAATAAGACATAATTATATGTGGCAGGCCAGCTAAGGTGGCCGGCAATGGTTTGTGGAGTTTGGATAGGTGGACTTTGTGTTTGGTATACATGAACTAAGCGGCCGGACATGGTTGTGTAGCAGTATATCATATTCATATTCATGCATTTTTTTTAACTTTCCCTATAGCTTTCTACTGTAATTCCAAACACAAAAAATTTCCACTCTAGAGAACTGTAGAAAAAAGAAATAATAAGGAGAATTAATTGAAAATCATTGAAGGTACCACTAAATTCAAAAAACAATTTTTTGATTTTGGAATTATGTAAATGTAAATAAAAATAATAATAAAAGAAAGAACTAGTGACGGTTTTTTTTTTTTTTTAATTTATTTTTTTACTGGATTATGACTTTTTATTACTGGATCCAAATCCAATTTCAAGAAATTTAAACAATGGGGAAATTTTAAATAACCCCCTACTTTTGATAAAATGCCAAATCAAACTCTCTAACTTAAACGATGAGGAAAAAAAAAAAAAAAAAACCGATAATAGGTTGACTATTTGTTGACCCTTATTGACTTTGATTAAATTTAATAAAATATATTATTCAAATGATTTTCTATATAACTAAAATAAAAAAATAAAAAGTGTTAAAAAATTAAAAATCAATATGCAGAGTTTTTATTAAAAAAAAAAAAAAAACTTAAAATATTTAAAAATATAATATGACTAAATATTAATATCATAAAAAATAAAAATTAAAGCAAAATTATTTGAAATAAAATATATATATATATATATGAACGAGATGCCTTCATATCCATATTGGTAACGTGCATGTGTTCTCTATAGTTTTTGATTCTATATTTGTTAGGAAGTATACCTAAAAGTAAAGGTTTTTCTATAACAAATCGTTTGATATCAATAAAAGTATTTTTGTTTACAAATAAATTATGTAGCATCTATAAATCATTTATTATATATGTCAAAAGCAAAATATTCTAAACATCCAAGACTAAAAGAAACATAAAGAATTTATTCACATAATTATTAAGTTTATGTGTGGTTGATATAATTCTTTATTTAGTTTTAAATGTTCACAACTTAAGATACATATTAGAAACATAATCTTGATTAAAGTTGTGGGTCTTTTGTTTATAATTGGGAAGTGATGAGTCTAGAATTTCCAAGTGAAAGACTTGGAACAAAAGACCTAGTACATATGATGTATTGAACGGATCAAGTGAATAATATATTTCGATTTTACCGTTAATGGAATAATACATTCACAATAGAGTAATTAAAATATCTATCTTAATTCTGAGATAAATAATGTACTATGCATATGTATTATGAGTTGTAACGTTTGAGCTATCAATGGGTATGACTATAGAATAATGGTTTAATCCTGATAGTTTGGCGTTATTGATTCATATGTCATAATTTCATATCGAACAAATATTTATAGATATGGACATCATGGCTCTTATAATCAAATAAGTTATGGGTCTAATGAGGATTTGGATAATAAATCTTGGTACCGAATATTCGATAAGGAGTTATTGAATCATGATTTATGATAAATCAAAATTATCCATTAGACATAAGGACAGTCCTAAGGAATAAAATAATTAATAATGCAATGGTCGATCAAAATACATTTTAATTATTGTTATTTTTCATGAGGATACATATTTCGCACAATTGCTTAAGGTAAAAATATTTAATATATTTTATTTTAATTCAAGAGTGCAATTTAAACTGAAATTAATATATTTGGGCTCAATTAATTCAAAGTTAATTAGTACTTGGACTAAATATATTGGAGCTTGTAATTAAAATAACTCATGGATCCCCAAACTTCACAAGTTAAATTGAATCATCTAAAAGAAACCTATTGGGCACAAATGTTGGGTTCCAAGACAAAGATTCATCTTACTTCTTTTATTTTATTTCCCATTAGAAATGAAAAATCAAACGAAATAAGATTTTGATGGAAAAATAAATAAAATAAAATAAAAAGGAAAAGACTTTTAATAAGATTAGACTTACTAAATCACAATAGGATTTGTGATTCTTGTATCCTATGAGAAAACAAATTATTCTTTTCTAAACATATAACTAGGTGGCTTAAGAGAAAGAATAATTTTTACACGAAGATTGTCATTCTCATTGGCATTGACATAAGCTTAAAAGTAAGTTATAAGTTTTAAATTCGATTCGAGCTTTTAATCTTTTTCTTTAAGTTTTGTAGATGGATTTACACCTTGATTCAAAAAAAAAAAAAAAAAAATGCCCACCCTTCTAGGTGATTTGATCTTGTGCTAAGGGTGGAAGATTTGCGGAGACTAAACTATAAAGATAATCTCTAAATAAATTCTATTTGCATTACGTTTAGAATAGGATCCGACGATGTTTTGATTTTTTTTTTTTTTTTTTATAAAGTTCAACAAATACAGTTATTTTTAAAACCGTTATTTTTCCCTACAATATTAAATATTATTTGGTTTTTATTTTTATTTTTTATTTTAATATATTTTATAATTTTGTAAGAAGTTAATTTTATTATTATTAGTATATATATTTTTTATTTTCCTTTTTTTATTCAATTATATAATAAAGAATTTATAAATAATCATATTTTATTAATTTTAAATAAAGTCAACTAACACAAGGGTTTTTTGTTGATTGTTTAAATCAGATTGTTTGACTTGAAATTTCATCAAAAGACAAGGGTTATTTACAAATAACTATTCTCTCTTAAACAAATTCTTTCTCATACAAGTCGTATTAGTACTTATTAGAGTAAGAATCTTCTGATTCAAGTACTAATGAATAACAGTTTTGGGTTGTTTGTTTTTTTGTCTAAAAACTGAATAGCGACTGAAACCTAAAACTGAATGGCATATATATATATATTTTATCACATCTGAATAAAGTGCCAATTTGTTTATTTTTCAAGATAAAATGATTTAAAAACAAATAATTTGACATTTATACTCTTATTACTATTAATTGTTTTGTATTTTTATTGGGGGGGGGGGGGTGTGGTTTCAAATATAGCCACTGTGAAGATGCCAAAACCACATATAGCCACAAGTTATTAAAAAAACCAATTCTAACCACTTGATTGTATTTAAATACTTGATCTTACAATTGTACCCCTATTTAATTGTTCTGACCTGACATTTAAGTGTTCTTCTAAAGGACTAAATTACCCCTTGTAATGGATTCTCACTTGAAAAGGGAAAACGGAAAGCCAGAGTCTGTAACAAAACCAATCAAAGTGAAAACGGGAAAGCCACAGTGAAGAACGACAACCGCAAGTGAGGGAAAACGGGAAAGCGGAAAAGCATTGAAAAGGGAAAACGAGAAAACCAATACCCCGACGACCACGGTGTGTAGAGATGAGGTAGGATCAAATTAGTTGTGTTCTTAATTGGCACGATCCCTAATTATTTCCATAACATTTGATTTGATATAAGGGACTTATGTCCTTTATCCCTTTTTCTGTTGTGTTAGTCCCTAATGTGGTATTAGGGTTTTTTTTTTTTTTTTTTTGAAATCTGGAATTACTTGAAATCTGAAAATATGGAATTAATTTGCGTTACTTGACCATTTGGGTCTTGATTTTTACCATGGTTTACCTCAAGAGTGGTCATGAAGCATGCAATATTCTGCCCTGATTTCCCCTGATGTGTTGATGATGCATTCAATGATGTGCCCTATGACTTTACAAGAAGTTTTCCATGATATGCCCATGGATCCAAGACCAAGATTACATGCCATGATGTGCCCCTTGACTTTACATGGAAAGTCTTTCTTTCCATCCCATATGACTTTCCATGAGCACATAAGGGGACTTTTCATGGGGCTTTCCATCCCATATGACTTTCTTTTCATGTTGCTTCGACTTTCCATGATGTGATCATGAGGATTTCGACTTTCTATGATGTTGCCATATCCTCCATGACTTCACATGAAGATTTCCATGATGTTTGATTTCCATGATGCTGATTTCCATGATGCGTTCATGATGTTGACATGAAATTACATGACAATCTTTCCATGATATTTACATGAATTTCCATGACTTTCTTTCCATGATGCCATTACCAAGGCTAACATGGACATTCCATGATGCTGATTTCCATGATGTTTGATTTCCATGATGCTGATTTCTATGATTTTTGATTTCCATGATGTGTTTACATTACATGACATTTTTTCCATGATGTTTACATGAATTTCCATGACTTTCTTTCCATAAAGCCATGACCAAGGCTAACATGGACATTCCATGATGCTTTCGATTCCATGATGTTGACATGACTTTCCATGATGTCACCATAATCATCCCTCATGACTTTCACTTACTTTTCATTACATGTTTATGTTAGCCCCTTATATTCTGATTTTCCATGCTTTAATGAATTGCCTATTGTTTTTTACACGACCTGCCATTATTTCATATATATTTCCCCTATTATTTTCAGATGTTGGACCCAAACACGAAAACCTTCTTATATTCAGATCACGAGGGATGGATCAATGCAAGGATAAACTCGAAAAGTCGACAGCACTATAACATTGTTGGTGACATTGACGAAGTTTTAGGCAGATTACATGTTTCAGAGAGGTTTAAGCAAGGACCTTTCGACCACTACTTAGATTTGCAATTGCCCGTCACTATACATGGAAAGGTTTTGCATTCTATTCTCAAAAGGCAGATCGAATATACCAGTAGGTCTGGTAATGCATCACCAGCTCGAGATGACAAAATGTGTTTTGGGCTGGGTATGCGACAACATTGTTTCTGTCAAGTTGAGTTTTACCTATGTTCTGGGCTAAAAATGAGTAAATTGCCAAAAGGATTAATAAGGGCGAAGTATACTCCAATAGAGAATAGTCTGTACACAAGACATTTCCAGAACCAACCTACATACGAATCTTTGTTCGAAACTTTTAAACGACTCACCGATGATCAAGGAAAAGATGGCCTGAAGATGGCAAATATGTTGGTCATAGGCTATATCTTATGCATTATCGACACACGTGACCGTGTTCCGCTATGGATGTTTACATTAGTGGATGACGACATAACTTTCAAAGGTTTTCCATGGGGTTCATACGTGTATAGTTTTACTTTACACTCGATTAAAAATGCTATACACAAAAACCACCACAAACTCAAACCATCAAACGAAGCAGACAAGAATGAGTCATACTCCAAAACAATCGAATCAGTTGTTAAAGGTGAAGGTAAACAAGAATCACAGAATGTAGGTCCTTCCAAAGGAAATGCCAAAAAGACTGAAAGCAAACCTAAACCGAAACCTACCATCACTTACAACCTTTCCGAGTTTCTTCTTTGTTTTTAGGTATGTACACCAACCACTATGGCTTAGATACCAATTGACTGGATCCATTTCCTAACACATGTTTATAACGCTACTTAATGAAAACGTCTTTCAAGTTTGGGCCCTTGAAAGATTTCCTTTTCTGATCGACGTAATTGGCATGCGCCACGGTTCGAGTTATCCATAGTTCAAAAACTGGGAGTTTTTCAACACTTCGACTGGGTTCAGTGAAAAGTTTTTCGACAAACGCAATATATGTGTGTATATATATACCCATGTCAATTGCAACATTTAATTATCATGTTAGATTTTTATCTCACTTTAACGGTAATCCTCTGATATGTGCAGTTGGTAACAGTGGACACGAAACCTACTCTAGCTGAAAAACAACAACCCTACTTCAAATCAATCGATATGGACTATGTCTATGACAATTTTATTCTTAGAGGATGCCCTGCCTAACAGTATCGAATTGAGTCTATTACTGATGATCAAGTAGGGTATGAATTGCCTGGTGGTATTCTGGATTTGGACAGCCAGGAAACCAAAAAGAAAAATGAACAAATCAATTCCCATAAAAAAATTGTGTCCACCTTCCATTATGTCGATTAAAGCTACAGATGTTTATATCATGCTATGCGAGTGGCAAGACATCTTAGATATTCTCTGATTCCACGCATACTATGCACATTTTCGTGAACCATCATAGCAGGGCGTTCTACCTGATAACCCAACCTCAAATTGTTATCGGCAGATGATTGGAATTTGATACATAAATATAAAAAAATTAAAATCACCGTCGGTATATAATAAGCAACACTAATACAACTGTAAATACAACATGAAACCACCTACCAGGTACTTACCTTATGACGGAGAAGTGTTCTAAAAGTGGATACTCATACAATGTGTAATTCAAACTACATAGCAGTTCTACTGTGAAATGAAAACACCCATATATATAAATATATAGATATGTATATATATATGTGTATAGAAAAATGTTCAAGTCAGTGCATCCTGATATAACTTTGTGAGGATATTGAATGTGAGCTACTCGTTTTACATACTTTGACTCAAGTATGTATGCACTTGTCAAAACTAGTGGCTCACATTCAATATCCTGATAAATTTATATCATGATGCACTGATATATTTTATAACATTTTCAAAACCTACCAACTCCAATCATTCGAGGTTCGGTAATAGTTTATGGTGATTCGCTTAATTCACTATTTGAAGCTTTAAAACTTCTCAATACATAATTGAACATCATATGTTAATGTATTACAGTTTACGTTGCAGGGTCACAAATGTTTTCAACATGCCATCATATTCAAATCGTCAAACAATTTAATTTTTCAATTCAAGTGTATTTATTGTTTTACATGTGGTTTATAATTTAAGTTAAAGTCATATACGACACTTTGGGTGAAGTCTCACTTCAATAATCCATTAGAAAGTTTGGTACAGATAATTTGGTTATCAATTAAAAACAATTTGGATATAACCTTGAACCAAGTAATGATGGTAACGTATATACCTTTTTAAGGCTAAAATCTTTTTGGTAAAGGTTGTGTGTGTTGGAGTGGCTCAATGCCTTGATGGAATACAACTATGTTCCTAATTTCTATAGGTATTTGAGGGATTTAACCCAAATATTACTATTATTGTTCATATATGTGGACTTGGCGTTCATTTAATTTTTCGGTCCTGTGTAAACATTACATTGGGACTTACTTAAAACATAACCCATCCTTTTCCAAATGGGTAAAATAAACATTTTAACTTTGTTATACATACGTCATAACTCATAATTGTTTGATTGCATCGGCCTACACATCAGGTCACAACGTATATTATAAAGATTACCTTTAACGTCACAGCAATATCTATCCATTGGATTACATTGGGAACTTCAACTCGTGTATTGCTTTCTTTGTCAAGAAGAATGTGTAATAATTTTTAATGTAAAGTGTTATGTGTTAGTGCTACGTATAAATTTCAACCAAATTCAAAGCCAGTGAACGGGGATTGCAGTATTCGATCAGAGGAGTTCACTAAAAAAGTTTTTTGTCAGTAGAAATAGGAATGAGGTAATGATGAAATTGTATATAATTGTTTATCGTTATCTGTCGCAATCAATAAATCCTAGTGTTTATGACTATTACATATAAGTTCATTGCATCATCCGGATAGGGTTTTCTACCCTTGAAGTACATTTGATATTGCCATTTTATGATCAGCATTAGGATATATATCAATTACTATATGTTTACTAGACAAAGCTGGGCATAACGGTAATGATATGATCTATGCTTCCTTCTCTTCATTAAGGAATACAAAAAAATATATACCATACTTTAATATACTGTCATCAAATGATGACAGAAACACAGCCACAATTTGAACATGCAATCGTCATCCACGCTATTTTCTTTACTACAACATACTACCAAATAAAAGTTATATAACTAATAACACACCAACAGATTCCCTAATACAACTTTCCATTCTCATCCTTTTGTTTGAGTCTTTGTCAGTTTCTACATCTGTGAGCCTTCTCTAGATCTTTAATAAGTCGTTCCCCATTTCACTTTATCACCATATACGTCTTCCCAATCTTAAGCATATCCGCGCTAGGCACAACCGACGACCCACAGGAAGACATAGACGCTAGCTTCCCTTAAAGTAACTTGGAAAAAAACTCGGCTAGTTTTATGTGCCTATGCACCTAGTCTAGTAAGACATTATTAACGTTGTCCTCATTACTGATGGGATTAGCTCCGGTGCTCACCATAAAGAAATAAGTGATAAAGTTGCGAAGTTTTGGAAGGAACTATTTTTTTCAACAAGCTACGTATTTCAGTTTAGCATACAAACATTTAAAAAATACATAACAGCCTAGAAGACCGTTGGTTGGAGAATAGGTTTACGAACATTATAAGTTTACATATTTCTTATGCTACCAATAACACATAATCATAAGCAAATTTAAAAGTTCAGTATCTAATAAAAAACAGGCCTATAAAAAGCAACAACACACACAATAGTATGGTCATTAGTTTGAACTAATGTGATCAGCATCACACTAACCTATACAAAATATGGGTTGCGAATTGCACAATCTCTTGTAAAAATACCCATTTCAATTTGTTAGGCGAAACGAAAAAAAAAAAACAAGGAAAGTAGCCCTAAAAACGTAAAACGTACACAACCTAATAAATTAGAGCCAACAAGAGAAGTAAAACAGTATCACTTGGTTCCAACAACAAATGGTATGGCGGGTATAGATAATTCCTTGAATGTTCAACACGCAATACCCAGACTGAAACCCATTACCAATCAATACATACCAACCCAAAATAATGAAATCAAAACAAACAAAAATATGATCAGAAACAAAATTAGGATCAAAATAGAAAACGCCATACCTAGACTCATAACTTTTTCCAATGAATACATACCAAGCCATAATAATCATATTGAACAAACAAAAATATGCTTAGAAACAAAATTAGGAACAAAACAGACAATGTCATACCTTCAACACGAATGGGTGCAGCGTCGATTAAAGATCTTGTTATAGGTACCGAATTCTGAATAGTTCCTCCTTTTGATACTTACACGGTAGAAGTTCTTGTTAAGCAAGTATGCACGAATAAACAAAGTCTATTATATACGGATTAAAATCACAAATTGCAACCAAGGACCATGAGGTTTGCTCCTACACAACCAGAAATAAATTTATTCACAATTGCCTCCCTCCACTTCAAAAATATCAGTTAACTCCAAGCATTAACCATGTGAAATTTTTATAATGACTCAATTACCTCTAAGTCAGTTCTGACTAATATGCACCTACTTCCCGTTATGGAATAAAAGTATGTTTGGTATTGCTTTTCAAGTAGAGCTTTTAGAGTAGATCTTTTTATTGTAGAGCTTATAATGAGTAGAGCTTCTAACAAAAAGGTTTTTGGTTGGGTAAATTACAAAAAAAAAAAAAAAAAAAAAAAAGTGTTGCAATGTACTTTTAGAAATAGCTTTTGATTGAGTGAATTACAAAAAAAGTGTTGACAATGTATTTATAATGAAAGAGTTATGATGGAATATCTAAAATTTATAAAGGGTAGTTGAGACAATTCATATGTTTTAAAAAAGCTCAAGAAAAGCCCAAATTTTAGGCTTCTCCAAGTTGACATAAAATAGCATTTTTAAAGGGTAATTGAGCAATTCATATATTAAAAAGAACAAATTGTAGCCACCCTCCCTGAGGTTTGGCTCACATTTAATAACGAGTTGACTTTTGCTCACCCTCCTTGAAGGGGGGTGAGCATTACCCCCCTCCCCAACACTTGACATGTGTCAGGGGAGGGGTATTTTTTTCCAAAACTTGTTATGTGTTTAGACAAAAATACCCCCTCCCTGGACATATGTCAAGTGTTGGGGAAGGGGTAATGCTTATCCCCTTTGAAGTGGGGTGAGCAAAAATGGACTCTTCAATAACCTCATGAAGCATGAAGTTATATCATGACGTTCTCATTTGAAAATTTCTA
Organism: Acer campestre; assembly: GCA_954870605.1. Taxonomy (NCBI): domain Eukaryota; kingdom Viridiplantae; phylum Streptophyta; class Magnoliopsida; order Sapindales; family Sapindaceae; genus Acer; species Acer campestre. The sequence continues at coordinate 31,975,762 of OX940801.1, forward strand.
TTTAATATATATATATATATAAATGTTCAAGTCAGTGGAGCCCACTTATAGTATATATATATAGAAAAATGTATACATAATTTTAACCGTGGTCCATGGAGCCCACTTATAGGGGTTGAATCCACGAGAAAATATTAAATGCACCCTTTTATTAATGGATTCAGCACTCAGCAGTGAGCTTTGCCAAAACATTGTTTTAGGTACCTTTTGGAGCTGCAAAAATGAAAATCCTTCCTTATTCTTAATTAAGCTAAGGGGTCTCCCAACGAGACTCTTAGAGATGCTCTCACTCTCGTTTTAGGGCTGTTTGGTGGCCATGTCCACACTTGGGCGAGTTAGCCCCGTCTGCTGATCAAACTGTGTCAGTCACAAGATCTTCTATGTCCTACATATTTATGCTATTTTCATTAACATAATTTCCTACTTTTTTCATTTACCGAACTCTCGCTTCATAAATTTCAATGTCTCATCACAATTTGATTTACCATAACTTACGATGCTGAGGCATTAGAATGTTTGAAGTTATCGTATGGTGAAAGTTTTTACTTTTCACATAGGGGCCAATGTTGATTGTATCTCATTTTTTTATTTTAAACCGATCTTGCGACACTCTAATCTGGACCACTTCCACTGTCTAAAACACTTGATAGAAACGTATAGAGCATCAGAACATGAAGGTATTGCTTTACAACTCTTTATTTCATAACAATTTTTATTTGCTGGTTTGGGGAACATGTAGTTGGATATGTTCTATAACCATTTAACTAATTTACCTTCACGATTATGTTGTTCAAAGAAATCTACAAAGCAACCAAATATAAAGCAAAAGGAAACAAATAGTGACAGCTCTTTTTGACCGCCATTTTGTTTTGTATTCTTTAATAATGTACTTGACTGTTTGGTTTTATGTTGGATTTATTGTAATGAAATTAGCAGTTTTGAAATATTTTGTGTTAGGTCGTTTTCCGTTATATAATTCATGTATGCGGTTAGTTCATTTAAATACATATATATATATATATATATTTTTCAAATGAGGACATCCTAATATAACTTCATTAGGATAAACTTAATGTCCAGCCACTAGTTTTACGTGCTTTGACTCAAGTGTGTATGCACTTGTCAAAAACAGCGACTCACATTCAATATCCTCTAGAAGTTATATCAGGACGTCCGTATTTGAAAATTTTTGTATGTATATATATATATCTACATTTATATACATCTTGATATAATAAATTTAATTTCATTTAACTTACACTAAAAGTGGAACTTATCAACCGATTGATTTTCTTTAGAGTTATTGTTATCGAGTTATATGGTTGTGTTTTTTCTGATTTGGATCAAATAATCAGTCAAGATTATAATAGATTCACCTACTTTGATACGTCAGCCGTTGAAGAAGTCTACCTTCTTGATGACAAGTATAAACAAAGTTTCTTGTGTTTAATGTAATAATAGTTTATTCCCTTATATATAATACTATAAAATATGAAGATGTGGAAATTTTAAATGTTGACAAACTCACGTTTTTGCTCATTAAGATACTTCAACTCGTCCTACGAATCAGCCTTTTTACAATGCTTGGAAAAACACAACTGCAACTTTGGGAAACAGTAAACCTATGGATTCGATATTGACGTAGGGGTTTTAAATATATTTTTCTTTACAGTCCCAACTGGTCACATCAAGCTTTTAGGGTTACAATGTGTCTCACCCTTCAGTGCATTTTCACGGTAAGGGTCAATATGCATTTAGTACTTCATAGGGTACCCAACCATTATTAGGTGTAGTAATAAAAAATGAACAGTGATTTGGTGCTCAACGCCTCACTGGTCAGCACTCAGGCATACTAACCAGTGACTAACCAATGGTTGGTTGTCACATAACCCAAACCAAGGAGAAAAAAGTAAAACAAAAAAAGTTTGGCCCAGGTGGCAACACCCCATATGCAAGCATTTTCCATATTCTAATTACAAATGAGTATTTATTCATTCGTGTATTAAACTGAATGTGCCTTTTCCATCTTATCGTGTATTAACTTCATTTTTGAATTTCATCTCATATTCGTGTCTTACATTGAAGGTTCCTTACTTCCTTTTCATCTGATCGTGTAATAACTTCACGCCCGATACTTGATATCCATAATATACTGATGGATATTTTAATTGGAACAAACATATATTAATAATAACTAGTCAGTGCCCGTGATTTGCACGTGGACGAACATATTTCCTGAGACAAATAGATGATATCAAATAATAAATAAATGGGATACTGAATTAAAAGTAAGAGTCAATTCCATAACTAATGAGATAATGAATCAATTCTCTTAATTAACAAAAAAACAATAACTAACCAAATATTATATAAATAACAATTAATTTTAAATACTTATTAATTTAATTATATATTCAAGAAGAAGAATACCAAAAACTCTTCACAACAATATTTTCGATTCTCACACCACTCTATTTATCTCATGGCCACAAAAACATTTGTTTAATTAAAGCATAATTTAAATGAATTAAAAAAAAAAAAAAAAAAACTAATTAATGATCTAAACCTTTTCAATTCACAAAACACACATTTACTTCTCACACCAATCACTCTCAATAGGTAACACAAAGGGTTGTTTAATTACACACATAATTGAAATGAGTTAATAAAAACTAATTAATTATGAAGCCTTCTCATAATAGTAGTAGTAGTAGTAGTAGTAGTAATAATAATAATAATAATAAATGATCAATCAGAAATGAGTAGCTACGAGTCGTGTCTCATATCTCACGATCTTGTTTTTCTCATTACGTTTTCCGTATAAAGACCCATTAGTATCCAACTAGTTTAGATGTCAAGAGTACTATTGGGCTAAATACTTTATGTTTGGTATATGAAGCCAATTCTTCTTGAATTGCTTCTTTTCACTTAGGTCAATCATGCCTTTTGTATTCAATCATTGATATTATAAATAATTATCATTTATGATTTCAGTAGCGCTATTGTGTATAAAAATACATCATCAATGATTGTTTATTTATGATTCCACATTTCTCTCATATAATTTATAGAAATTTTCTCAATTTCAATATACTTGAATCTCTATTGAGATTTCTTCCATTTCAATGGATTTAGTCACTTTATTTACTCGTGTCTCATTAGATATATCAGACTCTTATAGAGTTGATTTAGAGAAAGTGGTTTTATTTATAACTCGAGTTTTGTTTATTTTTGGATCCTAATAATAATACCTTTCAAAAAGGTCCATAAGCTTATGATATGCATCAAATAAATATAAGCTTATGATATGCATCAAATGATTTATTTGTTGTCATTTACTCTGATCATTCTTTAAGAACAATCACCCGGTCGGGGTTTATGAGTTGGCAACTTATAAAATCATGTTACTTTTAATATATCAGGTAACAGATTAATAATAATCTAATGATCAATTATCTTTCGTATTTGAGTGATACAAAGATTGAAATGAGACACATTTATATATAGAGAACCAAACTGATATCTCTATTTTTTTTTTTTTATAAGAGTAACTTTTCATTTACTCTTTCTGGAGAAACTTTCCATTTGGAAATTAATTAATATAATAATTATACAGATTGTGTGTAAAAATATAAACTCTTAGAAGTTTAAATGATCTAATAGAAGATTAATCAAAATCAACATTAATCTCATAATGATATAGAATTCCTATCTTAGATCATGCCATAGATGAGATAAGAATATATACTACACAATCAAATATCTTAAAAATGTGAGCAAGTCAATGACCAATTACAAGTTGTAATGGTAAATAATGATGATAAATAGTGAGACATAGATGAATGCATCATCATGTAATATAGAATGTCTCATTTAGAAATTGGTAATTGAATCGGAATATTAAAGTTCTCGTATTTACCTGGAGACGTTTGATAAGTGATTCCGCTGATCCATTCTGATTATGAGTACATGCGAAAACTGGATGTTGAACATCGATCTCAACTGGAGATGTTTGATAATAGATAAACATGTGATCATCTCGTAGATGCATCAGTTAGAACCATAAAATAATGGAATGATTCATTTGGTGGATGAATATATCCACATATACCCCCTTAAAAGATGGGGATTCAAAACCAATTTTAGAATAAGATGGTTTATTTGGTTGATGATTATATCCACATACAACCCCCTTTTGATCAGTGATATAATCTAGATAATAAATCACACAGCTTTTCTATAATGAGTTTCTGGCATGAATCATGCATAGATATTCAACACTCATTATTATTCATAGTTTTAATATGATATTAATAAAGTTATATGTCTTTGATCTAAATAGATTTCTTTATGTTATGTTTGAATGATATAAAATATCATTAATACACAATTGAATACCATCTGGTAATAAGATTGTGGCTCTTCTAGATCCTTTAATCAGATCCATCAGATCTGCTAGATTTGATTTGGTATTAACTTTAAATGCCCTTGAACTAAGCATATTTCTTTATGTTGTTCTTGAATAATATCAAGTATCATTAATACATAATTTAGTATTGTTTGATAACAATATCGTGGCTCTTCCAGAGCTTTCTATTAGATCCATTGGACCTTATATAGCATTAATATTTGCTCTCAGAAAAGTCAAATCCATAAAATTTAGTACTGTTTGATAATAATATCATGGCTCTTCCTAAGCTTTCTATCTGATCCGTTGGACCTAATACATTAGTAACATTTGCCCTCAGCAAAGTCGAATTCATAAAATATTTCTGACTTTGCAGAATTATATAATTCGTTGCACTCTCAGCAAGACATATATTTTTCTTTTTAGAAATTTTATAGACATTATGTGTAATGTCATTTTATATTTCATCTGAAATGATAATAATTCCCCCTCCTCTATTTTTTTTTTAAAAAAAATTTTGTTTAAAGAGAAATTATAAAACTTCCCCTAATTTTGTAAAATTATGGAAAGGTCCCTCGATTTTTTTTTATTAATTATAAATCACCCCAAAACTCTTTGAAAATTGTAAACTGGACCAATAAGTTTTTGGTAATTAGAAATTGACCCAAAATTTTATCAAAATCACAAATACGTATTGTAAATGAGATGAAATGAAGTAACAAATAATTTAAATAAAATATGAGTGAGATGAGAGCTGGTAAAAGTATCAGTAACAAAATAAATAAGAGAAAATGAGGAATTTACTTGAGATTAAGCAAAATCAAACCAAGCTCCCACGTGGGTGATAATCATGACAAAAGCAAGGGGATCATGTAGAGAGTACTTTAGCACTTAGGCGGTGGAACAAGGCAACAAAGGAAAGGTGGTGGAAATCCGTTTTATTTATAACACCCCCCTTGTCTCAAATGAATGATACATTAGGATTTTTAATCCCTTTTATGATACTCACAACATCCTGTTGGATGTGTAGATTATTCTCTGAATATTGCTCTTCTTGAGCATCAAGCGTGTATGAAATGAATAAAATATTATTTTCAATTTCATTATATGTTTAGGATCTTAAATTCCTTTTTGTGATACTAACATTATCCTGTTTGATGTGTATGAAATGGATAAAATATTATTTCCAATTTCACTATACGTTAGAATCTTTAAATCTCTTTTACGATAGCCACAACATCCTGTTGGATGTGTAAATCTTTTTTTCTCAAATGAATGATATGTAAACATATCACTTTATATATATGTGATAAAATAAAATCATAGATCATATTAATTTTTCGAACTTCCGGTTCGATCATGAACTGTAAGTTCATATATAAAATTCAAAAAACTTCAGATTATGAATGGATTTGAAATCCCATGTTCCAAATAATGAATTATGGCATTCATGAATATAATACTGGATTCAGAACTCCAGGTTCTCATCGGTTTTCAAAACCGTACCGACTTAAATATCATAATTCCAGAAACTTTAAGTTCTGATTAGTCGGTCTAGCCAATTTCATTGTTGCATAAAAATAAATACTAAATATTTAAACAATTTATTTGGAGACATAGCATAAGTCAGTCCTGAGACACAACATAAGCTAGTCCCAAGACACAGCATAAGCCAGTCTTATGTATTGCATAAAAATAAATACTGAACATTTAAATAGTTTATCTGGAGACACAGCATAAGCCAGTCCCGAGACACAGCATAAGCCAGTCTCATATATTGCATAAAAATAAATACTGAATATTTAAACAGTTTATCTGTAGACACAGCATAAAGCCAGTCCTGAGACACAGCATAAGCCAGTCCCGAGACACAACATAAGACAGTCTCATATATTGCATAAAAATAAATACATAATATTTAAACAGTTCCAGGAGGCTGAGCTCACCTGTTATGTGCATAAAAATGGATGAAAATATTTAAACAATATAAATAAATTCAAAACTATATATAGAGGATCCGTTGACAACAAAAGTCATCTTGTATACAGAACTATAAACAAATCTAGAATATTAAGATGTAAAAAGAATAAATGAATAAATCCAGAACTATATATATATGTTCCGTTGACGGCATAAGCCATCTTGTATACGGAAATATATATAGATTCAAAATATTAAGATTTAAAGAGAATAAATGAATAAATCCAGAACTATATATATGTTCCATTGACGGCAAAGCCATCTTATATACGAAATATATATATATCCAAAATATTGAGATGTAAGTAAATCACCCATTAGGGATCCCTTTTACTTACATACATGAATATCAAGCCGTAAGTAAATCACTCACCTGGAGATACTTTTTACTTACATACGATCATGCTGATAATGTGTTGTAAATTTAATGAAGAATAATAGATGAAATAAATAACAAAGAAAAGATGATAGAGAGATGAGAGAAGATAGAACGAGACATGAGAGATGAGAGAGCTTTGCTCCTTTTTATTGATATCAGCTGATCAACCAACCTTACAAATTAAAAGGAGAACATACATATATAGGCATAGCTTACATCACACCCACTCGCCACTTGCCTATTAGTCAATTACCATCATCAATGACATCATGTACTTAAGCATTAAGCAAAGAGTACAATCAAGTGAGAGGCAGTTGGTTTATTGCACGTGATGATGATGTCAACAAGTGGGAGATATTTAGGGAGATAATTAATATGTGAAAGTGCAAATAAACTCGAGTGTGTTTACAATATATTAATCTAGAGGGGGGGTGAATAGATTTTAACAAATTTATCCAACTTTCGCGTTAAGTTAATATTACGAAAATACTCCAATCTAGTCAATACAATATATCAAGTGTAATATGGTGCGGAATTATAAATGACACTTGATATTTACGTGGAAACCCTCATGGGAAAAACCATGGGCTATATAGTGCACCACACTCGAACCTCGAATCCACTAAATGTGTTAAACGATTACAACCTACTCCCAGTATATAATCACACACCTACCTAATCCCAGTATAAGTGAACCTAGTCCAATTTGCTTGTGTGACCACCTAATCCCGGTCTATCACACAAGACTTCAATTGCTTACGATCTAAGCAACCTAATCCCGGAAGCTACACGCAAGACTTACTTCTTAATGAAGAGATTACAACCTATGTGAATATATATAATACTCAACAAATGCAATGAGAGCTAGGCAACTCTATATGCTTATCTAGGATGATTAGATGGCAACAAATACAATCCTAGATATCAATGGCTAAATGACATGTCATAAAGCTTAGAAAATAATAGATTAAATAACCTAGATGTTGCTATCAAAATACAATACTCAATCATGTCAACACAACAATCTATATTTTGTATCTAGAATATATTCTAAGAGCATACAAATAATATACGAGATTTCTTTGATAAATAAAACACTAAACTTAGATGAGATTAGTGAAGAACATACCAAAGGATGTGTGTTGAGCAAAACCCATTCAAATAAGCAAACTAACTATGCTAGAAAATGCTTAGATGATCTTTGATGCACATGTATGTGGTTTTGAGTGTATAAAAATGAGTTCTTGATTGATTTTCTCTCAAGTATCTCTCTTTGAAGCTTAGGGTTTTTTAGAGTCAGAGAACTAAGTTAGAGAATAGAGAAAGTGTGATATTTATAGACATCAAGAACAGGGCATGTGAAAAGACAAGATTGCCCTTGAAAACGCACAATCGGCGGTTTCATTCAACGGCCAGGCCGTCGATCACAACCGCAGAATTGGTCCCGAGAGAAATAGGGGAGCAACGGCGGTTTCATTCGGCGGTTTTGAAACCGCCAATCTAACCGCAGAATTAGACTTGAGATATTAAATGCATCAAGTGTGATCGGCGGTTTCGATTCGGCGGCCAGACCACCAATCGTAACCGCCGATTCACCAAAAGAGGTGAAACCAAAGAGAAGCCAAAGGTATTCTCCGTGAGTGGTCTTCACGCAAAACCAAGCACATTATCGTGCACGCACGGATGTTTCCGAACACATTCGGGAAATGAATTGCAAGACACATAAACACACAACAAGATATACAATCAAAGTGCTAGTGTGAAATGTGACAAGTGAAGAGAATGCACACATATGCAAGTATGCTAAGTGTGTATGTGCTTCTAAATCTCTTCAAAGAAAACTAAGCACAAGAGAATATACTTTTGGAGTGCTTGTCACCTTGAGGTCTTGAAAAATGGCCTTTGAGCTTGATCTTCAAGCACCTAATCTACCCTTATAGTTCAAACCCCAATATGTGGTTTGTCCACAAAATAAGCCAATCAATAATGGGAATCCTTACAATATATTTATGCTGTGCAAGTGGAGTAAATCCACACATTCACAATAGACACTATTTTATTAAAAGTAAAACAAACCAATAAACTTACCTTTGGCTCATTTTCCCTTCTCTAACGGAGAGCATGTAGACAAGTAGAGAACAACTCCTCGTTCTTAATTTTTATTAAACTAATTTAATTTATATTTCAATGGTTTATTATTTAATTTTATTTTCTAATATTCATCACTTATATGTCTATTGGGGTGGGAGCTGTAATTAGAGATGATAAGGGACTGGTATTAGCTGCTTGCTCCAATCTGCTGCCAGATACGTTCAACGCTGATGTTAGTGAGCTGATACCTCTTAGGGAAGGCATGTTGCTTGCCCATTTCTATAATCTGAAAGTAGCAATTGCAAAGGTTTTATTCCTTTATACAAAAAAAAAATAATAATAAAAAAAAATAAAAAAATAAAAAAATAAAAAATTCTTATAAATGTAACTTTATGTAATTCTAATTCAAATTTTGTTTTTTTATACAAAAAAAAAAAATACTTTCAAATATTAATATAATTAATTTGTATTTAATTTTTTATAAATATATAAACAAAATTATTTGTATTAGATACAAATATATTAATCCATTCATTATAAGGGTATATATGTCTTCCTATATTTGTTTTTTATTGAATGTTTTTTTATTATTATTATTATTTTTATTGTATATATCAAATTACCTTTATAGCCTTCGGCCTTAATTACCCTTCATGTCCCCAAGGATGAATTTACCTATTTACCATCGTTGAACCTCGTTGACTTGATGGAATCCTAATAGAATTGGACGGTAGGGATTGGAATCCATATTGTTAGAATAATGATGGACTGAAAGTTTCAATACCAAAAATCTTTTGACTAAACGTAGATTAAGGCAAACTACGAGGACTAAAATGCAATTCTCCATAATATATTAAAATGTAAATATATATAACAAATAATAGTCAGAAGGGCATGGATGTGAAAATATTTATTTTCAGAAAATATAACTTCAAAAAACAAATAACTATATCATAACAAATTTAGAAATGAGGACGTCATGATATAACTTCATAAGGATATTCAATGTGAGTCACTAGTTTTACATGCTTTGACTCAAGTGTGTATGCAGTTATCAAAACTAGTGGCTCACATTCAATACCCTCATGAGGTTATATCATAACATTCGCATGAGAACGGGACTATATATATAATACTTCTATAATTAGGACCGTCTTGACTTTATAAGTTAAGGACGTCCGTCCACAACCACACATTCATATTGGGTGTGGGTATTAGTTAATGTGGGGCTGTGGGCTCACTGTAATGTCTGGCTGTGGTTGGACGTCCAAAATTATAGAGTCGGGATTTAGTCAATGCGCACTGATATAACTTCATGAGGATATTGAATCTGAGCAACTTGTTTTGAAAAAGTGAAAGCTTGTAAAACTAGTGGCTCACATTCAATATCCTCGATCGTATATTTAGATCAGCGTGCACTGACTTGAACATTTTTATATATCAGTCCCAATTTGGTCAATGCACACTGATATAACTTCATGAGGATATTGAATGTGAGGGACTAGTTTTGAAAAGTGCATATGCAGTCTCTTGAAAGCATGTAAAACTAGTGGCTCACATTCAATATCATCGACCGTATATTTACATCAGTGCACATTGACTTGAATATTTCTATATATCTGTATATGTATGTATAATACATTATTTAACACAACAAATCCATCGGCCCAATGTGACTATGCCAAGTGGGAAGGAAAAGCAATCAAATGAGTTATCTGTGCCACATGGTATGCTCCCATTCATTAGGAATTTAGGATGGATTATATCGGGTTCATGCTCGTTTAAGTCGAACTGAAATTAGGTGACCAAAAATGGTGTCCCAATTTGTTTCTAACCAACCAAATTGGGACATGTGTCTAGAAGGAGGTAAATTTGTCCAAACACTTTATCTCTTTAGACAATTTTACTCCCAATGAACACATATCATGCTTTTGAGAGGGGTAATGCTTACCCCTCTTTAAAAGGGGAGTAAGCAGCATTACCTGAACTACATTTTTAGAGCTTATTTGAGTATGCTTTTCTATTACAATTCTTTGTCATCTAACTGGATTTATATTCACTCGCAATGAGCTTAGTACTATTTTTCCTTTAAAACGTGTGTGGGTCACAATCATCTACCTTTGGCTACTTCGCTTGTATACTAGAGATATGGAGTCGGACGATAAGAACGAATTAGGCAGGTGGGATCGAGTGGTTTCCTAGGTAAGTAGAAGCTCTGAGGCTATGAAATTGCTGCTAGATGAGTTCATAGCATTAAATGAAGTAATGAAAAAAAAAATGCTTCTAGGAACATAGCAGGAAGGATTTCTTTAAAGGCCCGTGTTGATCAACTGGAGACAGATGTAGAGGTCTTCAGGAGAATAGATAAACCACGAAAGGCTGTTTCTCTCCACGACCATTTCAACCAGCAACGCCGACCTTTTTCATTGAAAGAGCTGACATCAACTTTGAGGACTTTTTTGTAAATCTAGTTAAAGCTTCTAGTTTATGGTTGTTATTGTGTAATCTATGTTATTTTCTGTTTCTTTTTGTTGTTTTTTGCTGGTTATTTGCTTGGTTTGCGATCAAAACCTTAGTACATGTGGATTCGATACCTCTACTGTGGTTTCCATCTTTAGATTAATAGTTGTGAATTTTGTGTAGTTTAATCCTAGATATGTGTAGACCTTAGTCCTCAGTACTGCTTTTGTTTTCGTTGTGTTCCAATACAACAAAATACATCATCATTCATCAATCATGTTTTTATTCTTACGTGAGGTTCATGTTAGGTTTTTGTTTGTTGTTGGCATATATTCCATATCAAAACGTGTTTATCTTGTAAATGTTTATGTGGTCATGTTGATGATGATACAAAGCTTCAAAGAAAGATTTGACTACGGTACATACAAGATGATGGCTTGCTAAGAGGAAATAAGCTTCATTGCTCATCAAAGGTAAAATCGACCTCATTCCTCTTACAAGGCATAGGCACACACACACAAATCATTCATGAGTGTCCCTACATTGTTGTGCATCATTTATATAACACTTTCACATGATTTTGTATGCTCATGCATTGAACTTAAATGCTCATACATTTTAGAGTTGCATGTTCTAGGACTATGTCTAGGAAATGGCATTCATATGTGAACTTGTGTTTGTATGTTTGTGTTTCTTGTGTTTTGGACTTGTAATAGTGCTTAATTGATTCCTTATTGAGTCCCAGTCATTTCGGTTACTCATACGTTAAGTTTCGAGTCCAAACGATGTAGCTACGCTACTTTTCGTTCTCATTCGTTGAGTTGTGTTCATCGTCGTTTTCCGAGATGAATTCTCAACCATTTTTCAAAGTTTCATAGTCTTCGTCATGCGTGAGGGAGTCATGGTTCGTAATCCAAAAACAGATTCGAATTCGGAGTTCGGATGCCCGAATACGGCTGAAGAACGTGAGAGGTGCGCGAGGAGGACGCTTGGCAAAAAGCCAAGCAAGGGGTGGCCACGTGTGGACCACGTGTGCCACACGGCCAGAGCTCCTCTCTGGCCACGTGTGGCACACGCTGGCCACACGTGGACTTGCGAAAGTCCCCCAAAAAATTTGGACAATTTTTCCCCTCCTTTCATTCTTTTTAAATCTCTCCAATTCCCTCCATTCTCTTTCAAGAAGAAAAAGTTTGAAATCCCGTCTATGATTTTCTCCCAAATTTTCTCAACTTCCAAACACCATAACTTTCTCATACGGAGTCGGAATTGAGTGATTCAAGTTGGAGATTGTTCGTATTCGAGTCCTCTACCTTTTCCAAGTGGTTGTGCAGCTGTTTGATCGATTTTCTGACAGACCTCCTCAGAAAAACGAACCAGCTCTTGTAATTGAGGTAGAGTTCATAACTTTGTGATTTCATCTTTTTAACCTCCAATTTGCTTGGGGTTTCTTCTTCTATATGTATATGTTTGTTTAGTGAATGCTATAGAGAAAGATAGCTTCATAATCAATCTAATTGAATAGTCTAATTAGAGACACATGTTGACTAGAATCTTTGATTCTTTGTTTTTAACATGATTGAGAGTTGTATTGTGATTAGATTGATATCTAGGATTGTTTGAGACTTGATTGATCAAGTTTATGATTAATAATCCTTTCTATGTGACTTTGATCCATGATTGATGAAATCTAGGATTAGAGCGATGAAATCTAGGATTAGAGCCTTTTTATGTGTTTTTAGAGATATATAGGATTGATTTGTTTTTAACATGTCTCCTATCTCTAAATCTTTGGCTAGAATAATTGTTGAATACATTTTATGATTCTAGCATTTTTGATGTATGTTTATGACATCTTGAACTTGTGCCTTATGAATATGAAATTGTTCAAGTGTTGTTTTGTATGAATGAATCTAGAAGTTTTATGTGTTAATTGTATTCACATGCTCTAGGTTTTCATTCATGATTTTGCATCTAGATTTCTATTGCTTGTGTTTTCACATCTCTAGATCTAGTTGTTCCATGGAATGTATTGATCACATGTTCTATGTTGTTTTGATTGATTGCATCACTTGCATTCACATGATCACACTAGGAAGTCCTTGTAAAAGGCATGAAGTCTTGGCTAGAGTTGGGATGACTCGGATAGCCAAGCAAGAAGTCTTGCCTAGAGTCGGGAGGACTCGGATAGGTAAGCAAGAAGTCTTGTCTAGAGTCGGGAGGACTTGGATAGACAAGCAAGAAGTCATGGCTAGAGTCGGGAGGACTTGGATAGTCATGCATGGGAGGCTTTCTAGAGGCACGTGTGCCTTATATAGAGAGTTGGCTTATATATTGGTAGGCCCGGGTGTTTGGTTAGACATAGAGTCCGATAGAGCGGGGTACATGGGATGTGTATGCACTCTTGAGGAATTTCTAATCTTCCAACGATGTTGGTTTTGGTATGAGTTCCAATATGTGGTGGTTTACATCATTGAGGGATTTTGTATCTTCCAATAGGGATTGGGTAAACATAGACTCCACATGGGTTGGTGACTAGGATTGGTCATTTTGTGGAATTTCTAATTTACTTTCCAAGTATATCTATAAGTACCCAATGGTTGTAATTCATCCCGTGGATGTTTCCTCCTTGGAGGTTTTACCACGTTAAAAAATCCCTTGTGTTAATTCTTCCTATCTCTCTCTTTTATATTTGTTTATGTATATGTTGTTATCTTGTGACACATCAATTACTTGTGAAGTATATTGATACAAGATTTTGTATAGTGTGATTTGTAAATATATTCTCTTGATCATATTTGTAAATACATTCTCTTTTGTATTTTGTTTAGAATTTTATGTATAGCAATATTTGTATATACTTGTAATGATTGAACATATAATCATATACAAGTATTCTTGCTAATTGTTTTTGTATTTTCTTTATACCCCATACAACATATTGATACTTAGACAATGTATGAATGAACATATGATAACTTGTCTTAGTATGATTCCGTGATGTTTATGTTGTATGTAAGGCTACCTTGAGGGACAAACGTAAGTTTGTTCAAGGGATTGAAATTAGGCGAAAAACCTATTCACCCCCCCCCCCCCCCCTCTAGGTACGTCTTAAGCAATTTAACCTTGTTTGTATACTTTCAGTTCACCTTCACCGTTCTTCAATAACGGATGATACGGATTCAAAGGTTTCAGTGTGTATTACCCATTTATTTATGTTCTCTATAAAAAATCTGAAGTACATCCAAACTAGATATCTCACACATCATAAAATAATTTGGTCCTGTGAATGGTGATACACCTATCGTGTGCAAATGGTAAGTTCAATCTTACATCATGGGAAAAAATAAACCAGAATCCGAGGTTTACAACGAAGCATTTGCGACATACCACTATAAAGGCATAAAGGTTGTGTGGGGTTGGCTCGATGGAACGAAATTATCTTACTGATTTGACATAACATCATTGAATAAGGGTTATAATTGAAACTGACCATATAATTAGTAGTGAAGAGATAGACACATAGAGTCGGTCACCCTTTTTTTTTTCCTTCTGCTCGTTTGGGATAAGTTTTACTTTTGGCTTTTTGACAGGGATCAGTATAAGAAGAGAAGTAAAAGCCTAAGCTTTTTAAATCTTTAGTTTTTATCCACCCTTCAATTTAAATCTAATGCCCAATAACTAATCCACCAACTATACTAGTATATAGTAGCTGAACCCTAAAATTAAAATAAATGAAAATGCAAAACAAGCCACGACTGTATTGGTGAAAATAGATACTCTAAAAGCTCTACTCTAAAAAAGATTTCGAAAATAACACTTGCTCTTGAAAAGTAAAAACGCTATATCGGTAATCGAATGGATTAGATACGATTGTTGTCCTGATGGCGGATAAAGCCCATCTTACTAAAAGAAAATGTCTTTCACCAAACGAAGCCTAATAGAGTAATCGATATATAATATACTACTATTATATATACCATGAAATAAGGTTTTGGACCAGAATTAATCGACAATAACCACAGAAAAAATTATACGTGTACGTGTGAAAGGAAATATTCCAATTGAATGAAAACAGGCCCAATACGACGCATCAAGAATCCATATTACATAGAGTTTATAGTCGTGGACATTTTATTTATGAGCAAACATCCACTAGTCGCTGGGTCAGCAAAGCCTTCTAAGCAACAAAGGAGAAACTTTGTTCACTCGGGTACCTAGAACTCTGGAAGTGGTTAGGTTATTCCTTGAATGGAAATTGTTAAAAATGTTTAATATATATTCTTTTATTCCTTGTTCATGTTCCAATTCTTAGTTTTGCAAAGAATGGTTTTATGTGAATAACTATAGAAGCTTAAATCGAAGATATCATCGTCAGTATTTGGAGAAAATGTTTATGCATTGTTCGAACAAGAAAATCATCGCTGGGGTATCTAGACAATTCTATCTACACCCAAGTTGCATGGTTCGCAAAGGATTCAAATGTTGTCTGTGGAAAGTAAATAATCCTTAATAATACCCAAATACTTTACACGAGGAAAAAACAAACAACTTATACAAAATACGATAGCAAAACAAATTCCTTACACGATAAAATTCTACAACAATAGATTACATGATCTTATACCACGCGAAGAAAAGACAAGCATGTAGTATGCAGAGTAAACTTGCATGATTTTGCACTCATAGATTACACGACTGCAAGCTAAAGGGGATGGAGAAAAAAATATTACTACAGCATTGGTAACTAAAAAAAAAAGCCTGCTTTTATCCAATTCACAGCATAAACAACGTAGTCCGATGCATGGTACAAGATTGTGTACATGAAGTTGTCATTTTGTAGTTGTTAACATATCAAGATTCTCTCTGTTAGGTTTTTGGTTGTTGTTGGCATATATTCCATATCAAAATGTGTTTATCTTGTAATGTTTATGTGGTCATATTGATGATGATACAAAGCTTCAAAGAAAGAGTTGACTACGGTACATGCAAGATGTTGGCTTGATAAGGGGAATAAGCTTCATTGCTCATCAAAGGTATAATTGACCTCATTCCTCTTACAAGGCCTAGGCACACACACACAAATCATTCATAATTATCCCTGCATCATTGTACACCATTTATATAACACATTCACATGATTTTGTATGCTCATGCATTGAACTCAAATGCTCATACATTTTAGAGTTGCATGTTCTAGGACTATGTCTAGGAAATGGCATTCATATGTGAACTTGTGTTTGTATATTTGTGTTTCTTGTGTTTTAGACTTTTAATTGATCTTAATTGATTCCTTATTGAGTCCCGGTCATTTCGGTTACTCATACATTAAGTTTCGAGTCCAAACGATGTAGCTACGCTACTTTTCATTCTCATTTGTTGAGTTGTGTTCGTCGTCGTTTTCCAAGATGAATTCTCAACCATTTGTCAAAGTTTCATAGTCTTTGTCATGCGTGACGGAGTCACGGTTTGTAATCCGAAAACGGATTCAAATTCGGAGTTCAGATGCCCGAATACGGCTGAAGAACGCGAGAGGTGCGCGAGAGAGTTCGCTCAGCCAAAGGCCAAGCAAGGAGGCCACGTGTGGACCACGTGTGCCACACGGCCAGAGTCCCTCTCTGGACACGTGTGGCACACGCTGACCACACGTGGGCATGGCTGAAATGTCACTTTTGTTTTGGACAATTTTTCCCTTCTTCCCATTCTTTTTAAATCTCCCTAATTCCCTCCATTTGATTCTAAGAAGAAAGATTTGAAATCCCGTCTATGTTTTTCTCTCCAATTTTCTCAACTTCCAAATACCATAACTTTCTCATACGAAGTCAGAATTGAGTGATTCAAGTTGGAGATTGTTTGTATTCGAGTCCTCTACCTTTTCCAAGTAGTCTTGCAGCTTTTTGATTGATTTTCTGAGAGATATACTCAGAAAACCGAACCAGCTTGTGAAATCAAGGTAGTGTTCATAACTTTGTGATTTTATCTTTTTAAACCTTCAATTTGCTTGGGGTTTCTTCTTCTATATGTATATGTATTTTTAGTGAATGCTATTAAGAAAGGTAGCTTCATAATCAATCTAATTGAATAGTCTAATTAGAGACACATGTTGATTAGAATCTTGGATTCTTTGTTTTTAACATGATTGGAAGTTGTATTGTGATTAGATTGATATCTAGGATTATTTGAGACTTGATTGATGCATTTTATGATTAATAATCCTTTATATGTGTTTTTGATCCATGATTGATGAAATCTAGGATTAGAGCCTTTGTATGTGTTTTTAGAGATATTTAGGATTGATTTGTTTTTAACATATCTCCTATCTCTAAATCTTTGGCTAGAATACTTGTTGAATACATTTTGTGATTCTAGCATTTTTATGTATGTTTATAACATCTTGAACTTGTGCCTCATGTATATGAATTGTTCAAGTGTTATTTGTATGAATGAATCTAATAGTTTTATGTGTTAATTGTTTTCACATGCTCTAGGTTTTCATTCATGATTTTGCATCTAGATTTCTATTGCTTGTGTTTTCACATCTCTAGATCTAGTTGTTCCATGGAATGTATTGATCACATGTTCTATGTTGTTTTGATTGTTTGCATCATTTGCATTCACATGATCACACTAGGAAGTCCTTGTAAAAGGCATGAAGTCTTGGTTAGAGTCGGGATGACTCGGATAGCCAAGCAAGAAGTCTTGCCGAGAGTCTTGAGGACTTGGATAGGTAAGCAAGAAGTCTTGTCTAGAGTCGGGAGGACTTGGATAGACAAGCAAGAAGTCATGGCTAGAGTCGGGAGGACTTGGATAGTCATGCATGGGAGGCTTTCTAGAGACACGTGTGCCTTATATAGAGAGTTAGCTTATATATTGGTAGGCCCGGGTGTTTGGTTAGACATAGAGTCCAATAGAGCGGAGTACATGGGATATGTATGCACTCTTGAGGAATTTCTAATCTACCAACGATGTTGGTTTGGTATGAGTTCCAATATGTGGTGGTTTACATCATTGAGGGATTTTGTATCTTCCAATAGGGATTGGGTAAACATAGACTCCACGTGGGTTGGTGATCTAGAATTGGTCACTTTGTGGAATTTCTAATTTACTTTCCAAATATATATAAGTACCCAATGGTTGTAATTCAACCCGTGGATGTTTCCTCCTTGGAGGTTTTACCACGTTAAAAAATCCCTTGTGTTAATTCTTTCTATCTCTATCTTTTATATTTGTTTTTGTGTATGTTTTAATCTTGTAGTACAATCTTCACTTGTGATGTATTTGAAAACAAGATTTTGTAAAATGTCATTTGTAAGCATAATCATTTTGATCATAATTGTAAATATAATTCTTTTATTCATTGATTTTTGTGTATAGGTATTCTTTGATTGATTCTTGTACATATTGGGCATTATTGTAAATACAAGTATTATTTGTATTAATTTTAATATAGTTTCTTCTCTAGCAAGTTGTAGTGTTCTTACATTGTAATACTTTAAGTACAACTTATAGAATGTGCTCTTTATTGAATATACTTGTATATGAGATACATTGGTTCTTGGTATATGTTTTGTAGACTAAGTGTGGTGAATTGAGCATACTTGTGCAAATTGTTTTTCTCATAACAATCTTGTTCAAGGTTTATTATATGCTCACCAAGGTTTTGACACTAGTCACGAAAGAGTTTTTAAAACTAGTGTGTCAACCTATTCACCCCCCCTCTAGGTTGTTTAGTATAACCTTGTAGGCATTTTCACTCTCATCTACTTTTTTGTTCCCCTTATATTTGCACTAGATTGTTGAGGCCTAATCATAAATGAAAATAGATGGTCAAAATTTATTGGTTTCTTTCTCTCTCATGCAAGTGGATGTTTGGTTTACACCCTCTCCTACCTCACTTGAAACCTTGCAGGAAAAGAATTTTTTCACATGGTTAGCGGATGAAGTAGACCCTTGCTGGGCACACATAGATGTGCCTACCTGTGATTGCTATACAAGAAAGACCCGTAAACATCCCTTCTAAATATAAGCACAGATTAGCCATCTAAAAATTGTAAAATCTTTGTAAGTAGATCGATAACTTTTTCGGAGATGTTTATTTGGGGGATAAGTAGCCTCCAAATTCTTTGGGAAGTGACCACACTGAAGGAGTACCTACCTAATTGAGGTTTGTAAATAAACAGGCAATTACACCTAACGTCAAACAATTCAAAACCAATATCGTAAGGTGATATTACAAGCAAGGACTACTCAAACAACTGAATGAAAGAAAAATTAAATAGATCACATATTACACGTATTTTCCTTAAACCAAAGTAGAATGGCACATTGTCCATGAATCAACCTAAGAGTGCAGATAAGAGGTTCTCAAATTGAGAGACTTTGTTGGTGCAGCATTAAAAAGTGGGTCATGATATCACCTGATGGAAGGGATTAGGGCTATTAGCCAAAGGGACAAGTTTGTCTATTATGTCCAGGTCTATGACATATACTGCAGGTGCGTGAAGGCTTGGTTCGCTAAGATGCATCAAACGCTGGTTTCCGGCACCCTGATCTATTGTGTCCCTTTTCAGAGCAATTTGAACAAGTCTCCTGATTGTACTTCTTAATGGACTTTCTCTGTCTTCCAGACCGTCAACGCAATTTTAGCTCGTGCTCGGGACCTTATAAATTCTTGTTTATACCTGCGGTAGAAAGGCTTAACAAATCAATAGGGTGCAGTGGATTATGATCATGTCTAGGGTGTAGCGGTAAATCTTGTGATCTGATATCATTCGAGCAAGGACACAATGACGACTTCATTTTGGCTGACCGACCCATGCCGTCTTTTTCAGCCATAACAATAGTTGGACAATCAACTTTGTCGTCATTAGCATAATCAAAATCTGATTGAACAACCTTGTCATCAAAGCTTGATATAACCCCGAACGAATACAGCGGATGTATGACTAGATTCACACCGCCGTGATTGTTGCCGTTAGTAGATTTCTTACCGGCTGTAGCGAGTGGGTTTCGGGAAAATATAGACTTCTTGATTGATGGTGGAGTATTTGATTCATCAATGGGGGGACCATTCAAAACACATTCATTGCTACCAGTTGTGGATCTGTATCCGGATGAACTCACAATAGGGCTGAGTGTAGATTTACACTTCATCATGGGTGGCGACGTACATGCCTAATCACTAGTGGAACCGAAGGTGATGGATGTAGATTTGGATTTCAGATCAAGCGGCACAGTTAACTATTCGACCTGCCTTTGTAACTATTTGTGAAACACCAACACATAACATTTATGATTCTCTTTATTATGTGAAACGAAGATTTGTAAATCTAAATCATAAATCATTTCAACAATGGAGTCATCAATTCTAGTGCTTAGTACTTATCTTGAAGTCAACTTCATCGCAATTTAAGCCAAACCGACTACATATCTTCTCTGGCAATGTTCTTAAAGTCTCCTTCAGTGTCACTGACAAAAAGAAAATAGCTTTATGGTTGAACTGTCCATCTCAATTTATTTTCAACATAACCATATTTCTGAAAGTTGTATGCAACAATTGTAATCAGTTCCATCATCATGGAATTAAAATACAGGTCATCAATGTCATCGGACGATCAAGAAATTAAATATCATGTAAGTTTATGAAATTACATTCCATGATCCATCATGGAATGTAATTTCGTGTTGTCATAGGAGGATCATGGAATGTCATTTCATGTCATGAAGGATCATGGAATGTCATTTCTTTTCATGTAATCTCATGTCATGGGTAGGATCATGGAATGTAATTTCGTGTCATGTTAGGATCATGGAATGCAATGGAATGTAATGAAATGCAATGGTAAGATCATGGAATGTAATGGAATGAAAATGTAGGATCATGGAATGTAGTGGTAGGGTCATGGAATGTAATTTCGTGTCATGGTAGGATCCTACCAAAGGCTTAAAGCATGTAACCCCCAATTAGGGCCTTAGGGGTACCACGATACAGGGAATGCCATAAAACTCCTACACTGACATAAACAAACACACACAAGCCACCGCGACAAAGAAAAAGACCTTTCTCAATCTTTTTCAACATATGTTATATGAATATGAAAACGCCCCAAATCAATAATATGTATTTAGACTGACATAAACACACACAAACTGCCACGGCGAAGAACAAGATGACCCTTCTCAATCATTTTCAACACATGTTATGTGAAAATTATAAAAGAAATCAATCAAATATATTTACAGTTACAGTTCAAGTTCCTGAGGATACATACCTTCTTTGATATTAGGGATGGCTGAAATAGTTTAGGACTGATTCAATCACGGTAACGAATCGACAATCGGAAATAAGATTATGACGGAGATACGAAATATTGCTGGTAAATTATTTTAAAATTAGGTGCCATTTCAAAGTGTAAGGGTTTAGGTTTAAAGACTTGGAAGCCGCGGCATATTTTAGGGATTGGAAGCCGCAGCATATTTTAGGGATTGGGTTTGGGGATTGCCTTCATCTGAGATATAAGAACGAGATGAGGGATCGATTACCCACAAAGCAGGTTATATAATGACAGGGTCATTTTCGACCTCTTACAACAACAACCACTGACAACTCTTCAGGGGTTTACTTGTCAAAAAACCCACTAACTTCCACCACACAATCCATGATCTATGATTCTATCGGTTATATTTGGTTTTTTAAAAACTAGTGACTATATGTAAAAATTAGAAAACCAAAGTGGCTATTATATGGAATTAATTGATTTTTATCTTATATGATACAAACAACACAATAAAAATAATTTAACAAATCCTAAACATTTTTATGTAATAATGATAAGATATTATTTATGATTAAGATGATATGTTCCATACCAATGCATGGTTCCTCTGCATACATTGAGGGGAGGCCATGTCAACATCCATGTGGATTGAAGACCAAGTCAGTAGATGGAACTTCAGTTGCTGAGTCATTATTGTTGTTATTTCATTATGTAGGACATCCTACTGATATTCAGTGCACACTTGCCATATAGTTCATGTAAGACATGCTGCTGATATTCAGCACCCACTTGCCATTTACTTCATGTTTCTGTTTTCTAGTTGTTACTTGCTTGTTTACATTGTTTGTAAGCCTTTAAAAGGGCAAGCTTTGAATTGAATAAACCATTACGATAATTACAAAAACAACTCTTTTCCTCTGTCTCTTTTCTTCTTGTCAAATTTTTTTCTTCTTCTAAATTAATCTTATCAGTGGTATCAAAGCCAAAAGCTCCATGGATACTCACAGCAAAAGCAATGTCAAATTTCAGAATGAAGTCAATAAAATTCTAACCCGACATGAGACTAGCTTCAACTAACTCAACAACAATTACAGTAGCTCACCAACAACTTCAACCAAGTCACCGCCACCATGCAATTCGTCCTCACCGAACTCTAAGCCTTACGGCCTAGCCAAAACAACCACAACCCTAAGAGAGAGGTCAATCCTTTTACAAGGGGAGAGACTTCCCACAGCCACGACATTACACAACTAGCCACGTCGATAGTCCGCACCTTACCAGACCGAAACAACACCTAGCTCAAATTAAATTTTCCCACTTTCGGTGGTGAAGATTTGACCGGAAGGATATTTAAGTTAGAGCAATATTTTGAATTTAAGAACATTGATATTCAATAGTAGGTGTAGCTAGCCTCTTTCCATTTGGAGGGTGTTGCGCTCCAATGGTATCGATGGTTCACGAAATACAGAGGGCCTTCAAATTGGAACGAGTTCACAAGAGCCATCCTTAACCGATTTGGACCAACGGATTACAACGATCCCTCCGAGGCCTTGTCTCGTCTCAAGCAAACCACTTCAGTTACTACCTATCCAGAGGTTTTTGAGAAACTTTCTCATCGAGTGGAAGACCTGCCAAAAACCTTTATAGTGGGAAGCTTTATAGCTGGTCTCCGAGATGAAATCCGTCTGGATATGCTAGTGATACAATCGAGAACCCTTTCAACTGCAATCAGCATGGCTCGCCTAATCGAGGAACACAATCTTCTGCAGCGTAAGTCTGGTGTTCCATTTCGTTCCTTATCAACTACTCTGCCACAACGAACCTTGTCTAGCTCTATAATTGGTTTACTCGATCCCTCGCCAACACAAAACCAACCAGACCTCAAGCCCTTTTCTAAGACCCATTCGAAGAATTATTGGGCAAGAAGTGCATGAAAGGTGTGAGAAAGGTCTGTGTTTTTACTGCGACGAAAGGTTTGTTCTAGTCCATCGCTATGCATGTCCACGGTTGTTCATGATCGAAGATGTACAATCCAATGATGATTCTACAGACGAAGACCAAGTTAACGAACCAAAGCTTCTTCCCAAAATATCATTCAATGCAATGGTCGAAACCACCCATCCATAAATCTTTCGGGTCATTGGAAAGTTGAAGAGCAAAGACATTACGATGCTTATTGATGGTGGCAGTACTCATAACTTCATCGATCAATCCACAGCATCCAAATTCAGTTTATCTGTGATATGTGACAGAACCTTTCAAGTAATAGTGGGCAACGAAGAAAAAATCAACAGCATCGTAAGGTGTTTGGGTCTCACTCTTATGATCCAAGGGTACCCGATTCAAGCAGATTTTTACGTTCTTCCAGTCGCAGCATGTCAGGCTGTTTTGGAGGTTCAATGGTTGGAGAATCTAGGTTTAATTGAAACCGATTACTAGTAGCTCACCATGACTTTCACTCATGATGAACAAACACAAACCGTGCACAGATTAAAACGGTCCTACCCTGCACCTGTGACAGACAAGGAATTATTGCATTTAACTGGTATGGGATTTTTTTTTACAAATTGTTCCTTCTCATACACTGCAGAATCTTCCTGTATATCCAACCGATCTTCACAGCCTCTTGGCCAAATTTGATCATGTATTTTCCACACCTACCGAACTACCACCAAAACAGTGCCACAACCATCATATTCCTCTATAACCTGACCACGGACCAGTCAGCATACAGCCATATCGATACCCTCACTACCAGAAGACTGAAATTGAAAGGTTGGTATAGGAATTCCTAGACTCAGAAATCAGTCGCCCAAGCAACAATCCATTCTCCACCCTTGTTTTGCTTGTCAAAAAAGCAGATGGAACATGGCACTTTTACGTTGACTATTAGGCCCTCAACCACATCACAATTAAAGACAAGTATCTAATTCTGGTAATCGACGAGTTACTGGATAAGCTCCATGGTACCCAATATTTCTCCAAGTTGGACTTACGAGTAGGATACCATCAAATACAAGTCAAGGAGGCAGATATTCACAAAATGGCTTTTCGCACACATGAAGGCCATTATGAATTCATCGTTATGCCATTCGGCCTAATGAATGTGCCTGCTTCCTTTCAAAGTCTCATGAACAATTATTTCAACCGTATCTCAGGAAGTTTGTTTAGTTTTCTTTGACGATATTCTTGTGTATAGCAGGACTTTGGTCGAGCATCTTCAATATCTCCGAATGGTACTCTTGATTTTATTGACTAATCGTTTGTTTGCCAAGCAACCAAAATGTCACTTTGGCATCTTACAGGTTGAGTACTTGGGACATATTATATCATTATAAAGGGTCGATGTGGACCCTGCGAAATCGAATCAATTCTGAGTTAGCCGAAACCTAATTCAGCTAGAGGGGTCCGAGGTTTTCTTGGTCTAACAAGTTACTATCGAAAGTTTGTATGCGGTTTCGGTACTATTTCTGCTCCAATGACATGACTTTTAACAAAAGAGGTGTTTGAGTGGAGGCCTGAAGCTAAGACAACCTTTACACAATTGAAGATAGCCCTCACTTCTCCATATGTGTTGCAGCTTCCGGATTTCGCACAGCCTTTTGTGGTGGAGAGTGACGCATGCGGCATCGAACTTGTTGCCATCTTATCATATCAAAGTCAACCAATTGCATTTTATAGTGAGGCTTTAAAGGGGTCCACTTTGGCTCTCTCGATTTATGAGAAGGAGATGCTAGAAATTGTCAAGGCGTTTTGCAAGTGGCGACCTTACCTACTGGGAAATCTAGTCATCATACAAACCAATCATAGAAGCTTGAAGTTCTTACTTGAACAGCGAATTACTACCCTTATTCAAACCCACTGGCTGCCGAAACTCTTGGGTTACAACTACACTATCCAATATAGACATGAAAAAGACAATAGAGGCACTGACACACTCTCTAGGGTGGCCGAATTTCAATTCTTGGCTAATTCCTTGCCAGTTGAGAATTGGTGGAAAAAGCTTCGGCATGAGGTTTCTCAAGATTCTTACTACAACAGGTTAGCTGATTCAAAATCTTTACATTGTTTCCAACGTGATGGTGTTTGTATGTGATGAGGTCGTTTGTGTGCTCAACAAAATAGTAATAATATAGATTATGGTTGATTCTTGAAAACTATTTTTAAGCCACTTAATCCTTTTAAAATGTGATTGGATAGCAAAATAGTGAGCAAGTTCGTTCCACAGGGAATGGAGTGTTAATTAGATAAATTGACTAATCTTCGAGCAATAAAGTAAATCATAATGTTTGATAGATGTGTGGTTTCTAAAACCACAAATGCTAACTACTCAAATGAAAATACACAAAATATGTTATGAAAAATAGAATACTCAACACTTTGATAAGAATTGTGATAAAATCAATTAATGAAATAGCTAGGGAATAGATCGATTAACAATTGAATGTGGGTAAGCTAACTAGCTTCATTAATGTACCAATCTCATTATGTTAACCACTTAGAGGCTTAGATTAGTGGGGTTGGTATACCCACCACTAATCTATCCTATCCAATGGGTTCTTAATCACACAAGGATTGTCAATCCACATATGAATATATAACAAATTACTCCACTCAAGATAGCAATCAGCAAGTGATATACAAGTCAATTATAATGAATGGAATCTAATTAATTTGAATGAATAGAACACATAAGAGATTCATTACAAGCTAAGCTAAACCCACAACCAATTGATCCTCAAATCTATCCCCTAGATTAGGGGTTTAGTTACACATATTTGCAATAAATGAAAAGAAGTAAATGATAAGGAAATAACCCTTGGGTCACCTTCTTTAAGCTTGATCCTTCTTCTCCTCTATGCTCCTAGATGCAAGGAATGGAGGTTGAGGAAATGTCTTGGAATGTGGGTGTTTTGGTGGAAAGTTACTAAGGATTTTGGTGGAGAAATGGTGGGATGAGGAATGATGTAATGAAGTAATCAAGGTTTTGTGTTGAGGGTTGGATGGATTAGATGAGTTCAAGGAGAGAAATGGAGGATGAGGTATGGTGTGCCATGGATGCTTGAGCTAGATCTCAGATTTGTTCACTGTGTTTTCTTCTCTGATTTTGCGATCCTTTTGAAGATGGAGGGACGATCTATTTATATGCACTCTTTGACATGTACTGATAATTGCTTGATTCGTTGAGGTGGAGCCTTGGTCGCTATTTGGTCGCTATGGCGACCCTGGTGCGTAAAACGGTTAGAAGAGAAGGTCGCCATGAAAACCATCTTTCTCGCTATTTGGCAAGTGGCGACCATGAGTGTTTTGTGTAGAGGTCGCCACTTGCACCTCTAGGTCGCCATGGCGACCATAAGTGGCGACCCTGCAAAAGTGAGGAGGTCGCCACTTGCAACATCAAGGTCGCCATGGCGACCCTAAGTGGCGACCATGCCTTGAGTGCACTAGGTCGCCATTTGGCGACCTCACCTGGTTGATTTGTGGACTTTCTGTCACCATGCCGCTCAAGTGGCGCCCAAGTGGCGACCTTCTGATGCCTTTGGAGAATCCTCTGTCGCCATGGTGCTCATGTAGCGACCTTTTATGTCCAAGTGGCGAAAATGCCATGTTCCTTCCCATTTGTGAGATATTTTCGCACAAGTCCTCCACCTTCATCTCAATTGCTTCTGAAACCTAATAAAACCTGAAACACTCAATTTAACAACATTAAACACGGGGAAATGCCCGAGAATCAAGCAAAAAGAATCGGAAATGAGGGCCAAAATCATACCAATTTTGGCTTGATCAATATGCGGCATGGAAGGATTCTTTTAAGCGCATCCTTTACTCTATTACCTGCCATATTAGCTGAGAACCACATTTCACCCTCCGGCAGACACTTTGGCTATCACAAAACCTTTAGCCAAATCAATTCCAGTTTTGCTTGGTTGAGAATGCGTAATTCAGTGAAGGAGTTCATCCACTAATGTGATGTTTGCCAACGTTGCAAGTATGACAATATGCGACCTGCTGGGTTGCTTCAACCTTTGCCGATTCCTCAGAAAATTTGGACGAAAATTTCAATGAACTTCGTTGAAGATTTGCCACCATCGCAAGGATACAATGTGATTATGGTGGTAGTCAACCGATTATCAAAATATGCCCATTTCATTCCCTTGAAGCACCCATATACAGCTCTTTCGATGGCCAAATCCTTTGTGTGAGAAATTGTTCGCCTACACAAGCTGCTAGTCTCCATTATTAGCGACTGTAACAAGATTTTTATCAGCTCGTTTTTGAAAGCTCTCTCCCAATTACAGGGCACCATTCTCAGCATGAGTTCTAGTTAACATCCGCAATTTGATGGCCAAACGAAAGTCGTTAATCGGACCTTAGAACAGTATCTATGCTATTTTTCGTGTGACCAACCAAAAAAGTGGTGGGATTGGCTTCCTTGGGTGGAATATAGTTACAATACGGCGACACATTCATCTAATAAGGTGTCCCTTTTCGAGGTCGTTTATGGGGTAACCTCCTCCTACCTTACTCTTATATGTGACAGGCACGACCAAGGTAGATGCAATCGACGATTACTTGTGCTCCAGGGAAGATATTTTGCGTTAACTTCGATACAATCTAGTAGTCACTCGGGCGAGAATGAAAGCATAAGCTGATTAGCATCGTCGCAATGTCTCTTTTGATGTTGGGGATTATGTGTATCTCAAGTTATAGCCATATCGTCAGAATTCGGTAGTTTTCCGTAACTCTCTCAAATCGTTGCCATGGTTCTTTGGGCCGTACAAGGTCCTGGCAAGAGTTGGACAAGTGGCCTACAAACTGGAACTTCCAGATGGCTCTCAAATTCATGATGTTTTTCACGTCAATTTGCTAAAAAAACAAAATGGGGTTCTATAGAACCTGCTGTTTTGCCCCTGCTTTTCCTCGCAGATGACTCGACCTTACTGCCTCAGCCTAAAGCAATTTTGGATCATCGGGTTATTCAAAAAGGGAAATATCATCCCAAGATTGAAATTTTGGTTCAATGGACAGGAGCACCACGTGAAGATGTTGGCTGGGAAAATTTGTGGCGTTTCTCTAAGAGGTATCCATCATTTATCCTTGTAGGCAAGGATTCTCTAAGGGGTGAGGAATGATATGTTCCATATCAGTACTTGGTTCCTCTGCACACAATAAGGGGAGGCCATGTCAACATCCATGTGGATTGAAGACCAAGTCAATAGATGGAACTTCAGTTGTTGAGTCATTATTGTTGTTACTTCATTATGCATGACATGCTACTGATATTCAGCACACACTTGCCATTTAGTTCATGTAGGACGCACTGCTGATATTCAACACCCACTTGCCATTTACTTCATGTTTCCTGTTTTCTAGTTGTTAGTTGCTTGTTTACAATGTTTGTAAGCCTTTAAAATGTCAAGCTTTGAATTGAATAAACCATTACGATAATTACAAAAACAACTCTTTTCCTCTCTTTCTTTTCTCTTCCTATCAAATTCTTTTCTTCTTCTAAATTAATCTTATCATAAGATATGATATATAATTGTTCATTTTCGAAAATATGATAAATAATGATTTTGATTTTACAAAAAATAAATTAATTTAAGGTTCAATGATGATGCTGAAAGTGACAATGTGATTATTTTTATTTTTTTTTAAGCGGTTTATCGTAAGTAATTAACAGGTTAAAAGAAATAAATTTGTATAATATAAAATTATGATAAAATTGGAAATATGTTACTTTTGGGAGGATAATCTTGGAATAAAATATATGAAATGCAATCCAGTGATTTAGAATTAAGTTTAAAGTCAGAAATTTTTTTTTTTTTTTTTTTTTTTTTTTGCATATTTAAATTGTTTAACCACTTAAAAAAACAAACAATACAACTTAATAATTTCAATTATGACCCATTAAGTTTTAAGTATAAAACACAAACCATCCGAAATTATGAAAACTACGCCAGTGAGAACATATTTTCTCAGTCACGTATTGGTGGCTTGGCCATATATTATCTGATTGCGTGCAAGGCTTTGCAATTAATTATATTTCAATATTTAAAGATAAGCAGTTAGGCAGGATTCATTTCTTGACTCTCATGCCTTCCTTTTCATTCAAATAGTAGTCAAAGAGTTTAAAGGAGAATTTAGATAAGTGTGTTCAATATTTCATTTGAATATGTCATTACAAAAATCCTGAAATTGAAATGTTGTTTTTTATCAAACACACAATTGTATGTTCAAAATATAAAAAGGAGAATTTTTTATTTTTTTTTATCTACTTCCATGGTACATAAGAGAATTTATAAGATATGTTTAAGTGTGTATTTGGTATGACTTTTGTAAGGATCAAAATAGCTTTTTTAATGCTATAAGCTATTTTTAATGCTATAAGCTATTTTGAAGGCTTTTTCTTATTGTTTGCTAAAACTCTAAATAACTTTTTTAATATATAAATTATCTCAACTACCTTTTATAAAAGTTATTTTATATCTACTAGAAGAAGCCCAAAATTTGGACTTTCCCAAAAAGCTTTTTTTTTTTAGCTTCTTTTTTTGAAACATATGAATTGCTCAGCTACCCTTTATAAATTTTCAATATTCCACCATACAAAACTCTTTTATTATAAATATATTGTTAACACCTTTTTTTGGAATTTATACAACCAAAAGCTTTTTTTTATCGAAAGCTCTATTAGTAAAAGATATACTATAGAAGCTCTACTTGAAAAGTCATACCAAACTTACCCTAAGTATTATAAGACTCAAATCCCATCACTAACTTTGAAGGAGATGTGCACTACTAGCTAGCTGTGTTAAAAGGTGATACATACATATATCTATCTTTCTTTCTTTTTTTAACTCAAAATTTGTATACTAAATTTCGAAAACGTACTATCTTTGGACTGCAAATGTAATGCCCTCTATTATATTTCACAAAGCTTTAGAGGAAAAAAAAAATAGTACTTCACTTTCTTAAAAAGCAATTGAGCATTGTATGTATAGCACTAATATACAAGTAAGAGACCGTTCCTTTAAACAAACAAAGATGCAATATTAGAAACTTAACAAATGGATGGGTAATTAAGATTAATTGGATCACTCAAACATGCATCAAATTAGGATAAGATTGGTCTTAACAAACAATTAATATTTAATCAATAGAAGTTCATAGAGAATTAGATTTGACAAGAGTAGTATTGAGCAATCTATTTGATATATATAATATTATTTATGTTATTTACTTGGTTGTTTCTTCAGAGTCTGAGATTCAAGGAACAAACGACAATCTAAACAGTTCGTGGCTTAACGAGAAATAATAAATAAATATATTTAAAACGTATAAACTTGTAAATAAAAAATATAGACCACTAATAATGTACGTAAGGGAGTTTAATTAAACCGTTGACGTTCCAACTAAATAAAAAATATACGCAATTAAAAACTTTAACATATAGGTCTTAAAATAATAACACTGATAATGTTGATGACAATTTTTGTTACATGTCCAACTATTGAAGTTTGTGATTAAAACAAAACTAGTAAGTGTTTTTTTAGCGTGCATTGGATTATACAGGCCAAAAAAAATTGTTAGAGTGTATTATTTCTTTTTTATATTTTATTTACCATCATACTCATTTTTTAATGCGTATAATATCATAACAAAATAATTGGAGTTCTATTAAATATCAACCTTTTCTCTTTTTTTATTTTTTCATGTTGGGCGTGTTTAATCCAAACTTTTTTGAATTATACACGCCAAAAAAATTTTGTTAGCATTTATAATCAAAAATTTGAATTAAACACGCCAAAAATAATTAGAATACACCATTGTTGGAGGTTTTTACGCTGGCCTTCATTGCATATCAGTTGGACCTTCGATGGAGGTCCGTCTGTTACCTCCATAAGGTTTGCGCCTGTTGGAGGTTTGTGCACAGACCTCCAATCTCCAACAATGGAGCTAGGTTTGTATTTGGACCTTCATTACATTTTTTAAGTGGGATATTTTTATCACTTCAATGACTAAATTTGACAAAAACAATAAAATTTTGAGAGGTGGAAAAAAATATAAAGCTAATTTTGTTTTGGCTATTTTCACCTGTTTCCCTTTTATCAATTTTTTTTTTTTTTTAAAATTTTAACTTAAATCAAAAGCCACGTGTTACATTGAAAGGTTTGATGCATGAAATATGTCAGTACTTCTGTATTCGTTATCTTTAACTAATAGGAATGACTATTTCGATTTATGAAAAGTTAAGGATAAAAGAAGCTAATATATCAATGTCAAAACTTTCTGACAATTTATGGACAAAATTGTTAATATCCCTACAATTTTAAAATTGTTAATCTCCCTTTACTTGTTGTATCTAAAGTCTAAACAAAATTTTAAAATTGTAACTTCGTTCTTGAATTTTTTATTTCTTTTTCACTGCCAATCTGATTAGAGAAGAATCCATATGTTTTTTAGTATAATATTCAACCATATAACATTTAAGAGTTTACTCTATAAACTTACAAAGTCTCTCAAAAACACTATGTAACGTTACCAAAATCAGGATCTCACACAAACAAATGTGTGGGGATTATTATTATTATTGTTATTGTTATAATATATATATATATATATATTATCCGGGGTAGTAATTAATTACGATTAAGATCCATCTGCATTGGGTAATTAATTAACTTCTATATATATATATATGCCATATATTTTCTATTCTCAGAGAAATGCAAAGAGATGATGACAAGATTATTTGAGCAGACTCTATTAATATTCCCAAAGCAGCGACACGACAAGATTTCTTGTGCATTAATCTTTAGATATATCAAAGGAATTAAAAGAAGAAAAAGGTGAAGAGCAATTAAAAGGAACTCTAAATTTGCTTGTAAAACTGAAACCTCAGATTTTCTGTAAAAGTAGGCCGGGAAGGGAATCCGATTCAAGTAATTAGAAACAAAAGAAAGTAATTAGAACCGTTATGTGTATACATGCAGATATGCAGAGAGTCTTTTGATTCCAAAAAGCAAATCGCGGTACTACTGCCTGAAATTCCCTTTGCTCGCACTGCACATTTCAGAGTTCAGACTATGTCCGTTGATGGGTCTCTTTACTACAATTCAAATCTACTCCTTACCTTTATCAACAATTTTATAACACAAGTACACAATATACAAAACTTTCAAATATATAACGTTAAGAATACACATTAAGAAATTAAGATTTTTAATGTCAATGTTTCATAAGAATTTTTTATTTTTTTTCAACATATAAGAATCTGTCCCTATTAATTTTTCATGATTTTTACAATTTGTTAGAGTTTAAAGAAAAATTGAAAACTTAATAAAAAAAAATTATCTTGCACTACATTAATGTACGGTATCTTATGTCTGGAAATAATAAATATATTTCATAAAGAGTTTGTTATCGCTGTATTGCGTTATTTATTTAAAGGTAGATGATGTAGTGAAATTCAATAAAAATTAGTTAAATTTATACATTTTTATCGAGTATCGAGTGTTGCTCACCGGAATGTGATTTGAAAATAAAATGTATTCGTTTTTTTAAAAATATATATATATACCACATATGGTGGCATCGACTTAAAGCTGAGATATTATCAGGTTGAATAAGCATCTTTCACCTTCGAGGCACATTTGGTGGTATTAACATTTATTCGTTTTAAGTAGGGGTGGACCTAGGATATTTTTGTTGCCCAGACTAAACTATATATGCATATATTTTTTCTATCCTCAAAACAAATTGACTTTATTAATGCGTGTTAGTTACTTAATTATTAGTTGATCTCTTTTTTAAGTGATTTTTGAAAAAAAAAAATATGAATTTTTTTTCTTTTTTTAATAATAAGATGATGGACATTGTAATGACAAACTATACAAGAACATGTAATAAATTTAAAATTGATGCATAACAATTATTTAGACTTATAAATGCCTTATTTTTGTAATCGTAGAAACAATAAATATTATAAGTCTACCACTGCCTAATGTGGTTTGATGTCAATAGTGCTCATTCAGCAACAATATCTCAAATTCTAGTCACCATTACCACAAGTGGTATATTAAAAAATAATAAATAAATGAAAAATTATAATTGGTTTTACAATTCACTTTGAACAATAAAAGATATTTACATTTCACTAAACTTTGAGAAAAAAAAAATATTAAATATAAAAAAAAAAATGGTTAAAATGTTATAAAATATCAGATTATATAAATATAATCTACACTTTGTGAAAATAGAAAACAAAGAACTTGATAATCTTTTATACATAGGTAAATTTAGTAATATTGGCTATAGCCGGGGCAGCCCTCACTTTTGTCCGCTCATGGTTAATTTTTTTTTTTTTTTTTTTTTTGAAGGAAAAACAAACAAGCAGAAACAAACAACCTAGGACAATCATCCCGGACATACCGCTCCACACACGGAGGGTAAGAATCAATCCAAAAACGATCTTCCACAAGAGACAAGGCCATTTTGGAAAGACAATGTGCGACAACATTCGCAGATATATAAGCAAAAACAACCAAAGAATCAGTAAAAGTCCGCAAAAGGTCTCGAATATCAGCAATAATCAGCCCAATCTCAGACGAAACTTGAGACTCCGAATTAATTAAATTGACTACCTCCTGCGCATCCGACTCAATAACCAAAGAAAGAAAACCCGAAACCTTAGCAAACTGCAAACCACGCAAAATCGCCATAGCTTCAGCAACTAAAGGGGAGAAATCTGCAGCAACCCTTTGGCCGCAGGAAGCCATAACCAAACCCGAAGAGTTCCTAATCACCATGCCCAACCCCACACAATGCCCCTTAGAGCTAACGGCAGCATCAGTATTTAACTTAAAAAAACCAACCGCAGGAGGTCTCCACCGAATAGCACGTGGACTGTTATGAACCAACTGAGATACAGGGACAAAGTTTGCCTCAGAATACCCAGCAAGAAAAACCTCAGCCCAAGAAACCACATCATCAACAACCTGTCGACCAGCACCATGCACCACCTGATTCCTCAAATACCACACACGCCAAAAAATAACACATAAAAGCTCCATCTCTTTCTTCCCAAGAGACTTGGAGCAATAAAAGAAGAAATCCTGGAAGCTTGCAGACGAGCTATAATGAAAACCCTGCAACAATCCATACATGGACCTCACCTTCTTCAAACTCGAACAGCCCCATAAAGCATGTATAGAAGTCTCAAAAGAACTAAAACAGACAGGACACATACCACTAACTGGAACCTTTCGCCGACCGAGATTTACTTGAGTAGGTAACCATTCACGGGCTGACCTCCATAAGAAAATTTTAATTTTCGAAGGCAAACACAACCCCCATAAAGATTTCCAGCAGAAATTAGATTGACTAAAAGTAGAAGTAGATTGAGAAACATCTAAGGACAAATCTACTAAGTAGCCACTCTTGACAGTATAATTACCATCCTTCGTAAAATGCCAGCACAAAGAATCCTCCCTCTGACTAATGCTACACGGAATGGATAAAATCGCTTGGGCATCAATCTCCGAAAAGAGATCATGAATAACAGGTACATTCCAGTCCCCTGTATCCCTCCGAAGCTGTCTCACCAACCAAATATCTGGCTGAACCTGAGGGGAAAAAACTTGAAAAGTACTTGGGCGAGGCAACCACCGGTCCGAATAAATTGCCACAGCAAACCCAGTCCCAATGCACCATCGAGTCCCCTTTTCCAGCAACCCACGGCTCCAACAAAGGCTTTTCCACAAATAAGAACCCCGCGAAGAACTCTCAGCTTTCATAAAAGAAGAGGTAGGGTAATAACATCATTTGACAACTCTAGCTGCAAGAGATTGAGGGCACGTTTCCAACCTCCACCCTTGTTTTGCCAACAAAGCCCTATTAAAACTCGAAAGATTCTGAAATCCCAACCCACCATCATCCTTCCCTGCACAGAGTTTATCCCAAGAAGCCCAGTGGATTTTCCTAGCAGCCTCCGAACTACCCCACCAAAACCTATTAAACATACCATGAATATCCGAAACAAGCTTCTTAGGTAGCCGGAAGAGACTCATAGAGTAGGCCGGAATAGCTTGAAGGACAGCCTTAATGAGGACTTCCTTCCCCCCCACCGAGAGCATTTTACTCTTCCACCCACAAATCTTCTTCCAAATTCTGTCCTTAATATTCTCAAACACCTGCCGTTTATTCCTACCAATAAAACCTGGGATACCCAAATACCGTTCATGACATTTAACACGCCGAACCCCAAGGATTGACGCTAACCGATCCCCTTCAGCACTAGAGACCAACTTACCCACACACAAATTGGATTTATCATAATTTATCACCTGACCAGAGGCTCTAGAATATGCATCCAGAATACGACGGACCTCCAAACAGTCTTCAGTTGTGGCTCCTAAAAAAAGGAGACTATCGTCCGCAAAAAATAAGTGTGAGATAACAGGCCCTGCAACACCACAGCGAAAACCCTGATAAACATTCCTACACACTGTCGCTTGAATCATTCCTGACAACCCCTCAGACACAAGCAAATACAAGTAAGGGGACAAAGGGTCCCCTTGCCGAAGGCCTCTCGATGGCACCACAGAACCGCAAACCTTCCCATTAATCAGAAAGGAAAAAGACACCATCTCAACACAGCCCATAATCAGTTGGATCCATCGTTCTGGAAATCCAAGCTCCCTCATCACCTTAGACAGAAAATGCCATTCCACACGGTCATACGCTTTAGACATGTCCAACTTCAAAGCGAGCGACCCTCTTTCCCTCTTCTTCGTCCGCAAAGCATAAAGGCACTCATGACCTATTATCGCATTATCAGTAATGAGCCTCCTAGGGACAAATGCACTTTGTGCCTCAGAAATAACTTCACCAAGAACAACACGCAACCTATTAGCCAACACTTTCGACACAATCTTGTAAACGACATTACAGAGACTGATAGGACGAAAATCAGAAGTGCGATCAGCTGCCTTCTTTTTCGGAATCAAGCAAACCAACGTCCCATTAATCCTTCCAACTGAAACCCCATTATTCAAACAATCCAAAACAGCCACAGTAACACTATCACCTACCAAATCCCAATACTTTTGAAAAAATAGGGCCGGGAAACCATCCAGGCCAGGGGACTTAGTAGGAGGCAGATCAAAGATTGCATTACGTACCTCTTCTGAAGTGTATGGCAATACCAAAAAACTGCTGGACTGCGGAGAGAGCCGGAGATGCAAGGAATCAAGAACTTTTGTTTCATCCTCCACATGCGACACACCAGCTGTGAAGAGAGCAGAGAAATACTTAGTTACCACCCTCTCTACTTCACGATCCCCCTCCCGCCAAACCCCATCATCATCAAATAAACCTTCAATCACATTTCGAGCTCGTCTAGACGAAGCTTTCCAGTGGAAGAACTTAGTATTACGATCCCCTTCACGTAGCCATTCAACCCTCGAACGTTGCTTCCAATATCCCTCATTAGCCTCCAATAAATTATCAAGCTGATTTTCAACCCTACGAATCACCTCCCAAGATCCAAGCCCAATATTAGCAGATTCGTAATCCAACAGGTCCTTCAATTTTTTAATATCAGACCTCATCTCCCTTCTATTCTTAACATTCCATTTTCCTAATTGCCTACCACAATTTGAAATAGCCGATACAACCCTACTCAGAGCCTCTGGGTTATTCGAACAACCCCAACTCCTGTCTACCATCACACGACACTCCTCACGATTAGCCCAGCAAGCCTCAAAATGAAACCTCCTACGAGAATTCCCATCAACACCGGCATATTGATCAGAAGCTGCCAAAACCTCCACCAAAATAGGTCGATGATCAGAATTCCAAAAGCCAAGATGCCTGACAAAAGATTTAGGAAACATCTCATACCATTCCAAACACCGAAAACCACGATCAAGCCTTTCCTGGACCAAAGCTGTCCCATCTCGCTTTTTACTCCAAGTGAAACGCGGACCTCTAAAACCCAAATCCTCTAATTCACAAGAATCAACTGCCTCCCTAAAATTATCAATCATACGACGCAATCGTGGTGGTCCTCCACACTTCTCG
Source organism: Acer campestre (assembly GCA_954870605.1). Classification (NCBI taxonomy): domain Eukaryota; kingdom Viridiplantae; phylum Streptophyta; class Magnoliopsida; order Sapindales; family Sapindaceae; genus Acer; species Acer campestre. Next base: position 32,013,437 of record OX940801.1, read on the forward strand.
TCAGAACTCAGAATCTCATTAAAGTCACCGACACAAAGCCAAGGCAAGGAAGACATTCCTCGCAACCGCCGAAGCAGGGTCCAAGCGTGGCAGCGTTGCGCCGGATCGGGATTGCCATAAAATCCAGACATACGCCACACCTTAGAAGAATGAGAAGTAATTCTGACATCAATATGATACCTCGAAAAAGACAGTAAGTCAACAACAATAGCATCCGACCAAAATAAACATAAACCACCACTCCTCCCAACCGATTCCACCACCAATTTCCCAGCATAACCTAATCTAACTCGTAATCTCTCCATAGCTTGTAAACCCAACTTTGTCTCCATTAGAAACAACACATCCGGACCCGTATCCCGCTTCAAATTATGCAGGACCCGAGCCGCCCGAGGACTACCCAACCCCCAGGCATTCCACACGAGGATCCTCATAGCTTCCGGTCGGCCGGTAGAGACCTGGCCGCCGATATCCGAGAGGTATAATCAACTCCCTTAGCTGAAATCTTCTGCTTCTTACCTGCAGTACTACTAACAGAAAAACCAAGTGAATCAGATTGTGAGACCCCATTAGCAACGTCCACAGCCCGCTTCCCTCCCCCAACTGCCACCACCAGCTCCGATGACCCCCTAGCACTGCTAACTCCTCTAGCCAACCGCTTCCAACGACCACCCCCACCTCTAGCAGAAGCATTCCCTAACTCACTAATTTTCTGATCCAACTCACTCACTACAACTGAAGCCACCCTAGAAATATCTGATACCCCTGAGTCAGACACCTGATCCATAACTCTTGGGTCAATCGCACACCCAGAACCCATCAAAAGAATTTCATCACACTTGGGCTTCAAGGGCCCAGCCCAGATTTTATCTTTCCCTTTTGAAGGGGTCTACCCCGAATCTTTCGGGGGCCCAGAAACCGGGCCTGGGCTCTTAAAAACAAACATCTGAGAATCAGAATCCCCACCTCCCCCCAAATCACGCCTATTTTCCAACGAGACATCAACCAACTGACAGTCTTGCCGCCCCACATCCCGCACTCCAGCGAGATCTTTGGGATCGTCCCTGTAACCGAAAACCCCCTCCTTCCTCCCGCGAACATCGAACTCCTGAGCCTTCCCGGAAGCCGAATCCACAGGAAAACTGGAAGCACCGTTCACAGCATGTTGCCTCGGAAAATTCCCACTTCTCCGGCGTCTCTGATCACCCAACTTCTCAATGCCCGTAGCTCTCAACCAAGGGCCAAAAGGAAGTTCCTGTACAGCAACTCCATTCTTCTCACCCAACTTTTCCAGACAATCCTGCGTAGAATGACCAATTCTACCACAAAAGAAACAGTGGTTTGGCAGTCTCTCATACCGAACAATCATCACCGTTACCTCACCGTCTCCCATCACATCCACTCTCAAACAGCGGCGGAGAGGCTTATCCACCGCAATTCTCACCCGTACCCTAAGAAATTTCCCTGAGCATTCACCTGAATGACCCACATCAATCTCTAACACTTCCCCCACCATACTGCCAAGGAACTGACCAATATCCTTCGTCATGCATACCAAAGGCACACAATGAATTTGGATCCAGAATTCCGCAAGAGAGAAATTCATTTTATCAATAGCACCTCTACCTATCGGCTCCACAAGCACAATCAATGCCCCATCAAACGTCCATGGTCCACCCTCCATCACATGTCGGCGGTCAGCAGCACTCTGAAACTAAAATTTGAACACATTATGACCGACCAATTCAATCTTCAATCCCTCAACCACACGCCAAATTCTAGCAATCAAACCGATAAATGCATCCCGGTTAACCATCTTATTAGAAATAACCTTCCCCACAAGACTCAAAGCCATCCGTTGGGCACCCGCCGTCCTCAAATCAGAGCTAAGACTCTGTACCGGCCCATCTTTCTCTCGTAGCGACAAATTACCACACAACAGTAAAATCTCCTCAGAATTCATCGTAGACCACTCGCACCACTAGCACTTCTGGAGAAGGCTAGACAACTACTTTCTCTCTGAAAAGGAGAGGAAAGACTTGTTCACTGCTACTCTCAAATGTATATTTGAATCAAATAAAACTTATGTACTATAAATAACTTTACAATTACAAAATTTACAGTATAATCTCTTAAAATAATAATGTTGGGACGTATAAAATCTATTAATTAAGTGATATATATTAATTAATCAACAAATTAATACTTATTAATTTATAAAAATATTGAATGTATATTATTTTTCATTAATTGCAAACATACTTTTTACTAGTTTAATAATCTCTCCTACTTGGTGGTGAACCGCTCCGAATTCTTGCAATCCCTTTATTTTCAATGATTTTTGTAGCAGACCTTCTTTTAGGTTCTGTTAATCTGTTCTCTTCTTTTGTTTTTAATAAAATGTTGGGATGGGGTTGATTCCGATCCCCAACAACCTTATCTAAAAAAAATAAAAAATAAAAATGAGATTCAAAGATTCATATGAATTTTAACGCAAGGAAGCATACTCAAAGTGAAACTAAATAATTTCTTGTTGTAATGAGAAGTTAACCTCAGAACTTTTAAGTGTAAACTAGACTTGAATTTCAAAAAATAAATAAATAAATAAAAATTGCAACAATAAATTTATATTTCCAAAAAAAAAAAAAACATCATAATAAATAATATATATACTTTTTGGCAAATTATTAATCTATGGAATGAGTAAGATCACCACAAATTCTTATAAGGGAATTATAGAAATGTATTATCTTATAATTTAATCAAAATTATTAATTTGGATTTATGAATAATAACTTAAAGAGAGGTTAATTAGTTATGCTGAAATAATATAGTTTTGAAAGACTTTCTATGTTGAAGGTATAAAAATAAAACAATTTAATTAACAGAATAAAAATAAATAAAGTTTAGCATGTGCAATATACTACTTTTATATTAGAATCAATGAGGGTAGATTAACGGTAAATGTAGGCTGTGGCAGCATTTGTAGTAATAGAAAAACTTACTTGATGCATCTTTTTTGACTAGAACCTTTTTGACTCGATAAATCTGAGTGTAATAATCACGCTTTCAGATGGAGCGTGGCCGTAGGGTGACAAATGCCAAGACATATCTTTTTAGGGGATTTTGATCGTCTGTTGATCTGATATTTTTCTTGATCTTTTAAAAGTATGTGCTTGGTTGTTGATAAAGTGGTTAGTGGTTGTGAAAATCAATTAGATCTTAACCACCCATTCATTACAATGCTTATGCATATATCATGAGATTAGGTGAGGTCAGGAAAAAGATCAGATCAATTCCTTTTGAGGATGTCATATATGTTAAGTTGTAACCACATAGAGAAAAAGGTAATTAATGATGCAATACAGATTCATTCACTATATTTACTGTACATATTAGTATAGTTACAGGGTTGTTTGTTATTGGTTTTCAATTCAATGGCTTAGAATCAAACATTTAAAAATAAAAAAGAATTAAAATCTTCTTGTGAATAATTCTCTATCATAATTACCCGATAACTATACAACTCTTGTATATAACTAAATCCGATAAAAAAAAAGGTGGTACAATACGTTAGAAACATGGGTGCTCCGTTACGATTATGCCATGCGTGGAAATTTGCCATGTAACAGGATCCAGCGAGGGATGCACATGCTGCATCCAAGATTTTTCCGGTACAACATACAAACCAACATTGCCTTCACCAAAAGCCTTGTAAAATAATTAATTAAACCAACAAGACATTTCTATATCTCTCCATATAAAATTAAAAATACATATAATCTACTTACAAGAAGAAGAAAAATATTGACAAAAACACAGATTTGTATTTTCTCTCAATACGTAGAAATGATCAAGAGTTAAAAGCATGAAAGACATTACAGGAGAGTAACGATAATGAAAAGAAGAATAATGAAAAGAAAACGTTGAAGTATTACTATATATATATAAATAAATAATTAAAAAATTAAAAAAAAATTATATGAATTCAATTGTAGAAGAGAAATTTAAAGCAAGTAAATACATGTAAACAGAAAATGCATGCGTCTCCTACAAACCCTCTTCGCTTTCTTTTTAAGTCTGGAGAAAATCTCATCTTCCGAGCAAATAATATTACCGGCCGGTGAATCCAAGTAGACCTTTCGACGGATTGGAGGAGACCACAACCTGGCTTGTGAGACAGGTTTGGTGCCTTTAGAGGTGGAGTCGGATGCTGCGGTTGTTGTTGGTTTTGTAAATGATATGCGCTATCACACTCCAGATGTGGGTTTGGTTATTGATGCAATACAGTTGCTTATGCAGAATATGTCAGGCCGTACCTGGAAATATGTTCCGAGAAAGGAAAATTTTATTGCCCATACTTTAGCTAATTAATTGGCCTTATCTAAAGATGATGACCGATTTTGGATGGAGGAGTTTTCTGCTTGTGTTCGAAAGTTTTTACCGAGTGATATGATGTTCCAAATCGTACGTGTTTGATTTCTTGTTGCAATAAAGATGTTCTTTGTAAAAATAAATGCATTTTTAAAAAATATATATATATTATAATAATTTGGGGTTGTCATGGGAGGGGGAGATAAATGAATACACATTATTAATAATGATTTATTTCACTTGCCTCATGACATATCACATATGAATTAAATACATTACCATATAAAATGTTTGGATATAAGTTGGGATATATCTAGTAAATGAACTTCAATTCTCCCCTAATACGAAACGAGCTTGTATTAGTAGAGAATCGAAGTTCCTACTTTTAATGGAAAATTAGTGATTGAAAAAAAAAAAAACCAGCGATCCTTCTAATTCCTTTGATACAATGCTTATGTGCTAGAAAAAAAAAATTGTATTTAATTGCTTGTCTATAATCAATAATACGAAGTTTACAAACCGATATTTCATTTTAGTGAAAATATTATGAATAAATATATATTAAGTATAAATATTGTGATCATGTTTTTTATTAATATAATCATATCAATTTATATGTCATCACATACAGCTCACATACAAATTTATTGAAATTTAGTTTTATTTTAACTTGCCATGTGATCGCATAGCATACTATTGATTATTTAAACGCGCGAGCAATCAAAATATAGGAAGTAATAATCCAAAGTTATTCTCCGACAGAAAATGATTCTGTCTAATTGCCGATTCCTGGACTAGGAGCGGACTTCAAAATTCGATCAATGTTGGTCAAATGAACAGAGACTCGCTCTTGATCGGTAGCCGCCATTGCATTTGCCAAAGAAGGCGGATTCCGGCTTTCCTTGAAGGATATTGAAGCAACCTCTCTCTTCTCCACGCTCAAGAGCTTCCTACTGCACCCATCTGAAAACGATGCATGGCAGATTAGAGCAATAAACAAAACAAGCGAAACAAAGTTTACGCGCGCCATTAGAGTAGAGTAGATTAGAGTAAATTTAATGAGGCAAAGAAGATGTGTATAAATTATTATGTTGTTGAAACTTTTTGTATGGTGAATTGGTGTGGTGATGAGGTGTTTATTTATAGGAGAGGCGTGAAGGTGAAGTTAGGTAGGGCAAGGCAACAAGTGATATAGGACCAAAAATTTCAAAATGTCTGAAAGAATTGTTTTCTTAACTTTTTTTATTTTCCTAGGATTTCTTCATAACAAAATGACAGCTAAATTTCTATTCTGTTAATCTGTCTTTCAATGTGAATGCTCTTCTAATTTATCATGTATAAAAACATTAATTAATGGTCCAAATTATGGTACAATATAATTTATTTAAGAAATGAGTAATGGCCAATTTGGTATTGCTATAACTTTTATAATAATCACTGTTAGCTGTGCTGAAGGAATAATCAACTATAAAGTTAATCAGCAAACGTTTGGTTAATTATATTTTTAAAACTACTTTAATATAGTTCAAAAGCAGTATATGTACGCTTGTTAATTTTATTTCAAAAGTGTTGAAATTAATTACAATAACTAAAATAGACATGATTTTAGAACCTTATTTTATTTTTTTTTCATTAATTATATATATTAAATCAATATTTAAGTAGAATATTTAAATTAGAAAAAAAAAATTCAAAAGAATAATAAAAATATTCTTAAAAAGTTTTATAAATCAAATCAATATTTAATTAAAATCTTTAATTTTAAGATGAAATAAGGTATATAAATTATTTTAATTTGATTTTATAAAGATAATAATGATATTTTAAAAGATTCATTAAATTTTGAAATAGATTATTCTATAATCACTTTTAAAAAGTAACCCACCACCTACTAATTTTAACTTCTTAAAATCAATACCAAACTGACCCTAATGCTAGACAACCCAAAAATTTAGCCTAAATTTCAACCCAAATGATATGGCAAGTGAGTTGTCATCACCATATACAACATGGGGTGATGTGATTAATGAAAAAATCATTTGCCACATCATTTGGGTTGAAATTTAGGTTAAATTTTTGGGTTGTCTAGCATTAGTGTTAAGAAATATACAAATCTGTCATAATGTGAACAGAGACCAAATCTTATCATATAGCTAATCAAGAACCTGATTTATAGCAATTACAAAAACAAAGAACCTAATTTACATCAATGACAGCAGATCACATTTAAGATTTGGATCATTTACTTATCTGATCTTTTTTCCTGACCTAAAACACTTCAAAATAAAACTCTACATTTAAAGATAATAAAAGTGAAATAAATAAAATAAAGGGCAATTACCAATTTGATCTTGGACTTTTTAAAAAAAAAAATTCCAAATTGCTTACGAGTTTTATAAAAGTGACTAAATTGGTCCTCACATTTTTCTCAAGTGCCAAGAAGCGACCAAATTGGTTTCTCAAAAAATCAACATTTTGAGGGAGATATATTTAAGTGGGATAGCTAATTTTGTTTTGGCTATTTTCACCTATTTCCCTTTTATCAATCCTTTTTGTTTTATTTTATTTTTTCAATTTTAACTTAAATCAAAATAACTTTGAAAGGTTTGCTGCATGAAAGATGTCATTACTTCTGGATTCGTTATTTCTGACTAATGGAATGACTATTTTGATGCATTTCTGATAAGTTACGGATAAAAAATAAATATAAAAAAATATATAAAAAAAATAAAATTAAAATAAACTAATATATCACTGTCAAGTAAAAAAGTGAAATTTTCTGACAATTTAGGGACAAAATTGTTAATATCCCTACGGTTTTAAAATTGTAAATCTCCCTTTGATTGTTGTATCTAATGTCTAAACACAAATTTAAAATTGTAATTTCAGTCTTGAATTTTTGTTTTCAGTACCAATATGAGAGAAGAACCTGCACGTTTTTTTTTTTTTTTGGTATAATATTCAACTATATAACATTTAAGAGTTTACTCTATAAAGTTACAAAGTCTCTCAAAACACTATGTAATGTTATATAAGAAACTTTTCTCCTCGATGCGCACTAATAAATATATATCAATACCTTGCATGTAGACTATTAGATTCAATTGTTTTGACTTAGACCCCGTTTGATTTTTTGTCTGAAGACTGAATAGTGCTGAATGTTATTGAAGACTGAATAGTGACTGATACTAAAAACTGAAAAACATATTTGTTTTTTTTCACTGAAAACTGAATATAAGTGATAAGTTGTTTTTTTTTTTTTTAATTTATAAATATCTGAAAATAAATAATTTTACATCTATGCCTTTCTAACTATTATTTGTTATATATTTACATTTTAATATATTACGGTCAACTCTAACATATAAATTTTTTTTGAATAGCAACTTTATTAAGGAAAGCCAAAACGAGGCCAAACAAAACAGAGAGAAACACCAGACAACGAAACAACAGAAAAAACAATAACAACTGAAACCCCAGCAACCAAACCCAGAACAGAGGAATCAAGAGTCACCCCACTGAACAAAATCACCCTGATCATTCGAACCCTTCTTCGCCAAAAGGTCTGCAAAAGAATTGGTGGATCTAGAAGAGAACAAGACCACAGTGTTACCGAGAGAAGACAGCAACATACGAATGTCCTGAATCACCTGCGGGTTGCTGCAATTATCCACACTGACCTCATCATTAATCCAATCCACCGCCACTTTAGAATCACTCAAGATGGAAAGACATATATTACGCCAATCCATGTTGGAGCCACAAAGGATACATGCCATATGAATAGCACTAATTTCAGCAGAAATAGCATCAGAAATCCCCAAGAAAGAGGAAAAAAGACAATGGATTTTACCATTGGAATCCCTTAAAACACCCCCCATACCAACAGAACCGGGACAGCCCTTTGCCGAACCATCAACATTAAAGAAGAAGGAATTAAGAGGAGGAGGCCTCCAATGATCAGCAATTTTCTTGTTACTCGGGATGGACCCCTCACAACGATTTCCCACAGCCAACAAAAGCATAGACAGAGAATCCTTGGAGCCTTTACCATGGTATTTAAACCACCAAGCGACTCGAAATTTCACCATGTCTATACACTGGGCCACATCCTGATTTATTCCCTGAAAAACCAATTTATTCCTAGCTTCCCATATAGTCCACAACACAGCAAAGAAAAGAACAAACCAAGCTCTCTCCTGCTTCTTAACAGGGCACAAGCTCATCCAACTTCTCCACCAATCAGTAATTGAACCAGCAGAACAGCAAGAAACCTTCCAACACTTCATGCTCCCCTTCCATAGGCACCAAGACCACTGACATTTGAGAAGAAGATGATCCACAGTCTCCACTCTGCCATTACACAAAACACACTTGATCTCCCCATCGATGTCACAACCAAAATTCAGAAGCACCTCTTTGACCGGGATTCTACCTCTCAACACCTGCCAAACAAAAAATTCCACTTTGGGAGGCACGAATCCTTTCCAAATATCAACATGATTATCCACCACCGTTGCCTCCAGAGACTCGAGTCTTTTGTTAAAAGAGCTAACAGAAAAGCAGCCTTTAGAATCTAAAGACCAAGATAAGGAGTCAGGAGTATTCCTCCGAATAACAACATTATTCAAAACAGTCAAGAAAACTTGCCATTGCTCCCTTTCCCAATCAAAAAGACGCCTCCTGAGATCAACTTTCCAAACCCAATTATCCCCTTCCCACTGACCAAACTTAGCTACTTTACCAGATTTATTAGTTGCCAGGCTAAAAACACGAGGAAAAGCCAGCTTTAACGAGATATCATCTCAGGAGATATCCTCCCAAAAAAGGACCCTATTACCGTTACCAATGTTAACAAAGAAACCCTCTTTCAAGACCTTCAAGGTGTTGGAACCTTCAAGGAAAAGACTCCCCACAGCTTTAATAAAAAATGACGACGAAGGAGACAGCTTAATCAGCCACCTAAAGCTGTCGGACTGCACCCCATACTTAGCACACACCACCCTTTTCCACAAAGAACCCTCTTCCCTCCCAAACCTCCACACCCATTTAGCTAGGAGACTCCTATTCCTATCCAAAATATGGCCTATTCCAAGGCCACCATATTCCTTCCTCATACACACCGAGTTCTAACTCACCAGGTGCAGCTTCCTCCTTTCAACCCCACCACCCCAAAGAAATTTTCTTTGCACCTTCTCAAAATCCTTCGCCACCGCTTTTGGTATTTTAAAAACCGACAAGTAATAGATAGGTAAGCTTGATAACACAGCCTTAATGAGAACAAGCCTACCACTCTTATTAAGAAATTTACGCTTCCAGGGGGTTAATCTACTCTCCACACGACTCATCAAAGGTTTCCAAAAGGCTAACGAGCCCGGTCTTGCTCCCAAAGGGAAACCTAAATAAGAAATGGGTAATGTAGCACTCTTACATTTAAAGCGAGCCGCCCACTCCTCTACCACCCTATCTCTACCGCCCACCGAAACAACGCAAGACTTATGAAAGTTTATACGTAAACCTGATAGCAGCTCGTAGCACCTAAGAATCCTTTTGGCATTAAGAAAATAAGACAAATTCAGTTGTAAGAAAAGCATCATGTCATCTGCGAATTGTAAATGGGACACATGAACCATATTGTTGCCAAAAACCGCACCCTTCACCAGATTTCTGTCCACCGCCTTTCTAAAAAGCCCATTTAATCCTTCAGTGGCAATGTTGAAAAGAAACGGAGACAGAGGATCCCCCTGGCGGAGGCCCCTCTCCACAGAAAACTCAGATGTTGGGCAGCCATTAACTAAAATAGAAAGAGAGGGAGAAGATATACAATTCCAAATCCAATTCCTCCATTTATCCCCAAAACCCAAACAATCTAACATACTATCCAAAAAGATATGATCAATACTATCATAAGCTTTCTCAAAGTCTAACTTGACCAAGAAACCTCCCTCTTTATCTCTCTTCCAAGAGTTAATGATCTCCTCGGCTATTACAAAACTGTCAATAATTTGTCTACCACTAACAAACGCCATTTGAGACAAATTAATTCTAAAATAAATTTATTTAGTTATTAATAATATTTCAAATTTATATTATTGTATAGAATCTAATAATTACTAAGATCTTAACTAGTGACATTATAAAACTAATGGGTTACTTCATATGTATATTACAAACAAAATGAAGTTCATCAATATGTTCTTATTAGGAATCTACCTCATGTTTATAATTTATTCTTTAATTGATTTGGAATAAACTTGGATAATTATATAATTTATAGATTTCATGCAAAAAAAAAAAAAAAAAAAAAAAAAAAAAAAAAACAATATAGAACAAGTGGTTAGTTTTGAAAATAGATTAAGTTAGAGAGGATAGTTTTGGAAGTAAAATTTTGCATTAAATTCTACTGGATTTGTATTAAGTGAAAAGTGAAAATTTTTCATTTTTCAAAACAAGTGGTTTTGGGGTTCATTAAGTGATTTTAACACTTAAAAAATCAAACAAAATAACTAAATGGAACACATTAAATACCATTCAGTATTAAGTGGAAAAATCAAACAAGGCCTTAGTCTACATGCACTTGTCAATACTTATCCATAATCTATAATCCACATGCAATGCACTGATGTATTTTATATATGTACGCATTGAGTAGAAAAAGATTATATATATACATATAAGATTCTAACGCAAGGAAGCATTCCTTGTATTTTAACGCAAGGAAGCATACTCAAAGTGAAACTAAATAATTTCTTGTTGTAATGAGAAGTTAACCTCAGAACTTTTAAGTGTAAACTAGACTTGAATTTCAAAAATAAAAAATAAAAAATTGCAACAATAAATTTGTATTTCCAAAAAAAAAAACATCATAATAAATAATATATGTACTTTTCAGCAAATTATTAATCTATGGAATGAGTAAGATCACCACAAATTCTTATAAGGGAATTATAGAAATGTATTATCTTATAATTTAATCAAAATTATTAATTTGGATTTATGAATAATAACTTAAAAGAGAGGTTAATTAGTTATGCTGAAATAATATAGATTTGAACGACTTTCTATGTTGAAGGTATAAAAATAAAACAACTTAATAGAGTAAAAATAAATAAAGTTTAGCATGTGCAATATACAGTACTACTTTTATATTAGAATCAATGAGGGTAGATTAACGGTAAAGGTATGCTGTGGCAGCATTTGTTGTAAAAGAAAAACATACTTGATGAATCTTTTTTGACTAGAACCTTTTTGACTCGATAAATCTGAGTGTAATAATCACGCTTTCAGATGGAGCGTGGCCGTAGGGTGACAAATGCCAAGACATATCTTTTAAGGGGATTTTGATCCTCCGCTAATCTGATATTTTTCTTGATCTTTTAAAAGTATGTGATTAGTTATTGATAAAGTGGTTGTAAAAACCAATCAGATCTTAACTACTCATTCATTACAATGCTTATGTATCATGAGATTAGGTGAGATCAGGAAAAAGATTAGATCAATTCCTTTTAAGGATGTCATATATGTTAAGTTGTAACCACAGAGAGAAAAAGGTAATTAATGATGCAATACAGATTCATTCACTATATTTACTGTACATATTAGTATAGTTATAGGGTTGTTTGTTATTGAATCAAACGTTTAAAAATAAAAAAGAATTAAAATCTTCTTGTGAATAATTCTCTATCATAATTCCCCGATAACTATACAACTCTTGTATAATAACTAAATCCGATAAAAAAAGGTGGTACAATACGTTAGAAACATGGGTGCTCCGTTACGATTACGCCATACGTGGAAATTTGCCATGTAACAGGATCCAGCGAGGGATGCACATGCTGCATCCAAGATTTTTCCGGTACAACATACAAACCAACATTGCCTTCACCAAAAGCCTTGTAAAATAATTAATTAAACCAACAAGACATTTCTATATCTCTCCATATAAAATTAAAAATACATATAATCTACTTAAAAGAAGAAGAAAAATATTGACAAAAACAAAGATTGTATTTTCTCTCAATACGTAGAAATGATCAAGAGTTAAAAGCATGAAAGACATTACAGGAGAGTAACGATAATGAAAAGAAGAATAATGAAAAGAAAACGTTGAAGTATTACTATATATATATATATATAAATAAAAAATAAAAAATAAATAAAAAAAATTATATGGATTCAATTGTAGAAGAGAAATTTAAAGCAAGTAAATACATGTAAACAGAAAATGCATGCGTCTCCTACAAACCCTCTTCGCTTTCTTTTTAAGTCTGGAGAAAATCTCATCTTCCGAGCAAATAATATTACCGGCCGGTGAATCCAAGTAGACCTTTCGACGGACTGGAGGAGACCACAACCTGGCTTGTGAGACAGATTTTGTGCCTTTAGAGGTGGAGTCGGATGCTGCGGTTGTTGTTGGTTTTGTAAATGATATGCGCTATCACACTCCAGATGTGGGTTTGGTTATTGATGCAATACAGTTGCTTATGCAGAATATGTCAGGCCGCACCTGGAAATATGTTCCGAGAAAGGAAAATTTTATTGCCCTACTTTAGCTAATTAATTGGCCTTATCTAAAGATGATGACCGATTTTGGATGGAGGAGTTTTCTGCTTGTGTTCGAAAGTTTTTACTTAGTGATATGATGTTCCAGATCGTACATGTTTGATTTCTTGTTGCAATAAAGATTTTCTTTGTAAAAATAAATGCATTTTTAAAAAATGTATATATATTATAATAATTTGGGGTTGTCATGGGAGGGGGAGATAAATAAATACACATTATTAATAATGATTTATTTCACTTGCCTCATGACATATCACATATGAATTAAATACATTATCATATAAAACGTTTGGATATATCTAGTAAATGAACTTCAATTCTCCCCTAATACGATACGAGCTTGTAATAGTAGAGAATCGAAGTTCCTACTTTTAATGGAAAATTAGTGATTGAAAAAAAGAAACCAGCAATCCTTCTAATTCCTTTGATACAATGCTTATGTTCTAGAAAAAAAAAAAAAATTGTATTTAATTGCTTGTCTATAATCAATAATACGAAGTTTACAAACCGATTTTTCATTTTAGTGAAAATATTATGAATAAATATATATTAAGTATAAATATTGTGATCATGTTTTTTATTAATATAATCATATCAATTTATATGTCATCACATACAGCTCACATACAAATTTATTGAAATTTAGTTTTATTTTAACTTGCCATGCCATTGCATAGCATACTATTGATTATTTAAACGCGCGAGATCCTATATATAAAACAATCAAAATATAGGAAGTAATAATCCAAAGCTATTCTCCGACAGAAAATGATTCTGTCTAATTGCCGATTCCTGGACTAGGAGCGGACTTCAAAATTCGATCAATGTTGGTCAAATGAACAGAGACTCGCTCTTGATCGGTAGCCGCCATTGCATTTGCCAAAGAAGGCGGATTCGGGCTTTCCTTGAAGGATATTGAAGCAACCTCTCTCTTCTCCACGCTCAAGAGCTTCCTACTGCACCCATCTGAAAACGATGCATGGCAGATTAGAGCAATAAACAAAACAAGCGAAACAAAGTTTACGCGCGCCATTAGAGTAGAGTAGATTAGAGTAAATTTAATGAGGCAAAGAAGATGTGTATAAATTATTATGTTGTTGAAACTTTTTGTATGGTGAATTGGTGTGGTGATGAGGTGTTTATTTATAGGAGAGGCGTGAGGGTGAAGTTAGGTAGGGCAAGGCAACAAGTGATATAGGACCAAAAATTTCAAAATGTCTGAAAGAATTGTTTTCTTAACTTTTTTTATTTTCCTATGATTTCTTCATAACAAAATGACAGCTAAATTTCTATTCTGTTAATCTGTCTTTCAATGTGAATGCTCTTCTTATTTATCATGTATAAAAACATTAATTAATGGTCCAAATTATGGTACAATATAATTTATTTAAGAAATGAGTAATGGCCAATTTGGTATTGCTGTAACTTTTACAATAATCACTGTTAGCTGTGCTGAAGGAATAATCAACTGTGAAGTTAATCAGCAAACGTTTGGTTAATTATATTTTTAAAACTACTTTAATATAGTTCAAAAGCAGTATACGTACGTTTGTTAATTTTATTTCAAAACTGTTGAAATTAATTACAATAACTAAAATAGACATGATTTTAGAACCTTATTTTATTTTTTTTCATTAATTATATTTATTAAATCAATATTTAAGTAGAATATTTAAATTAGAAAAAAAAAATTCAAAAGAATAATAAAAATATTCTTAAAAAGTTTTATAAATCAAATCAATATTTAATTAAAATCTTTAATTTTAAGATGAAATAAGGTATATAAATTATTTTAATTTGATTTTGTAAAGATAATAATGATATTTTAAAAGATTCATTAAATTTTGAAATAGATTATTCTATAATCACTTTCAAAAAGTAACCCACCACCTACTAATTTTAACTTCTTAAAATCAATACCAAACTGGCCCTAATGCTAGACAACCTAAAAATTTAGCCTAAATTTCAACCCAAATGATATGGCAAGTGAGTTGTCATCACCATACACAACATGGGATGATGTGGTTAATGAAAAAATCATTTGCCACATCATTTGGGTTGAAATTTAGGTTAAATTTTTGGGTTGTCTAGCATTAGTGTTAAGAAATATACAAATCTATCATAATGTGAACAGAGACCAAATCTTATCATATAGCTAATCAAGAACCTGATTTATAGCAATTACAAAAACAAAGAACCTAATTTACATCAATGACAACAGATCAAATTTAAGATTTGGATCATTTACTTATCTGATCTTTTTTCCTGACCTAAAACACTTCAAAATAAAACTCTACATTTAAAGATAATAAAAGTGAAATAAATAAAATAAAGGGCAATTACCAATTTGATCTTGGACTTTTTTTAAAAAAAAAATTCCAAGTTGCTTACGAGTTTTATAAAAGTGACTAAATTGGTCCTCACATTTTTCTCAAGTGCCAAGAAGCGACCAAATTGGTTTCTCAAAAAATCAACATTTTGAGGGAGATATATTTAAGTGGGATAGCTAATTTTGTTTTGGCTATTTTCACCTATTTCCCTTTTATCAATCCTTTTTGTTTTATTTTATTTTTTCAATTTTAACTTAAATCAAAATAACTTTGAAAGGTTTGCTGCATGAAAGATGTCATTACTTCTGGATTCGTTATTTCTGACTAATGGAATGACTATTTTGATGCATTTCTGATAAGTTACGGATAAAAAATAAATATAAAAAAATATATAAAAATAAATAAAATTAAAATAAACTAATATATCGCTGTCAAGTAAAAAAGTGAAATTTTCTGACAATTTAGGGACAAAATTGTTAATATCCCTACGGTTTTAAAATTGTAAATCTCCCTTTGATTGTTGTATCTAATGTCTAAACACAAATTTAAAATTGTAATTTCAGTCTTGAATTTTTGTTTTCAGTACCAATATGAGAGAAGAACCTGCACGTTTTTTTTTTTTTTTTGGTATAATATTCAACTATATAACATTTAAGAGTTTACTCTATAAAGTTACAAAGTCTCTCAAAACACTATGTAATGTTATATAAGAAACTTTTCTACTCGATGCGCACTAATAAATATATATCAATACCTTGCATGTAGACTATTAGATTCAATTGTTTTGACTTAGACCCCGTTTGATTTTTTGTCTGAAAACTGAATAGTGCTGAATGTTATTGAAGACTGAATAGTGACCGATACTGAAAACTGAAAAACATATTTGTTTTTTTTCACTGAAAATTGAATATAAGTGATAAGTTGTTTTTTTTTTTTTTAAGTTATAAATATCTGAAAATAAATAATTTTACATCTATGCCTTTCTAACTATTATTTGTTATATATTTACATTTTAATATATTACGGTCAACTCTAACATATAAATTTTTTTTGAATAGCAACTTTATTAAGGAAAGCCAAAACGAGGCCAAACAAAACAGAGAGAAACACCAGACAACGAAACAACAGAAAAAACAACAACAACCGAAACCCCAGCAACCAAACCCAGAACAGAGGAATCAAGAGTCATCCCACTGAACAAAATCACCCTGATCATTCGAACCCTTCTTCGCCAAAAGGTCTGCAAAAGAATTGGTGGATCTAGAAGAGAACAAGACCACAGTGTTACCCAGAGAAGACAGCAACATACGAATGTCCTGAATCACCTGCGGGTTGCTGCAATTATCCACACTGACCTCATCATTAATCCAATCCACCGCCACTTTAGAATCACTCAAGATGGAAAGACATCTATTACGCCAATCCATGTTGGAGGCACAAAGGATACATGCCATATGAATAGCACTAATTTCAGCAGAAATAGCATCAGAAATCCCCAAGAAAGAGGAAAAAAGACAATGGATTTTACCATTGGAATCCCTTAAAACACCCCTCATACCAGCAGAACCGGGACAGCCCTTTGCCGAACCATCAACATTAAAGAAGAAGGAATTAAGAGGAGGAGGCCTCCAATGATCAGCAATTTTCTTGTTACTCGGGATGGACCCCTCACAACGATTTCCCACATCCAACAAAAGCAGAGACAGAGAATCCTTGTAGCCTTCACCATGGTATTTAAACCACCAAGCGACTCGAAATTTCACCATGTCTATACACTGGGCCACATCCTGATTTATTCCCTGGAAAACCAATTTATTCCTAGCTTCCCATATAGTCCACAACACAGCAAAGAAAAGAACAAACCAAGCTCTCTCCTGCTTCTTAACAGGGCACAAGCTCATCCAACTTCTCCACCAATCAGTAATTGAACCCGCAAAACAACAAGAAACCTTCCAACACTTCATGCTCCCCTTCCATAGGCGCCAAGACCACTGACATTTGAGAAGAAGATGATCCACAGTCTCCACTCCGCCATTACACAAAACACACTTGATCTCCCCATCGATGTCACAACCAAAATTCAGAAGCACCTCTTTGACCGGGATTCTACCTCTCAATACCTGCCAAACAAAAAATTCCACTTTGGGAGGCACGAATCCTTTCCAAATATCAGCATGATTATCCACCACCGTTGCCTCCAGAGACTCGAGTCTTTTGTTAAAAGAGCTAATAGAAAAGCAGCCTTTAGAATCTAAAGACCAAGATAAGGAGTCAGGAGTATTCCTCCGAATAACAACATTATTCAAAACAGTCAAGAAAACCTACCATTGCTCCCTTTCCCAATCAAAAAGACGCCTCCTGAGATCAACTTTCCAAACCCAATTATCCCCTTCCGACTGACCAAACTCAGCTACCTTACCAGATTTATTAGTTGCCAGGCTAAAAACACGAGGAAAAGCCAACTTTAACGAGATATCATCCCAGGAGATATCCTCCCAAAAGAGGGCCCTATTACCGTTACCAATGTTAACAAAGAAACCCACTTTCAAGACCTTCAAGGTGCTGGAACCTTCAAGGAAAAGACTCCCTACAGCTTTAATAAAAAACGACGACGAAGGAGACAGCTTAATCAGCCACCTAAAGCTGTCGGACTGCACCTCATACTTAGCACACACCACCCTTTTCCACAAAGAACCCTCTTCCCTCCCAAACCTCCACACCCATTTAGCTAGGAGACTCCTATTCCTATCCAAAATATGGCCTATTCCAAGGCCACCATATTCCTTCCTCATACACACCGAGTTCCAACTCACCAGGTGCAGCTTCCTCCTTTCAACCCCATCACCCCAAAGAAATTTTCTTTGCACCTTCTCAAAATCCTTCGCCACCGCTTTTGGCATTTTAAAAACCGACAAGTAATAGATAGGTAAGCTTGATAACACAGCCTTAATGAGAACAAGCCTACCACTCTTATTAAGAAATTTACGCTTCCAGGGGGTTAATCTACTCTCCACACGACTCATCAAAGGTTTCCAAAAGGTTAACGAGCCCGGTCTTGCTCCCAAAGGGAAACCTAAATAAGAAATGGGTAATGTAGCACTCTTACATTTAAAATGAGCCGCCCACTCCTCTACCACCCTATCTCTACTGCCCACCGAAACAACGCAAGACTTGTGAAAGTTTATACATAAACCTGATAGCAGCTCGAAGCACCTAAGAATCCTTTTGGCATTAAGAAAATAAGACAAATTCGGTTGTAAGAAAAGCATCATGTCATCTGCGAATTGTAAATGGGACACATGAACCATATTGTTGCCAAAAACCGCACCCTTCACCAGATTTCTGTCCACCGCCTTTCTAAAAAGCACATTTAATCCTTCAATGGCAATGTTGAAAAGAAACGGAGACAGAGGATCCCCCTGGCGGAGGCCCCTCTCCACAGAAAACTCAGATGTTGGGCAGTCATTAACTAAAATAGAAAGAGAGGGAGAAGATATACAATTCCGAATCCAATTCCTCCATTTATCCCCAAAACCCAAACAATCTAACATACTATCCAAAAAGATATGATCAATACTATCATAAGCTTTCTCAAAGTCTAACTTGACCAAGAAACCTCCCTCTTTATCTCTCTTCCAAGAGTTAATGATCTCCTCGGCTATTACAAGTCCGTCAATAATTTGTCTACCACTAACAAACGCCATTTGAGACAAATTAATTCTAAAATAAATTTATTTAGTTATTAATAATATTTCAAATTTATATTATTGTATAGAATCTAATAATTACTAAGCTCTTAACTAGTGACATTATAAAACTAATGGGTTACTTCATATGTATATTACAAACAAAATAAAGTTCATCAATATGTTCTTATTAGGAATCTACCTCATGTTTATAATTTATTCTTTAATTGATTTGGAATAAACTTGGATAATTATATAATTTATAGATTTCATGTAAAAAAAAAAAAACAATATAGAACAAGTGGTTAGTTTTGAAAATAGATTAAGTTAGAGAGGATAGTTTTGGAAGTAAAATTTTGCATTAAATTCTACTGGATTTGTATTAAGTGAAAAGTGAAAATTTTTCACTTTTCAAAACAAGTGGTTTTAGGGGTTCATTAAATGATTTTAACACTTAAAAAATCAAACAAAATAACTAAATGGAACACATTAAATACCATTCAGTGTTAAGTGGAAAAATCAAACAGGGCCTTAGTCTACATGCACTTGTCAATACTTATCCATAATCTATAACCCACATGCAATGCACTGATGTATTTTATATATGTACGCATTGAGTAGAAAAAGATTATATATATACATATAAGATTATGTATTTTAACGCAAGGAAGCATACTCAAAGTGAAACTAAATAATTTCTTGTTGTAATGAGAAGTTAACCTCAGAACTTTTAAGTGTAAACTAGACTTGAATTTCAAAAATAAAAAATAAAAAATTGCAACAATAAATTTGTATTTCCAAAAAAAAAACATCATAATAAATAATATATGTACTTTTTAGCAAATTATTAATCTATGGAATGAGTAAGATCACCACAAATTCTTATAAGGGAATTATAGAAATGTATTATCTTATAATTTAATCAAAATTATTAATTTGGATTTATGAATAATAACTTAAAAGAGAGGTTAATTAGTTATGCTGAAATAATATAGTTTTGAAAGACTTTCTATGTTGAAGGTATAAAAATAAAACAACTTAATAGAGTAAAAATAAATAAAGTTTAGCATGTGCAATATACAGTACTACTTTTATATTAGAATCAATGGGGGTAGATTAACGGTAAAGGTATGCTGTGGCAGCATTTGTAGTAAAAGAAAAACATACTTGATGCATCTTTTTTGACTAGAACCTTTTTGACTCGATAAATCTGAGTGTAATAATCACGCTTTCAGATGGAGCGTGGCCGTAGGGTGACAAATGCCAAGACATATCTTTTAAGGGGATTTTGATCCTCTACTGATCTGATATTTTTCTTGATCTTTTAAAAGTATGTGATTGGTTATTGATAAAGTGGTTGTGAAAACCAATCAGATCTTAACTACTCATTCATTACAATGCTTATGTATCATGAGATTATGTGAGATCAGGAAAAAGGTAATTAATGATGCAATACAGATTCATTCACTATATTTACTGTACAATTAGTATAGTTATAGGGTTGTTTGTTATTGAATCAAACGTTTAAAAATAAAAAAGAATTAAAATCTTCTTGTGAATAATTCTCTATCATAATTACCCGATAACTATACAACTCTTGTATAATAATTAAATCCGATAAAAAAAGGTGGTACAATACGTTAGAAACATGGGTGCTCCGTTACGATTACGCCATACGTGGAAATTTGCCATGTAACAGGATCCAGCGAGGGATGCACATGCTGCATCCAAGATTTTTCCGGTACAACATACAAACCAACATTGCCTTCACCAAAAGCCTTGTAAAATAATTAATTAAACCAACAAGACATTTCTATATCTCTCCATATAAAATTAAAAATACATATAATCTACTTAAAAGAAGAAGAAAAATATTGACAAAAACAAAGATTGTATTTTCTCTCAATACGTAGAAATGATCAAGAGTTAAAAGCATGAAAGACATTACAGGAGAGTAACGATAATGAAAAGAAGAATAATGAAAAGAAAACGTTGAAGTATTACTATATATATATATAAATAAAAAATAAAAAAAAATAAAAAAAATTATATGAATTCAATTGTAGAAGAGAAATTTAAAGCAAGTAAATACATGTAAACAGAAAATGCATGCGTCTCCTACAAACCCTCTTCGCTTTCTTTTTAAGTCTGGAGAAAATCTCATCTTCCGAGCAAATAATATTACCGGCCGGTGAATCCAAGTAGACCTTTCGACGGACTGGAGGAGACCACAACCTGGCTTGTGAGACAGGTTTGGTGCCTTTAGAGGTGGAGTCGGATGCTGCGGTTGTTGTTGGTTTTGTAAATGATATGCGCTATCACACTCCAGATGTGGGTTTGGTTATTGATGCAATACAGTTGCTTATGCAGAATATGTCAGGCCGTACCTGGAAATATGTTCCGAGAAAGGAAAATTTTATTGCCCATACTTTAGCTAATTAATTGGCCTTATCTAAAGATGATGACCGATTTTGGATGGAGGAGTTTTCTGCTTGTGTTCGAAAGTTTTTACCGAGTGATATGATGTTCCAAATCGTACGTGTTTGATTTCTTGTTGCAATAAAGATGTTCTTTGTAAAAATAAATGCATTTTTAAAATATATATATATATTATAATAATTTGGGGTTGTCATGGGAGGGGGAGATAAATGAATACACATTATTAATAATGATTTATTTCACTTGCCTCATGACATATCACATATGAATTAAATACATTACCATATAAAATGTTTGGATATAAGTTGGGATATATCTAGTAAATGAACTTCAATTCTCCCCTAATACGATACGAGCTTGTATTAGTAGAGAATCGAAGTTCCTACTTTTAATGGAAAATTAGTGATTGAAAAAAAAAAACCAGCAATCCTTCTAATTCCTTTGATACAATGCTTATGTGCTAGAAAAAAAAATTGTATTTAATTGCTTGTCTATAAATCAATAATACGAAGTTTACAAACCGATATTTCATTTTAGTGAAAATATTATGAATAAATATATATTAAGTATAAATATTGTGATCATGTTTTTTATTAATATAATCATATCAATTTATATGTCATCACATACAGCTCACATACAAATTTATTGAAATTTAGTTTTATTTTAACTTGCCATGTGATCGCATAGCATACTATTGATTATTTAAACGCGCGTGCAATCAAAATATAGGAAGTAATAATCTAAAGTTATTCTCCGACAGAAAATGATTCTGTCTAATTGCCGATTCCTGGACTAGGAGCGGACTTCAAAATTCGATCAATGTTGGTCAAATGAACAGAGACTCGCTCTTGATCGGTAGCCGCCATTGCATTTGCCAAAGAAGGCGGATTCGGGCTTTCCTTGAAGGATATTGAAGCAACCTCTCTCTTCTCCACGCTCAAGAGCTTCCTACTGCACCCATCTGAAAACGATGCATGGCAGATTAGAGCAATAAACAAAACAAGCGAAACAAAGTTTACGCGCGCCATTAGAGTAGAGTAGATTAGAGTAAATTTAATGAGGCAAAGAAGATGTGTATAAATTATTATGTTGTTGAAACTTTTTGTATGGTGAATTGGTGTGGTGATGAGGTGTTTATTTATAGGAGAGGCGTGAGGGTGAAGTTAGGTAGGGCAAGGCAACAAGTGATATAGGACCAAAAATTTCAAAATGTCTGAAAGAATTGTTTTCTTAACTTTTTTTATTTTCCTAGGATTTCTTCATAACAAAATGACAGCTAAATTTCTATTCTGTTAATCTGTCTTTCAATGTGAATGCTCTTCTTATTTATCATGTATAAAAACATTAATTAATGGTCCAAATTATGGTACAATATAATTTATTTAAGAAATGAGTAATGGCCAATTTGGTATTGCTGTAACTTTTATAATAATCACTGTTAGCTGTGCTGAAGGAATAATCAACTGTGAAGTTAATCAGCAAACGTTTGGTTAATTATATTTTTAAAACTACTTTAATATAGTTCAAAAGCAGTATACGTACGTTTGTTAATTTTATTTCAAAAGTGTTGAAATTAATTATAATAACTAAAATAGACATGATTTTAGAACCTTATTTTATTTTTTTTCATTAATTATATATATATTAAATCAATATTTAAGTAGAATATTTAAATTTTAAAAAAAAAAATCCAAAAGAATAATAAAAATATTCTTAAAAAGTTTTATAAATCAAATCAATATTTAATTAAAATCTTTAATTTTAAGATGAAATAAGGTATATAAATTATTTTAATTTGATTTTATAAAGATAATAATGATATTTTAAAAGATTCATTAAATTTTTAAATAGATTTTTCTATAATCACTTTTAAAAAGTAACACACCACCTACTAATTTTAACTTCTTAAAATCAATACCAAACTGGCCCTAATGCTAGATAACCCAAAAATTTAGCTTAAATTTCAACCCAAATGATATGGTGATGACAACTCACTTACCATATCATTTGGGTTGAAATTTAGGTTAAATTTTTGGGTTGTCTAGCATTAGTGTTAAGAAATATACAAATCTGTCATAATGTGAACAGAGACCAAATCTTATCATATAGCTAATCAAGAACCTAATTTATAGCAATGACAAAAACAAAGAACCTAATTTACATCAATGACAGCAGATCACATTTAAGATTTGGATCATTTACTTATCTGATCTTTTTTCCTGACCTAAAACACTTCAAAATAAAACTCTACATTTAAAGATAATAAAAGTGAAATAAATAAAATAAAGGGCAATTACCAATTTGATCTTGGACTTTTTAAAAAAAAATTCTAAGTTGCTTACGAGTTTTATAAAAGTGACTAAATTGGTCCTCACATTTTTCTCAAGTGCCAAGAAGCGACCAAATTGGTTTCTCAAAAAATCAACATTTTGAGGGAGATATATTTAAGTGGGACAGCTAATTTTGTTTTGGCTATTTTCACCTATTTCCCTTTTATCAATCCTTTTTGTTTTATTTTATTTTTTCAATTTTAACTTAAATCAAAATAACTTTGAAAGGTTTGCTGCATGAAAGATGTCATTACTTCTGGATTCGTTATTTCTAACTAATGGAATGACTATTTTGATGCATTTCTGATAAGTTAAGGATAAAAAATAAATATAAAAAAATATAAAAAAAAAATAAAATAAAAATAAAATAAAATAAACTAATATATCGCTGTCAAGTAAAAAAGTGAAATTTTCTGACAATTTAGGTACAAAATTGTTAATATCCCTACGGTTTTAAAATTGTAAATCTCCCTTTGATTGTTGTATCTAATGTCTAAACACAAATTTAAAATTGTAATTTCAGTCTTGAATTTTTGTTTTCAGTACCAATATGAGAGAAGAACCTGCACGTTTTTTTTTTTTTGGGTATAATATTCGACTATATAACATTTAAGAGTTTACTCTATAAAGTTACAAAGTCTCTCAAAACACTATGTAATGTTACCAAATCAGGATCTCGTACAAACAAATATGTGGGATTTCGGACTTGATTATTATTATTGTTATTGTTATTGTTATAATGTATATATATTATCCGGGGTAGTAATTGATTACGATTAAGATCATCTGCATTGGATAATTAATTAACTTATATATATAAGAAACTTTTCTCCTCGATGCGCACTAATAAATATATATATATATATATCAATACCTTGCATGTAGACTATTAGATTCAATTGTTTTGACTTAGACCCCGTTTGATTTTTTGTCTGAAGACTGAATAGTGCTGAATGTTATTGAAGACTGAATAGTGACTGATACTGAAAACTGAAAAACATATTTGTTTTTTTTCACTGAAAACTGAATATAAGTGATATGTTTTTTTTTTTTTTTAAAGTTATAAATATCTGAAAATAAATAATTTTATATCTATGCCCTTCTAACTATTATTTGTTACAAGGAATATAGTGGTGTCCTTTGCTGGACGTGCTTCTAACTTCTTTGCGGATAGATTAGCTAAAATGGGTGCGAATAGGGAAGGGGATTATGTGGAGTGGAGTACTCAGGGTTGATTTTTCTTTTTACGTTTTTTTCCCCTATTTTTGTGCTCTGCTGCTGTAGCGGGTGTCTTGTGTTTTGCTGGGCTTTTGCTTGCGGTTGTGCCTGCGGGCGTTGTTTTTTCTTTTTGCTGGTGCATTCTGCGTGTTGCCTCTTGGCTTTGTGGTTGTTCTTTTGCTGGTTTTGGCTGCTTTTATATAATTCATTATTGTTCAAAAAATAAAAACTATTATTTGTTATATATTTACATTTTAATATATTACAGTCAACTCTAATATATAAATTAATTCTAAAATAAATTTATTTAGTTAGTAATAATATTTCAAATTTATATTATTGTATAGAATCTAATAATTACTAAGCTCTTAACTAGTGACACTATAAAACTAATGGGTTACTTCATATGTATATTACAAACAAAATAAAGTTCATCAATATGTTCTTATTAGGAATCTACCTCATGTTTATAATTTATTCTTTAATTGATTTGGAATAAACTTGGATAATTATATAATTTATAGATTTCATGTAAAAAAAAAAAACAATATAGAACAAGTGGTTAGTTTTGAAAATAGATTAAGTTAGAGAGGATAGTTTTGGAAGTAAAATTTTGCATTAAATTCTACTGGATTTGTATTAAGTGAAAAGTGAAAATTTTTCACTTTTCAAAACAAGTGGTTTTAGGGGTTCATTAAATGATTTTAACACTTAAAAAATCAAACAAAATAACTAAATGGAACACATTAAATACCATTCAGTGTTAAGTGGAAAAATCAAACAGGGCCTTAGTCTACATGCTCTTGTCAATACTTATTCATAATCTATAACTCACATGCAATGCACTGATGTATTTTATATATGTACACATTGAGTAGAAAAAGATTATATATATACATATATACGGTCTCGTTTTGGTCAATGCACACTGATGTAACTACACCAATACCAATGCATGTGAACCACTGATTATGGAGAAGTTTTGTTAAGGGCATACATTTTAAATCAAAGTACGTAAATCTAATAGTCCACATTTAATGCACTAATGAAATTATATCAGTACACACTGACTTAAACATTTATGTACATATATATGTGTCCGCATCCATATATTTTCTCTTTCGAGAGAAATGCTAAGAGATGATGACAAGATTATTTGAGTAGACTTTATTCCCAAAGCAACGAC
Organism: Acer campestre; assembly: GCA_954870605.1. Lineage (NCBI taxonomy): Eukaryota > Viridiplantae > Streptophyta > Magnoliopsida > Sapindales > Sapindaceae > Acer > Acer campestre. The sequence goes on from OX940801.1 coordinate 32,039,565, forward strand.
ACATGACTAGGGATGGGCGTTTCCCCATGGGGCCCCATCCCCCACGGGCCCCCATGGGGTTTTGGGGGCAAAATTTGCCCACAAACGGATTTTGGGGGTGGGGGTGGGGGCAAACTTTACCCCCAAACATATTTTGGGGGAGGTGGTGAGGGTACCTCCCCCCAAACCCAAAACCCCATTGGACCCCCAAAATAATATATTTTTATTTTTATTTTTATTTATATATAAAAAGTTTAACAATTAAAAAAATTATAAATTATAATATTAAATTATTAAAATTAACATGACTATTTTGTATTATATTTTGGATTTTATATTGTATTTTTATTATGTTTTTATTACTTTTCGGATTGAAAATTTGAAATTTAGAATTGAAAAGGAAATGAAATGGGGGAAATGAGTTTTGGGGGTGGGAGTAGGGGAACCTCCACCCAAAACGTCCCCCCTACTGGTCCCCCCAAATAAATTTTGGGGGAGGTGGTGGGGGGAGGTTTGCGGAATGGGGGTGGGGGTGGGGGTGGGGGTACCCTCCCCTGCCCCATTGGGCCCCCACACCCATCCCTACACATGACAAAATTTCTTGAGCATTAATCTTTAGATATAGGGTAAATTGCAATAACATGCGCTCACATTTTACAATATCACTGTCAATTTGAACTTTTGGTTTAATAATGGAAAGGTACCCTTAACCCGTTTAACCACCGTTAGATTTAATAGTGGTCTTAACATTGGAGTGCAAATACTTAATTGCCCTTCCCTTTTATATATATTATTTAAATAAATAATAAAAGAATTAAAAAATAAAAAAATATATTTATTATAAGAAAAAAAAATTAAGTACTACACTATTACATAAATTTGATGACACACACAATTATATATATATATGATAAGAAAAAAAAAATTAAGTACTACACTATTACATAAATTCAATGACACACACACTTACATAAAATCTCTTCCTTTCACAGATTCATGGCCTCCCTAGTCTTTGCCACTCTTTTTTTCTTTTTCTTTTTTTAATTTTTTTTTCTTAATGCTTCTCTCCATTCTCTTTCTCCCTCCTATTTCCTTTGTGGTTGGATTTGGAGTGGGTTTTAGTTGGATTGAAGTTGTTTTAGTTAGATTTGCAATTATGTTAGTTAGATTTGCAGTTATGTTGTTGTTGAACTCAACAGGAAAAAAATTGAAGGTGATGTGTGGTGAAAGGGTCGGCAACGGTTGAGTTGTCAACGATGGAGGTCGACGACGGTGGGATCGTCAACGATGGTAGAGGTCATCGAATTCTGCTCCATCTTCGCCGTCCTCATCTTCGTTGTGTCATGGAGATCTGCAGATCTCTACCTGATAAAGATGGCGTGATGGAGATTTGATGATCTCCACTATCAAATTGAAACATCTCCTTTTCCCGGTGGAGATCTACATATCGCAATGCCCATCAAACGATAGAGATCTACTATCTGACTACCTCTATTGCACGGTGGAGATCTGCCATCAAGTTTTTTCTTCTTCTTTTTTCGAATTTTTTTCCAGAATGCTCAATGTAGTACAAATATGAAAAAAAAAATGTTGATAGAAGGAGAGAGTAAATCAATTTTTGGGGATATAAAAGACATTTTCATGACATGTCAAGGGTATAATAGTACTTTAATTTGTTCAACTCGAGTCAATCTAACATAATACTAACTGTTGTTATAACTTAGGGGATGTTAAAATAAACGCATCTTTATCTATCCATTCGAAAATAGTTGAAAGGTAAGGGGAGGTTGTTAATATTAACTCATATATATATATTCTTTTTATTATTAATTCGAAATTATATAAAAATATATCAGTTCTTTGTATGTGGGCTATTGGATTTAAAAGATGATTTAACAAGTGTATGCAGTCAAGTCAAAGCATTTAAATCCAGTGGCCCACATGTAATAAACTGATATATTTTATATTAGTTTGAACTGACAATAGAAAAACTATATATATACACAGAAAAGGAATTGGGTGAAAACAAATACAAAAAGTAATAAATAATAGAAATAAAATAAAATAAAAAGTATATCTCCCTGTTGGAGGTCGCACCAGATCTCCATTGTAGGAGATCAAATCAATCTCCTCCCCAGTCTCTCCCAACCAAACCCTTTATCGTCACCACACATCACAACCACCGAACTACACTACTTGTTCATTGTGAAACCATCTCCTTCTATGGGCCTCTACTTCTGTCACCATCATTCTTCCATCTCACACTCCCTACGCACCACCAAAGCTTTTTCTGGCCAAATCAAACTACAAGAGACTTCTTCTTCTAGCCTCAACCAAAACTTCTTCCACCAAATTCTTTCAGCACCAAAAAAAAAAAAAAAAAAAAAAAAAAAAAAAGACCCTTCCCAATTAAAATCTCACCGATCTAGTTTGATGGAGATTGAACCAGATCTTCGAGATCTAGTTGATCTCTTTAACAAAAGAGAAACAAATCCCCAAATGAGATCTAGCGAGATCGCACCAGATGACCAGATCCTCTAATGTGATCCTTTTATATATATATATATATATATATTATTATTATTATTATTATTATTATTATTGCTTGAGTGGCAAAAAAAGACATTTTTATACTTCCAGTGTTAATATCATCACTAAAACTAACGGTAGTCAAATAGGTCAAGGGTAAATTCTTGAAATTAAGCCAAAAGTTCAATATGACAAAATGTAAGGGTATGTTATTGCAATTTACCCTTAGATATACAAAAGTAATTAAAAGAAGAAAAAGGTTAAAAGCAATTAAAGGAACCATAAATTTGCTTGTAAAACTGAAACCTCAGATTTTCTGTAAAAGTAGGTCGGGAAGGGAATCTGATTCAAGTAATTAGATACAAAAGAAAGAATACAAAAGAAAGTATTGGATCTTAAATGAACCGTCATGTGTAGAGTCCTTTGATTCCAAATATCAGAATTCCCTGAAATTCCCTTTGCTCGCCTGCACAGATCAGAATATGTCTGTTGATGTGTCTCTTTACTACTATTCAAATCTACTCCTTATACCGTTATCTACAATTTTATAACACGTACAAATGTACAATATACAAAACATTCAAATATATAACGGTAAGAATACACATTAAGAAATTAAGATTTTTAATGTCAATGTTTCATAAGAATCTTGTTTTTCAACATATAATATACAGCTATACAGGACAAGATGAGGTTTGCTCAGTGGTATGTCTCTCACACCACCCCAAATTATTATAATGTTTCAAGAAAAAAAAAAAAAGATTAAGTAGATTCACTATGTCCCTATTAATTTTTTTTATGCTTTTTACAATTTGTTAGAGATTAAAGAAAAATCAAAATAATATATATATATATATTTATAAAATTTATCTTGCAATACATTAATGTATTTTTATTTTATTTTATTGTTTTGAAATATTACAATAATTTGGGGTTTTTTTGGGGGGAGGGGAGGACTCGAACCCACGACCTTATGACGTAGGTGTGAGGGGTTTACCACCAAACCATCCTCATTTTGTCTACATTAATGTACTATTTCTTATGTCAATTTCGTAAAGAATTCGTTACCACAATATAAATTGTGTTATTTATTTAAAGGTACATGATGTAGTAAAATTCAATAAAAATTAGTTAAATTCATACTTATTTATCAAGTGTTACTCACCAGAATGTGATTTGAAAATAAAATATATTCGTTTTTTTTTTTTTTAATATATACCATATTTGGTGACGTCGACTTAAAGCTAAGATATTGTTTGATTGACCGGGCGTCTTTCACCATCAAGGCACATTGGGTGGTGTTAACATTTATTCGTTTTAAGGCATAAGAAGTAGTCAAATGCATATTTGAATAAAATAAAACTTATGTACTATAAATAACTTTTACAATTCCGTATAATGAATTTACAGTATAATCTCTTAAAATAATAACTTTGGGACCATATAAAATCTATTAATTAAATGATATGTACATATATTAAGAGTATTGTTAGACGTCCCAAATTTTTTTCTAAAATGATATGACATGTGAGATGTCAACGTCACATCAGTCACTACATAATCTCATGATTGATTTTATTTTATTTTTTGACATTATTTATCTACCTATTTAGATCATGTATTTTTTTTTTTAAGTTTTTTTACCATTATTAGGATTCGATCCGTTGACTTGGGAGTTATTTACCCAAGCCCCAAACTTGTCCATCTATCGGCTGAACTATAACCCTAGGGGCATAATCTCATGATTTATAAGATGCTGAGACCTCATGTGCCACATCATTAGAACATAATTTAGGGAAAAAAAATTGGGACTTCTAGCATTACTCATATATTAATTAATCAAAAAATTAATACTTATTGATTTATAAAAATATTGAATGTATATTATTTTTCATTAATTGCAAACATACATATTACTCGTTCAATAAATTAAGATTCAAAGATTCATATGGGAAGCATATTAAAAGTGAAACTAAATAATTTCTTGTTGTAATTAACGAGAACTTTTAAGTGTATTACGAAAATATGGAGATGAAATCTAACTAGATTTGAATTTCAAAAAAAAAAAAAAATTGCAACAATAAATTTATATTTCCAAAAATGCAAGTTAATTCAATAGGGGACATTTTTGCTCTTTCAAACATAGGAAATGCTATTTCCTTCCATTTCCACTAAATCATATATTTACTTTTTAGCAAATTATTAATCTATGGAATGAGTAAGCTAGAATGCTAGATCACCACAAATTCTTACAAGAGAATTATAGAAATGTATTTTCTTATAATTTAATCAAAATTATTAATTTATATAATTGGATTTATGAATATTAACCTAAAGAGAGGTTAGTTATAGACTTTAATTCCATGTGACTATGTTAAGTATGTGCAATGAATTTGATCTCTACTGACCTTCACGTACAATACAATACTGATCTCGATCTACTTTTATATTAAAATCAATGAGGGTGTAGGTATAGATTAACGGTAGCAGCAGATAAAAAAAATACATGTATTTGTAGTTGTACAAGAAAAACATACTTGAGTCATCTTTTTTGACTTGAACCTTTTTGACTCCACTAAATCTGAGTGTAATAATCACGCTTTCTGATGGAAGTCATGTTAACTAAAGAGAGAGAGAGAGAGAGAGAACATCTCTTTTAAGGAAGTCATGTTAACTATAGAGAGAGAAGGGTCACCCTAGCTACCATACAATTTCAATTTCAGTTTTCTTATAAGGTTGGTTATCTGCTATTGGATTTCAATCCAATGGTTTACAAAAATCAAACGATTAAAAAATTAAAAAAATTTAAAAATTTTAAAAATTTAAAATAAAATAAAAAAATAAAAAAGCCTTTTAAAAATTAACTCCCTCTCATAATTAGCTTTGTAAATATGCAAATACATCCAAGTTACAATTACGCCATGCTGTGCCATGTAGCAGGAATACCGTGCAGGAGATACATGGTGCTTCCAAGAATTTTCCGTACATTACAAACCAAGATTCCCTTCACCAAAATCCCTGTAAAATAACTAATTAAATCAACAAAACATTTTTTATATCTCTCAGCATCAAATAAAATAAAATAAAATAAATAAAAACATATATCAACTTGAAAGAAGAAAAAAAATATTGACAAAAACAAATATTTGTATTTTCTTTCAATACGTAAAGACCATGGGTTCAAAGCATATTTGCAGAACATTGTAGAAGAGTGGTAATGAAAAGAAGAATGAAATTCAAAGCGAGTACATACATGTAAACAGAAAATGCGTCTCCTACAAGCCTTCTTCGCTTTCTTTTTAAGTTTGTTGAAAATCTCATCTTCCGAACAAATGATATTACCAGCCGGTGAATCCAAGTAGACCTTTCGATGGATTGGAGGAGACCACAACCCACTCTGCTCGTAATCAAAATCATACTGTAACGCGTCGAAGAATTTCCCCATAAGCCTGTCCGAAACCGATTTCGAAACCATCTGAATACTCGAACTGGTAGCAGCAGAGGAACAACTTTCAGCGGTGCTCTCCTCGAGCGAGGAAGCTGAAGTTTCAGATGTGGCCATGGCGGATTATATGAAGAAAACTAGAAAGAAAAAGAAAGAGATAATGCAAGAAAAGTGAAGATTATTTGGTCAATGGTTTATAAGAAGACACATCTTCTCGATAGGGACCTAGCTCATGTAGTCATGTGTATTTTGTTGGAAGGGCTCAAAAAAATTGTCACTATTTTGACCGGGTTTTATAAGAAACTCACCACTTTAAAAACTTATGTTTAAAAGACTTCTATTATGGTGAACAGACAAAAATACCCCCCACAGTAACCTTCTTTACCATTTTGGTTTTTTTTTTTTTCTTTCAAGATCCTTCATCAATGGACAACGGTGGACCATGAACACATGTATGTCACCGTCAACAACCACGACCAAACACAATAACGACTTTTTTTATGTCCGAGCCTTTGTTAGTTGCATCTGAGATACAAACCCTCTTATTAGTTGCTCTTTTTTTTTTTCAATTTAAAACCCTCTTTTGTAAACCTTAAGCTGATTGTGTGGAAAAAAAATAATAATTGTTAAAAAGGCTAGGAAAAGTCTCGGACAAAGCTTAGAAAGGCTCGGGCAGTTCATTAAAAGGCTCAGAGAACAAATGAAAAGCCTCATAGACTAATTGAAAAGTCTCGGAGACTAAATGAAAAGGCTCGAGCCTTTTCAATTGTTCCCCGAGCCTTTTCAATTAGTCTTCGAGACTTTTTATTTGTTCTCCAGGCCTTTTCAATTAGTCTCCGAGCCTTTTCAATTAGATTCAAAATTCACACAACCAGCTTAAGATTTACAAAACACTCGGAGAACAAATGAAAAGGAACCCAATTAGCTCGACCCCCGAATGCGTTTGCATAGCGCCACTTAACTAATTATCCAATGAAGATGCATTGATAATGTTATAATGTTCAACATACATTGAAGGTCTATTAAACAGACCTTTATGAGAGAAGATGAAAGAATGAAATCTCAAAAAAACTTCAAAGTAAGAGAATGTGTAAAGTAATGGCATTTTTGGAAATCACTTACTTTAGTACCTTTTAAACTTAAGTTTAGGGGTGGGCACTAAGTTCGGAACCGAACCGATTTGAACCGAACCGAACCGAAAAAAGGGTGTTCGGTTCAGTTCGTATGATTAATTTGGTTTAAACCGATTCAAAAAATTGAAAACCGAAAAGTTTTCGGTTTAAACCGGTTTTGGTTTTTCAAAATCGGTTTGAACCGATTTAAACCGCCTATATAAGTTTTTTTTTTTTTTTTTTTAATAATATAAAAAAATAAAAATAAAAAAAATAAAAAAATAAAACCCTAATGTTCTTATCTTTACTTTTTCTCTTCGCCGACTGAGAGAGAAGCTGTTCTCTCATCTCTGCCTCTCATCTCTTCCTCAACTAGTTAATTTTGTTCTCTCATCTCTTCCCTTAACTCAACATCCAATCTGCCCATGAGCTCGTCCAAGGTTTGCTATCTCATCTACTCATCTTTGACCGATTGTTCTCTCATCTCAACATTCAATCTGCAGGTGAGCTCACCCAAGGTTTGTCATCTCATCGTCACTTTCTCTTGTCTTTCTGTCTTCTTTCACTTCTCCTGTGGTGGACTAGTGGTTGTCTTCTTGTTTTTCTAATTTCTTCTTATCTTCTTTTTTTTTGTTTCAGCTCTCTTATGGTGGACTAGTGGTTGTCTTCTAATTTCCGATATGCTCTTCAACTCGTCCGATCTGCTCATTCGTGATTGTTGATTTAGCTTTCTTTATTTCTTTCTTTGATTGAGTTAGCTTTTCTTTCTTTTTTGACTTGATGTATCAATATGTGATTGTTTGTGTCTAATATGTGATTCAAATCTGTGTTGTAAATTTATTTATATTTTGTTTGTGTGTAATTGTGTTTGTATATATATATATATATATGTTTATAGACAGTAGTTACAGTACCTTTTCGTTTTCAATTTTTCATTTACAGGAATTACATCTTTGGTTGAGCTGAAAAGAACGAGAGAGAGAGAGAGAGAGAGAGAGAGAGAGAGAGAGAGAGAGATATGGTTATAGTGGTCTGTTTCCATGGAGATCTGGGAATAAAATTGAAACTGGTAAAAAATACACCAAAAGGCCCAAAACATATTAAAAAGACTCATCAAGCCCATATGGCTCATTAGGCCCAAAACCGAAATGAACCGAACCGAACCGAACCAATTAAAATCAGTTCAGTTCAGTTCGGTTACCATTTCTTAATCGGTTTAAACTGGTTCAATTTTGGGTGAACAGAAATATTTTCGGTTCAATTCGGTTTTGCCCAAAACAGAATCGAACCGAACCGAACAGTGCCCACCCCTACTTAAGTTATTAAAGTGGTGACTTTCTTATAAAACCCGATCAAAAAGGTGACATTTCCCACCATTTCCACTTTGCTAGAATACAAAAATCAATCTTTAATGTACGTATATAATGTCATGTAAGGAAGGCTGCATCGTAAGTATTTGTGGAGACGAGTGTATTGGATTGACATATGATATTGTTTGAATTTTGAGTTGGTTTAGAGAAATATACGGTAGAGCCTTCCTCTAATAACTTTTTAAGAAAAAAATTATAATAATTAATAAAATATGTGTATATGGGGTAATTTGGTCATTTCATAATATATGACCGGTCAACAGTTAACTCTAACGTTCAACCATTTGGTGAACGGTACTAATATGTTATTTTGAAAAAAGTGTGATCTAATTGCAATTGCAGCAAACATTAGAGTATTTTAGTGCAATTTGTTCTTTTTAATAGAAGAAGTTTCTGTTACACTTTTCATTTGAGTAAGGACAATGCATTGGTACTGACTGGTCAACACTTGACCTACCAATGAGGTTTTGCCACGTAGCCTATTTGTGAAGAATGCATGGAGATAAATGTAAAAAGTTAAGAGAAAAAAGTCATGTGGCAACACCCCATTGGGGGGTCAGTACCTTGGATACAGACCAGTCAGTACCCAAGCAATTTCCTTCAAGTAATACTAGAGATATCATCTACAATCCCATATTTTCCATCTCAATCCATATGGCAGTTAAGGTGTCACTTGGTGAGTGGATACACATTAATCGGTGAGTTTTAATGTGTATCCACTTACCAAATAACATCTCAGTTGCCACATGGGTTGGGATGGAAAATGTGAGATTATAGGTGAGATATCTAGTATTACTCCTTTTCCTATAATTGTTGAACCTAATCAATAAAATGTTGCTAAGGGCTAGTTTGGTATTGCTTTTGAAAAATTAAAATCAGATTATTTTATAATTTTGACATAAAATGATGTTTGGTAAAACTTCCAAAAGTGATTAATTGATAATCTGGCAAGTTTTGATAGTGATTTTGAGAAGTAGGTGAATGGTTACTTTTTGAAAGTGATTATGGAATAATCTATTTCAACATTTAATGCATCTTTTAAAAGATCATTATTATCCTTATGAAATCAAGTTAAAATCATTTATATTATTTATTTCATCTCAAAATTTAATATTCTATTTAAATATTAATTTGATTTATAAAATATTTTTATTGTTTTTATGGAATTTTTTTTCCAATTTAAATATTCTACTTAAATATTGATTTAATATATATAATTAAGGAAAAAAAATGAAATAGGGTCTTAAACTCATGTATATTTTAGTCATTGTAACTAATCTCATCACTTTTACAATAAAATTACCAAACATATATATATTATTTTTGAGCTATATAGTAGTTTTAAAAATACAATTAACCAAATATTTGTTGATTAACTTTACAGTTGATTATTCCTTCAGCACAGCTAACAGTGATTATTATAAAAGTTACAGCAATACCAAACTAGGCTTAAGATGGATGACAAAAATCATTGATCCCCCCCAAACCGGCAGGCTCTGATCCATTTTAGGGTGAGTTTGGAGCACTTAGAACGGGAGTTGAGTCAGGTATGGTCAAACATTGTTGTCTGGTTTATAACTAAGTTGAGTTTTGGTCAAACCACTATGTTGCAACTCGCCACGGTTAACCCGGTATTTATATAATTATTTTTTAAAATATTATATATATATATAAGGAAAAACAAAATTCTAATCCTTTTTTTTTTTTTTTGTCTAATTGTATTTTATGTTTGAATTTAGGGTTTATATAATGTAGATGTTATATCCTATTAAATTTCAATTCATCACAACTTTAATTTTTGTTGTGTTATTGTATATGGAATTTGTTGAATGAAGATAATGAGATTGAAGAAGATGAAGATGATGAGATGGATGAACATGATGATTTTTATTTTATTTTTTTTTTTAAATTCCAAATTTTGATATGTAGAATTTTTTTTTATTTTTTTCTAGAATTTCAAATGTTTGGTGAAGGTACCTCCAGGCTCCAATATTAAATATTTTTAAAAGATTAATTTAATATTTTTTATTTTCAAAAATAAAAATAAAGGTATTTTAGACTTTTTGCACCTTTGACCACGGACCGTTAGCAGTTAACTGATCCCAATTAATAGTAGAGGATATTCATGTAACATTTATCAAAGGTTGGGTATGTTTTCTGTTGATATATCCAAAACTGCAATATATATGTAATACTGTCAAACCTTAGGGATGTTCGTAAAATTAGCCAAAAGAAAACCCATGAAGGCCAGTGATGGGCAAACTAACAAACCCGACCCGAATTTTGAATGTTCAGGTCCTTTATTGGCAAAGGGTCGGTTCACGTACTGTTTCGGTACGGTTCGGTTTTGGGTTTTCAGACCCGAATCCGAATCGAAACCCAGGAGTATATAAATGACAATAAATTTTCTAACCCAGACCCCAATACCCACAAACACAGCCACCGCACAACAAACCCACCGCCCACCGCCCAACCTCCTCTTTCCCTCTTGCTGTTGCCGCCGCTCATCTCTCAAGTCCGCCGCCGCTCTCTCTCTCTCTCTCTCTCCCCCTCTCTCTCTCTGTCACAGGTAAATTGTTTCCATTTTTTTTTTCCTTTGCTTTTTTGTTTTGTCAAGTCTTGCTATTTTATTTTAGAGTCCTATGCACATATTAAAAACTGAAAAAAAAAAAAAAAAAAAAATTTGCCAGGCATAAATACCACTTGACATTTTTAATTACCGTTATGTACCTATGTTTCAAAAGTAGAATAAATGCTGAATACTTGACTCCAAGAATTGACTGGTAGATGAAGTACGTGAAGCCCTTGAACTTGTTCGATGAATTGATTAAGAGGAAAGTTACAGAACGAGGTCGATTGCTGGGTTTGGATGTTGGTGATAAATATATTGGCTTAGCTATTTCAGACCCTAAAAATGAGAAGGCGTCGCCTTTAAGGTACCGTATCTTTCATGAATATGATTATATTTATGTACTTGATTATGCTTGGCAAATTTCTTTAAGATGAAATAAATAATATTTCAAGTTCTACACTATTTCAAATGACACAATTTGATAATTTTATATGAACTGTGAACTGTGAACTGAAAGTTGAAAATTTGGTTCCTTGTTTGATCCTTTTGGTTCACTAAGCAACTCTTTCATTAACTAGACTTGGTATTTTGTGACTGAAACTAGATGATTTAGTCAGTGTTTAAGATTGAGTTTTCAATGGTTTATGTTTATACATGTGTAATGTGAGTTTCTGTCAACACCGCAGTGTTTTGCTTAGGAAGAAACATAATATTGGTAAAATGGCAGATAGGTTTCAAACTCTGGTAAGTTTGTGATTGCTTTATTATATTACGCTCTCTCATAGTTTTTTTTTTTTTTTTCCTTTTGTGAGTTTAATTTATATGTGAAGCGTATATTTTTATTAAAAATTTATATCACAATTGTGTTTTGTTCTACCAATAGTTGGCACAACATTATGCATATGCTCATATGTCAAAATTTATATAGTATGGTATTGTTGAAATTTTGAGCTGTCTGCAGTCTCTAATTCATCTCTTATTCTGTAGATCTCTGAACATAATCTGGAGGGTTTTGTTGTGGGCTATCCTTTTGACAAAAATCGAACTACTACTGACGTGAGTTTTCATGTCATGAATTTTCAAGGTTACCCCACATTCGCTTCGTTATCTAATTATGTTTTTTATTTTTTATTTGATTAGGGTGCACAAGTTAAGCTTTTTATTGACGAGCTGTGCAATACGGGAAAACTTAAAGGCTTAAAGTATACATATTGGGACGAGGGCTTTACATCAAAGGTGTGTCTATAAAACTATATGCAAAAGATTTGGAAAGTATCAACATTTTTCACTTCAAATAAGTTTAGATATGAAGGACAGAGAGCATGGTATAAGTCATTAATTGATCAATGGCATGTCTTACTTATTGGAAGTTATATTAAGTGGATGTCTACGACTCGACTATTAAATAAGCTTAATTTTGTTTCCATTTTCACGTGTTGTTATGTGTAGTTGTAAGAAATGCCAATGACAATTTCTTTACTGACGAAACTGTCAAACACTAGGTTTAGCCTTTACTTTTGTCATGCATATGCCACTTTATGATAAGTCTTCTGCATTAGCGTTAGCTATAGAAATTACAGAATCTCACAATTCACAGTTTTGACAGATTGTGGAATTGCTATTAAAGAATTTGAATCTGCCTCAAGTTATGTCGAAGACAATTAATGACAAGTTTGCTGCTGCTGGTATACTGCAAGTAATTTTCTTCTTATCTACAAAATTTGATTACTTAATGTTTTTCCGAGTTTATTTTGAATCTGTGGAAAATAACATAAATGGTCAATCGATAGTTTTCTTGTTACAATAGGTCCTATTCAGCATTGACGATTTAAGTTCTTATAAACTGAGCTAAGGTGAAACTTCTGTAATGTTTTTAGAGTCAATTCAAAGTTTTGAACTCTCTTAATTTCAACCTCGTTTGAGCTCTTAAATTGACAACATCAGTTGTGTCCATACAATGTAGAGCTTTATGTTTCAATTTTTTTTTTTTTTTTTTTTTAACTTTTGATACTTATATGATAGGTTTCAGATTTACCCATCAGAACTTGGAGTCACATCCATTGTTACTTTTACATGTGGCAGGGGTACTTGGATAAAGCAAACAAGAAGGTGAAGTTGGAAGGAGCTATGGAAGGAACCATGGAAGGAGAATATGAATGTAGAGTAGGTCTACTGTAGAGTTTTGTACAGGGTCCCGCTATATGAGCCAATGGTATTGTAGGAATAATTAGAGATGCTTGTCGTCTAGGCATTGTGCGAGAAACTTAGCTAGTTCCATTTGAAGGATAGAATTAAGGTTGATGCCTAACCTAACAGTTGGACTCACTCTAATATGAACATGTGTTTCCACCAGTATTCCTCTCTATTGTCACGATAAATTGATAACTATAGTCGGAAATTGACAGTCATAGGAGTCATAGGACTTGAGTTCAATACAAAGGCAAGCTCTTTATCACCACTTATTTCATATGGAGGAATCTTTGAGAAGCTGATGTTATTACAGTTTTAAACAATTGTATCTATTCCAGTAATGTGACAAAAATTGTCATGCTTCATGACCAACTGGTCCTAGTCCATGACCAAATGGTCTTGCTATGCGACCAAATAGTCATTGACTTTTTTTAATTTTTAATTTTTTTTTTTTTTATGGACGATGACTTTTGAATCCTCCATGATAAAAAAATGTTGCAATTGTGTTTCGTCAATATTTTCTTGGATCCAACAGTATTAGAGCATGTATTTTTATAGCTCCAACAAGGCCTTTAGAGACTCCCTTAAATGTGTTTTGGTGGAGTTCACTCATTAAATTAAGGGGTGGCTTCAGCCCCCTCTTAAGTGGGCTCAACATATTTAAATTTATTTTATTTTTTGAAAAGCATAAAATATTTAACTTTTAAATCCAACAATATTTATTAAAATATCAAAATAATAATAATAAATTATTAAGGGAGTATTGTTAGAACACATACCGTCTTAATGGCCCCTTACAACAACATACACCCTTATTTAAGGGGGTCTCCAAGAGAGACTATTGGAGACTCTAATTTAAGGGTGTATGTTATTGCAAGAGACCATTAAGGAAGAATGTGCTCCAACAATACTCCCTTAAATGATTCCTTTAATAATTTTGTATTGTTATTTCAATATTAGATATTGTTTATCAATTATGAGTTTTAAATATGTGGAATTTTTCAAGAAAATAAAATAATCTTAAATAGGTGAAGCCCACTTTAAGGTGGTCTTTAAACACCCATTAATTAAGAGAGCAAACTCCTCTATACACAATTAATGGAGCCATTTAGAGAGCTGTTGGAGCTGTAAAAGTACACCTACTCCCTTAATTAAGCTAAGGGGTGTCTTCAAGGGAGGCTTTTGGAAATGCTCTATGCACTATATTCCAAAAGAAGAAAAAAAAAGTGAGATTTTACTTTCAAGTCCTTTCAAGCAAAACAATCCAAATGTGGGTTGATTTGATGAATTTGTTTGAGGTGTTTGAATGTTTAATTGAAATATATGAGTTTAAGAGTAGAGGGGTTTATTATTTATTTATTTATTTATTATTATTATTATTATTATTATGTAAAGGGGTTAAAAGAAGATTGAAGGTATTTTGTATCATTTGGGTCAAATTGTGGGGAAAAGGAAGAAAAAGACACGAATTGTTAAGGTAAATTTAAAAGCTGTCGTAAGTTTTTGAACATTTTTGAATGAGTAATAGAGGAAGAGCATCTTTGATATTTCAAATGAAATACAATTTAAATATTTTAGTCATTCTTTAATATCCCTATAAAATCAAAGAAATAGCGGTCAATAAATTAAATATATCACTGCAATGAGGAATTACTATATACTATTTTTAGTGGCGGGCCGGGTCTTGTGGCGACTCAAAGTGGAAATGAATATTAAAATTGTCATCCCTTGTTAGTATCAAGTCTATCAACCATTTATATCAATTGATGATTGATCTTATGGTTTGCCTCTCATGCATATACCATGAGTTGTGAGTTCAGACCTGTTTTCCTCTCTAAATCTTGAATTATTTTAATATTAAAAAAAAAAAAACTTAGGCTATGTTTGGGATTGCTTTGTTAAACAAAACAATATGTTTATTGCTTAGCTTTAGAAATAATCAGTTTAACAAAAAAGTGGTTAGGTGTTTGGTAAACTAAATTTTAAAATTGTTTTGCTTTTGAAAATGTGGAAAATGTATTTGATTAAATGACAAAAATAGACATCATTTTAATATGTTTGTACTAACATTGTTAGCAATTTTAAAATGATAGTTCTGTGCTTTTCAAAAAAAAAAAAATTGATAGCTTTGAGGAGAATGGACTCGTTGCATACTAGAGCCCAAAACAAACCCGACCCATGATTTCGACCCGGTTTGCTTGAAACCTTACCCATCGCCACCCCATGCCTAACCGTTGTTATTCAACCTCGCACAAGCCTGCTGTTCATCCAGCACTGCTGCTCATCCAGCACTGCTGCTCATTCAACCGCGCGCAAGCCGGCCGCTCATCCCGTGTCGCCGTTAGTCCCATGTCGCCACTAGTCCCATGTTGTCGCTTGTCCCGTCTCTGTCAGCCATCACCGCCTTCTGTTTTCTTGGTCGATTCCTCTGTTTTCGTGAGGGCTATTTTGGGAGTTGCTTTGTGCCACCTTCGGCGTCGCCAAAGGAGGTTGATCCTTCGTCGACATTGGAGGAGGCGAGACGCCTCCTCCATTTCCAGATTTTATGGCGCCTCTTTCAACTTCCAACGGTGGCCACCACGATAGTGGCAACCAACCCCATATTTTTTATATTTTCACTTTTTCTTACATTTTAGTTTTTTTATTATTATATTACTATTAAATATAATAGCAAATTGCAACCAACCTCCTTGAGGTTTTGCTCTTAGACAACTAGAAACAACTTTTTCATTTATTGACAATCATCTCCCCTCCAGTTAGTTAACATTAGTTAACTTCAAACATTAACTATATCAAATTTGTAAAATGACTCAATTACCCCTAAGTCAGTTGTCAGTTGTCACTTGTTAAAACCTACTTTGACTTATAGAATAAGAAGAAAAAAAATTATAAAAATAGACCTTGTTGTAGGTGGGTAGGTCTGGATGTGGATGATTGAATGTAATTTTTTTTATGGATAAAAATATTCTTCATGTTTTGATAAATTCCAATTGAAGAAAATTAATTAAAAATTCCAATTGACTATTTGGATTGCCTATAAAATTGCATTTGCAGCAGATCAATGGGCAAGAAATACTTTTCTTTTTTTTTTAATTCAAAAAAATTATTATTTTATTATATGTAATTATGCCATCCATTAAATGTACACTACTGATTTGATGTGTACATCCACTAATCATACTTATTTCTAAAAGTACCAAAATGCTCTTAAACTAAAAGTTAATGTTTGGAGTTAACAAATATTGACTAATTGGAGGGGAGGCGATTGTCAATATATGGAAAAGTTGTTTCTGGTTATCTAAGAGCAAACCTCAATGAGGTTGGTTGCAATTTGCTCTAAATTTAGGGGTAATGGTGGAAGGACGGACATGTGGCTAACGTCAGCGATTCGAATATTACCCAGGCGGGGGCGAGTCTTGGTTTACCCGCTAGCATCGTTGTGGGGCCAGTGGTGCGGGCCAAGGTTTCTTATCTGTCCTACTCTACGAATCCAACATACAGACCATAGTAGGGCATACAGGCTAGGCGAGTGTCACGCAATTGAAGAGGGATAGGCGGATATGTGCCTAGACAAAATCCAAGATCCTCGTTATCAAAAAAAATATATTAACTTGAAAAATAAGTGATTATTTCTCATGTACAAGCAATCCCAAACACAGTAGGATACCATAGTCCAATGCCTTATGGCTTCTCCAACCTTGCAGAAAACCATGCGCCATCTTCATTTTTGCACCCAAAATCCCCTCCAACCCAGCTGCATCCTCTGCGTCATTTTTGCCGAGATGAGCAGTGTCGCGCAATATCAAGCGTGACACTATTCATTTTACGTAAAAATGTTGTCCATTTTTTTTTTCATCCCTATATTTTTATAAAATCACAGTTTGACCTTATTTATTAAAATCTATTATGATTATATCCTTTATTTAAAGGTTTTGTTTAATCATAGTTTTACCCTTAATCAATTAAATTTATTCCAATTTGGTCCTTTTTATTATTTAATGATTTTGTTTTGATTTAATTATTATTGATATTAACATTTATAATAAACTAAAATGAAGTGTATAATTAAAAAAAATTAATGCAATTTTTTTAAAAAAAATCACTTAATTCAAAACAGCGGAAATTAAAGCAAAATACATTAATTAATAAAAACATTAAAAACGAAGTACAAACTTCATAGTGATAAAATAAATTACTACTAATTGGAAGACACTAAAATCAAGGAAAAATACAACATAAATTACAACAATGATTTAGTAGTCTAGAAGACCATTTCCAGATCCTTCGAGATTATCAAAAAAATCACTAAAAGACCCAGATGTATTTTGGGATCCTTGGCCTCGTTGCTAAGCTCGTTTTGCCATAATTCTTAATTGTCCATGACACACAAACTCGCGTCGGTTTGGATCAATTATGGTATTCAAATCCATTATTACAATTTTGGTTTCCTGCAAGTCCAATTTCTCTCCATAATATCGTTAGTTCTTTGCCTCTTATGACTGTTTTTTTTTTTTTTTTTTAATAAACTACCATGAGTTCTTGTTGTCCTTCTTTCAAAGTGTCAATAATTTTTGAACTGTTTTCCTCAGCCCTCATTTTCAATTTTGCATTCTTCACCCCAACGGACCGTTAAGATGAACTACCCCTAACGTCATCACTAGTTATATTCAAAGAAAATGAAGATAGTTCAGGAGATGCCGTTGTGGGAGACTCTAGAGTTGGAGAGTTTTCTTGTGATGATACAAAATGACCACTTTGCCTTCAAAAGGCTGATGTTGTAGTAACGTTATCTGCAAATTTTTGCATATCTTTAAGGATGGGCCACACATGGTCAAACTTGAATCCTTTTTTGTATTTGTTTTCTTGTGTTAATAAGATTTTGGCCCGATTTATCTGCAAAATGATACAAATATATATTGTTAAAATTCAATATTAAATATAATTTTCTACAACTTTAATTTTAACAAATACTCACAAGATCATCTTTAGAAACACCACTAGGATTAAGATTTTCGATCTGTCATAGGCATCCCCGCAATTTCCCAACTACGATAAGGATAGTTTGCATTCGACATTGCAAACTTCTCTTGCCACGAAGTTTAATGATATTATCTGGTTTGGTATTGTTGTAATCAGTCTCAACTTGAGACCAGAACATATCCTTCAATTGGTTTGTACATATGATCAAGTTTTGTGAAATATTAAGATATACGTGACAAATGTGAGTCTTCTACATGTGAGTATGAAGAGACTTCGGTGACTTGAAGACATTTTTTGAAAAAAGAGATTTGAAGGGAAAAGTGATTCGAAGAGATAAGTGATTCAAAGGGATAAGAGATTTGAAGGGATAGGTTTAATTTAGTGTGAGTTGATATTTAGGGTCCGTCCCACAAGCGTTTTTCAATTGTTGTTTTTCGAAAATAAAAATGAAAATAAAAACAGTGTTTTTTGTTTCATTTTTGAATTCCGAAAACGCGTCTGGTAGCATTTATTGAAAGCTATATTTTGAAAATAAAAACAGTAAAAACGCGTCTGATAGCTTCACTGAAAGCTGAATTCTGAAAATGAAAACAGTAAAAACATGTCCAGTAGATTAATTTGAAACATAAAAAACTGAAGAACTTTTTACATATTTAATTGAACTCTCCCATCTCTATAAACTATTTTCATAAGGTTGTTATATTTATTTTCATCTACTTAAATTTATAATTTAATATATATATATATATGAAATAATTATACCACTGTTTATAATAAATAATAATTTAAATTTAATCATTATTTACAGACCATTCAATCATTTTTAATTAAATTATAAAGAGGATTGTATGATATTTGATTTTTTAGCATTAACAAAAAATACATAACTATCAATTTCCATAATCATATATTACTTTTATATTTCATTAAAATTCTCATAACATAACATTGACATAATTTGATTATAGAAAATCACAAATAAATTCCCAAAGACACCACCTCCTATTACAAGACATCACCTCCTATTGCATGAGCAATCTCGCCACATTTTGTTTGCGATTTCATCTCTAACATTACTCATTAGTGCTACATTTGCTAGAGATAAATCTATATCAGGAATCAATCTACCTTCTCCTTCTCCTTCTCCATCAATTAATATATCTTCATTATCATATTCTCTAAACATCCTATCACCACGACCTTGTGATCGAATAAAGTTATGTAAGACACAACATACTATAGGTATGAGGCATTGCCTACGTAAATGATAATTAGACATATTTTTCAAAATAGTGAAGCGCGCCTTTAAAACACCGAAACACCACTCAATTATATTTCGTAACGATGAATGTCTATAATTAAATAACTCCTTTGGACCACTTGGTGTACGTTCTTGTCCTTCATAATCACGTAAATGATATCGCTCACCTCAATAAGGTGTTAAAAATCCTGACATGTTTATGTATCCCGAATCGACAACATAATAATATCCTGAAAGAATAAAAAATAATAATTATACTTTACAATATTCGAAAAAGTGAAATACTTATACAGTATACGTACCTTCATTAGGATAGGGAAAACCGTTCTCTTCTCTTCCAATTGCATCCAAAAACACCCTTGAATCGTTAGCGGTTTCTTCCCAACCCATGTAAACAAATGTGAACATCATGTCAAACGAACAAACACACATAATATTTTGAGTAATTTGGACTTTTCTATCTCAATACGAAATTTGTTTATGTACTGGTGCCCATGCAGCAATGTGTGTTCCATCAATAGCACCAATACATCTCTACATAATATAATTAATTAATAATTTATGTTAACATTATTTGCATCAATATATATCAATATAATATAGTTAAGTAAAAATGGAAGTGTAAAAAAATATTATGCATTAAAATAGAATACTTACCTTAAAATACAGATAAAATTTTAGAATTTTTCTAATCTCTAGTGTTGGTGGTGGTTGTCATCAAGTTTGTTCACGTATAATATTTGATACAAGCCCACATAACCCCTTCAATACATGTTTAAATTGTCTATACACCATATCTTTTGCCCGTTGAAAACGCTCAGCAACAACTCGCATTACAGCCCCATGAGATAGAATATAAACACATTGCCACCGCCTCAATAACAGTAACTGTCTATCATCTTCCAATAACTGTGACTGCTCTAGTGTTTCACATAAATTAAGAAAAATAGTTGTATCCATACGAAGCATGTTATACATTCTATCGGGATGACCATTTAGCAACTCTTGTACAAATGCATACCCTGTTAATCTACCTGTATAACATGGCATTTTGTCAACACACTGATAGTATTCAGCCCTCCTCAATGTACTGACCAATTCCAGTGCCTCCAATTCTAGTTGTTCGTCCTCCAAATCCGATTCGCTTTCTAAACTATCACTTTGATTATTATCATTCATATTGACCTATTTACCAAAGGAAAACTGTTATAAGTTGGAAATACATTGAAAACTATATTACAAACAACAAACTTAAAATTTATTATGAGTTCACTAAATCAAAGATGAGACCTAAAATTTAAACCAAATTCACAACAATATCAGCAAACATTAAACACAGTTCACAACCACCATAAAAATTAAATCAAGTTAACAACAACATCCTTAAACATTAAAGTTAATAACAAGATCCATAAATAAAGTTCACGACAATAAAGTTCACGACAACAAAGTTCACAACAACATCTGTAAATAAAGTTCACAACAACATCATCCTACAACAAAGTTCACAATAACAAAGTTGAAATGAAAATAAAGTTCACAATAACATCCCATCTGCCCATTAGCCATATCGTACAAACCACCTAGCCATTGTCGTTTTCTTTCTTCACTCATAGCAAGAAAAGCCTTCCTCCATTCAACACATGGTACTACCCTCTCCATAAACTTGTTGAATGTATTACCATCAATATTTCTCAAGCTTTCCAAAGCCTCCATACATTCAGTGATAGAAAATTGTTCACAACTTTTGGCGGAGAATGATGAACTTTTAACCTTAACTTTCTCCAATCTAGCCTGCATAACTTCCTTAGTAGTGTCAAAATAACTATTCATGCTCTCCCATTTATTCTTACGATGGTTGCTGGAAGAACCAATTGACTAACGAAGCCTTTTTCCTTTCTTTTTGTTAGAAACTTCAGTTTGGTCAACATCTTCATCATCATCATCATCATCCACAGCCTCAGTATCAACATTAACATGAACTCCAGAGTTAATAAAATTATCCTCAACTTCAAGATCCTCGTCTGAAGGCAAAGGAACTTGACTGGAGGAAAAACTTAATTGTCCAGTTGCTGTAGTGGTATTAAAAATGTTCCCAAGAATTTCATAATGCTCTAACCCTTTCTTCCGATATAGTTTCACTGCTGGCACTCTCTATCATTAAAAATAAAATCAATTACATATTAATATTATTAAAAAAAAAAATTAAATAGCAATATCATTCCATCACATTGAAATAATTCAAAAATTATTACCTTAATGTATTCAACTCAAACAACTTCTGATGCTATCACAGTATTTGATATAGGATCATAACCAAATCCAGTGTGTGAACTCAAATTAGAAAACACATGATGTTTTGTGCGCAATCGATTAAATTTTGACTTTAACAGTAAAATCGTGAATCGCTTTTGGGTTTGTTGGAAAAGCTCATCTACTATTTGTGACCAAACCCTCTTATGAAATGTAGATGTCCAATCGCCTTTTTTTTACATGGTCATGCAATATGCGAATAAAAATGACATCATTCCTTGTAGACCATTCGGCCTTGTCGTCAACATTGACATCAACATCAACATCAACGGGTTCCATTATATTTGCTGTTTTAAGAACATTTAAATAAAAACTAACCCTCAAAACAGAACAATAGAACAATAGAATCAAAACAACACCCAAACAGAGCAATACAAACACCTAGATGAACTATCGTTGTTTGTATTGGTTGGTTTGAATTATATATATACTTGTAGTAGAATTTTATTATTGATAAATTTATCCTTAATTAAATTTATTAAATAAATTTATCCTTAATTAAATTTTTTTTATTACTATCCTTAATTAAATTTATTAAAGAAGATCGGGAAAAAGTCTAAACACACCACATACCAATTTTTTAGACTTCAATTTTATTATATTTATTTCTTTTGTGTTTTAATCTAATGAATTGTCTTAAGTGTACATAATCATAGGTAAGTTTTTTTAATTGATCCATATGTGTCATAAAAATTTAATCATAACTAAGATGACATTAATCAAATCTACTCAATTTCCCTATTATTTAAATCTAAATTTCCCAAATAGTTAACTCATTGACAATGGAACTTAGATAAGTCCATCACAAATTCACGATTTTGATTCTGTTTAGATTTCATGAAAATAATAGAGCTCATTTGGCAAAAATCTTGTAAATAGATTTATACATTTACCCACCAAAATCACCAAAGAAATCATGATTGTATGCACTTCCATACACAATACCGATCGAACAATGGACCATGATTATAATCAAATTATACCCAATCATGACAGAAACTGCATCTTCCATGAAATATACTATACTGATAACAAATAAGGGAATCAAGGCAAAATAACTCAAAAGTCAAAAAAATATAAACTCAAAATGAAACAAAATTATGCTACTAAATGACGGCCCCATTCAACAATTGTCTCATCATATCATTTGAAGATATGTTACTTAATTACAAAATCCAGCTTCCTACTCTGTAACATCACAGCAACTGAATTTTTTTCCTCAAATTGTCATCAATAATTTGTTTTTAAATGACAAATTTAATAATAAAAATTACACAATACCACTGCCAACACATTACCACAATACCCACCACCATCCAAGCCATTAATATCCAATGCCACCATACCATCAGTTGTCTAGCACCACCCACAATATCACAATGCCTTCACCACCTTCTTGCCCCTATTTACTGAAACCAAGGCCAACAGCACCACCACCACTAACACCAATCCTTGCATTTTAACTTGCAGCCAAACATGTTTACCACCAAAAGCAATGACTCATGTCCTAGTAAATTAAAAATAAATGGTAATGTGACAACCTCAATGAATGCCCCTGATTCAAGAACTTCTATATACCATCTGTGTTGAACGAATCCAAAAAAAAAAAAAAAAAAAAAACTCGAATCACATCACATCACAGCAATAATAAAAATAAACAGAATCCAGTTTTTTCTTTTAATCAATTTAAAATAGCAAAATTGATTCAACTACATCGGAAGCAAAAACACCGTAAACATGTATATTGACAGGCCTCATTAATTTATATATCAAAGACAATAGTACAATTTTCGAATGTGAGAAATATATCACAAACATAAGAGAAACAACTAATACAAATCAAAAGAATAAATCAAGCACCAGAATGAATCCTCCAAATGTAAAACATTGTCAGGAACTGAGGAAAACAAGTCTGAAGCACTTGTATATTTATATATGCATTGACAATGCCATCCTGAAAGATGGCAAAACAGGTTACGGTTGCAATGTGGAAGATGGGGGGCTAAGGACAGCACTTGCAGGCTGCAGCAACAAAGACTCAGGTGTTGTACTTTGTTGTTGCAGCCTGCAAGTGCTGTCCTTAGCCCCCCATCTTCCACATTGCAACCGTAACTTGTTTTGCCATCTTTCAGGATGGCATTGTCAATGCATATATATACACACACACATACATACAAGTGCTTCGAACCTATTATTATATTCATTCTTGCAACATTTTCCTATTAATAATAATATAACTAGCAAACATGTGTGTCACTCTCTCTATAAGGAAAAATTATTAAAACCATCATTTTCATTTCCTTGGTGGTTCAAAATTAAGGGTTATTATTTACTAAAAGTTTCCAAATATGGTTTTCACTTTTCATAATTGTTTACATATTCTAACTAAAATGTGGAAATTCTTATTAGAGCAAGCAACCATGGAACACCTTTACAATGAAATACAGGGCTAAACCTGAAATCGTATTATCTATTAACAAATTCCTATAGCTAATATTGAGTGATGTAACTTTCATATCCAAGCAAGCAACCTTTTACATGTAACTTTTATTTCATTTTTAAAAGACTACAAGATGATGATTTAATATGATGAGATTGACTATGAGGATGCTTCATTTGTTGCTTTCAAGTTTTAAATTGAGATAATATTAAAAAAAAAAAAAAAAAATGGACTAACAAATCATTCATGCTTTTTTTTTTTTTTTTTAAAAGGCATATATTATAACAGGCCAAAGCCAAAGCTCAAGAGAGAGCAAACAAAGTGCAGCCCCTAGCACAAACCACCAGGGGACATAGCACCCAAAGGAAAAAACAAGCGAAGAGAAATGAGAACCAGATAAGCCCCAAAACATAAGCACAACAATAAAAACAGTAAAAAACATACACCAGACCACACAACCCGGCATCAAGCAACTCAAATGTCACCCCATTCCACAAAGTCCCCAGCCAAGTTAGCTCCCATCTTTGCCAAACTATCGGCGACAAATCATTCATGCTTAGTACTCGGCAAGTAACATATGAATAAGAAGTTGCATTGAACTAAAGCTTAAGACCCCTTCAAGCCCAAATTTTTCACAGAGCTAACAAAATGCAAAAGTACTAATCATACCAAAAAAAAAAATAAAAAAACAGGTCAAGTAGCCATTTGCACTTCTTCAACACATTATATATCAAATCTTTGATCAAACAAAATCACAGGTCAACCCAACAAACATATAAACAAGATCCACATCCACATCTATATACATAAATTTATATAAATCCATAACCAAAACCATTTTTCACATACCAAACTTGCCATGATCACTCTTATAGACAACAAACCAAAAAAGAAAATCATGAATAACAAAAATAAAGAGTGAAATTCTGAGATAAGACAAATAGGAAAATCACCTTAAATTTAGTAAGTTGAAGTGCTCAAAGCTTCTAAACCAGAGTTTTACTCAAATCTTCTACATCTGCCTTTGACAATGTCAATTTTCCCCAATAATCACTACAAAATAAATATTAAAGATTACACACAATAAAATTAGCAAAAATTAGTGTACATCTACTTAGATCTACATAGATCCAAGTTAATATACACTAATTTTGGTTTAAGAAATAAAAAAATTGGAAAATAAAAAATAAAAGAAGAAGATCTGAAGAAGAAGAAGAAGAAGACATACCCTAGTCAAATTTGTAGAGATCAGCTATAGAGGAAGAAACGAGCTAAAGAGGAGTTGAGTTGAGAGTGAGTGAGTGTCGAGATGTGAATGAAGTCAGGAGAAGTTATTTTAATTTTGTTTTTTAAATTGTATTTGAAATTCAGAAAACAACTTTTTTTTTTTTTTTCAAAATTTCCACTTTTAACATTGGTTTTGTTTTAAAATTTTGAAAATAAAATAAAAAATGGATACTGAACACGAATTCAAAATCATTTTTGGAAAACAAAAACGAAAACAGGCTAAAAACAGCATGTTTATAAAAACTAGTAGGTACTCTTTTTATATTTAATCCTACGGTTCAAATGGTGAGGAAATCCATCAATTGGTTGGCATTTGAATTAGATTTCTTATCTTCAGATTTCGGGAAAGGTGAAGATAAAAATTCTAGAGAAGTCTAGATATTATTTTGGAGATTTAATCCTACGGTTCAGATGGTGATGCAATCCATCAAATGGTTGGCATTTAATAGTTGATCTTGATATTTTGGGAAAAGTGAATATCAGATTTTTGGAAAAGTTGAGATATTATTGTAGAGCGGTGTCCTACAGTTCAAATGCTCTGGAAACCCATCCAATAGTTGGCATAGTTGA
Source organism: Acer campestre (assembly GCA_954870605.1). Taxonomy (NCBI): domain Eukaryota; kingdom Viridiplantae; phylum Streptophyta; class Magnoliopsida; order Sapindales; family Sapindaceae; genus Acer; species Acer campestre. Next base: position 32,065,613 of record OX940801.1, read on the forward strand.
TCAACCCGTTTACTCGGTTGTGTAAAGACTCTTTTGCCCTTGGATATTTTTTGGAATTACATGGTTTGCCAGTGTGAGTAGGCCCCACAATGCGTACTGGATGCCTAGGTTCAATGAATCTGGTTCACGCGTTGGATTTTTTGAATTAAAGTGTTTTCGTCCGAATCTACTTTTTCCACGTGGGCTTGCAGCTATTGTCAGCCACATTCTGAGCTGTAACCAGCTAGATACAGCTGTCATTCACTCAGCCTTCTAGAAGCATGTGTAATGCAATCACTATTTTAAATTGAATATTATATTTTGGATATTATGATTTACTGCTCAACATGTTTGATCAAATTGGGGATTCGTATGAGATGGAGCTACTCGATCGAGTTATGTGTTGTAATATGCAATTGAGCATGTGAATTAGATGATCTATTGGTTAATTTTGTGTAATCAACTCTTGTTAATCTTAATTTTGAACTTGTTTATATTTGTCACCACTCATGTTCTTCTATCGAATTGGAAGTTCTTTCATTTGGAGCTACTCGATCGAGTTAAGTGTTGGAATATGAAATTGAACATGTGAATTAGACGATTCGTTGGTCAATTTTGTGTAATTACCTCTTTTTAATCTTAATTTTGAACCTGTTTATATTTATCACTGCTCATGTTCTTCGATCGAATTAGAGATTCTTTCATCCCTATTTTGGTAAATACGTGACCTAAGTCAAAACTTGTCAATCAGTCTGCATTGAAAAGTTAAGATATTATAATCAAGAGGTGACCTATGATTCAGATAGTGATGCAATCCATCCAATGGTTGGCAATTAGCCATGCTTAGATTTCTTATCTAGAATAGTATATTTCACAATAATAAATAGCCTACACCAAAGTCTACTAAAACTCATTCAATTCAACTCCAAACAAAAATGAATTTCAATATCGGAAGTCCATCTAATTTCGCATCTTCATCTTCCAACGATGAGGAAGTGCAACTTATGGCAAATCTTGAAGCGATTGATGTAGAACAAGAAGCTATAATTACTTAATATGGTAACATCTAACGAGCCATCGCTTAGTATCTCAATCAACAAAATAACCCAGTGACCCGTGCAGGCTCAATTCCTAGTCATATAGTGATCAATCAAGACTGGGAAAGTGTTAATTGTTGTTTGTTCCACGACTATTTTGTCGAGAACCCATGGTATAATGATCAAATGTTCCGTCGACGCTTTCGAATGGGTAAAAGTTTATTCCTTTGTATTATTGATGTTGTGGAAGCTCATGACAACTACTTTGTGCAACGAACAAATAGTGTGGGTAGACTAGGTTTGTCAACTCTTCAAAAAATAACGGTAGTATTTTGGTTGTCGGCATATGGTCTACCAGTGGATGCTACTGACGAGTATATTAAAATAGGAGAGTCTACAACAATTGAAAGTTTGAAGGGATTTTGTCATGTTGTTGCAGAGGAATTTGCAGATGAGTATCTAAGATCATTTAATGCTACTAATCTTGCTAGATTACTCTGCATTGGTAAAGATCATGGTTTTCCAAGAATGCTATATGCATTAGAAGTGGAAAAATTGTCCAATGGCTTGGGCAGGACAGTATGCAGGTCGTAGTGGATTTCAACTAATATTCTAGAGACTGTAGTTTGAAAATATTTATATACGTGTATCTAAACAACCTAGAGGGGGGGTGAATGGGTTGTTAATCCGATTAGTTACCAATTTTTCGGATTAGTCAATATTCAAAAATAAACCCAATTCAACAAACAATAAAATCAAGTATAAGTTGCGGAAATTAAAGAACACTTGATTTTTACGTGGAAACCCACACGGGGAAAAAACCACGGGCTGTTATGTGCGCCACACACGGTCAACGAAATCCACTATATGAAAAGGAATTTACACCCTCAAGTGATTCTCGGACTCTCACCCTAGATAACCTCAGGCTATGGACACTACCACTCGCCACTCTTGGTTCAATCCCTAGTGATATCCCCTGATACACAACTCTTGGCTTGAGCAACTCCTAATCTACCTGGCGGGCCTTTTACAGTGGCACTCGACCAATTGCTTGAGCACTACACATCGGTAGCCACAAGACTTTCCTTGCTTGTGCTTGTACAACTTCACCTAGAAGCCACAAGACTTTGACTCATGAAAAGAATTAAAAGTCTATGTGAGTATGGCAATGATGCACAAATGCAATGAGTGCTAGACTAAACACTATATGCTTAACTAGATGTTATAATGCAAATCAACATCCTAGTTATCAACAAAACCTACATGCACATACATGAGGTCTCAATTAGTTGTAGAGATGTCTAACAACCTAATTGTCAACAAACAAAGCCAAGTCAACACAAGTTGTCAATAATCATGGCAAGGACTAAAAACATGCAATTAACAAATGCAATCAAAGAGTCCTAATAAACAATGTCTAAATGCAAAACATAAAGACTTAGCTAGATGTTATCAATCACAAAACAATCCTAGCTATCAAACAATGTCAACATGTCCAAACATGTGAACTCAATTAGTTGTAGAGAATTTCTAACAACATAATTGTCAATTAAATCCACAAGAACATTCAATTAAGCTTGACTAGATAAATAAACATTAATCTATCAACCTAATCATCAACCAATTTTACAAGAATGTTCTAGGGTTAGCTATTTAGGGAAAATCATCCTAATCATGTAAGCTACCACAAACAAAACCCAATCATGTCATAACTTCACTAAATATGCAATAAGAGTGAAGATTTGCTAAACTAAGCAATAAAAGACATGTCTTGACTAAGATAGAACAATAAATGAAGATGTTGTGTTTGTTCTACTTACCAAGTCATAAATGAAGAAGACCCATGGAAGATTAATGCATGAAACATGTTAGATGCACATGGGTTTTGGGTTTGGGGTTTGGAGAGTTAAAGAAGCAAGCTTGAAGCTTTCTCTCTCTAGGAAACTCTTAATCTCTCTCTAGGGTTGTGTATCTTTTGTTTCCTTGAATACAAATGAGATAAAAATATGTATTTATAGTGCTTAGATGATAGCCCTACAAATTTCATGAATTTTGCTCCAAAAATGAGCCAAATCGGACTCCAAATGAGTGAGATATGGCCAAATTACGAAACAAGGTCGGAGCATTGCGCTGGTCGTCAGGCTCAGCTACACCAGCGCCACATCTCTGGACCAAAAGCGCTGGTCAAGTAGCGCTGGTCGAGTAGCGCCACACCAGCGCATAGGCGCAACAGCTCGAGATTCGAGTGCTCCGAAACATGACCAAACGATATCGAAACCTTTCGTATAATATATCGTTGGAAAGGTATAGAGGTCTAATTTCTACTCCAATTTATGGAATGACATTTCAATGTCTGTAGAAAAAGTTATGGTCAATGGAGTGACCAAAGGTCAGAAACGGACAACAACAGAGTTGCCCTGTTTTGGTGGTCACTTTGAAGATTTCAAAACCAATCCAAACGATCATGAAATATTACGAATAATATATCGTTGAAAAGGTATGAGTGTCTAGTTTGTCCAAAATTTTACAAAAATCAATTTAAAACTTTGTGTAAAAAGTTATGGTCACAAGACCATACAAAGGACAGTTTTGAAAAACATTTAAATCATTGAAATCCAATATTTTGAACCTAGACACTTTACTCCAATCAACCAAACCAAATCTAACACTTATCCAAGAGAAGAATGAGTCATTCTCAAGTGGTCAACCATCGCGCTAAGACATGCACACCATCGTGCAAGCGCGGACGTTTCCGATCACACAAACGGAAACGAATTACACCACACTTAAGACTAACATGAAGTGCAAGTGTGGTTGTGAATAAATAACATGCATGGGAAAGGATAACATCATGAAAAATCACCAAGCATGTGACACACAAAAGATATGCAATATATGAAAATGCATAAGTGTGATGAAAAAGCATATAAGCACACAATTACGAGAACCACAAATGCAATCATATAAATGCAATGAAAGTGAGTGTGTGCTAAAAGACATAGATGCACAAATCAATGAAACACATATGCATGGTAACAAATGCAAGATAGATAAAGATGCATGCAAGTGTGTGTGTGCACCTAATCTCTTCAAGAATCAAGTCAAGTGATATACCTTTTGAAGCTCTTGATCTTGAAGTCACCGGGATGCTTGGAAGCTTGCTTTGATAATCATCAAGATGACCTAAGCTACCCACAACACAATCATCCCTAATGTGGTATGTCATGAAATAAGCCAATCACAAAATAGAGGTCCTTACATAGTTGATTATGATCTGTGGATATGGCATGCCTGTTTTGGTTTGCCGGGTATAAACAATGATATTAATGTGTTGAAGGCATCCCATCTTTTTGCCAACCTTGCTCAAGGTATTGCTCCTCCAGCTCATTATGTCATTCAAGGAAAAGAATATAATATGGGTTATTATTTATCTGATAGTATATACCCAAAATGGTTTACGCTTGTACAAACTATTCACGATCCACGTGGTCAAAAAAAATATATATATATATATATTTGCAATGAAACAAGAAGAATGTAGAAAAGACGTAGAACATGCATTTGAAGTTCTCCAATCACGATTTGCAATTGTGGCAGGATCGTCGCGTTTTTGGCATAAACATGTTTTACATGATATAATGACTATATGCATTATTATGCACAACATGATAATCGAGGATGAGCATGATGTTGATATAGTAATTGAGAATCATATGGAAGCACCAACTCCAAAAGTTGAAATGGTGGTAGATGAAAATACCCGTTTAAGAATTCCTAGCTCGACATAGAGAAATCAGGGATAAAGAGGCTCACATTGCACTCTGAAATGTCTTAATTAATCTTTTTTGGAATGAATATACTAATTCAGATAATTAGATGATGATCAATATGTACTTTATTTTTATGCTTTTTCTTTTTTATTTTATGAAATGTAATGTTTAATTTATTTTAATAATAAATGTAATATTTTACTTAATTAAATTTAATTTCTTTTAATGTATTAATTTCATAATTTCTTAATGTATTGCAATATTATGTTAATTATAGGATGAAATGTTAATTGTAGAGAAATATAAAAAAATGGGAAGAAAAGGAATATTTAAGGGAATATTCTTTTTATTGTAAAATTTGATACATTGGGTTGGAGATGGAATAAATATATTAGTTTGAAAGTTGCACTATTTTAATGCAAAAGTTGCACCAAAAACACTGTTTGAGTTTAAGTCCATTTTTGCTCACCCCCTTTTCGGGTGGGGGGGTGTGGTGGGGTGAGCATTACTCCCTCTTAAAAGTATGAAACATGTCCATAGAGAGGGTAAATTTGTCCAAACACTATCATATCTTGGGACAAATTTACCCCTCTCTAAACACATGTCATCCATTTTAGAGGGGGTAATACTCACCCCCTCGAAGAGGGGTGAGCTAAAGTAAATTCGTTTGAGTTGGAGATAGGGGTGGCAACGGGTCGGATTGGTGATCGGGCCACCCCAAACCCGAAGCCCGTTTTTTACAGGTTGACCCAAACCTGACCCGTGACCCGAACAGGTTTTAGATTTCCGCCCCAAACCCTATCCGATTAGGGCAAGGGTGTCCCAAACCTGACCCGAATAACCCGATTCGTTTTATCCTTAAAAAAAAAAAATTAAAAAAAAAATCTCAAACCGCTAAATATACAAATTATTTTACTATATGATTGAATTTTAGGACATTGACTTAAAGTTTACCATTAAGTTTAAATATGCATATACAATTTTTTTTTTCTTTTTTATTGGAAATTTAAATATACACTTAAATAGAAAAATATTTTAACGTACATTTGAAATTCATACATAAACTTAAATTTAATAGAACACAACATCAAGTTTAATGAACTTTAAATTCAAACATAAAATATGATTAGGTAAAGAGATGAAGAGACTAAAGATTTGTTTTTCCTTTTATATTTTTATATTTTAAAAAATAATTATATAAATACCGGCTCAAATGGTACGGGTTGAGGAAAAAGGGGTTGACTCATACCTGACCCGATAAAATACCGGTTCAAAAAAGTTCACCCCAAACCTGACCCGAATCCCATTTTAAATGCTCTAAACCTACCCCAAACGGATCGGAGCCCCGCCGATTTAGGGCAGGTTGGGGATATTTGCCACCCCTAGTTGGAGATGGCCTCATGACATTTACTGTGTAAAAAGTAAAAAGTAAAAACACGGCAGACAAAAGCACTCACTTTCGAGTATGTTTGGGAGAGCTTCTCAAGTAGATCTTTTTGCAGTAGATCTTTTAGAAGCAGATCTTTTACACTATGTTTGGTTTGAAGGATTTGGAGAGAAAGGAAAGGAAATGATTTGGGAGGATTTATAATTTGTTGTTTGGATTGCTAAAATGAGAGGGAAGGGAAAGGAAAGGAAATGGAGGGAAATGGAGGGAAATGATTGCTTTATATTTTAAACATTTGGTTTCCATCCAAAATTGGGAGGAAAGGGAGGGAAAGGAAAGGAAAGGAATTCCTTTCCTTTCCTTTCCTTTCCTTTCCTTTCTTTTCCATCAAACCAAACATAGTGTTAGAGATATAACTTTTAAATGAAAATCGTTAATCGTTTGATTGTCAATTAAAAAAGAGTTTTTTTAATGAGAGAATTACCAAAATACTCCAGCAAATATTAAATTATAGGATTATATTGGAGATTTTAATGTTTTTTAAAAAAGCTCAAAAAGTCTATTTGGAAAAGCTTAGGGCCCGTCCTGCAAGCTGTTTTTTGTTTTTGTTTTTCGAAAAGAAAAACAAAAACGAAAACAGTGTTTTTGGATTTGTTTTTGGATTCCGAATACGCGTCTGGTAGCATTTACTGGAATCCGTATTTTGAAAATAAAAACGGAAAAAACGCGTCCGGTAGGATAACTGAAAACTTTCGAAAATTATAAAATATTTAATTTTTAAATTTTGTTTAATATTATAACAATATAAATAAATGATTAAATAATTAAAAAAAAAAAAAACAATGGAGACCAGATCGGATCTGGAAGAAGAAGAAGAAGAAGAGGAAGAGGAAGAGGAAGAGGAAGAGGAAGAGGAAGAAGAAGAGGAGGAGGAGATCTGCACGCGGTGGCCGGAAGAAGAAGAAGAAGAAGAGGAGGAGGAGGAGATCTCGGCGTCGGTGGCCGGAAGAAGAAGAAGAAGAAGAAGAAGAAGAGGAAGAGGAAGAAGAAGAAGAGGAGGAGGAGGAGATCGGCGTCGGCGGTGGGAAGAAGAAGAAGAAGAGGAAGAAGAAGAAGAGGAAGAGGAAGAAGAGGAAGAAGAAGAAGACGGCGGCGCAGCGAGCAGCGACCGACACCGGCGGAAGGCGAGCGACGATCGGCGACCGGCGGAAGGCGACGGAGGACCGGCGGCGAGAAGGAGGAGAAACCGAGAAAGAAGAGAAGAAGAGAAGAAGAAAGAAGATGATGATCTGATCCAAGAGAAAAAAAAAAGAAAAAAATATATTATTTTTAATATGGGACCCACTTCAAATGAAAATCAAAAACAAAAACAAAAACAAAAACAAAACCAACTTTTTTTTGTATTTCAAAATTTCCACTATTAACACTACTTTTGTTTTTCATTTTGTTTTTGTATTTCAAAAATAAAATGAAAAACGGTTTACAGGACGCGAATTCAAAATCGTTTTTGGAAAATAAAAACGAAAACAGGCTGAAAACGCGCTGCAGGACGCCACCTTAAAATTTGAGCTTTTTCAAGTAAATGTAAAACAGTTTTTTTAATCGTCGAAAGCTCTACCGGAATTTCAACCAGACGACACAAAAAATTTTTAAAAGAGCTTCTTTTATTTTTTTTTTATTTTTTTTTTATTTGACCGGTAGACAATCTCTCCAAAGGGGACGGTCGTCAATTTCTATGAATAATTTTAAACCAGATTGCGTTTTGAATCTTGGTCTTCTTGATGAATCCATACGATGAATAGAGACTCAGAGACGAAGTGATCTATCTCCACTCTCTCTGGTACCAAGGCCCTCCTTCAAATAATCGCAAACCCAAACCCCAACAAACCCATAACCCATCAATAAACCTCCACACACTCACCAATCCCACACCCTTCAAGAAGCAAGCATCTAGACCTAACAAGAATTTCATGACCATCACCATGACCACGTCCTGGTCCCAACCCGACCCGATTTCCGATTCGGGTCCCGAATGGCCGGTTGACCCAATGCCGTCTCCTCAACCCACCACTACCGGTTGGCCCGAATTCAAACCCAAATCTCCAAAAGAACCAGTTTCAGAGCAAGACCAAGCGATATTGTCAGCCTTTCAATTACAGAACAAGGTTGTTGAATGTTGCCGCGAGTTTTTCTCGAAAAGGGGGGTTAACGATGATGAAGAGAGCGACGAGAGCGACGAAGACGATGAGGAGTACGAAGAATTCGGCGAGGAAGAAGAGAGTGAGGAGTACAGGTTCTTGCTAGACTTGTTTGTAAATGATGATAAGTTGAGGAACCACTATGAAATAAACCACGAGAATGGTGGATTTTGTTGCCTGGTTTGCCGTGGCATTGGAGAGAATCTTAGCAAGAGGTATAAAGATTGTTTGGGGCTGGTACAACATGCAATCGCTGTTTCGAAAACGAAGAGGAGGAGGACTCATAGGGCTTTTGGGAAGGTTGTGTGTAAGGTTCTTGGATGGGATTTTGATAGGCTGCCTGTCATTGTGTTGAAGGGTGACCCACTTGGAAAATCTTTGCTCAATTCGAGCACGGCCCAGGTACATTAATTTTGTTTTTGCAGCTTGTTTTGCTTTGTAATTGATTCTTGTGTAGTTTAATACCATTTCAGTTTCCTATATGAAAAGAAAAGAAAAGAAAAGAATGGTAAATAAGAAATGAATGTCTGAGCTTATGATAAAGAAAAATGATTTTTGGAGGTTAAATTTTGCAGGGTGAAGAAGCAAACGGAAATACTGACAATGATAAGGAGAATACGACTGTTGTTAAGCATAACGAGGGCTTTATGACCGAAAATAATAGTGAGATTAAGATAGTTGAGAAAGAGGTTTCAAGTGCTAGTCAAAAAGATGGTGAAGTGAAGGTTTGTGAGGTTAGTGATGTGTATTTCTTAAATGTTATTTGCTATATGGTGTGCTATGTGGAGGGAGGTAATTATATTTCAGTTGTTGTTGCAGGACTCTTTGAAGGTAGATGATGCCAGGAAATGCGTTGAAAATCTTGAGGCTGAAGTTTTAAATGTTGAAGCTTATAAAGAGGTTGCAGTTGAATGCCAGGTGAGAATAGTGTTATGTAGTTGATATGTAAATGCTATTGTTTTTTTGGTTGGTTGGCTATTTTGCTGTGAAACAATAGTGGTAAATGCCGTACTTGCAATAAAACCATGGGCTTAAAATTCAATTCTGATGGTGAATTTGTATCTCTGGAAATTTTAAGTTGTTTAAGTTTCTCAGTGAGTGAGAAAAGCTAGGGGATATGTTTAAAAGTTCAATTAAGGATATTTTCTAGAAATGAAAAAAGTCTTAATACTATATTTAAGAACTTTGCCTTGGGCACAAGCCTGGGGTGGCACCACGGCAATTCGGTAGTATAATAAGTAACTGCTATAACTGGAGAAATGTATAATAAGGTCAAGGTGGAATTCTACTTGCCATTGGGAACAAAGAAGAAAAACTTTTTGTTCCAACCCTACAGAACTCTTCACCACTGGTTAATCAACAACCTTAATCACATTATTGATTATCCTAGAGTTGCACAAAACCCCCACAGGCCACATGGGGATGGGGATGGGGCCCCATTCCCATTTGGGGATAAAATGACCTCCAAAACGGGAATGGGGTTAAAATATTTCATAATTCAATTATTTTAAATTAACTTGCTAGTTACTAGTTACTAAATAGTAAATACTAACTAACTACTTTCTTTATTAAAACTATTTACTTTAGATTGGATTAATATGTACTTGTATTTATATGATTATTTTTAAATTTCAAGTCAAACAGGGAAAGTGGAGGAAATGGGGGACCATCCCTATTCCCCTAAATGGGGAAGGCATCAGGGAATGGGGAAGGGGATGGGGGAACCTCCTCTCGCCTCCATTTCCCCCTTGAGCATCTCTAAATTAACCTCATAGCACACCCTTGATAACACCATGATTATGTTTCCTTTCGCCCAGCAAATATTTTCAATTGTTTACTTACTAACAAAAGAGGGAAGAAGTAGAAGTGTTTGATAGTTAGAACAAGAGTTGGAGAAAGCGTAGAGAATTGGCAATGAACCATTACCCATAAAATGTTATGTGTGCGCCGCTTCTAATTCCATTGGCATATTGTAATTGAAAATTTGAAATTAACTTAAACAGATCAACCCAATTTATGATATTTACATGGTGCTTACTCCAAAATAATTTTTTGTGTCCTCTCTCCCGACTTTGATGTCTAAATGTGTCATCATCAAGCCAACAAATTGTTAATCTTATTTGTGAAAACTATAAAAATGCAGGAATCTAACCCATCATTGGTTGCCAGAAACAGCTGGTCATGCATAGAGCCTGTTGACGAGTTGTCCCAAATAGCTTCAGGATGGCCCACACTGAAGCCTAAGAAACCATTGGTGATACAGTTTGCTTCTGCTGAAGACAAAGTGAAGTTAGCTGCGGTGGAATTGCAGCGTAAGGTCTCAGAAGCTTGCCGAGAATTTTTTGATGAAAATGCTGGTTCAGAAGGTGATGAAGATGATGAGGAAGAAGAGGATGATGATGAAGATGAGGATAATTTAATGGATGAAGATGAGTCTGAGGACAGTGAAGATTTCAAATTTTTTTTGAAGGTGTTCTCAGAGAATTGTGAGCTCAGAAATTATTATGAGAAAAATTATGAAGCTGGGGAATTTTGTTGTTTGGTTTGTGGTGGGATTGGAAAGAAAGTTTGGAAGAGGTTCAAGGATTGTCTTGGGCTTCTACAGCATTCCACTGCGATATCAAACACAAAAAAGAAGCAGGCACATAGGGCTTTTGGGCAGGTTGTTTGTAAGGTTCTTGGTTGGGACATTGATCGTCTTCCAACGATTGTGTCAAAGGGTGAACCTTTGGGTCAGTCCTTGGCGAAGTCGGGTGTGTTACAGGTAATTAATCCTGTATGTGTGATATCTTTTGTTAGTAGTTGATGTAGTTTTTAAATGGCTCAAACAAAACATTGTAGGGTGAGGCTGAGATGAATGCTGAAGAAAATAAGGATGAAATAACTGCTTCCAAGAACAATGCAGATTGTGAATTAGATCAGGGTAATGGCACTTTGATAATTAGCGAGATTAGCAAGACATATAACTTGAAGAGTATTCACTTTCTTGTGCTCTGTGAAGGTATTAGAGTAATAATTGATTGTGCGCATTGCAGAATTCTTCAATTGAAGATAATACCATCAAGGATGTTAACGGTATTTGCCAGGGAATTTTGGAAATGGAAGGAAACAAAGAGGGGGCAACAGATGTCTCGGTAAGATGATTGTTATTCCTTAAGGACATTTAGATTTTGATATACACATTATCTCTGTAAGTGCATATATTTTGACTGAATTTTTGTCAGCTCATATGTGCTTCCTTTCTCTACAGAATTATCACTTAATATCTATCATTTATTCTCATTTTTGTGTTCATTATACCGCCTTCACTGAAATAGTTGTGTGCTTGAATTATGATTTGGCATCCTCAGTCCTCACATATACAACCTACAAATTTTACGATCTTACTTCTAAATCAAATTATACGCCAACTTAAAATAAGGAAATGCAGGGTAGAATGTTAGTTATTTTATGAAGGAAAATTGTGCTAATCGGTAAAAATAAGGAAATTGCGGAGGCAGTGAAGGTGAAAATGGCAGGATATCATTTTAGTTTTGAGATTCACTAAGGGTATAACCATAATGATATGATTTAATGATTGCTGTTTACATGATATGTTTTCAGGTACCTGAAGAAAATGATGGCATTGCAAATTAATTGAAGATTGCAATTTTTGTTTTTTTCATTCATCAGTTCTCTTTAATCTAATGACTTGTGTAGATGATATTGGTAGCAGAATTGATGTAAACTTAGCTTGCAGCTGTGAATGTATGACCTTGCCATGAACTTACTCATCAAATCTTAACCTACTACCTACACTCTTGTTATGTGTGGGTTAGATTCAAACAAGAGTGTGTTTAAGCTTTTGTGGCATCTTTACATTATTAATCATTTAATATTATTGTTAAATTTAAGCTTTTTAAATTTTTGTGATTGTGTTTGGAAAATCCTCACATGTATTATTGATAAGTATACAAGAACTATACATTTAATATCCTCACGTGTATTATTGTTAAGTATACAAGAAGTATACAAACACTCAAGCATCAAGCATGCTAACAATACATAATGAATGTCTTCAATAAGCAGTGTTCTAGTAAACGCTAGGCTCTAGTCAGGCGGTAGACTAGTACCTAGGTGGATTTCTAGGCGGCCGGGTTTTTTTTTTTTTTCCTACCTATAAAACCAATAATAAAACTCATATTATGACAAAATTCAAACAAAATCATCAACATAATTCCCTTTTTGTTTTTATGTCTTGTACCTATTTAATATAGTTTTACTATTTGTTATATATTTTAGATTTTTACATTGAAAGAGGGTGTGTTTTGTTATTTTACAAATCTGTTTTTTTAAAGTCCAAGACTCAAAAAAAAAAAAAAAAAAAAAAACTTTATTCTTTCATCACTCTTTCACGCCTTCTTCTTCTCTCTCTCTTTCACGCCCCCAATTTTCTTCCACCATTTCTCTCCTTTCAAGCTTTCTCACTCCATTAAAGCTTGTTTTTGAGTTATTTTTCATTAAATCTTGGTGGGTTTTGTTTATTAACAGCTCTCGAATCTACTTTGTGTGTTGATTTTGCTTATATTTTCTCCATTGATTTTGCTCATAAAACTAAACAAAGTAACAAAACCAAAATGGTGACGATGAACAGCACGTCGGCGACAACGGCGACGGAAGCTCCTTCTAGAGACTGGCGGCGACAAGAGGAAGGTGGTTTGGTCGGCGATTGAGAGGAGAGAGTCGACTTGAGATAGGACTTTTGATTTTTTTTCAAATTGTGTTTTACTGTTCTGTTCTGAGCTTTTACGATTGAAAGGGGATTTTGTCCATACGTCGCCATTTTAGCATTTTTACTCCCGAAATGGTGCCGTTTTTTGAAGCCGAATTAAAAAAATAAAAAAAAAATCGGTCTAGGCGGAGTCAAAGGCTTTGACTCCGCCTGGACCTGATTAATCAATCAAAAATCGGCCACGCCACCTGAATTCTTCCAGACTGCCTAATCCCATCGTTTTTGCTCAAAATAGTTCGGTCGGCTGCCGATTCCGCCTAGGCGCCTAGCCCACATTTTCGAACACTATAAATGAGTAAACAATCAAGCATCCACCACAAGTGTAGATTTTCGAATACCTGCAAATTGTTGTAGAGCTATCTACAAGGTCGTGTCGAGCAATGTAGAGACTTGAAAACACGAAAAAGAAAGGGGCGAATAGGGGGTGTCTCTTTTGGGGACTCTTCGACGCTTAAGTCAGGAATGTATACAATGGAATTCGACGAGGTAAGAAGAAAACAATAATTAGCTTATTTATTGTATCAAGTGAATCTAGGTTGCTAATTATAACAAATTGTTGAGCTCATAGAGATCCTGTCGAGTGCTTGCTAAAGTATTAGCTGTAGACGAAATAGATTGACAAGAGCATGGAGGTTGGATGTGAGAACTAGAATGTGAGCTATGAATGATACTGAATATGGAAAATTGAAGGGTTCTGGTAACTTGAGTTGCGATTTGGACAGAGTTTCGACACACCTGAAGCTTTTCTTTTACAGTCAGGAATCTGAATCCCTTCTCCATGAAAGGGGCAATGTATTTATAGGCCTTTGTAAAGGCTCAAGCAATTGTTATGAAGGAATCGAATCCCAAAAATCCCACCATAATTTCATGGGATTTGGTTGTTTGAGGATCAACTACAGTTATTATCAGATAATACTTGAAGTTTGACTTAGTCTTATTGTAGCTTCCTGCACGACACTACCTAAGCGAACCTTGGGTCGATCCGTGGTTGCTGGATTTAACACGAGCCCAATTCAGAGGAAGCCTTGGGCTCAACAATTAGGCCCAAATCTATTTTTGGCTACCACAGTTTGTCTCACTCTCCAAGGAAGGAGTTTCCAAGTTAGAAAGTGTTAATTTTTCGAGCCAAACGTTAGCTCATTCTTATTTCGAATGCAAACCATTGCCTTGTCAAGTACCTACGAAGCTATATGTTACATCTAGGGATGGCAATGGATCGGATCGGGGATGGATACCCCATTATCCATCCCCATATCCGTATAAAATATGTATATCCATCCCCTTTTCAAAATGAGCGGAGCGGATTCGGATAATCCGCGAATTTAAATAACGATATCCATCTCCGCTCCGTCTATATCCGTATCCAATGAAAAATATACATAAATTGTTGTAGTTTATAAGAGAAAAATATAACTAACGTGTATAATGGTACCTTTTATCCTATTTAAAAGGAAGAAACAAATACATCCAATCCTCAAATAACATAAATTCAACAAACGAAAAAAAAAATCACATAAAACTTTACAATTTAATTTTCTCCAACAACTTAATAAAAAACCATAAATTTTCTCATTCTTCCATCACCACGGTCCAGACGACAATCAGGGCATCAGACTATCAAACAAGAGTACAACACCGTATGGAAAGTTACTACTCACAGACCTGTAACAACAAAAACATTATAATTGTATTAATTGAAATTTGAAGATATAAATTTGAACAAATATATAATTAAATCATTTACCTCTTCAATATTTTCATTCTCTTCTTGAAATGATGTATCACATGCCGTGGGAGCTTTTGAACATTTCTCTAAAAAAATCAAGCAATAATAATAATTACTATTTAATATTAAATGACTTAAATATAATCTAATTATGTGTATAAATTTCATACCTCGTCTTTCGGCCCATAACCAGCTTTGAGTGCACATTAAGGCCTCCAATGTGTCTAGATGGAGTCTACTACGATGCGAACTCACTATTCTACCACCTATACTAAATGCAGATTCAGAAGCAACCGATGATACAGGAATGGCAAGAAAATCTCTAGCAATTTGAGCCAAAACAGGATATTTACTTGCATTTGCCCTCCACCAAACCAATATATCAAAATCTTTTGTCCTAGGTAACACCTTTTCCTCCAAGTAAGCATCAAATTCTGACTTAACATGAGTAGAACCATCAGAACTCACAAACAAATCATAACTTAACAGACGTTCATCTCGTTTGCTGGAATTATTGGGCATCTCCAGTTGAGAAGCAAGTGATGAATTACTATGTATAGAATTTTCATCACCAGACTTGAACTTTAATTCATACTCTTTCACCAAATCTAAACAAAGTTTTTGAATACTCTCCAAATGAGTCATGTAATTAGCTCCAAAAATCGAGGGAAAGTAAAACTCAATCAATCTCATTTTGTACCTAGGATCTAACACAGTTGCCACAGCCATCACTCCATGAATCACATCCCAATATTTTCAAAATTTTCAATCATCTTAACTGCCATTTCTTTAATCACCTAATTCTCACTTTTAAGCCAATCAGATAAAGACAATCTAATATCACAAACATGTAACACATTAGTTGTTGGGTACTTGGTTCCAGAAAACATTTCAGTCACTTGATAAAATAATTTTAGATTGTCTTGAAGAATAGCAGCTAACCTCCAATCTTTTCCTAGTATCTCAATCTTATATTGTTTCTCACGCACACTCAAACGAGCAAACACATCCTTATAAAATAATGTTGTAGTAAGCATAAAATATGTGGAATTCCATCTAGTTGGACAATCAAGCACTAAACTCTTACTATAAGGAATATTTAATTGACGAGCAGTGTCTTCAAATTTTTCTATTCTTTTTGGTGTTGCTACCCAATACAAAACCCTACTACGAATCCTCTCAATGCCTTCACCAATCACATCTAAACCATCCTTTACTATCAAATTAAGTATGTGCGCACAACATCTCATATGAAATAAAGTTCCATTCAATATTAAGTCACTACTATTAAGCTTTTCTAACAGAGATGTGATCATTTGTTTGTTGGTGCTACAGTTATCAACAGTGATTGAAGATAATTTACGATCAATGTTCCAATCCATCAAACAATCATTTAGTGCTTCACAAAGTGTTTCTGCTGTATGTGGACAAGGCACATATATAAACCTAAATTTTACAATAAAAAAAGGACAAATAAATTGAATGCAATATACACTTAGAAAAAACTTACAAAATTGCATAAAAGTTTAAGCTTGTATGATACCTCAAAATTCGACTTTGCATAGCCCAAGAGTCATCAATAAAATGTGATGTAACTGCCATAAAACCCTTCTTCTGGTGACTTGAAGTCCACATATCAGTTGTGATAGAAATCCTAGACCGATTAGCCTCCAATATACTAATTGTCTTCTCCTTCTCCACGTCACAAATTTGCATGATATGCCTTTTAATTGTGTTTCGAGATACGGGTTTAAACAATGGTTGAAGAGTTGCTGAATATTCTCTAAACCCATCATGTTCAACCATTCTTAAAGGATATTCATGCAAAATTATCATTTCAGCAAGTTTTCTTCTCACAACAATAGGATCAAAAGTATATGGCTCCAATGTATCCTTTCCATCCTTTGTTTTATTATTGGTTAATGTATATTGTCTTATGTCGGTTTGTTTTCGCATAGGACATATTTTTATATGATTGAGCAAATGCGACATACCGGAATTGGAACCCCCAACCAATTTAGCATTACATAACGTGCATACGGCTTTCTCCTTTCCATTTATTTTTTGTTTCTTAAATTGTTTCCATGCTTCAGATGTTTTCCTCTTATTAGATGTTGCAGCAGGTGAATGAGATGGATCTATGCCATTGCCACCCGAATTGTCTTCATCAACTAAATGTGGTGTGGACATTATTAACCTATTAAATATAACCATGTTAATAAAAAAAAAAAAATCAGAAAATAAGGTTCTCAATTATTTTTTTTTTGAAATTGCTATAATATTATTAATAAGAAATAAAAGCCATTGGAAGGCAAACCAAAACAAAACATTACCGGGTAACAAACAGGGGCAGCGCCACTCGCCCATGAAATCCCAATTATTGTAGTTGGCACATGCAGGCATACAAAGCAATACACTATACAGTATACAAACATACAACATACACGATTCACGAAGACATACAAAGCAACACACTATACAGTATACAAACATACAACATACACGATTCACGAAGCAATTAGTAAAACCCAATATTCACATGCTAAATAAAGACAAAACAACTTCAATATACAAACAATATTAAATAGAGAGTTTTATATTAGTATTCACTTACAAAGGAATTCAGCAGCAAGTCAGCAACAACCAACAGCCAAGAAGCAAACGTAGTCTCAACTCTCTACTCTCCAGTCTTTCAGCCGCTTACTTTAGAAAAATAGCTTTTAGGGTTTTGATGATAAATTTTTTTTTTAATAATAACTTATATAAGTAAAATTAATAATTATTTAATAATTTTTATATTTTTAAAATATTAAAATATATAACGGATCCGGATGGGGATGGATATCCATAGACGATATCCATCCCCATATCCGAAAATTAAATGGATATTAGGATCGTATCCATCCCCGAAATAATAGTATCCATCCCCATTATAAATGGAGCGGATTCTTACGGATATCCATATCTGTGAATAATTTTGCCATCCCTAGTTACATCCTCTTTAGCCATTGCCTTGTCATGTGTTCACTCCTGGTTAAAGCCCTCATTGTCCCAATTAATCTCCCTTCATCGAGGGTACCAACCCAGTGGGCCAGCTAGGGTTATCCCTGCTAGGACCACCTAGTCTAACCAGGGCAGTTGGACGCACCATGCCCGAATCATAAAAAATACATATGACCCTATATCTATCCCTCTAGAACCGGATCTGATTGCTGCGAGACACCCGTACCTCGTGGTTGACCGTTGTGACCGTTGTCTGGAAAGTCTACCCGATTTTCTAGATAACAAATATTTTAACTTTTAATTTATTTATTTTTTATAAAAAAACAATTCATTATTTAATATATTTTGGGATTATGTATTCCCTATTCACAAATCTCACCCCATTTTATCTTTTTTATCAAAATATTTTAATCTTTTATCTAAAAATATATTTTTTATCACTTTTATTGTCGTATTAGCTTTTTCTTTTATTTAAAGAAATTATTATTTTTATTAAAATCATTTCTAAAGACCAATTTAACATAAATGCATTTGTCTTGATATATATTTTTTACTAAATTATTAAAAGTTATTGTGCGGGCCCGGGCTTTTCGGATTTGGACCAGGTTTGGCCTGCACAATAATTTTTCAAAACCAAACCCTATTTCGGGCTTGTACTTATTGAGCCTAGACCATTTACCAATCATATACAGTAAATGGTCGGGCTGGATAAATTCGACCCTTTTGACACCTCTAGCTCGGCTACTTCTAATTTGAGGGCTATGCAATCCTCCGCTTAATGCCCATGATCTCCATGGAACTCGTATCTCCACCGTGAGCTCCGGTGCTCTGGGGGAGAGTTCATCTTCTTAGGCCATTTAACCGTTCCGCCCATCTCTTTCCTTACTACCACGACCTCGATTGGCTCGACGTTGAGGTCTACTCCAGGATATATATGCTTACAGTCGACTTGATCTGGGTTGATTTGGGGCATTGGGCCTTCTTTAGTCTGGTAGATCATAGTAGGATCCGTTATATCATTGATCATTCGTAGGGTATTGTTCAACCTCTTTTCTGTTGACCTACGGTTATAGGTGTCAAAAGGGCCGAGTCGGGCCAGCCCGGCCTGAAATTTTCAAGCCCATTTACTATGCAGACCGGATCGGACTCGGATTCGGGCTTTTTACTGTACAGATCGGACCAGGCCGGATCTGAAATATCTCACCCGCTACTAAGATCAGCCCTACAGCCCAATATCATGCGAACCGAGCTAGACCGGATTTGGGCCCAAACAGGCCTATCAAGTTTGAGCCCAAATCAAAAATCAAAATTTTCGGATGCTCACAAATGTGTTCGAACCACCAACCTAGTTGGTCAACCAAACAACAGCTACCACTATGCTATTCTGGTCATTTGAAAATACACGCTACATTTTATTATATATTACATATAATTTAGGCTTGCTCACAAATGTGTTCGAACCACCAACCTAGTTGGTCATCTAAACAACAGCTACCACCATGCTATTCTGGTCATTTGAAAATACACGCTACATTTTATTATATATTACATATAATTTAGGCTTTTTATAAAATTAAGAAGTTTGGTTACCTGAGGATTCGAACCACTGACCTCCTTACTTATATAAGTAACACTTATCACCAAGTTGTAATCATCAACTTTTCATTATGTTCAAATTTATTTATATATTACATATTCAAAAATATTATATCACACAAATAAGACCTGTTAATTTATTTCTTTCCATTATTTGACAGCAAAATATTTTTATTAAACAAAAAATATATATAATAATTATTTACTGTTCAGGACGAATTTTTCGGGTTCGGACCGGGCTAAGCCCTCTTAGTAATTTATAAAAGCTCAGCCCTTATTTGGGCTTTGAGATATTAAACCCAGACCATATCCGGAATATCTACAGTACCGGCCCCGACCGGATCCGAACTGGGCTGGACCCGAACTGGGCTCTGGTTGGGCTCGACCCTTTTGACACCTCTACCTGCGGTCTACTCAACATAATTGGCTTGTTCTTCATCCCATTTTATTTGGGCCCACGCTTTCACCAAAACGCCATCCACAGTTTTGTAGGGGAACTTGGTGAGCTCATTGTATAGGTCGGATTCGAATCTGAACCCTTTCCTGAATGTGAAAACAGCTGTCACTTGGTTGCAATTAGGGATAAACACCTTTTCATTGTTGAAGCGTCTAACGAAGCTTTTCAAGTTCTCGCCATGTCTTTGAATTATGGTATACATGTCATCCAATTGCTTTTCGAGCATTCAACTCGCAAATTACTTCACAAACGTATATGCAAGTTGTGCAAAAGAACTAATAGAATTATTAGGCAAATTAGTATACCATTGTAGAACAGGACCACTAAGGCTATAACCAAACGCCTTGCACATGCAGGCCTCTCTAAGGTCGCGTGGGATTGCAGCAGTGAATATGTGTTACTTGTGCTATGCGATATGATCGTCGGGATCTGTCGTGCCTCAAACTACTTATTGCTTGGGAGGCTGAATTTTAGGGAAATCTCAACAAAGGCAATGACATCGACAAAGGGTGAGTTTGCGAAGTTGCTTATCGTGCTCTTATTGATGGGGGCTGGGATGCTTGGGATCTTTTGAATTAGTGCCTCCATATTTGCAAAACTGCGAGAAATATCGGGATCAGCAAACAAAGGCAAGTTAGGAGTCCGGTGTAGTGACACGGGGGTCTTGAAGGCATTTTCTGGTTGTAGGACGCTGTTTTGGTTCTGTTCTTCTGGCATCCCATGGGGAGCTGCTGGATTAGCGTGGTTCACATCGGCTTGAACCGCCTATGTCTGTGCTATGGGATTTTCCCTCGTTTTACTCTCTTCATCAACTTGGAAATATCGCTCTGGCATCTAAGTGTCAATCCCCGGTGTGACATGAGCTAAACTATCACCGTTGAGCGGGTTGTCGACCGTTGGGATCAGTGGTTCAAAAGGCACATTGTCTGTCACGCCTTTGATCTTGGCCCGTAGTTCGGCATTACGAGTTCGTATCTCTATATTCTCGGCTTCAAGTTCTCGTAACCTATTAGCGTTCACCGTCATCTAAGCAGTTAATGCAGTGAGCTACTCTTCAATTGTGGGTGGGACTCCTCCGTCTGCCATCCTTGTTATAGTGTCGACCTAACCTCAAATACACTCGTATGAAAATTGCTGAGGCCCCACGATGGGTGCCAAACTGTTGGGGATCCTTCTAGAGTTGTAGATTTTCGGGCACCAACAACTTATTGTAGAGCTATCTACGAGGTCGTGTCGAGCGATGTAGAGACCTGAAAACATTGAAATGAAGAGAGTGAATGAGGTGTCCCTTTGGAGGACTCTCCGGCGCTCAAGTCAGCAATGTATACAATGGATTTGATGAGGTAAAAAGAAAACAATAATTAGCTTATGTATTATATCAAGTGAATCTAAGTTGCTAATTATAACAAACCGTCAAGCTCACAAAGAGCCTGTCGAGTGCTTGATAAAGTATTAGTTGGAGATAGAATAGATTGACAAGAGCATGGAGGTTGAATATAAGAACTAGAATGTGAGCTATGGATGATGCTAAATATGGAAAATCAAATGATTTTGGTAATTGGAGTTGCAATTTGGGCAGAGTTTCAACATGCCTGGAGCTTTTCTTTTAGAGTCAGGACTCTAAATCCCTTCTCCATGAGAGGGGCGATGTATTTATAGGCCTTTGTAAAGGCTCCTGCAATTGTTATGAAATAATCGAATCCTAGAAATCCCACCCTGATTTCGTGGGATTTGGTTGTTTGAGGATCAACTTCAATTATTATTAGATAATACTTGAAGTTTGACTCAGTCTTAATGCAGATTCCTGGACAACTCTGCCTAAGCGGGCATTGGATCGAATCGTGGTCAGTGGATTTAACCTGAGCTTAATTCGAAGGAAGCCATGGGCTCAACAGTTGGGCCCAAATCCATTTTTGGCTTCAACAACATTTCAACCAAGTGTATATTATAGTTAGTAGTAAATGAAAGTCTATCAATATTAATGAAAGTTTAAAAATGATAGTCTATAAAAATCTATAAATCTTTTGTAATTCTTAATGGAGATGAAAAAAATAAATAAATAAAATAAAATAAAATAAAAAATTTGGTGGGCAATAAGTCTTTAGTGCCTTATTTGAGACTTATTGCCAATTATTTTTCTTTTTATATTCTTTTCATCGACCTCCAATGGATGTCAAGTTCCTTTCGACCTCTATTGGAGGTCGTGGTCATTTCGACCTCCAATGGAGGTCTTTTCAACATCTATTGATGGTGGTGACCACCATTAATGGAGTCTTGAAAAAAAAAAAAAAAAAGGACAAGAGGATGAGAGAGATAAAAAATAAAAAAGTAAAAAAAATTAAGTAAAAGAATAAGTGGGGGTATTTTGGTTTTACCATATACTTTAGCGCTATTTCCACAAGAATTATTAATGTAGTTATAGTTGTAAAAGTCAAGTTGGATTTGGTGCTATTTATCTATATTCTCTATATAATAGAATTATATAAAAAGTCATTGAGATTTTGAATACTCTTCATTTAGATTTTTTAAAAAATTTTAAATACCAATAAACGGGGTAATTTCGTTAGACTTGTAAAAAGACTCTATTGAATACCCAACCACTTTTAAATTATTATTGAATACACCCAAAGTTTTTAATTCTATAAAACTCTTTCAAAGTCTTTAAAAGATACCATTAAATATGAGTTTGGTTAAAATAACAACATTTCTGGGTTAGTTAGTTATTTATTTTTAGAGTAATGATACACCGTCCAAAATTCCAATCTAAATTTGAGGTACCATCACCATACAAAATCTTGAAAATCATGATATGGGTGCATGTTGTGTGTGGTGATGGCACCTCACATTTGGGTTGAAATTTGGGTTGAAATTTTAGGTAGGGTATCATTACTCTTATTTTTACACATGAATACAATAATACCCTTTTTACTCTTATTTATTATTATTATTTTTTCTTTTACAGTCCTTTTACTCTTATAAAATGTGGCAAGTGAGAAAAAAATAATAACAATAAAAGACAGCGTATAGAATATAGATTAGGGTAGGGACTGAAATGCCACGTCACACAAGGGTCATCAAGATGACCCTATAAAACCAAAGGAAAGGAGGCTCATATCTTCAGCAATTGTGTTGCAACTCATCAGAATCGAATCAAATCAAAATCAATCGAAAGATATTTTTCTTACCAAAAAAATGGCCGGAGTTGGACCGATCTCGCAAGACTGGGAGCCCGTCGTCATCAGGAAGAAAGCACCCACCGCCGCCGCCAAGAAGGACGAGAAGATCGTCAACGCAGCTCGTCGTTCTGGCGCCGAGATCGAAACCCTCAAAAAATGTATACGTCTTCTTTATCTTCTTATCTTTTCACTATTCTTAATCATATTATCTGCCTTTATTTTTTTTTGTTTGAATTATTCGATATTTATGGTTTTCTAGAAACCCTAAAAATTATTTTCCCTTTCTGATATATCTGGCCAGAAATTAGGGTTTCTTTGTTTGGATTATTTTGGGAAATAAATCTTCTGTTTTGAGAAACCATTAATGTGATTTTTATAAGGTTTAATGAAAATATTTAGTGTTATAATTCCTTGATGGATATGTTGTTTGCAATTATTTTTTTTTCCTGGATGGGTACTTATTTGTATTATTGATTATGTTATGGATATTTTTTATTAGAATTTCATGTAATTCGAGTTTTATTATAGTTTATGTTGCAAGTTCATCATTTGTATCTGTATGTGATTTTGTATTGAATTTATAATAACTAGATGGGTATCTAGTTGTTTGGATGATTGTGACATTGATGTAAAGTTGCTTACATAAATCCCAGCAGTTAGTTGATATGCTATATGAAATAGTTCTTTATTCTTGTAATGTTGTCGATCGTGACATTAACTAAAGTTCAAAGTTCAAATCTCAAAATTGGACTGTGGATGCCGTATCACATCTTGTTTATGGGAATTTACATGCATGTGTTAAGATGGGAATTTACATGCATGTGTTAAAAGTTTTATAAATTGAAGTGTGATGATCGTTGCATTTGTACTATCCCAACTAAATGAAGTTTTAATTGCTTACATCTCTTATTCTCTGCTGCAGCAAATGCTGGCACAAACAAGGCTGCCTCGAGCAGCACTTCCCTGAACACAAGGAAGCTTGATGAAGATACAGAGACTCTTTCTCGTGAGTACTTCTCCCTTAATTATTATTGTTTTTTAAATCTATCATCTTATTGTTGCCATTGGTTATAATTTTCTCAAATGGCTCATATAAATTTATCTTGAAAGACTTGTTCTTATTTTGGCCGTCTTCGAACTTATAGTGTTTTTGCCTTGTGCTTCTTGTAAGGAAATCAGAAGCAAAAGTAAAATTAAAAATAAAGCAACAAATTTAAATTTACTGAGATGATTTTCCAATGTTTCAAAAAACGAACTGAGGAGACGCTTCAGTGTGGCCGCCTTAGGCCTCTTATGGGGTGGGTCCGCCTCCCTTGCCTGAGGCAGCTGCCTCAATGCCTTAACTCGTTCTGAGGTAAAAGAGAGGTGACTCAACAATTTTTTTTTAAACCAACGTTTAAAAAAGAAAAAAGAAATATATATATATATATAAAGGTGTGAAAGTCGGCCCTTTCTGTCAAAAAAGAAAGTGCCAACTTTCACTTTTGCATCCTTTAAACCCCCAAAAAAAAAATGAAGACTCCAACCAGGGCCGGCCTTGAGATTTTCAAGGCCCAAGGCGAACTATAGAAAATGAGTCCCTGGACACTCCACGACATTTGCGAGCGATTTGCTTCAAATTGCATTGAATTGCTTGAGATTTGTTATTGAATTTTCGTATAGAGGATATGTAAATAAAAAAAATAAAAAATTCTTTGATTGTCATGGTTTTTTTGTTTTTTTAAAGAAAGAATGTGGGCTTTTTTTTTAATCAAGCTTATGTGGGTCAGTTTTTAATTATATGCCACTTGGCTTTTTAAAAAAAATCATATGTGGGCCAGTCCAGTCGTTAGATATATGTTTAACAATTACAGGTGCATTATACTTTGGAGGGCCCTAGGCGATTGCCTCACTACTATGTGTTTTTTAATTAAAGAATATACTGATCTATATTCTTATAGTCTTCAAAACACATCAGCATGTATATTCTTAATATGCGCCCTAGGGGTAGCCCAGTGAGGCAACCGCCTAGGCCCCTCTAAAATATAGGGCCTCCGAATTTTAATTGTTAATATACGACATATATCTAACATTTGGGTTGACCTACATGTGATTTTTTTAAAAAGCCAAGTAGACAACTTATAATTAAAATTAGATCCACATATGTTTGATTAAAAAAGGCCCACATTCTTTCTTTCAAAAAAAAAAAAAAAAAAACGCACATTCTTACAAAACCATCAACCAAATCAAATCTACTTATCAAACAATCAAATATGTATTTATTTTTTTTATCATGGTTAGGGTTCTTTAAATATCCTCTGATACAAAATTCAAAAACAAATCTAAACAATTTGATGCAAATCGCTTGCAAAAATCTCATGGCCGGCCTTGGTTAGGACAATAAAAAAAGTGGTGGTATGCTACCCCACATTTGTTGTTGAGTCCGGGTCAGCCTTCATAGAGTTCTGACAGTTATTTGCCACTCTTTTGTCATTTGGTTTGTTTAGAGTTTAGACTACGTAGAAGAATTAGCAGGTCCGCATGCTTCAGAATGGGTCATTTAGCTTCAGGCTGCACAATGAAACAACTTGGTCTTCTGTGCTTTGATTGTGTATCTTAATGAATGCATGAGCTGTGATATTAACTTATTACTACTCATTCATGTTTATTTAATTTGGTCATGACCGTTGTGGTCATAACTGCAAGTGTATTACATAGCATAATCATTTGTCTTTAAAGTATCCTTGATGAGAGTACGTTAATTGCACACGCACATGACCGAGAATAATGCTAACATGCGTGAAGTTGGTAGTTTCCAACTTTCAATTGCTTGCATTATTGTCTTGTTCACGACATTTCACATGTTCTAAGATTATACGTATTAATTTGTTACTAGATGATAAAAGCATTTTAACCCTTTCTTAAGTCTCTTTTGTCTCTCTTCCATCAATGAACAGATGACCGGGTACCAACTGAACTCAAGAAAGCCATTATGCAGGCTCGAATGGATAAGAAATTCACCCAAGCTCAACTTGCTCAGGTACATATCTCTCACCCTCTGAAACATCTGTTATAAACTATATTTTATCTTTTCTGGTTGGAGCTCTTGACCAAATCGTATACTTTCTTTGCAGATGATCAATGAGAAGCCACAAATTATACAGGAGTACGAGTCTGGAAAAGCCATTCCTAACCAGCAGATACTTACCAAGCTGGAGAGGACTCTTGGTGTGAAGCTGCGAGGAAAGAAGTGAGAAGGGACTGCTGATACCAGAACTCGTAATGTTGTCGTTTGTGTTCCCGTGTATGTGAGTCTTAAAAAGTTGGTGGGTGTATATGAACTTTTTCTACCATTATGGCTCACCATTGTCTTGACAGTTTGAATCGTGTGATGTCAATGCGTTTTATGAAGTTTTTATCTTTCATGACCACATTTTAAGTTGCATTATTGGATGAAAGTGCCATGATCTTGTTCAAACTGCCCTTGGCTCATTATTGTATCTGATTCTAAATTCAACATTCCACAAGAACCCACTGAACTTGACAGTTGACATGAAGTTTTCTTATTATATTTTCTTTAATGGGTAAGGGAAAGTGGAGAATGTTTGGAAATATCTTAAATAGTCTATTATTTAATTTTATCTCCTTTGCCTTGTTGTCTAATTTTTGACGCAAATTCTAATATAGAGATCCAATTGAATGTATCTACAGTAAACATAAAACATTAAGAATTCATTAAGGCTTCAACTAAGTTAGAGAAACCTAACATTTATCGGTCACAATCAACCAAAAGGTTGGAACTTTTTTAGGGTACAACAATAAAGTAATTAAAAATGAGATGTCCCAAGAAGTTAAAAAGTTAAAACTACTACGGTGGAATTCAACCTATCCAATGCTTGAGGTTGATTTGATGTACAAATATGTTTTGAAGCCTTTTTATAAGTTGACTAGTTTGTTTTGAGGAATCAAATACCCAACAACTATATAGTAAATTAAAAATCAGTCCAACTATATGGTAAATTAAGAATCATTAACTTGCCATAGTAACTTCTCAGAAATCGATAATTTCTCTAAAGTCTATTTTTTTGACGAAATGTCATATATTTAAACGTCTTTGTGTGAAAAATTGATGGTCATGGCGAGCGAGTGGAGATCTAGACGATCTCCATCACTGGATGATTTCTTTTTCTTTTTTTAATTATTTTAACTGTTTTTTTTTTAATATTTTTCTATTATCCATTAATTTTTTTTTTTCTGTTTTTAAAATCGTAACAATTTTTTATTATCCATAATTTTTTTTTAATATCTTAATAAATCTTGTGTATCTTTCAAAAAATAATTGTGTTAATTTAATTTTATAAGTCATTTAAATATTATTATTTATTTTTGAAATAATCATTTTAATGTTAAAATCTTGAAAGTTTTTGAATTTTTTATTTTTTATTTTATTTTTTATTTTTTTTGATAAGTTAAGGTGCAATAACAGAACATTCAAGTGCAAAATTGACATGTTAGGCTTGAATTATATATTAACATGGATAAATTCATACTTTTACACGTAGTCAAAGTTGACTATTAAAGACATTTAAATATATGACATTTTACTAAGAAGTAAGGATTTTAGTGAAATTACCCCTACCGGAAAGAAGAATCGATAATCACATTGGTTCAAAATCTAGGTAACGACAGTAACGTAACTAATAGAAAAACCAACAACAACATGAAATTAGACAAACTATACAAAAACGAAGATCAAAGCTAAAGCTACGAACAAAAATTCATTGGGTTTTTTACACTTTATAAAAATGAAATGAAAGACCTAAGCAGATAGAAGAAAAAAGAAATATGTAAAAATGATAAGAAAATGCAGATCCATCGAGAAGAACTAAGCAAATGCAAGAAGAAAAAAAAAACAGTATAAAATGTCAAAAAAAGAAAAACAGAATAATAGTGTTTGAGTATCAAGAAAACGAAAGAAATATTAAGAAAATTCCATGTATATTGATTAATTTTTCTCTTAGGTATATTTATAGCATATTAATACACATCACCACACTTTTACAATATTTATTATTATTATTATTATTGAAGTTATGTAGGTTACAGCCCTACGTTATAAAAGTACGATGATACGTATTATTATGCTATAAATATAGCTAAATTATATGCATATATGAGAAAAATTGGTATATTGATAGGGGTGAGGTGTCTTAAAATATTTGGTTCTGTATGGATCCGTTTGTAAAAACGGTTTTTTGTTTTCAAAAATAAAAAATAGCTACAAATTCTTCCTACCGCATTCTTGGATGAAAATTACTAAAATATCCTTATACAAAATTATTTATTAGAGAATAATTAACTTTAAATTAACACCAACTTACTCTTCACACCCCCTTTATCATCAAAAGCTCTTATTCACTTTTCTTAAATCATTATAAGTCAACGCAAGTCACTCGAGTACGCGACCCTTGTTGTATTATAATATGAATTTGGACCCTTTTGGTGATATGCTGATATGTGTAATCAATAGCTTTAATTTATTTCTTTTATTTATTTCACTTTCGTTATTTTTAAATACAGTTTTATTCTCAAATACTTTATATCAGGAAAAAAAAAAATCAACACTGTAGAGGATCCTTATCCTATATATTGATTGATGAGTCATGCTACTATAATTACTAACGGTTGAGGATGAACACGTGTAAACGGATGTGATCTCATTGACATTGATCTATAAAAAGAGTAAACTTCCTGCAACATTTCATCAATTAATTGATCACTTTCATCATTTTCCTTCTTTCCTTCCTTTGTTTTTTATGAAGAATAGTAATGGTATTGGAGAAAACTATAATTGATAGTGACGATGTTTGCTTAATTTGCGGACTCTAATGATATTAAGAAATAGTTGTGAAGAGCAATGTTATGCTTATAACTTGTCCATCTTTGTTAGAGAAAATTACCCAAATGAAATCCTCACTAACGTTTGTCGTTTGGGTTTGGCTTTGCATAGAGAAAATTACCCAAATGAAATCCTCACTAACGTTTGTCGTTTGGGTTTGGCTTTACATTGACACATTGGGGGGGTGGGTTCAGGCAAAAAACCAACAGGAGAGGTGCTTGCTGTCTCACTCGTCAAAAACAAAGTTTTATTAGATACCAGGATGACTGCTGACCTCGAACGTTATACAACCAATAATTTCCGGAATACACAAACACAAGTATACATTTCCGGGATAGGCAGGCGCTTGAGAAACCAATAATTTCAACAAAAGTTGTAATCATACAACAGCAACATGTACATTATATATGCTTCTTCCCACATATTCAAAACTGTTCAAAGATATATAGATAAGGGACAGAACAATTGTATAAAACATCCACCCGACTTATAAGAATAGATAAACACATTAAAAGTATATTACTCACATGCCAGTTTTGTACCAAAGCTTGTAAGGCAGATGGCAAATGCCTGGAAGGCTGACAACGGCTGCCTATAATCCATCGTGAAAGTATCATCCCCCACCTTCCCGAACTGAAGCAGAACTGTTTCTTCATCTCCTTTTCCTCCTGGCTGGCTTTGATCCACCGTTGCAACCAGCTGAAAGTTCTTCACTGATGCTACTGTTACCCGGCCGTGGAAATTCAAGCACCAGCACTGCAAATGCTCATGCCACCTTGGAGATTTATTTTTCAAAACAGTATACCCGGAAACAGAAGTCTCCTGTTTGTTTATCTTAACATCATCCAGATGTTTGTCCTCATCCGTTTCTACTGATGATGGACACTTCACTGAGCAAACCATCCTCCTTGGACCTCTTGACTTTAAGAGGTTAAACTTATACGAGACCTGTCCTACCTCAAAATTGCCTGCCGGAACTTGGGGGCTTATTTGCTTGCTTGCAAATCGTCGGCTAGCTCTGCCACTAGAGGGCTTTGCACCACTGTGGGGAGGCTGGCTGTCATAGATCGTAAAGTTTGTGCCAAGAAAATCCGAACTGCAACAGTTTTGGAATTATGTGAGAATTTAAACTAAAAACTGCAAAAGGAAGCAGTATTTCCTATCCTTAATACATGATGAACCTCGAAAAGCAAATTAGTTAAGAATGATATAATCAAGAGAGGTACTTTTTCTAGAAGATAGACGTGTACCAGAAGCTTGAAAAGACAAAATTTATCCTCCTAAAGTAATAAAACATGCTCTAGGTACTAATCAAATATAATTAAAAAGGTCTAAAAAATCATGGTGCAATGCATCAGCTAAATATCTATAAATTGAATACATCAGACCTTAATTTTCCAACATATGCATTACTTCCTTGGGATAGATCATCTGCATCAAGTGATATAATGTACTCAGTGTGAGCACCACGCCTATATCTTCGTGCCGCTAAAAGAAACTTTCCCTTGTCTGTGAATGCTGGAATGGACAAAAATGAAAATACAAATATTAATGAGGGAGTTCTCAAATGTTAAAATCTTTCAAGTTATGATAAGACAACAAAAAACCGCAAAAAACCGCAATACATATTCTAAGGAATTGGGGGGATAATAACAGTAACCTCTAACCCCAAGGTCAGAAAAAACCAAAATCACAATTAGAACAAAACATCTCAAAATCTCAGACTAACTTTACACCGGTAGAACCAATTTGGTACTTTTCACACACTACTGATAAAGAACCAGAAGCCTTAGAAAAATATGGGTGATCATTCCCATAGCTAACCTTAAAAATTGGAAACACTAGCCAAATTCAAATTTATGATTTAAGTTTAATAAATCAGTAAACTTTGACACAGGCCCCGAATCCACAATTGTTTCCAGAAAAAGCTATAAAGCAAGAATGCAGTATTGTTATTATTCTTTCAAAATCAGTTGAATTTGGCAAAACCAGAGGCATAGTGTCTTTCTTACAAAATTCCAAATTTATTAAAAGTTTTATAAAAGTAGATTTAGACTCTAATCCCAAAACCAAACGGTATAATCCTTTTAAACATCAAATGCATAACAGGCAACAGCACAACATCCTTGTTGAAACCCATTTTAATAATAAATTGACTGCATCTGGATGTTCTTGAGTTGCCCACCCGTACAATGGGAACTTCCAAGAACAAAATTGGCTGAAAAGAAATACAGATATAAAAGATAAGATCTAGAAAGCCATTATCAACATAGCGTTGTAACTCTAAAGGTAAATTCACTTATATTCCTATAAATAGAAGACAGGTCAATTCACTTCCTTCAATGACCAGTTTTGTTTTTCTACTTATCTTTTCTTAATAGGCTGAAACCCATAACCAATTACAGCACAAAGTCACTGCTTGTGTTTCCTATATGTGCTGAAGACATAATTTCGAAATTCCAAGGACCTAAATAAATTTGGCAGAAGGAAAAGGCAATGGCACCATCATTTTCTTAAAGAGTTGCACCTAGAGAGTACTATGGGATGAGAATTCAGCTTGTAGCAAGTTCTATATGCAATGTCAGGTAGAAAATTTCTTTGAATGCAGATTTAATAATTCTATTTGTAAATCAGCAGAAAATTGTAAGTCAAATCCTAAATAAATTTAACAAGTGTACAGGTGATGTCCTGGAACTGATCGTCGCTGTTGAAAAAGTAATGAGATGGCTTTGAAAACAAAGAAAATTAATGAGAGGAAAAGGAAAGAGAGATCTAAATCATCCTGGTTCAAGATTCATCATAAGACCTGCAACATGTGTGGGTTGAAATTCACTGTTATTCTCTGTAGTGAAGTTTTACTGTCTTTGAGGTGGTGGAAGAGTGATGTGGAAAAATAAGAAAACCAGATTCAAAATTTGAAGTCTACTCAAAGCTAATAAATTTGTTGCCAATTATTATAGATATATTTTTTTTGAAACAAAAAAGGTTATTAAAAAGAAAAGAAATGAACCGCCTGTTCACTAAACGGGACCTTAAAGATATAACCTATAACTATTGAAAAACATCAAAAATTATCTATCAATGTACAGCCTCCCCAAAAAATGTAGACAAAGCCAACCCAAAAATGGTACATGCATTTACCTACAGCAATTGAGAAAAGAAGTATGATCAAAGATAGATCTGGCCCAGAAATTGAATTATTCAAAGCCCTACTTAGAATTTATCACAGATTCATTATCAGTATGGATTAAAACCAAACCTTCTTTGTAAGCTCAAAAGATTAAAATTAAAGTTCTTGTCAATGGCTGACAACACAATGCATTTCTGGTTTCTTTTTAGTTTCTTCTTATATTGCTATTCCAAATATGTACCTCATTATTTCCTCCTAGCAAGGGGGGTTTTGAAGACACAAGGATGAGATTTATTAGAATGCTAAACTTTATGAAATATTGTGCAACTAAAAAAAATCTTTCTCAGACTAGTAACCAAACTTGAAAACATGACAAAAACCTATTCCTAGCATGATGTAATAAGGAGCATGGGTACCAGATACAAGTCTATACACAAGTCTGGTCCCCCGGGGTCAAGTATGTAACCCATGTTATGAGGAACAAAATCCTATGAGAACCTTCACTGCATGGATATTTCAATGGACGAGATCGAGATGTACCATGTTAGACATGCATTTAAACAAATATGCATCACATTAACAAAGGTATAAATGGAAAATTTGACATTTGGGATAAATGTCTTGGATCTAAATATCTAATTACAGGAGGAATATCCGACTCTTTGTTTGGTTCAATAAAATAACCATAGCCATCTACAACAATATGGATCTAAATCTAAATGGCTTTTCAATGACAATATATTAGTCAGAATATATAAATATATATATATATATTAATTATACACACACACACACTCACACACACACATATATATATGACACTACATAGAACAATTCTCATTTCTAAATTCTAACCAACCTTGAAACTTCCAAGTTCAAACCCAGCCAAGTTTGACTCAAAAGTCATGATCTTACATGTCTAAAAAGTCAATCTACAGGTTTGACAAAGTGAGATATGTCCCTTTCAACTTTAATACTAGTAGCGTACATGTCAGTGTTATGCCAACCCAGTCAAAGGTTGCTGGTTAGAAAACATTGGAAAAAGTCTGACCAATAAATAAGTTTTATGTTGATGTGTTTGTTGCAAAATCAATTCCATCAATAAGAACTTACATGGGGTAAGAGCAAGATAAAGGTAAAATGTTGACGTCTTCTTATTTCGCTTTATAAGACATTTATGGGGCG
Source organism: Acer campestre (assembly GCA_954870605.1). NCBI lineage: Eukaryota > Viridiplantae > Streptophyta > Magnoliopsida > Sapindales > Sapindaceae > Acer > Acer campestre. The sequence continues at coordinate 32,098,906 of OX940801.1, forward strand.
AGTCACGCGGACCCGGCTGCATTCAGAAGAAATAATAACAAAAAATCAATCCTAGAACTGGAAAATATTTCAAAGCTCAACACCAAATCAAAACCAAAGTTACAATTCAAACCAAAATGCAGAACCAAGAGAACAACAAGACAGATGCTTTGATTATATCACTTGTCTAAAAGAAAAAGGAGAGCAGAAAAGAAAAGATAACCACTTTCTGTAGAATTATGACAAAAAATCTTTCTAACTTTTTTCACTAGGAAGTCAAATCAAATTAGCAACACAAAAACAGCCTTATTAGGCCTTAATGCATCTTTAATTTTTCTAAACCAAAAATCATGGGTAGGATCCTAAGGAGAAAGAAAACACAAGTCCCCGATCAATTGAATTTAAAGTACATCCTGATTGAGACCACAAAATTGTCAAATTTTACGACTGAAGAAAATAAAATAAAACTAACAAAAGGATAAATTGGACAGCTCCAATTGATTTAGTTGTTATTGCTCTATACTTATCATAAAAAGAAAAAGAAAAAGAAGAATGAGAATTTAAGTAAAAATTGATTAATTCTTTCTTCCAATTCAATGAACAATCAAAATTGTTTGAACTATTTCATTTTCCAATGTTAATTCGTCTTAGAAACAAACACACATAAATGCAGAATCCCAAGCTAATACATATCCGTTTAAAAAAAATGCAGAATTTACAAAACCCAATAAATGAATAAGATCAAACCACAAAATTACCCAAATTAAACAACCGAAAAATATAAACGGTAAGTAAAATAAAATCCAAACCTAGAACATCAATTAAACGCTAATTAAGAAAATCCAACCATCAATTATCTCACAAAAACAACTAAAAGAAGAAAAGAAAAATATATATACCTGTTTGAGACAAGACGGGAAGGTGATTTTGCCACCAACCGGAGCCGGTGGAGATTTAACAATCTCCTTGGTTATATCTCTCCACTTCTTGCAAACGCACGCACAAGCGACGACGTTTTGGCGCTGCGGCCACAGGTCCTCGCTCGTCTCCACCCGCCTAATGATCTCCCCGAGCAATTCGGGGAACATCCCGGCCCATGACCCGGCTCCGTCACCCGCCGCCAGGTCCGACCCGGTCGATGCCGACTCGACCGAGTCACAGCCCGGTCGAGTCTCTTTCGACGATTTTTGCGACTCTCTATACGATCTAGAGATCTTCCGGGAGAGACACGATTTTCTCAGATACATTTGATTTGATTTGAGTCTTTTTTTTTTTTGATTTTTTTTGATTTTTTTTTTCTTTTAAAAAGAGAAAGATTTGGTTTTTATTGAGAGAGAGAGATATTTGGTTTTTTGCTGGTTGGAGATAGAAAGGAACGAAAACAAACGTGGAGAAATGTTACGGTGACTGGTATGTGTCAGAGGAAATTTTGACGCGTCGGGTGTTTGAAACGTGTTTGTCGTTGATTGGTTACAGATTATAGTGGTTGTTTGATACGTCGATAGTTTTTGGTCATTATTAGAAAAGCAACGGCAACGGCGGTAAAAATCTCCGACCCACACCAAACCAACGGAGCTCCGATCCATTTGGGTCGGGTTTAGAACACTTAAAATGGGACTCGGCTTGGCTTGTGTTTGGATTAAACTTTTTTGACCTGATTTTTTATCGAATTGGATATGGGTCAACCCCTTATGCCTCGATCTGCATCGTTTAACCTTATATTTATGTAATTATTTTTTAAAATATAAAAATATAAAGGAAAAAACTAATCTCTAATCTCTAATGTCTTTATTTTTTTACCTAATCATATTTTATGTTTGAATTTAAAGTTTATTAAACTTAGATGTTGTGTTCTATTAAATTTAAGTTTATGTATGAATTTTAAATATATGTTAAAATATTTTTCTATGGTGTATCATGTATGTTTGTATTTAAGTGTATATTTAAATTTCCAATAAAAAAGAAAAAAAAAATTATATATATGTATATTAATTTAATGTTAAAATTTAAGTCAATGTCCTAAAATTCAATCATATGGTAAAATAATTTGTATATTTGGTGGTTTGAGATTTTTTTTTTTTTTTTTTTTTTAAAGGATAAAACGAATCAGGTCATTTGGGTCGGGTTTGGGACACCCTTGACTCAATCGAATTGGGTTTGGAGCAGAAATCAAAAACCTGTTCGAATCACGGGTCGAGTTTGAGGCAACCTATAAAAAATGGGTTTCGGGTTTGGGGCGAGCCGATCCGACCCGTTGTCACCCCTAAGCAACGCTAGGTTGTCCAAATTTTTATCCAAAAAAACTTCCAAAATCTTAGTATGTCAACATCACTTCCCTCACCATATAAACTCATGATTTACAAGTGAGTGGCCAACATCTTATAAATCATTAGTTTATATGGTGAGGGATGTGATGTTGACAATTAACATGCCAACATAATTTGAGTAGTTTTTTGGGGAAAAAAAATAAATAAAAAATTGTGAAGCCTAGCATTAGAGTGTCTCCAAAAGTCCCCCTTAAGGGTGGATGTTGTTGTAAGTAGTCATTAAGGGGTACATGTTCCAAGAATACTCCATTAAATGACTCATTTATAACTTTTTACTATTATTTTATGTGGAGCCTACTTATTTTTTTATATATTCATAAAATATATTTCTTTTTTATATGTGAAGCCCCTTTAATTAAGGAAGTGAGCTCCACTACATTCTAATTAAGAGAGTCATTAAAAGATCTCTTGCTCCTCCCTTAATTAAGCTAAAATCATCTTCAATGTATTTGTCAATGACAATACAAAATTTGGTAAAAACAAAAAAAAAAAAACAAAAAAAAAGTAAAATGATATATTTGGCACATCAATTTAGCATTGTACTCCAATGCACAATTCTATTTAAAATGTTATTTTTATTATTTTATTAATTAAAACTATAAAAGTAAACACTTACCATAAATGCATTCATTATTTCTTTTAATGTTTCAATACAAAGTTCTATTAATGCATTCATTATTTCATTTAAAATTTATATAATAATATTTTTGTAATTAAAAAAATGAGCATTTGATGCTATGCCAAATTTGGCATTTGCTATGTTTGGCATACAATATAGTATATATCAAACTTAGCACATCATTTGGCACTGCATTGGATAATGATTTTTGCACCATGTGCTAAATTTTAACTTTGACACAGCATTGTAAATGCTCTAAGGGTTTGATTAGGGATCTTTTAGAGATGCTCTTATTCTTATTAGAAATGGATCTCCACACCTTAACTATCATTGTCTTCACCTTCACGATCTATTAACTTCACCTTCATGATCTATTGTCATGTGTTTAATATAGTAATTTAAAGGTCTGGATCAATTCTATTAATTTTTATGTCTTTGATCTGTCAAAAGATATAATTAATCCAGACTATTGATTTATTGTATTAGGCACATGAAAATAGAATATTAAAGTGAGTACGGTTAAAGTGAGGACGAGATCCAAATCCATTGGAATTTAAAAAAAAAAAAAATGGAAATTGCTTAGTTTTTTAGTTTTGAAGCTAGGAAATTGCTTTGTTGTTGCCTGGTTTTCTAGTTTTGAAGCTAGGAAATTGCTTTGTTGTTGCCAATGTCAACAGCAAGTTGACAGTTAGTTTAATGAAACAAACAGCAATTTGACGGTTCTAAAATTTTCTATTAGTCTTTTTACGACTATCATTAAAATAAATAAACTATATTTAGATTATTTAATAATGAAAAGGCCAACCTCTATCGTCATTTGTCAAGGTAAATAGCTGAGAGAAAAATTTGTTAAGAATTTTGATTCAATCATTTGCGTTACTAAGTTCCTCATGGAATTTGATTATTTTTTATTCGATTCTCGATTATTTTATTCTTAATTAGTAAACGTGCTGTAAATGTAATTTATAAAATTGCATGATTCAAGAATTAGAGTTACTCTTCAGAGGTTATATTACCAATTATTCATATTTGAGAGTTATAAGATAAAGAAAAATATATTTAAAGAAGGTAAACTAGTATTTTTCAGATTTTGAGATTTATCATATTGTTTTCGGCAAAGAAAGAGAATCATTATTTAAGCTATTAGACAAGAATTATTAAAAATTATACTAATATAGTATTATTAAGACACATTTGAATTAAATGGTTGAGATTTTTTTTTTTTTTTTTTTTTTTGAAAAGAAAATGGTTGAGATTTTAAGATACCAAATATGTAACCTAACCTAGCAAGATCATATTTACATTATTGACCTTCGAGACTTCTATGCGTTGAGATTCTTTGCCACTAATGTGAAATATTCCTCTAGGTACCTGTTTGTTGTGTGTATTTACTCATTATGATTGGTAAAAAAAAAGGGTAATTACCCTGAAGGCCATCAACTCTTGCCACCACTATCAAAATGGCCACCAAATGGGGAATCAGTCTTAAACTGGCCATTTTTGGCAAACATTGTTACACTAGTAACCATTCCATCCAATTCCATCCATTTCCATCCAATAAGTGGCATTTTTGTAAATATGAGGATGACATTAATTTATTTTATATATTTTTTGGAAATCAATTTTTTTCTTTTGTTTTTTGAAACACATAATTATATTTAGTGTGTGTATATACATATAGCATATCTCAAACATATATATATATATTTTCAACTTATCTCAAATATGTTTTTTAGAATTTTTAGATTTTGTAGACTTTTAATCTTCTAAAAAAATAATATATATATTTCTTTTCAACTTATCTCAAATATGTTTTTTAGAATTTTTAGATTTGGTAGCATTAATCTTCTCAAAAAAGAATATATATATATATTTCTTTGTAACTTATCCCAAATATATTTTTTAGAATTTTTAGATTTTGTAGTCTTAATCTTCTCAAAAAAGAAATAGATATATATGTTTGAGATATGGTATATGTATATACACACACTAAATATAATTATTTGTTTCAAAAAACAAAAGAAAAAATTGATTTCCAAAAAATATATGAAATAAATTAATGTCATCATCATATTTACAAAAATGCCACTTATTGGATGGATTTGGATGGAAATTGATGGAATAACCACTAGTGTAACAATGTTTGCCAAAAATGGCTAGTTTAAGACCAATTCCCCATTTAGTGGTCATTTTGATAGTGGTGGCAAGAGTTGTTGGCTACTAGGGTAATTACTCCTAAAAAAAATATTAAAAAAAAAATACATAATAACAATTTGTATACAAGATATTTGATTAAAAGAATTTCAGAAAAGATATAACATTGTTCATGTATTCAAATTTACCTACTAGAGTACTAGTATAGGATTCACTTTACAATGATGAAGATTTATTTTAGTCGTATTCAATTTTGTAGAAATAAATTATTTTATTTTTTTTCTTAAAAAAAAAAAGAAATAAATAATTTTCAATAATAATATATGCTAAATCTTTTCAAAAAAAATATATAATAATAATAACATATGCTAATGATTGTTTTAATATTTTTTTTAATATATAGTTTAATGGTTTCTTTCAGGTATCTTTTCATAAACAACAACTCTACTTTGCCCAAATTTGGTGTCCAAATCTGGTGTCAAAATGATTTAAATTTTATTATATTTATATGATTTAAATGAATAAATTATAGTGATGCTACATCATCTGGACATCAAATTTGGACAAAGTAGTATTACTCTTTTATAAATAGCCTTAAAATTATAGGGCTTTCTAACTTTATGATTCCCATAGTTTTATTGTTTCTATCAAAACCTTTCACTTTTTTTGACATAAATGCCCTTAATAAATATTTGAAAAATAAAATAATAGAAAGATAATTTCTTTTTACTACCAAACAGATCTCCATTAAAGGTCCAACAATCCTCCATCGTTGGAGGCAGGGGCAAACCCAAGAAAAATTTACCGCTCGGGCTAATATATTTTCCTCGGTATTATAAAGTCAGCTCCTTAGCTATCAATAATTGGATTTATCTATTTTTGTTTAGACAATATATTATAATGCTTAATTAATGGCTCACAAATTCCCACACGAAATTTATTAAATTCGGTGTGTACTATAGAGAAAACCCTTGTTATTTTATTTCTCAATGTAGATAGATATAATGAAGCGCAAGACATGCTACCTATTGATTAAGAATAATTTTTTTATATATAATTCTTGATGAAAGTATTTGTTTATTTTTTTAATAATAAGATGACACCAATTCAATAATAGACTACTTAGAATATGAAATACATTGTAAATTTTATGCATAAACAATTGTTTAAACTTGTAGTTAAAAAAATTATTTAAACTTACAAATGACTTAATCCTATAATATTAGAATTTAGAAGTCATAATATTATATGTATTTTTATAACTTACTTTGAAAAATAAAATAGTTACATTTCACTAAATAGACAAAATATCATATTAGTTTAATATTATTAAACCTTAGGGGTTTTATGTAATTATCCATTTATGTATTAATTTTTTATTTTTTTTGGAGGGCTGCCTGGGCTACAGCCTGGGGCAGCCCTCTCATATGCCTGCCTTTGGTTGGAGGTCTGTGTGTTGAAATAGTTGTTAGTGTTGATCGAGTCTTTAGGAGAAGTTTTTGTTTGTTGCTTAGTGGCTTGAATAATTCCTAATCTTTAGAGTCAAGTAGTTTGTTTCTTAATCACTTACCATGTTAATAGGAAAGTAAAACGTGGGTTGCAATTTCTTTTAATTATGCTATTCTTGCAAGGCTATTTATAGCTAGTTCAGTTGTTTAATTCAATATCAGTGCACATTCTCCTATTTACTTATATTCACTAGATATACAAAGAGAAGTGGTATCAGAGCCTTTTATCAACAGGGCTTGATTGGAATTAAGAAGTTGCAATCTTCTAAGAGATTTAGTGACGAGAATATGGCAACTGAGAGTGGATCTATGAGTGGATTTGTGCAACCATTGATCTCGAAATTCGATGAGCATTACGATCACTGGAGTATGGTCATGGAAAATTTCATGCGAACGAAAGAATATTGGAGTGTGGTTGTAGATGGGATTCCTGCAATAGCAAAAGGAGTTCAACTCACTGAAGCACAGAAGAAGGTGATTGATGATGCAAATTTGAAGGATATGAAGGCAAATAATTATCTCTTTTAGGCCATAGATCGATAAATCCTGGAAGCCATTTTGAGCAAGGATACAGCCAAAAGCATTTGGGATTCCTTGAAGCACAAGTATCGAGGGACAGCACGAGTACAGTGGGCGCACCGACAGGCTCTCCAAAAGGAGTTTGAGATGCTGAACATGAAAATGGGCGAGTCTGTGAACGAGTATTTTGCTCGTACTCTTGATGTGGTGAACAAGTTGAGAGTTAATAAAGGAATGATGGACGATGTAGTAGTCATCGAGAAGATTCTAAGATCCATGACACCCAAGTTCGATTACGTGGTGTGTTTTATTAAGGAATCAAATGATTTGGATGCTCTTACTATTGATGAGTTACAGAGTAGTCTTTTAGTCCATGAGCAACGTATGAAAGCTCATGTTGTGGAAGAGCAAGCATTAAAGGTTACTTTTGGAGAATCTTCAGGAAACCGTGGACGAGGTTGTGGCGGATTTCGAGAACGAGGAAGAGGAGGAGGCAGGCGTAGCTTTGATAAATCCACCATTAAATGCTATTATTGTCATAAGTTTGGACACTTTCAGTATGAATGTCCAAGAAGGAGACTGAAGCACATGCAAACTATATGGAAGGTAGTGAAGAAATGTTGTTAATGGCGTATGTGAATGATAAGAAAGCTAGAAAAGAAGAACTGTGGTTTCTTGACTCAGGATGCAGTAATCACATGTGTGGCAATAGAGAGCTCTTCTCAGATTTAGAAGGGAATTTCAGAGAAAAAGTGAAACTGGGAGATAACTCAAGCATGGATGTAATGGGAAAAGGCAATGTGCGAATACTGGTGAATGGCTTTGTACATATTATTACTGGCGTATTCTATGTTCCAGGATTACAAAACAGCTTGATAAGCATTGGTCAACTAGCTGAGAAGGGATTTGTTATCCTCATACAACATGGAATATGCAAGATATATCGTCCTGAGAAAGGGCTAATCATGGAGATTATAATCTCTTCAAACCGAATGTTTAAGTTATTTGCTCAAACACAATTGAAGGAGGAAGCTTGTTTCAATTCTTTCATGGAAGATCCAGCTCAACTTTGGCACCGCCGATACGGTCATCTAAGCTTTAGTGGATTGAAACTTCTTCAACAAAAGGGAATGGTGAGAGGGTTGCCTTGTTTTGAAAGCTCGTCAAAGATATGTGAAGATTGTTTGGTGGGAAAACAACAAAGAGATCCATTTCCTAGGGAAGGGACATAGAGAGCTTCTCAAATTTTAGAACTGATACATCCAGATATATATGGACCAATCAATCCTATGTCCAACAACAACAGAAGGTACATGATTAGTTTCATTGATGATTATAGCCGTAAAGTTTGAGTTTATTTCTTGATTGAAAAGTCAGAAGCGTTTATTACTTTCAAGAAATATAAGAATCGCGTTGAAAAAGAGTCTGGTTTGAGTATAAAATGTCTTCGTACTGATCGTGGATGTGAGTTCACGTCACTTGAATTCTCTAATTTTTGTAGTGAAAATGGTATTCGAAGACAACTAACAGCCGCATACACCCCTCAACAAAACAATGTTGCGGAAAGGAATAATCGAACTATCATGAATATGGTTCGAAGTATGCTCTCAGAGAAGAAGATTCCCAAAGTATTTTGTCCTAAAGCTGTGAATTGGACAGTTTATGTTCTCAACAGAAGTCCAACTCTTGCAGTAATGAACAAAACTCCAGAAGAAGCTTGGAGTGGATTCAAACCTTCAGTGGATCATTTCAGGGTGTTTGGGTGTATATCTCATATTCATATTCCTGATTGCAAAAGGACAAAGCTTGATGACAAGAGTGTAAAATGTGTTTTGCTTGGAATCAGTGAGGAGTCAAAAGCATATAGGTTGTATGATTCCATTTATCAGAAGATCATGGTCAGTAGAGACGTAGTGTTTGATGAAAACAGCAGCTGGAATTGGGACAAAGGTCATGAAGAAGTTGTTTTGACTGATTTGAATTGGGGTGACAATGACACAGAACCAGTTGCAGCTGTTAGAGGTGGAAATGAATCTGACACTTGCGAGCATAGCAATACTGAAGAAAATGAAACTGATGGCAATTCAAATGGGTCAAATGAAGGAAATTTATCAAGTGAAGATCATTCATTGAGGCTCGGGAACAACGTTCGAGAAGGCAACTGACTTGGATGAAGGATTATGTGAGTGGAGAAGGTGTATCTGAGGAAGAAAACATGGCATCTTTAGCTATGTTTGCAGCAAATGATCCAGTTCTATTCGAAGAATCACTAAAAGATGCAAAGTGGAGAGCAACGATGGATGCGGAGTTTACAGCAATAGAGAAAAATGATACTTGGGAATTGACGAATTTGCCTACTGGGGCGAAGAAGGTTGGTGTAAAATGGGTGTATAAAACAAAACTAAATGAAAAATGGTGAGGTGGAGAAGTACAAAGGGTTATACCCAAAGATATGGCATGGACTACACAGAAGTCTTTGCACCGGTAGCATATTTGGAGACAGTTCAATTGGTAATTTCCCTTGCAGCTCAAAAAAGGTGGACAATTTTTTAGTTAGATGTCAAGTCGGTCTTCCTCTATGGAGAACTTAGCGAAGAGGTGTTTGTCGGGCAACCTCTTGGTTACGAGAAGAAAGGTAAAGAACAGGATGTGTACAGATTAAAGAAGGCTTTATACGGACTAAAACAAGCTCCACGGGTTTGGTATAGTCGAATAGAGTCGTATTTTAGTAAGGAAGGGTTTGAGAGGTGTTCTTATGAGCATACTTTGTTCATCAAAACAATGGAAAGAGGTAAATTTCTAATTATCTGTCTCTATGTTGTTGATTTGATTTTTACTAGCAACAATGAGCATATGTTTGTTGAATTCAAAAATTCTATGATGCATGAGTTTGATATGACAGACCTTGGAAAAAATGAGATATTTCCTTTGTATAGAAGTAATGCAAGGGCCGAAGGGTATTTTTATATGTCAAAAGAGGTATACACAGGTGGTGTTGGAAAGGTTTGATATGGATAAATGCAATTCAGTTCATAATCCAATTGTTTCAGGTTGCAAACTCATGAGAGATGAGAATGGAGTAAGGGTGGATAGTAATCACTACAAGTAGGTAGTTGGCAGTCTAATGTATCTGACTACTACTCGAACTGACATTATGTTTGTGGTAAGCCTTCTCAGTAGGTATATGGATCATCCCACAGAGCTTTATTTTCAGACATCTAAGAGAGTTCTGAGATATTTGAAAAGGACTTCCAATTTTGGGATATTTTATAGAAAGGGAGGAGATGAGAAGCTGATTGCCTATACTGACAGTGACTACGCTGGAGATATAGATGACAGAAGTAGTACTTCAGGTTATGTTTTTTTGTTGAGTTTAGGGGCTGTTTTTTAGTCATCGAAAAAACAACCAATAGTCACCTTATCTACTACTGAAGCTGAGTTCGTTGCAGCAGCTTCATGTTCCTGTCAAGCAGTTTGGATAAGGAGGATTTTGAATGGTTTTAATCATGTTCAAAGTGGTGGTACAACAGTTTTTTGTGACAGTAGCTCAGCCATTGAGCTTTCGAAAAATCCTGTATTACATGGTTGAAGCAAGCATATAGATGTCAGGTTTCATTTTCTTCGTGAGCTTACTAAAGATGGAGTTGTAAAACTAATCCATTGTTACACTCAAGAACAGGTTGCTGACATAATGACCAAGCCTTTAAAGCTTGATATATTCGTGAAGCTAAGAGATATGTTGGGAGTCTGCACAGATCCGAGTATAAACTTAATGAAATTGGTATTCAGTTTAAGGGAGGATGTTGAAATTGTTAGTTGTTAGTGTTGATCGAGTCTTTAGGAGAAGTTTCTGTTTGTTGCTTAGTGGCTTGAATAATTCCTAATCTTTAGAGTCAAGTAGTTTGTTTCCTAATCACTTACCACGTTAATTGGAATGTAAAACGTGGGTTGCAGTTTCTTTTAATTATGTTATTCTTGTAAGGCTATATATTGCCAGTTCAGTTGTTTAATTCAAATCAGTGCACATTCTCCTATTTACTTATATTCACTAGTTATACACAGACACTGTGCAGCTCCAAAAGATTTTTAGAAAAACAAATGCAAAAGAAGAATAAAAAAAAAAATTAAATCTTTTTTTTTAAAAAAAAAAAACTATATATTGCATGTTTAATCTTGTATTATTAGTTCGGTTCATGTTTTACAAATTTGTATCGTCTAACATGGCATTACAAGTTATGACAAGAAAAGGTCGTAGTTTGTTAAGAGTGGGTACATACAAGGTAAATGGGAAAATTGGATGACAAAATTTATTGGAATTGTTCTTGTTCTAGTTCTATAGCCCTGATTTCAATCGGTGGACTGCATTATGGAACCTCAACATCCCTCTTTTAAGGTTAAAGTGTTCATTTGGAGGGTTTGTCAAGATGTCATCCCCTCTCTCACCAATCTTTGCAAACGCAAGATTCCTTTAAACCAACGTTGTGTTCGTTGTGGGCTGCATAAAATTGTTCTGGACGTGGGAGAGCTACATGAGAGACTGAGATTTCTACAAGTCCAAGCATCTTCTACATTCTGCTGTGTAAAATAACAACATTCAAGTGGTTTATCAAATTAGTAAGGGCCTATTCGGTAACGTTTCCGTTTTCTATGTTCTATTTTTCAAGTTTAAAAAGACGTCTGATAGCAATTATTGAAAGACAATGAAAACATTAAAAACGTGTTTGATAGTATACTTAATTAATATTGAAACAGTAAGTACACAACAACAACAATAATAAAAGATAATATTAATATTATAAAAAAATAGTTATAACACCTAATAAATTAGATCGATAATAACCATACAAACAAAGTTTAATTAATCATAATGTTTATCTATCTATTATTATAGTCATTCCACAATTATAATGCGATCTCATTCCTAACCAAGTTCATTTGTATCATGTTATCTTGAGTTATGTCCATATTTAATAAATATGTATTTATTGAAATTATTTTATTTATATATATATACCACATGCGGTTATGATATTATTCAAAACTCTTGTGTGGCAGTTATATTACGGATCGTGCCTGTAAGGTAAACTTGTCAAGTCTCGGCAAACCCATAACACACACAATATTGTTAGCTTTCAAAATAATAATTCTGAACTATTATATATGATTTATAATTTTTATTTATTAATATTGTTGTCCATGTTGTAAAATATTAGTCATAATATAAAGGAAGAAAAAATAAACAATTAATAATTTAATTAATGAGGCCCACGAAAATGAAATCAAAAAGCTGAGGTCTAACTTTAACTATTTTCTATGCACGTCCTTTAGACACTTTAGAAGTGAATGCTGATTTCTTTTTTTTTTTTTTTTTTTGATGGAAGGAGCACCTGAAGATCTGGAGCACCAGATCCAGGGCAAGGTTACAACCAAACTGGGACTCCACAGATAAAACTAATCGAGCACTAGCCCAGAATAGAGTCCCACAACGGGAGAAAATCGCCCACACAAAAGTGGGAATACAAACAAACAAAACTATACACCACACAAAAACAAACGAGCAGATGATCGAGATGGAGGAGAGATCCATGCTGCCGGAGAGCCCCACCAGCGACGTCGCCGACCACGCAGGGACGTCGCCGACCACGCAGGGACGCCGGAGGTGCCAGACCAAACTCCTACCCACCACGCCAATCAAACCCCCAGCCGAACAACGCCCGACTCCGATAAGCAAAAATCCGACCAAGCTGAACCCAAAATCAGTGAAAGGGAGACACCAAAACTGCCGGTGGTGTCCCGGCGGAGAGGATGGGGCCGGACAACTCCAAGACCGCCGATCAGACACCTCACGTCGATAATCACACCAGATCTGGCCGGAGATCGGCCGATCTAACAGCTGCCGTCGAAGCTAGGACAAAACTTCCCTCCCAGTGACGCGAGAGAGATTTCCAGGCGACGAACAGGGCCATCGTAGCAGCCTCCGGAGCCTCCCATCTGACCAGGACAGCCAGGCAAAGGAAGAGGAAGAACGCCCAAAAGGACGACGTCGTCGCCGGCTCCCGCTGTCACGGCGAGAAGCCGACGACGGAAAGAGGAAGAAAAATTGTCGCTGCTTCAAGCTTCAGAGAACGAGAGAGAAAAATATCTCAGATATTTTCATTGCTTTTATTTTTTTATTTTTGGAAAACTCCCACCGAATAGGATTTTTACATTTTGCAACTCAAAAAACGAAAAACATGCTTTTGAGAATTATATCAAACAGCACCTAATCGTAAAACCTATAGGTTGCGTTTAGTTACCATAGTAGAATGGTAATGAGAATGAGAATTGGAATAGAAATAAATGGAAAGGTGATTCCTTTGTTTGGTTGGGACTATAGAATTAGTATCCGAATAAGTATTATTTTGTTTGGTTAACAACTGAATGGAATGGAATTAACTGTATTTTGACCAAAATACCTCTAATTACAAAACAATTATAATAACATGATATATTATGGATAATAATAATAAAATATGAAAGTATATAGTATATATATATATATAAATTAATGTAATTAATAATAAAATTTATATTTTCAATTACAAAAAATGTATATAAAATTTTTATATATATATAATTATAATATATAACATGTTATATATATATATTATAATATATAACATATTATATATATATATATTATAATAAAATAATATATATATTACATAATAATATATATAATATAAATATTATTATATATATTTTAATATATGTTTATATATAATATATATTATATAATATAAATATCATATATTATTAATACAAATACTATATATTATTATATATAATATATATATAAATATAATATAATATAATATATATTATATTATATACTATAATAATATATAATATATATTTTGGATAATAATAATAAAATATAAAACTATATATTATATATATAATTATATATTATTTAATATATTAATATATAATATATATAATACATATATATATTATAATAATATATATTTATATATCATTAATATAATATAATATAATATATTATTTTTGGAAAGGTGTGTATTTTTAGAATGTAGTTTGTGCATATGAGAGTATTTATGGAATAAATTTTTTAGGTTGGAATGAAATAGGCATTCTATTTGGTTTTTGGATAGAATGCCCATTCTATTGGATTTTAACCAACCAAACATTGAGAATGAAATCCATTACATTCCATTCCAGCCAACCAAACACCACCGTAAATTTTGGTTTCTAGAGTTGGCATTACCAAAAGTATAAAAGGAATTATAATAAGAAAAGAGACCAAAACTGGGAAGGGAGAGAATAGAGACTAGAGAGAGTAAACCAAAGGGGATTTTAAGAGGGAGTGAATATTTGATGTAGAGGAAGAAAAGATAACTTTTATAGAGACTAGAGAGAGTAAACCAAATGGGATTTTAAGAGGGAGTGAATATTTGATGTAGAGGAAGAAAAGATAACTTTTATGCAAGAATGGTTTGAGGTTTCAACTTGAACCTGTTTGATAACGTTTTTTGTTTTTTGTTTTCGGTTTTTGTTGTTTGTTTTCTATTTTTTGAGTTTAAAAACGCGTCTGATAGTAATTATTGAAAACAATATTCCGAGAATGAAAACCTTAAAAACGCATCTGGTAGTATACTTAATAATAAAACAGTAAGTACACAACAATAACAATAATAAAAGATAATATTAATATTATAAAAAATAGTTATAACACCTAATAAATTATATCAATCATAACCATACAAACGAAGTTTAATTAATTATAATGTTTATCTATTATTATAGTCATTCCATGATTGTAATGCGATCTTATTCCTAACCGGGTTTATTTGTATCATATTATCTTGAGATATGTCCAAATCTAATAAATAATTTTTTTGTAATCATTCCTGTTGTATGTATAAATTTGGCAATAGGACTTGTCAGCAAAAGATGCAATAAAGACGGGTCAAGTAAATAAACACGTCACTCATTGACCAGTTAACGAGAGGAGATCAGTCAAAGATACGCCAGCTGGCATGCTCGCCGGTTCAGAGTAAAAGTGTGCTCACCACAGCTGGTCGACCAACAGAAAGGCAAAGTGCGCTCGCTGACCTAAGGTGTTTGCCAAGAAATATACAGCCAGAAGAATGATCTAATTCCAGTATACTTTCCATGTCAAGAATCCGACCGGATACAAAGCTTGAAGATCAAATCCTACTCCGGATAGGATCCAACCGATTTTAAACGAAGAAGAGTTCAAACAGGAAACAAACCCTAAAGTTGTTTGTTTACTCTAGACTCCTCACATAATTGAAAATAGGAACTCCCCTACCAACACAGCATAGGCACGGGAACCCTAGAAAGACTAATATAAATAGAACCCTAAATCCCATGAAAAGGGGTTCGAAGATAGAGAGAGAATAATCAGGCAATTGTATGAGAGATCTGTGTGTGTAAACCATAAGCGATTCATAGTGATTTCTCTTGCTCTAAGGGGCACCGTGGTTTTTTTTCCATTCAAGGGTTTTCCACGTAAAATCTATTTTGCATGCATTGATTTATTTTCTTTATTTGTTTGTTTTTGATTAAGATATTATTGTTGACCGAGTCAATCCAAAAATCACCGTCAACAATTAGCGCTAGAAGGAGGGGGCAGAATTTAAAGCTTCCAGGAATCCTTACAAAACAGGCACAACATGAGCAACAGTAGCGATAGGGATGAAGTCCCCAATAATGATCAGACCCCCGAGGCAGCGGTGATACTAGGAGAGGAAACGTTGGCAATAGGGGAACAGTCAGCAGCTACTCCAGGGACTAGAGTAGCCAACGAGACTCTACAACACTTTCACACCGCATTGGTGAATCTGGTTAATGAGGCCAACAAGATTGGACTCACGCTCCCTATAGGGATAGGAGCCTCGTCTCCTTATGAGCTTATGAGCTGACGACCAGCACACCCGGGAATCATCCCCCAGGAAGGCTGCGATCAGAAGTCCATGTCGCTACTCCCAGTACTCAAGCAAAACCAACTGTTAGGGAAGCCCCCCGGGACCCGCCAGAAGCCCTGGAAGAAAGAGGGGAAAAGAGGGGAAAAGGTTTGCTGGATGAGGATTACCCAGAAAAGCGGGGTCATGGGCGAACGCATAGGGAACCCGCCAACGATAGATCTAATAAAGCCCGTAGGAGGCGGCGGCGATCGATCTCGTCGGGAGACAGGAGTCCCCAACCGAGAGGGGGATTATGGTCAAAAAGAGCACGGCAGCAGAGATCCGAAAGTACAGATGATCTAGAAGTTAACAGAAGTATCGATAGCAGGGAAGATGATTATCGGAGGATGACAATCAAAAGCAGGCTCAACCAAGAGGGGGAACCAACTGGTCATCGAAGCGTTACCCTCCAACAGCTCTCAAAGAAGGTCTCAGCAATGGCTAAGCGGTATGGACACAATGTTTCTTCAGATGATGAGTCAAACAATCCGTTCGTCGACCATATCGCTCACACCCGGTTCCCGAAAAGATTCAGAATGCCAACCATAGAACAATACAAGGAGAACAGGGACCCGAAGGAGCATGTCCGCAGATTCCACAATGTCATGGCCCAGTATGCATCCAATGACGGCCTCTTGTGCTTAACGTTCCCTCAAACCTTCAGCGACCTCGCTTCCAGATGGTTTGGACGCCTACCAGCTAGAAGTATTAACAACTTTTCTAGTTTCAGCAAGGCGTTCATAAGGCAATTCATGGGAAGTGTACAGAGGAGAAAGTCACTGGCTCATCTATCGAACTTGAAACAAGAAAGCAACGAGTCACTCAAAAAGTACTTAGCCAGGTTTGGGAAGGAGGTCGCCCAAATAGAAGATGCAAGCGATGTAGCTGTCATAGCAGCCTTCACCAATGGGCTGCAAAGTGGGCGTCTGTCTTTCGACCTTCGAAGAGACCGGCCAAAGACGTATGAGGAGATGATGGATATAGCTGGAGACTATGCGTTAGCAGAAGAAGAAGAAGTAGCCCAAGGGGGAAGTTACGTCCATGGTCATAAACCAGACACAAAGTCCGAGTCCAAGGATGAGAGGACGAAGGGCCAGTCTCGCGATCGCCAAAAAGAGGAGAAGAGCCGGAGAAACCAACCCAGAGAGAGCCAGGGTAATAACAGAACCAGTAGGTTCCGAGGCAGGTACAACAATTACACTCCCCTAAATGGCGAACAGGAAGACATATTATCTGTAGTAGAAGATAAGGGGCTCGCCAAATATCCCCTACAACAGTCAGCTAATGCCCGGAGGGACACAACGAAATACTGCCGATTCCACAAAGACCACGGGCATGATACCTCTAAATGCTTTCAACTGCGGGATCATATTGAGAGTCTAATCAGAGAAGGGCACCTTAAAGATTTCACCCTAAAGGGAGACCAAAATACCGGTCGCCACGATAGCCACCGAGGAGGCGGACAAGAAAGAAGAAGCCCGAGAAAAGGAAGCCCTAGCACAGCTATAAATACTATTTTTAGAGGACCTCACACTAGCAGAAGCAATAGAGAAAGGATGTCGGAAGTCAGGGAAGTAATGTACGAAAACAGGGACTTTGAAGTAAACTCTGTGTAGAGAAACCATAAGAGGCCAAAAGAAGGGCACGACCCAATAATCTTCATAGCCGAGGATTCATAAGGAATTGATGCCAAACCCAACGACGTAATAGTCGTGGGAGTATAGATAGGGCACTGGGATGTCCTCCAAGTAATGATAGACAACGGAAGTTCCGCTGACATTTTGAGTGCCAGGGTGTACGACGAACTTCGGTTAGACAGAAAAGATTTGGAACCATTCCATGTACCCTTAAAAGGATTCGGAGGTGCAGAAGTAAGGTCATTGGGAACCGTGAAACTGCTTGTAAGATTTGGAACAGCACCTTGTCGAAGGACTATCCTACTGGATTTCGTGATCGTCGACATTCACAATTGGCCATATAATGCCCTACTTGGCCGACCATTCCTGAACAAAGCCCGGGTAGTCACGTTCACCAATGCACTAAAAGTCAAATTCCCGATAGAGTTTAGAATTGGAGAGCTTAAAGGGTCGCAGGAAATGGCTCGCCGGGCCAACCTGTCAATTTTTAAGGACAAGACTGGAGCAGAAACCTTGGGTGTATTTCAACTCGACCAAGAGACGAGGGAGGAAAACCCCGAAACATTTGAACTAGACCCGAGGGATAAGACCAACAGAGAGAAAGAAGAACCAACTGAAACTATTATTCTGGACGAAAAAGAACCCAATAAAACCGTCAAGGTTGGAGCGAGTCTACCGAAGCAGGTTAAAACAGGTGTGGTGAATTTGCTGAGGGAGTACAATGAGATCTTTGCTTGGAGCCACGAAGATATGCCGGGGATCAATGCAAATGTAACCACACACCATCTAGCAGTAAGCAAAGAATGCAAGCAGGTGATATAGAAAAGAAGAAGCTTCAACCCTGAGAGAAGTACGGCAATAAAGAAAGAAATATCCAAGCTGCTCGCAGCAGGATCGATCAGAGAAGTCAAATATCCTGAATGGGTAGCGAATGTTGTGCTCGTAAAGAAGAAGAACAATCAGTGGAGGATGTGTGTAGACTTCACTGATCTGAACAAAGCCTGCCTAAAAGACAGCTTCCCATTGCCAAGAATCGATCAGTTGGTCGACACAATAGCTGGACACGAGCTATTAAGCTTCATGGACGCTTACTCAGACTACAATCAAATCAAGATGCACAAACCAGATGAGGATAAGACAGCATTCACCACGGACCAAGGGTTATACTATTATACTGTCATACCATTCGGCCTGAAGAATGCTGGGGCAACATACCAGCGCTTCGTCAACAAGATGTTCGCCGGCCAAATAGGCAGGAATATGGAAGTGTACGTCGATGACATGCTAACCAAGAGTATCAAAGCCGACGGACATGTAGACGACCTACGGGAAACCTTTGATGTATTAACCAAGTTCGGAATGAAGCTAAACCCTTCAAATTGTGTTCGGCGTGCCATCTGGTAAGTTTCTCGGGTACCAGGTACATCAAAGAGGGATAGAAGTGAACCCTGACAAGATCAAAACGCTAGCCGACATGGTTTCCTCAAAAAACCTAAAAGACGTCCAGAAACTTACATGATGCTTGGCATCGCTGAACAGGTTTATAGCAAAATCAACAGACCGATAATTACCATTCTTCAAAGTGCTTAAGAAAAGGAAAGGGATTGAATAGAATAAAGATTGTGAACAAGCTTTTCTCGCCCTCAAAGAATACCTAGGCCGAGTACCGCTACTGTCAAAACCTATCACGGGAGAAGTGCTATACATGTACCTGTCAGTCACAGAAGCAGCTACTAGTTCTGTATTAATAAGGCAGGAAGATGGAATACAGAAGCCAGTGTACTACACAAGTAAAGCACTGCTGCCGACTGAAACAAGATACTCACTAGCTGAAAAAATGGCGCTCGCATTAATAACAGCAGCAAGAAAACTGAGGCCGTATTTTCAAGCACACAAAGTAGGAGTATACACCAACTGCCCACTAAGAATGATACTACAAAAACCAGAAGTGTCGGGCAGACTTACAAAATGGGTCATTGAGCTAAGCGAATTTGACGTAGAATTCATCCCAAGAACGGCAATCAAAGACCAAGCAGTAGAAGACTTTGTAGCAGAATTCACCGAGCCAGATAATGAAGTAGCAAATATGATGATAGATCAAGCAAAGAAAGACTTTCGTTGGAAACTCTGTGTTGACGGTTCATCAAACACGCATGGCAGCGGGGCAGGGATAGTGGTCATAACCCCAGAAGGAGATTCAGTATAATGTGCCTTGCGGTTTGATTTCAAGGCCACCAATAACCAAGCCGAGTATGAGGCGTTGATAGCAGGACTAAAAGTATGTACAGCCCTAAGAGCTGATGAGATTGAAGTGTTTAGCGACTCCCAAGTCATCGTCAACCAGGTACTCGATGAATATCAAGCAAGGGACAACAGCATGATCGCTTACCTAAAACTAGCAAAGGAGTTATTGGGGCGATTCAAAGAATACAAGATTGTTCAGATCCCAAGAGAAAAGAATGAACAGGCAGATGTTTTGGCTAAGTTGGCATCAGCCACGGTCAACATCTGGCCGCGAACAATCCCTATGGCACACCTGTTTCGACCTAGCATAGCCGAGCAGACCGAAGTGGGGGTAATCATGAATGAACCAACCAACTGGATGACCCCAATCAAAGAATACTTGATCGAAGATATCCTCCCAAATAACTCACTAGAGGCCAAGCAGCTGAAATACCGAGCAGCAAGATATTCAGTCCTCAACGGTGAACTGTACAGAAGAGGGTTTTCGAGAGTACTGCAAAGATGTGTCGGACCTGAAGAGGCAGAAGGAATCCTAAAGGGCATACACAGCATGAGCTGTGGGAATCATGCTGGGAGCATCAGTCTAGCCCATAAAGCGCTAAGGCAAGGGTTTTATTGATCGACGATGTTCGCCGATGCGAAAAGAATAGCAACCAGATGTGAGGCATGCCAAAAGATTGCAAATAACATTCGCCAGCCGCCTGAACGCTTACTTAGTATCACCTCTCCATGACCGTTCGCCATGTGGGGAATTGATTTGATCGGCCCAATGCCCACAGCACCAGGAGGAGCAAAGCATGCCATCGTAGCGGTGGATTATTTCACTAAGTGGGTAGAAGCCGAGTCACTGGTGCACATTACAGAAGCGAATACAACCAGCTTCATGAAGAAGAACATTCTGTACAGGTTCGGAATACCAAACACCATCATCACTGATAATGGGACACAGTTTGACAACAAAAAATTCAGAGATCTATGCAAGAAATATGGGATCAATAACTACTATGCCTCTCCAGCTCACCCACAGACATACAGGCAAACTAAGGCAATAAATAAAATTATCAAGCACAACCTGAAAGCTAAACTAGCTGTCAAAAAAGGGAGTTGGGCAGAAAAATTACCACAGGTACTATGGGCATACCGAACGGCGGAAAGAAACTCCACCGGGGAGACACCCTACTCCATGGCATTTGGGACTGAGGCAGTCATTCCGGTCGAAACAGTGTTCTCTTCACCAAGAACACAACTCTTTCAACCTGAACTTAATGTTGATATGTTGAAATATGGCCTAGATGAGCTAGAAGAGAGAAGGGAGCATGCCCAGATAAGGAACGCCGCTTATCAGCAAAGAGCGGCGAGGTACTACAACTCACATGTGAAAGTCAGAAGGTTTGCACTCGGGGACCTGGTACTAAAAAGGGTGACATTGGGAACTAAGGAAAAAACTGCAGGATCACTCGCAGACAAGTGGGAAGGACCATATCACATCACGGGTATTGCAGGCCATGGAGCATATTACATAGCAAGGAAAGGGGTTGGCGAGCTGCCCCGACCTTGCAATGCTTAATATCTGAAGATCTACTACCCCTGATACTTCAATCCAAGAAGACCCTTTGTTATTTTTCCTTTTTCCATTTTATCTTTTTAGAAGTTTTTTATTTTTTGATGTCAAAAGTTTGCAGGAAATAAATCAATAAAGGGTAATTTATTACTGAAATTTCTACCAACGCTGAAACCATGGCCAGCCATAATGAGTGAATCGCCAAACACAGATAGAGCGAGTCATCTAGACTCAGCGAACACCAAAGAGCGGGGAAACACCTTGCATTATAGCAGGCTGAGAGCAAAAACACTACAAAGCAGCCTGAGCTAGAGAAAAATGTCGCAGAAAAGGCAATCGCCATCAATAAAGGCATAAAACCCCCAGACTGTAAGAGGTGTTCAGCTAACATCATTCAGGGCAAACACCCTGGAATTAAAAACGCTGGGGGTAAAATGAACTAGCAGCAAAAATAGTGAGCAAAAGCGGGAGACGTCCCAACAGTATGTTCACGCAAAGCTTAGTATATGGTCGGACACGTCCTAACAAACACTGGGTAAAATAAAAACTAGCAACTATAAAGCTAAGTGATAAAAGGCTTCAAAGCCTGGGCCAAAAACTCAGCAATGGCAGCTGAACAAAAACACATAGAATTAAATACGGCGAACAAGAAAGGAATGCAACGCGAGAAAAATTGATATTTCATTTACTTGTCAAATATATTTACAAAGTCAAAAAAGAAAAGTAAAATATACAAGGAAATCAAGCGCTCGCCGGCGGAATGCCCCTATCATCATCCTCTTCTTCCTCGCTCACCTCGTCCTCCGACGGCCAACCTACCTCTTCATCCCCGTCAGGCATGAAAGGCGTATAGTCCCGACCAGAAACAGGACCTAAGTCAGGCTCAGCGCCAAACCCAGTGAAACTCCCTTTCTGGCCAGAGTAGTAAGTGTTAAAAACACGTTTGGTAGGAATTTCAAGGTGCATGGGAAGAGGCTCTGTCTGAGTATATCGGCAATGGGCCTTCCACAGCTTCAGCTGATTTTTTACCGAGCGCACCGCACCATCCATGTGTCGCTGAAGGTTCCTGTCATAATGCTTCAGGGCCCTCTCATTAGAATGTTCCTTCAGGGCGAAGAACTTCTTAGCTTGCCGCATACCCCTCTCAAACTCACGGAGGAGGAGCGCATCATAGGCGGGAGACCTCTTAAAACGATCAACGGCCTCGACTTCCAAAAATGCCTTCATGTCATTCAAAATGACATCTTGAGAAGCCTGTTGATGCCGCAAGTCTTCAGACTCGCGCTCGGCCCTCTCTTTAGCCTCCATCGCCAACCTCTCCCCCTCCATATGAACGGCCAAGGCATCTTGACTCCCAGAAAGCTGCTCCCTCAGCGACTTGACTTATTCTTCAGCGGCGAGTAGCTTCTCTTCAGCAACGAGCTGGGCAGCTAAAAACCCATCGGCAGACTCCCGCAGCTGAGCAATTTGTTGTACGTGAGATGCCTCAGCCGAAAGCCTTTCGGCCGTCGAGCGGGATACTTGGTCCTGTAAACGTCTATTATCCCTTGACACAGCATTCATCCGCCGATAACTACTCGCCATTTCCGACATCATCTACGAGAAAAACGGAGTTAAAAGGTAAAAATGATATGGAGAAAAAGGGGGAAAGAAGCAAAGAATAAAGTTACAGAAGTTACCAAGGAATGGCAGTTAAAAAAGAACTCCATCATTATGTTGCATGATTTCTCCTTCACGTGCTCCCAACCCTCATCAAAGTAAATATTGTTACTTATAAAATGGTTCAAGAGCTCGGCTGTAGAAAAATCAAACAAAGAAACAACCTCAGACCCCTCGCTTCGATCAGCTAGGGGTACAGATGACCCTTCACGGGAACCTCCTAAATCCGCCGCAGGAGCAGACGATGGACCAGGAGCGTCAGCAGGAGCAGTAGGCCTGGGGGTATCCTCTTGTGCAGCAGTACCCGACGCTCCAATATCTGTCGGAGGTGCCGAGGACCCAGACTTGTCAGAGATAGAGCCTTGAGTAGCCGGGGAAGATGCAGTCCTTGCGTCACCACCTTCTTCCGACCGGGGGGTTGGATCCATAACCTGAGTGGGCCCAAGAGGAACTCCATAACCGGTTTCGCCAACAGGAGGAACCTCAGAACGTGTGGGCTCGTCATTTCCCTCCTCATCCGACGAAACAACGAACTGAACAACCCTTGACACCCGTTTCAAAGGACGAGTGGCACAGTCAGGGGTAGTCTCCGCAGGGCGCTTCCCTCGACCATTTCTTGGGTTAAGGTCACTAGAAGGGTCCTTAGGGGGATCTGGGACGCTCGCGTCAAAAACAGGAACCTCTGTATTCGCCGCAGGAACCCCAGCTTTTTCTTTCCCCTTACGGCTAGGGATATGAGGCGAAGTATCAAGTCCACCCCCACGAGGCTGGACGACCACCTCCGCAACAGCAGGAACTCTTGCTCCACCCTCATCTTGAGAATTGTCGCCCTCGGGTGCCGCGACTCCTTCTTTAGACAAACCCGCGGCATGTCTTTGACTGGCGGCTTCAGAGTTCTTCACTGCTCGGGCTTGCTCGTCACAGACGACATCGAACTCGCTCACTGAAAAGCAAAAAACAATGTTATTCAAAGAAAAACTGATAAAACAAGTTTTAAGGTTTAAGAAACTCACAGCGGTGTCACCTAGAAGACAGGCGAGGAAAAACGCCATAAGCGATCATTCTGGCCTCATCGAGAAGGAATTCCTGACCCCTCTTGGCCAAACTAAGCACCGCAGCCTCTATCACGTTCTTTACCTCGTGCGGGGTTAAGGCAGGGAGAGCCTTCGACCAGGCTTCAGGAGACATAAAGTGTCTCAGAATTTTACTCGCTTGAAGGTTTCGACGAGGGTCGGCAGGGTTATTCCTTCCCCATTCGCCACCAACAAAAAACCAATTGTTCTTCCACCTCTTGTTCGAGGTAGGGAAACCCCAGATAAAACCCTTTTTCTTCTCATCACTTGAGACTTCCACTTGTCCTGGGTTAGATACACCCTCGGGGATCCAATTTTCCACAGGGGTTGATTAAAAGTAATAAGTACCTCCATGGCCGGACTGCCGCAAAACATAAAAGTGACGGATTTCGTGAGGTGTTAGCCACCATCGACCCATTGACTTCCACATCACACACAAGGCCATCGGAATTCTGTAGCTGTTCGGTGAAAGCTGGGCAGGAGCGAGCATGGCATCAGCCAGAAATCTGGCTATAAATGGCTGAAGTGGGAGAGTCACCCCATAGCCCAGCATCGACCCGTAGATGGCGGCGGCGGCGTTGCTCGGTGGATTCCACGCAGCCCGCTCGCCGAAAGGTATAAGGATAACCGTATCCGGTATATCATACCTCTTCTTGTATTTTATAATTTCTTGCTCGCCGACCACGTTTACTTCAGTGTCGAAAGAGCTTGGGAGATCGGTTGCAAAGCACAAACTGTTTCACCGATGATCCTCATCATCTGAATCAATCACCGTCTGAGCACCCAGGAGGGAGTCCCTAGGGGTTCTAAGCCCCCGTCGCCCACTACCACCGGTTCTGAGAGTCTTTGCCATATCTAAAAAATCATTGTCAACAGTCGAAGGAAATGTGAAATCAGAAGTATTGGTGTCAGAATCAGAAGGGATGAAAAGGGAAATTGGCACAGGAAAAGTTGGGTCAAAATTTCGCAAATATAACTCAATCTTGTCTGCAACTTCCTTGTTGCCAAGCTCAAGGGCTTGCATCATTTGATTAAAAAAGAAAGCGCGTTAAGAAGGATCCATGAAACTCACCAGAAATGCTCTTGAAAAAGGAAGAAAAGGGAGTATGAAGTGGAATCGATCTTCAAGAAAACTGTCGGAAACCCAACACTTTGAATCAGAAGCTTGGAGGATTTGTGTTTTTAGAGGATATTCTCTATAGAAAAAGCAAGATCAAAAGAAGTGAGATGAAGTGGAACACTCCCATCTTTAAAAAGGGGGGAATTCGAAATTCAAGAAAAAACAATAATTAAAAACGGCCATGATAAAGTACCGCCGTCTGTGAGTAAAGGCAGTGATGAAAAGTGCCTATCAAACGAAGAACACGTGGCACCACGGGAATTCACAACAGACCCGAAATCATTGCAGGCGTGACATAAGTTACAGCGCTTCACGTCAACACCCAGCGTTTGAAATTCTGTGGCTGAAAATGAAAGCTTACTGTGGAAGACTTAATAACAAGAGTAACACGTGGCTAAAACAAAAAGAGAGGGAAAAACATCTGCAAAAATTTCAGAAAATGAGGAAAGTCAGAAAAGTATAAGTAAAGCATATAAACACTGCTCGCAGAACCAAAGAAACCAACCTACATTGGATCAGCTCGAAGTATTTATGGGGGTATTGTTGTATGTATAAATTTGGCAATAGGACACATCAGCAAAAGATGCAATAAAGACGGGTCAAGTAAATAAACACGTCACTTATTGACCAGTTAACGAGAGGAGATCAGTCAAAGATACGCCAGCTGGCATGCTCGCCGGTTCAGAGTAGAAGTGTGCTCGCCACAGCTGGTCGACCAACAAAAAGGCAAAGTGCGCTCGTTGACCTAAGGTGTTCGCCAAGAAATATATAGCCAGAAGAATGATCTAATTCCAGTATACTTTCCACGTCAAAAATCCGACCGGATACAAAGCTTGAAGATTAAATCCTACTCCAAATAGGATCAAACCGATTTTAAACGAAGAAGAGTCCAAACAGGAAACAAACCCTAAAGTTGTTTGTTTACTCTAGACTCCTCACATAATTAAAAATAGGAACTCCCCTACCAACACGGCATAGGCACGGGAACCCTAGAAAGACTAATATAAATAGAACCCTAAATCCCATGAAAAGGGGTTCGAAGATAGAGAGAGAATAATCAGGCAATTGTATGAGAGATCTGAGTGTGTAAACCATAAGCGATTCATAGTGATTTCTCTTGCTCTCAAGGGGCACCGTGGTTTTTTCCCATTCAAGGGTTTTCCACGTAAAATCTGTTTTGCATGCATTGATTTATTTTCTTTATTTGTTTGTTTTTGATTAAGATATTATTGTTGACCGAGTCAATCCAAAAATCACTGTCAACAATTCCGAACTAGATTCTATTTTTCTAATCAATAAAACAAATTTAAATTAATTTAACATTGATTTGTGACTTTTTTTACTAGAGAGAGTAAACCAAAGGGGATTTTAAGAGGGAGTGAATATTTGATGTAGAGGAAGAAACGATAACTTTTATGCGAGAATGGTTTGAGGTTTCAACTTGAACCTGTTCGATAACGATTTTTGTTTTTTGTTTTCGGTTTTTGTTTTTTGTTTTCTATTTTTTGAGTTTAAAAACGCGTCTAATAATAATTATTGAAAACAATATTCCGAGAATGAAAACCTTAAAAACGCATCTGGTAGTATACTTAATATTAAAACAATAAGCACACAACAATAACAATAATAAAAGATAATATTAATATTATAAAAAATAGTTATAACACATAATAAATTATATCGATCATAACCATACAAACGAAGTTTAATTAATCATAATGTTTATCTATTATTATAGTCATTCCATGATTGTAATGCGATCTTATTCCTAACCGGGTTTATTTGTATCATATTATCTTGAGATATGTCCAAATCCAATAAATAATTTTTTTGTAATCATTCCGAACTAGGTTCTATTTTTGTAATCAATAAAACAAATTTAAATTAATTTAACATTGATTTGTGACTTTTTTTGTGTGTTTTTTTTAATAATCGGAAAAAAAAAATATTGTGAAAAGAAAGTTATTAAATATAATATGTATTTATTGAAATTATTTTGTTCATATATATAATATATATACCACATGCAATTACGACATCATTCAAAACTCTTATGTAGGAGTTGTATTACGGATCGTGCTTGTAGTGTATAAAATTGTCAAGTCTTGACAAACCCATAACACACACAATAGTGTTAGCTTTCAAAATAATAATAATAATAATAAGCAATCTAAACTATGATATATGATTTATAATTGTTTTTATTAATATTATTGTCCATGTGGTAAAATATTAGTCATAATATAAAGGTAAAAAATAAAACAATTAATAATTTATTTAAGGGAGAATTGCATTTTAGTCCCTATAGTTTGCCTTATTCTGCGTTTAGTCCACGGTTTGTTTATTGTACCTTTTAGTCCTTCTGTAACAGAATCTATTAAAAGTACACTTTCTGGCATGTCAAGCATGTGAAATGACCTTAATGCCCCTGATGGGTGCTGACCACATTAAGAAGACAATTTTACCCTTATTTTTGTCTTTTTCTATGAGTGAAGTACATGAAATTACCATTTTACCCTTACTGTGTATTAAAAAAAAACACTAAAAAAATAAATAATAATAATAATAAAACACACAAAAAATGGATCTCCACTGTACATCTTATCTCTCTCTTTTTATTTTTTTTTTATTTAAATTTTAAAACAAAAATTAAAAATAACAACAAAAATTAAAAATAAAAATTGGTGGAGATCCAGATTGTATCTCCACCGTCCATCTCATAAGATAGACGGTAGAAATCCAATCTGGATTTCCAACAAATCCAAAAAATACAACACCAAATAATAATAAATAAATAAAAACCAAGCCAAAAAATTCAGACTTCATCAAGATACCAAAAACCAGACTTCATCAACATACCATAAACCAAACTTCAACAACCCAAATACAACACCCAACACTAGATTTCATCAACCCAGAAAAACCAAAAACCAAAGACCCATCTTAAAAGAAAAAAAAAATCGAAAATACCCAAATTCTTTTACACTCAAACACACACACACCCAGAATTGGAATACCCAGATCTCTCTCTCTCTCTCTCTCTCTCTCTCTCTCTCTCTCTCTCTCTCTCTCACACACACACACACACACACACACACAAAACACCCACACACACCCAAATCTAGAATACCCAGATCTCTCTCTCTCTTTCACACACGCAAACACCCATCGATCACCACCATCGGCGAACACAACCAAACGATCACCACCATCGGCCCCTACACCGATGCCAATACCCATACCTTACCAGAACAAACACACCAAAATACCCACACCATTGGTGTGTTGGTGAGAGAGACCAAGAAGAGAAGGAGAAGAAGAGATACTTATGGGGATTGATTCAGGGTGGATTGTTTGGGTTTGTGTAGTGAACTGTGTGAGATTAGAATGAGTGAGAGAGATTGATTTCTAGAGAAAGAAGAAAACAAAGAAAACAAAGAGAGAGAGAGAGAGAGAGAGAGAGAGAGAGAGAGAGAGAGAGAGAGAGAGAGATAATATTAGTTGTGTGTTTTTTATTTTTATTATTTAATTTTAAAATTTTATAATAACATTTTAAAATTAATTTATTTAATTTAATCATTTTTATTTGTTTTTTTTAAATTAATTTGTAAATTACTATTGTTAAATAAGATTCTAGAACATCTAATGTTATTTTACCTTTTTACTCTCATTGACCCTCGTTGACTTGACGGAACCCTAACAAAATTGGACGGTAGGGATTGGAATCCATATTGTCATAATAATAATGGACTGAAAGTTACAATATCAAAAAACCATTGACTAAACGCAGATTAAGGCAAACTACAGGGACTTAAATATGATTTTCCCTTTATTTAATGAGGCCCACAAAAATGAAATCAAAAAGCTGAGATCAACTTTTAACTGTTTCAATGCACGTCCTTTTAAATGCTTTAAAAGAGAGTTCTGATTTTTATGTTTTTTTTTTTTTTTGGAAAACTCCCATTGAGCATGAATTTTACATTTTTTAACTCAAAAAACAAAAAACATGCTTTTGAGAATGATATCGAACAACACCTAATTGTAAAACCTACAGATTTTGGGTTCTAGAGTTGGCATTGCCAAAAGTTAAAAAGGAATTATAATAAGAAAAGAGACCAAAACTGAGAAGAGAGAGAATAGAGACTAGATAGAGTAAACCAAAGGGGATTTTAAAAGGGAGTGAATATTTGATGCAGAGGGAAAGCAGCAGCCAGGAAGAAAAGATAACTTTTATGCGAGAATGGTTTGGGGATTCAACTTAGGGCATGTTCGGTAATGTTTTTGTTTTCTGTTTTCTGTTTTCTATTTTCGATTTTTGTATTCGGTTTTTATTTTCTGTTTTCTATTTTTCGAGTTTAAAAACGCATATGGTAGCAATTATTGAAAATGATATTCCGAGAATGAAAACATTAAAAACGCGTCTAGTAGTATACTTAATATTAAAACAGTAAGTACACAACAACAACGATAATAAAAGATAATATTAATATTATAAAAAAAATAGTTATAACACCTAATAAAGTATATCGATAATAACCATACAAACAAAGTTTAATCAATCATAATGTTTATCTATAATTATAGTCATTTCACGATTGTAATGCGATCTCATTCTTAACTGGATTCATTTGTATCATGTTATATTGAGATATTTCCAATTTTAATAAATAAATTTTTAGTAATCATTCCTAACTGGGTTATATTTTCGAAATCAATAAAATAAATTTAAATAAATTTAAAATTGATTTGTGACTTTTTTGTGTTTTTTTTAATAATTAGAAAAAGTATTATGAAAAGAAAGTTATTAAATATAATATGTATTTATTGAAATTATTATATATATACCACATGTGGTTACGACATCATTCAAAACTCTTATGTGGGAGTTGCATCACGGATCGTGCTTGTAGTGTATAAACTTGCCAAGTCTCGGCAAACTTATAACACACACAATAGTGTTAGCTTTCAAAATAAAATAACAATAATAATAATAAAAATAATAATAAGCATTATTATATATGATTTATAAATTTTTTTTATTAATATTATTGTCCATGTGGTAAAATATTAGTCATAATATAAAAGGGATATTATTATTTTCCTCCTGAGTTATGAGATATTGGTCATTATGCACCCTCTCCTTTCAGTATTGGCTATTTTACACCCTTTAATTTGAGTTAATTGTCATTCTACCCCCGCCGTTACTATTCCGTTAATAAAATGGAATATTCCGTCATGTAGGTTAAGGTATAATCATAACTCAATGACGAATAGTTATATAATTATTAAAAATAATATTAAAAAAAAAAATCAATTCAAACCCAAAATTGTTTTTCTCTCCCTAATTTTCTTCTTTCTCTTCCGGTTTTCCTCTTCCACTGCTCTCTTCTTCTCTTTCTCTTTACATGATTCTCTTATGTCGTTCTATTCTTCTCTTTCTCTGGGTTTGGGTGTTGGGAAATGCGTTCAGTGATTTGGTTTATAGGTTCAATGATAGGTATGGGTGATTGGTGAGGGGTTTAGGGTGAGGTTTATGGTTGGTTGATTTCGATTTAGGTTAATGGTTTTGGTTGATTTTGATTTAGGGATTTTGATTTAGGTTCTCTCTTTCTCTAATGTCTCTCCCATTCCGATTTAGGGTTTGATATTATTGATTTTGGGGCTGGCGGCAAGTGATATTTGGCAGCTAGTGGTGTTGGAGATGAAGGTGGTGGCGGTTTATGGTTGATTTGGTGTGGTGGCCAGAGATATGGGGTTAATGGGTGGGTTTTTATGGTGATCGACGGAGCATCCTTTGTTATGGGTTTTGTGGTGATGATGATGTTGGCTTTATGATGATTTCATTCTTTTTTGTTTTTTGTTTTTGTTTTTGTTTTTGTTTTTGTTTTTGTTTTTTTTTTTGTTTTTTTTTTTTTTTTTGTGAATATATGGTGTGGTAGTAATGGAGATTTAGTTTGAAGGTGATAATGATGATGCTGGTGGTTTTTGGATCAAGATGGTGGTATTTTCTATTTTCCAGATTTTGGGTTTGAATTTTTTTTTTATGGGTTTCAGTTTTGGTGACGATGATGATGAAGGCCAAGTTATGGGTTCCGCTGGTATGTTGATATTTTTTTTTTTTTTTTTCTGGGTTTGGTGCTTTGTTGTGAGTTGATATTTTTTTTTTTCTAGGTTTAGAATCTTCAAATGATGATGGTGATGAAGATGTTGAATTGGTTTTTTTTTTTTTTTTTTAAATAATTAAAAACTGAAAAGAGAGATAGAAAGGTATAATAGTATTTTTGTTAAAAAGTTAACAAAAGGTGTAAAATGGTCATTACTCAAATTAGAGGGTGCAAAATGACCAATACCTAATAAGTTGGGGGGGGGGGGGGGGGGGGGGGGGTGTGTGAAATAATAATATCCCTAATATAAAGGAAGAAAAATAAAATTAATAATTTAATTAAGGGCAATTTACACTAACTTACCCTGATTATATATAATTGCACAAAACCAGAGAATATGATAATAACACTCACTACCCCTTGGCCAGTTGATTAATGTTTGACCACCATTAGTCAACTACGAAAAAGGGGCAATGTCATTTTTACCCTTGCACTTATATTTGAATAGTGTCAACAATCAATATTATATTATTGAATTAAAAATAATGCAAAAAATAGTTTATTTATTTATTTATTTATTTTTAAAGAAATAGTTAAAACAATATATATATATAAATAAAAAAACAAAAAAAAACAATTTGGTGTAGATATAAGATTTATGTTTTTTATTTTATTTATTTATTTAATTGTTTTTTCTAGTTTGTTTGTGTCTTTTTGATATAGATAAGAAAAAGATGGATAGGAAAAGAAGAAGAAAAAGAAAAGCAGAGAAAAAGAAGAAAATGGTGTTTGAAGGTAAAGGAGAAATAGGTTTTTCAGGTTTGTATGGTGGAGGAGAAGATAGATTTTTTTTAAATAAAAAAAAAATTTAGTAAAAGTTTTTAGGTTTGATGTGGCTAACTTTAATTGGACAGCCTATATTCTTTTTTCCTTTTTATTTATTAACTTTGCAAAAGACCAAATTACTCTTTATCAGTTAGTAATTAAAGGTGGTCAACGGTTAATCAACGGATCAAGGGGTAGTCAGTGTTATTATGATATTTTCACTGGTTTTAGTGCAATTATATATACAATCAAGGTAAATTAGTGTAAGTTTCCCTTTAATTAATGAGACCCACGAAAATGAAATCAAAAAGCTAAGATCAATTTTTAACTGTTTTCGACGCACGTCCTTTTAGACACTTTAAAAATGAATGTTGATTTATATGTTTTTGCTTTTATTTTTTTTGGAAAACTCCCATCGAACAGGATTTTTACATTTTTCAACTCAAAAAACGAAAAACATGCCTTTGAGAATGATACCGAACAACACCTTAGGTTTTGTCAAAACTGTATCGTGCCAAATTGTCAGAGGTGTGCCCGGTGCACTACATCAGCATGACGATGTGGTGTGCACAGTGCATCAAAGTCTCTTAAAGAGTTTTTAACCTTTGTTTACAATCTTCGCACATGATAGGACTGACTATAATAAAATTAAAGAATGGGGTAATGCTGTAATACCAGTAAATATGGTTCCTAAAATGATCTTGGACCATCAGACGGTGCTTAATAACTACCAAAAGATTGCATAATCAGAGTGATCTTAGTAGTCAGAAGATGCTTGCACACCCAGTTATGCCTAACATTAACAACAAAACAGATACAAGAGAGATGAAAATGTTGAGGCAATTATTCATTAGACTCTCATTAACACCATTTCTATTGAGTTCTTTTGTTGATGTTTGTCCTACATCACTAACTTATTTTTACGTTTCGGGCTTGGAGGGTCTACTTTGAGGGGTAACCATAAAGCATAATTGCAAACAATATACACAAAAAGCAATGAGAACAAGATACAGAGATATAGTCACAAAACAACGAACAAGATCCGTTACCGAGAGAGGAAAAGCTTACAAACTTGAACGGAATAAGGAATGACTCTCAAGCAGGTGTCAAGCTTCCAAACCAATCTGCCTTTCACAAACAAATGTATAATCGTTGGATGCTTCATGATCCCATTGCAGCATCAATATCATCAGAAGATTAATTTTTAACTAAAACAGTTTGCATATCTAACTCCTGACTCCTGACTACAGAACAGAAAGCTCAATTGTTGAATGTAGTTTTAGCAAAGTAAAACAAACACACACCACTGATTTATAAAGACAAAATTGAAGTCAAGCTGAGAAGAAAGTAAAGGAGAAGGCAGTCTATAGCAGATTCGTTTCATGCTTGTATAGTTGTATTCTTAGGCTATGTTTGAGATTGCTTTGCTTATGAAATAATCCGCTTTTAGCATAACTTAAAGAACAATCAACTTACAAGATAAGTCGATAGATGTTTGGTAAATTGACTTTATAAATATTCAACTTATGAAAAAAGTATGGAAAAAGTGTTTGGTAAACTTTAATTGATTATGGAAAATGTCTAAAATGGACATAATTGATAAAATGTAATATAAAAAATACTTATATAACTCTGTATATATATAATATATTTTTTTTAAAATATTCTACTTAGTCAACTCAATCATCATAATACTAATTTACCGAGTCAACTCGGTCTTCTCATTACAAATCTGTTGAGTCAACTCAGTCTTCTCATCTCAAGAAGCCATTAATGGATTCTCTGCAACTCAAGCTCCAAATCCGCCATCGTTTCTTGCTCCACCGAGGTCGCCATCATCCGTCATCCCTCGCCGTCGACATCGTCTCCCTCACTGCCGACATCGTCTCCCTCGCCGCTGACTTACAAGCTTTGAAATTATGAGATCTGGTCCCGGATTCGTCGTGAAAATGGAGGAGGAACCTCATCCATCGCCGGACTAGAACCAGGAACCAGCATCTCTGGCTCGACGGAATCAACGATCGACTTCGTCAGTGGTAGCTGGCCGACAAATTATTATTATTATTTTTAATTTTTTAATTTTTCAGTGTTTTAAAATATTATTAATTCTAAAAATTATCAATATTAAATAAAGGGGCATCATTGTCTTTATATTAAAATAATAGAGGCATTATAGACATTCTATGGATAAGAAATTAGCTTCTCCAAAAATCAGCTTGGAAAAGCAACCCCCACCCAACTTCTCAAAAGCTGTTTATTGGAGGAGCAATTTATAAAATAAGTTATTTTTGGGTAGTTTACCAAACACCCATTTACTCAAAACTTGAGATATAATCACTTATTTCTCAAGTAAAAGCAACCCCAAACATAGCCTTACTGAATTTATTTCCAGATCATTACAGCACCAGAGACGCTTCACATATTTACAAGTGTTTAAACACAACACAATTTATTAGCTAATTACACATTAATTTGTACAGACTACAGAGTAGTAATTTAACACATTAACTTTAATACTCTCTTGCTTGAGTTTTGAAAATCAGAAAACCAGATTGCAGACATTCCAACCAAAGCACTTCCTAGGGAGAAGTTCTATAAGCATCAGGAATTCAACAACACATTAAGGGGAGAATGTTAAAGTTAATGCACTAAAAAAAAATTCAGTGTTAGTGCCAATATATAAATCAGTCTCTAGTGTTATAATGATCTAGAAAAAATCAGAAAACTCAGGAAACAAATATGGTAGACATTGATCTTTCCCCTATTTTCTTCTCTATTTACTGCACTTTTCTCCTTATAAATTAGCTGGTGTGTGTTTGTTTTCGTGCTGAAACTACAGCCAACATCAATAGATTTCTCAATTACCTTGAAATGATCAAAACAAAACATTTAAAGAATTTAAGAGAAGGTACGAACACAAAATTATTCAAGCAGTACAGTCAATTAATGGGAAATAAGATGTTTTCTTAGACATGATATCCAAGGATAAGAATTCTTTACCAATTTTCAGACGTTTGGTTGCTATGAAAAACAATAATTTTACTAAGCTCCAATAAGTTTTTTTTTTTCCTCACATTTTGAGACATTAACTTTTGTTGCTTTCATTAGAAATGTGTTTACATAATTAACACTTTGGAATTACAATTCAATACTACATCTAAAGTCATTTATGACATCCAAAAATAGATTTCAATTCAAGGGTATAATTCCAGCTCCAAATTAGATCCAAACAGTCCAGAACAACACAACCTAGCTATGTTAAGTAAAATTTTAAAATGTGATAGACAAGCTAATGCCTAATAGGATGCTAATCTGATAAACAATATTGTGTAAATTTAAGTCAAACAGTTCTGGATTG
The DNA here is from genome assembly GCA_954870605.1 of Acer campestre. Lineage (NCBI taxonomy): Eukaryota > Viridiplantae > Streptophyta > Magnoliopsida > Sapindales > Sapindaceae > Acer > Acer campestre. The sequence goes on from OX940801.1 coordinate 32,134,583, forward strand.
AAATAACACAGTAACAATATATCTAAAATAGAAGTTGAAGATCAAACCCCAAAGTCAAAAACGTAAACCCTAATACCCAAAACATTAATATATCAAAATTACATCATCAAAATGTATAATCAAAGCATTAGTATTTATTACCCAGAGATTTTAAAATCCCCAATTTAAAAATAAATTCATTTGACTGCTTTTTGTACCCCATTCGTTGAGCTTTCCGACAACAGATTTTCTTCTTGCTGTTTCTTCAGTAGAGACTTGCGCTCGAGTTCTCTATACTTGTTGATGGCGGCTGTCAAGATAACTGTAACATTGACAAATTGATTTCTTAACAAATTATTGTAAAAGAGACAACAGATATATGTGAAGCGCAACTTACACCCGGCGCCGATGAAATAGAAGAAGCGGAGAACCTTCGGGGCGGCAGGTCCCGCGATCTCTTCTCCGGTCATTTCTGATTTCTGTCACCGTAAACCTATTTCTCTTGTTCTCTATTCTCTCGCTATGTTCCTTGGATGGCGCTAGTGAAAATACCATAACACCCCTCAATAAACAACTGCATTCTACTAAAGGTGAAAATACTATAACACCCCTCAATAGAACACCGCCGTCTATTAAAATGCCATAACACCCTTCAATAAAACACTACATTCTATCCTTTCAAAAAAAAAAAAAAAAAAAAAAAAAAAAAACACTACATTCTATTAAAAAAGTTTTTATTTTTATTTTTATTTTTATTTATTTAATTTTTTAAGAGAATGAGTTTTTTTTTTTTAATGACTTGAACCCATGATCTCATGATACATGTGTAAGAGGATTACCACGGAACCAATCTTATTTCGTCATCACATAAACTACTTCGGTCTAGACTCTACTCAAGGTGAAAATACCATAACATCTTGGACCAATATTTCTTTCGATTTAAAGCACTTGAAGACAATATTTTATATTTAAAATAATGAAAATAAAATAAATAAATTTCAATTATTGATTATATATATCACCGGCTCTATGTCAGCAGTGAATCCAAATTCTTATCAATAAACCACTACGGTCTATTAAAGGTGAAAATACCATAAGACCCCTAAGGAGTCAAGATACAGTTCCATGTTTGAACCGCCATATTTCACCATCTCCGTCCCTCCACGTAATGAGCACGCGCCTCTCGGTGGCTTTGCCTGGCAGCCATTTTTCTTTTCTTTAAACCAAGTGGACCCCAAACCCTCCAACCTTAAATACCAAATTTCCGCTTCTCTCACACACTCTCACAGACCCTAAAAAAAAAAAATGAGCAGCTTCAACAAGTTCTACGAGACGTGGTTCGACCACTTGAACCAACTGGTTCAGCAGCTCTCGACGGCCCCAAAACCCCCCACGACCGAGGAACAACACAAGCACCTTGACGACCTGGTCACACAGACCATGATCCACTACGCCGAGTACTACAGGGTGAAGTCGGAATCCGTCGAGCGTGACGTTTTCAACATCTTCACAGCTCCTTGGGCCTCCACTCTGGAGAGGTCTCTCCATTGGATCACTGGGTGGAGACCAACCACTGTGTTCCATTTGGTCTACACTGAGTCTAGTATCATGTTCGAGTCTAATATTATGGACATTCTTCGTGGACTCAGAACCGGTGATCTTGGTGATCTCTCGCCTAGTCAATTCAGGCAAGTTCATTATATATATGTACTCTGTAAGTCTGTAGCTATTGATTTTTCTTTTTATTTTATTAACTTGTTTTTCTTGATTTCAAGACAAAAATAAAATAAAATATAATAATTTAGGGTTTTATAAGGAGGGAAGAAAGATTTAAACTCATAACCTCATTGTGTGGACGTGGAGACTTTATCATCGGATCAATAATTACACTAATTGTTTCTAATAATTCGGGATTTGGGGGACACGTGACCTGATCTTTTGTTCTCATGAAACATATATATAGTTGCCGGATAGACCTGTGAGTGAGAACTAGTTTTTTATTTTTTATTTTTTTTATTTTTAAATCCTTAATTTTTGAAATTGAATAACTAGAAACTAACACAAACTAACCTCGCATCTATAGTATAATAGCTGAACGGCTGAACCTATAAATTAAAACTCATCACACGTCACAAAGCTTTTAGAAGCCTAAATAAATAAAGGGTTTTTTTATAAAAAAAATAAATTAAATAAAGTCGGATATACAATAAAGATGATTAATTTTCACTGATTCTCATCAGTAAAATATAATTTTGGGTTTTTCTCAAACATTTGATACAATCAGAATTTATCGTATTAATTAATTTGTCAGGTTTTTATTGTGAATAATATTATATTTATACTATCAAAAAAGTAAGTAATATTGTTATTTGAGATGTATTTTTGAACTGCACAATTTTTAGATAAATATATATATAAAAATTAAGATAATAACATTTTGGTACTGTAAAAATGGTATTGTATATATGTGTTCTTATTATGTGTCCCAGTAACGTTACCGTGTTGTTAGTGACCAGTGTTGTGGAATGTGTACAGGAGAGTGAGTGAGATGCAATGTGAGACGGTGAAGGAGGAGAATAAGATAACTAGTGAGATGTCGGCATGGCAAGACTATGCAACTGAGTTGCTGACTGCGAGTTCCGATTTCGACCTAATGATCGAACGGCTGGTGATCGTGGTCCATAAGGCTGACGATCTACGGCTCAGAACCCTCAAGAAGATGGTGGACATGCTCACCACTCGCCAAGCTGTCGAGTTTCTCGTTGCTGCTGCTGAGTTGCAATTCGGTGTTCGTCTGTGGGGCCGCATTATCGACCGTCCACGTGTCACTGCGTGACCGCTTTAATTTCCCTGTTTATATTATTAGGATCTCTTACATGCATGCATGCGTTGTTGTTGTTGTGTTTCTTTTTTGTATCGTTAATCATGTCATGATGTTTGATTCACCTGCAAACATTTTTCTCAGTCGCTTTGGATAATATTAAGGATCTTTCTTCTTTTTTTTCTTTTGTTTTCCAGGAAAGTTTAAGGTTAATTGGTAAACAAAATTTGATGTTATTTAATCCTACGAATTCAGCTACTTATATATGACTTAGGTACTGTTTTTTTTTTTTTTTTAATTTTATTTTATTTTAAATTTTTTATTATCTCTTATAATTTAAATTAAGATGAATATGTTTATTTATTTTTTTAATTTATATCTTATTTTAAGATATATATATATATATATATATATATACATATAGAGTAATTGCATGTAATCAAATGTTTTTTGATGAAATTTTTTATATGTTAAAATACACATTTGGTAAAAATTTAGAAATTTATATATATATATATATATATATAATGGTTCTCTCATAAGGTCAGGGATCCCTTATTTTAATTTCGGTAAGGATCTTGATGAAATGACGTCGATTTCTATGAATTTTGATTTGAATTTTTTTGTGGATGATAAGTTCAATGAAATCTACCTATCAATAAAATTTAAGAATTATTCAAGCATTACAACTATTTATCCTGATTTTGTTAAATATGAAGACATCAAAAAATGGGAAAAAATAGGAAAATTCAAGAAAAATAGTTGTAGTACTTGAAAAATTCTCAATTTTTATTCATAGGTAGATTTCATTAAATATATCATCTATAAAAAAATTCAGATAAAAATTCATAAAAATGGAAGTGATTTCATCAAGATCCTTACCAAAATTAAAATAAGGGATCCCTTATGAGAAAGCTACTATAATTTATATATATATATATGATAGAAAAAGTAAAATTTGTTGCCTTTTCACTTATGAAATAAGTTGTAATTAACACCTTCACAATTACTTCCACAATTAACCTTGTACAATTTCCTAAACAACACTAACCCTAACCCTAAATTGACCTAGGATTGATCGGAGGAGCTTGCCTCCACCATGGAGGCCGTCGAGAAATACTTTCCACTCAATGTCAAATTGGAAGGGAAAGGCATGTTGTTGAGTTTCGAAGAATTCTTCCACAATCGGAAGAGACTAGATGCTGGTGACGTATTCAGTTCAAGCGCCATCAGAGGAATGGCGAGAGGCAGTTTATAGGGTGGAGGAGGTGCGGTAGTGGAAGTGGGAGCGGTAAAGGCAGGGTCTGCAAAATCGAATCTTCTCGGGTTTCGTTCGTGATTAAGCAAACAAATCGATAACTTCGATTGTGAGGGTTTGGCGATTAGTGACCAGCAAATCTTTCTAGATCGACCGTGATGGGTGACTTGTGGGGGCGACGACGGATTTTGGTACGCGGTGGTGGCGGCAATTGTGAAGGGTTAATTGTTTGGTCGTTATGGTTATTGTTTTTCAATAATATAATATATTTTAATTTATTTCAATAAATTAAAATATATTATATTATAGGTTAATAAGCGTCGTCCTCGTCTTGGCAAACAATATATATATTTATTGTTTTTAACCATTTTTAAAAAAATTATATTATCTTTTTCTCCCAGATCCCAGGCTTGAAGAAAAAATTCTTTCTTTGATGAAAAGTTTTCCATTTTTATAGCTAGATTAAATACAATATTTAAATTGATAAATAAATTTGTAAATGAAAATAAAAACTTTTTTATATAAAAATAAATGTTTAAAAAAAATATTAAAATACATTAAAAAATAAAAATAAAGTATCTTAAAAGTTAAATGATTTGTTAAAATGGAAATAGAATAGTAAAATCAAAACTATATATTAAGTGGGATATTCTTAAATAAAAAACAAACAAATAACAGTGCCTTAAATATTAAGTGATATTACTTTAGTTACGTAGGGGCTGTTTGTTTTTTTGTCTAAAGTCTTATAAGACCTTAATTTATTAGATATATGGATAAGTCTTATAAATTAAGATATTATGATATGTTTGTTTTTTTTCATTTTATATGACTTATCACAAATATAAAATTGATTAGGTTGTGTTAGGGTTTCTTCAAGATTGGAAATTTTTGGAAAATTGATTTTTAGTATTTTATTATGTGCGGATAAATTCATAAATGTATGAATTGTTATAAAACATTTGTAGAAATTTATTAAAAAACTCCACTGTATCACTTTTTGAATAAGATAAAAGTCAAAAAATTTTACTTTTTCTAAAAGACCTATATATCTTAAAATAAGATATAAGTTGAAAAAATAAATAAACTGATTTATCTTAATTTAAGATATAAGAGGTAATAAGTCTTATTAGGATAAAAACAAACAGCCCCTTAAAGTAAGGTCTTTTAATACTTAAGGAAAAAAAAAAAACCTTATGGTGTTAGTTTAATCAATAGATTTCGATCAATGATTTATAAGTATCAAATATTTAAAAATTTTAAAAAAAATTTAAAAAAAAATTAAAAAAAAACTCTTTCACATATCACTATTAGCAACTACCAGCTAAATCCTTACACAACTGTTGGCTATATGAAAGTCAAACTTCGGGTGTTGTCTGTTGTTGGTGGTGTTTTTTGGGAGGGTGTTTTTTTCCGTTTATTTTTTGTTTTCTCCCTTTTGCTTCATTGTTACCTTGGTTTTCCTTTGCCTTAAGTGAGGTTTTTCTATATTATTTAATTTTTAATTAAAAAAAAAAAGTTGAACTTCTGAAAAGAAAAAACAAAGTGCCTGAAGTTCAAACATTTTAAAAAAAATTTATGTTCGAGTTTCGAATTCAGATTAAAAAAATAAAAACCCTCTTAATTAAAAGGAGTATTATTTATTTAGTCCCAATGTTTTTTTGAAATATCTATTTTTTACTCACTTATCCATTTTTCATTGGATTGAGCCTTATACTTTCAAAAACTACTCATTTTGGTCATTTTGTTAGTCTGACATTAGTCTAAGTTAATAGAAAGAGAGATATTTTGGTCATTTAACAATGGTGTAATAGATTTCAGCCACATGTAATGAAAATAAAATAAGAAAATAAGAAGAAAAAAAACGTAAAAGGTGTGGGACAGAGAGAAGGGTCAACATTACCCAAACATCCCTAGCATCAAAACGAAACCCAAACCTTTTCTTTCTTGAGACACCAAACCTTCACGCGTTTTCCATTCCTCTCCCAAAACCTCAAACTAACGATCATCGAAGCTTCGAATATACCGAGAAGAGTACGACAGTCCCCCATCGTCGGCGAAAGCGAAGAACATCATAACAAGTAAGTTGATGTGTTGATTTTTTTTATTTATTTATTTATTTTGGTTTTTTTGTGTTTGTTATATGTTTTTTTTTGTTTGGTGATTTTGCATGCACTTGGTTAAATAACATGTAAATGTCATTTTTCTTGAAAAAAATTTAGATTTTTTTGATGTTGTGTTGTGTTTTATTTGATTTTGGAGAGAAGTGGTTGTTTCCTAAGGTTTTTTTTTTTTTTTTTTTTTTTTTTTTTGTGTTGGGGGGGGGGGGGGGGGGGGGGGGGGGTGGTTTTGCTTGAACTTGTTTAAATAACAAATAATTGTATTTGTGTTGCAAAATTTCTTGATTTTCTGGAATTTGTTGTGTTATATATATATATATATATGTGATCTTGTTTCAAGTTTTTTCAATTTGTGTCTGATATGGGTTTTGTTTTAGGGTTTTTTTTGGGCTTTTGGTTGAACTTGGTAAAAGAACATATAATTCTCATTTTTATTGAAAAAGAATCGTTTTTTTATGATATTGTATTATCTATTCGAATGTTATGGTTTGCTGTATCTGATGTAAGGGTCTGTTCTAAGTTTTATTTGTCTAATGTTGGTGTTTTTGTGAAGTTTGGTTAAAATTAGAGGCCAACTTGATGATGTGTGTTGCATGGATCGACAGAAAATATGTGTGTGGAATTCATTATTCTAGTATATTTTCTTATGACAACTTCTTCTTTATATTTTGCAGTATCTTGCAAATGTTGCCGTTTCGAGTTCATGTGAAGTATGCTGACAGAGTTGTTGACATGAATCTCATTGAACCGGGAAATTGTAGTGTCATTAGCCTCATAAATGATGTTAAGAAGGTACTCAGTGGGCATCATATCGATAGTTGGGAAACTTGGCAATTACACATTACGTATCTGTGGAATGGCTAGCAACATGTGCTAACAACAAATGAAGAGTTGATGTTATGCTTCGAGTTGTTTGACGATTGTCACATAGGTATCATTGATTTCGAACTCATTTTGGTCCCCAATGCCATCCATTTCCTTGAAGATGAGCCGACTGGCCTGCTTTGTTTCAATGAACCAGTAAAAGAGAACAACGTTGAACTAGTAGAAGAGAACTATGATGAACCAGTTGAAGCAAACAACGAAGAAGACAATGTTGTACCGGTTGAAGAAAAAAGTGAAGAAAAGAATGTAGGTGGAGATGCAGTAAATGATGGAAGTGATAAATGCTTGGTTGACAATGAGTATGAGGTTGGTGAAGAGTCAGATGACGACTCAAATGTGAGTTTGGTCGATGAAAATGGCGATAAGGATTATGGAAACAAAGACCATTGTTAGCCTGATGGCGATGAAACAATTGTTGTAGTATCCTTCGACGAAGAAACAACGTTCACTAGGATTGCTAGATATCGTCAGAATCATCAATGGGCCCCAAATCCAAATGAGACTATTTCTTTTGAAGTTGGTCAGATGATTAGGAATGCAAAGTTTACTTGGGAGGTTATTTAGAGGTAAGCCATCTAAGAGGGGTTTACCTTGACGAAAATAAAAAATGATAGGTACATGTATACAGTGACCTACAAGAATGATGCATGTGTTTGGAGACTACATGCATCATGTCTTACAAATAAGGTTACATTCATGATCAAGAGTGTTTGGGGAAGCCACTTGATGTGCTCGAGGGTAGCTGAAAACAAAGAGGCTACATCAAGGTGGGTTGCATCGATTCTAGGAAACTTTATTAGTTTAAACCTTAATGGAAAGTCAAAATTATTCAAGAATAAACTACAAGAAAGATTTGCAGCGAAGGTTGATAGCCAAACAATCTATAAGCCAAAAAAGATTGTACTTGAGACTTTGAAGTCTTATCATGTTGAGGCATATGCAAAGTTGAGAAAGTATGGAAATACAATATGGTCATACAACCCGGGGACAAATGTGATGGTAGTAATGAATTCGGATGTGAAGTTAGAAAATCCAACATTCCTCATATTCTACATGAGTTTTAAATCATGTTAATTAGGTTTTTTGAATTGTTGTCGTCCCCTGATAGGTATCGATGGGTGTCATTTGTTAGGAACGTCTAGGGGAGTGTTGCTATTAGCGACTGCTTTAGATGGGGATAACTGCATTATTCCAATAGCTATTGGTATTTGTGAGTCCGAAAACTTTGAAAGTTGGATATGGTTTTTGAGGCAATTACGAGAATCTTTGGGATGGGATAACAGTAGACTCATTTGCTTCATTAGTGATAGACATAAAAGGTTATTGAAAGCCTTGGCAAATAAGTGGCCAAATGCATATACTTGGTATTGTTTTCGACATATCGTTGCAAATTTCATGTCAACCTTAAAAAACCACAAATCAATTGGAAGCTATGGCATGTGGCTAGAGCTACCAATCGAGCTAGCTTTGAACAAGCTTTAGCTTCAATTAGGGAAGAAAGTGAGAATGCTGCTAACTGGTTGATGTTAGAGTCAATTGAAAAATGGGCAAGACATGCATTTGAACCATACCTTAAAGTTGATCATGTCTCTAACAACATGTTAGAATGTTTCAATAGTTGGATATGAAAGGATAGGGACAAGCTTTACTTCAACTATTGGAGAATTTTAGAAGGAAAGTTATGGTATGTTTCTATGAGAAATGGGATGAAGCAGAGAAGTTAAATGATATAATAACTCCATATGCAAGGGAAAATTTAATGATGAATGAAAAAGAAGCAAGGAAGCTGCAAGTTATTCATGGAAGAGGACGTTGGTATGAGACAGTTGACCAAGCTGGTGTAAAAATTCTAGTCAACACTGATGATGGCACACGTGATTGTGGGATGTGGCAGATGACTGGGTTTCCATGCATTCATGCTATTGCCGTGTTCATGTATGACAGAGAGTCAAAAAGGAGTGGATTCCTCTATTGTGTGCATACCTTCCCAACCACAACCCAAACCATGATTCCAATATACAGAGTTATTGATCAGGAATGCTACTCCGATCTCACCCATGGTATGTTAATAACCACAATCTAACTTGAATGAGTCAGCACGACACTCAGGATTCAGATTACCCATATACAACCATCATTTGTCGATATATATATATATATGAATCTTTTCAACTAACGAATCTTAGTGATAGATTCATATAGATCGTGGTTCAGTCTTATATAATCACATCATATAAGGTGCCTCCATTCTCATATCACCATATGAGTAGTGGGTTATGGTGACAAGTTAAGGTATGTATTTGAACCATAGCAAATTAAGGTATGTATTTGCTGGGTTCATATCATCATATAAGGTATGGTTCAAATGCATGTCTTGCCCATTAGCAAGAGAAGGAATGTCCAGAAGTGGATACCTCCTGCTAACAATGGGCTGAAATTTAACGTCGATAGCGCAACTCAGGGGAGACCTGGCCTGGCGGGTATAGGAGGGGTTTTGAGGGACAACAAGGGTAAAGTGGCGTGCCTTTTCTTGTTGCCTATTGGTATTCGGGAGGCTGATGTGGTCGAGTTAATGGCCATTGAGAAGGCTGTCCAGCTTTGTGCAGTGAATCCTTGCATGGTCGGCCGAGAGATTGTTATTGTGAGTGACTAGAAATTGGCGGTTTCTTGGGTTAATAATGAAGGTTTTGGTAACATCAATTTGGTGGAGAAGATCTATGACATTCGTGGTTATTTGAAAGATTTAGGGGGTACGGTCGTTTCCTATAGTTCAAGAGATTCAAATTCCTATGCGGACAACCTCACCAAAATGGGATCTAGGGGGGAGGGTGATTTTGTCCAATGGAGTGACTTCTAATGTCCTTACTTTCTTTTTGGTTGTCGGGGCCTGTTGCCTGTGGTTTAGCTTCCTCTGTTTTTCTCTTTTTGGTGTGTTGTTTCTTTTTCTGGGTGCTGTCTCTGTTGGGGTTCTTGTTGGGTTTGTTTGTTGCTTGTGGTGCTCTATTGGTTGTGGTTGCCAGTCTGTCGACCGTTGTTTAATATTTTCGCTGTTAAAAAAAAAAAATGTATGACAGAGAGTATGCACATGATCATGTGCATTGGAATTATTCTAAGGAAGCTTGGAAAGTGGCATATGATGGGAATATCAACCCAATCCCAAATGAATTCAAGTGGCCTAAGTTTGAATTTCATAATATTGAACCGTCTGTGAAAAAAACAAATAAATGCAGAGTAGGCGTTGAAAGCTACCCTTATTTTATTTTACTATGAATTGAGAAGTGAGACCTAACTAGCATGCAAGGCATTGGGTTGCATTGGGATACGAAACCTACAGTATGATCAGAGTCAGAACCATCATTATTTTATTGGTGGAATAAAAAAAAAGCTTATCTGGTGAAACTTTTGCGGTGAAAAAACAAAATCCATGAAAGTTGTATGTTTGTTTCTACTTCGTACTTTTGAATCCACAGTTTACACTTTGGTTGAATACCCTATATGAGAATATTGAACTGCATGTGAAAAAAACAAAGGTAGGCAGACCCAAGAAGAAGAGAACTAGGGCACCTGATGAGCCACGTGCACCAAATGCAACATTCTCTAAACGATGTTCACTATGTAGAGAACTTGGACACAACTAGGCGACCTGTCCATCTAAGGTAAACAACTTAATTTGTTGTCAACTACTTATATATATATATATATATATATTCTACATCTTTCATAATAAATTATCATTTAATATTAATAATATAGGAAAAAGGGAAAGGATCCACCTCAAAAGGAAAAAAAAAAGTTTCTAAAAAAGTTTTAAATGCACCAGCTTGTACATCATACATGTATTATATTATATAATTATTTGTTATAGTGTAATAGTGGTATTATATTAACAGTATATGTATATCAATATTATAGTGTTGTTTAATACATTCCAAAAATATTATAGGGTTACTACACATGTGGGGTGCATTAGTACAACAAATTAGCAATGTTCAGCTGCAATTAGGTAAATATTTTTGTTTAATTCTCAAAAGTATACTACTGCATGCTAAGGTATATACTGAAAATACCATTCAATTATTACAGGGCTCAAACCGGTGAATGCAGCACAAGAAGGGCTCACACAACACATGTACCTAATGTTCGCTCCAAAATTGGTTCAAATCTCAAACCCTAAAGGGGTTTTATCAATATTTTGTGGCAAGATAGCTTGAAAAGATTGTTGTTTAGATATTGTTGTGTCGGATTGGGAAACACAAATATTTTGGACATGTTTTTATGTTATCCAAATCTGATTGTCATGTTAATTTATTAGGATGATATAGTTATGGTTATTTTGCGGTGACCATAACTTCTTTTAGTTGGTTGGTTGGATGTGTTTTAGATTTCAGTGACAGGAAAGGATAAACCTAAGCCTTAATATTTTGTGATTGCTTGCTTGAAAACAGTGTTATTGCTTGCTTAATTGCTATTAGTTTATGAAATTAATTATTGTGGTCCACATTGCAGTGACTGTTTTGTTTTTATATGTGGAGTGTTATCAATAGTTTATGCTTGATTGTCATTAATTGACTATTTTACTTTCCACTATGTCTCATTACATTGCATTATCTTATGCATGAAACTCATTCACTACAGTTGCATAGTCTTACAAATACATATGCCTAGCAACATAGTATGAAATAGGACAATCACTTTCAACTAAGCCAAACTCCTTTGCACTTTCTTTTAGTTAGCAGTGACCACACAAAACTGAGTATTGTCGTCTGCAAATGTTGATTCTGCACATGTTCTGTGAGATACAAAATCTTTTATACTTTTCGATTCTTCATGATCAGGATACCACCACTTGAAATAGTTGTATGCATCACAACCAAAAAATAGTCTATTAGGATTCTTGCTCGTCTCGAAGACCCATAATCCTGCTTTCTTCTCGTTCCCACAATTGCATAATCTATTTTTAACCTTGATCATTCTAGTTTTTTCACTCGTGCAACTTAACGATGCCATATATATATATATATATCAGATTTATTGCCAACAAAACTAGGTTTTTTGGGTTGTTTTATGCATGAACCAAAAAAAAAAGGATTTGAAGAAAAAAAAAATATGACGAGAGGAAACAAAATAAGAAATTGAATGAGTGTTAGGCTTGTAAAATGAAAAACAAGTTTCTGGAAAAATTGATGAATAGAAGAGTGTTGATGAAAGGAGGAGAGAGGGGTGCTTTTATAAAGCAATTATTTTGTACCATTGTGCAACAGATACTAGGGGTGGGCACGGTCCGGTTTGGTTCGGTTTCGACTAGAATCGAACCGAACCGAAAATTTTGGTCTTTTGAAAAATAAGACCAATTTGGACCATTTTTTTTTTTAGACCAGACCAAACCAAATTATATTTATTCGGTTTGGTCTGGTTCGGTTTGACGGTTTGTGACTTAAAATCCAAATGCTTGACCATTTAAAAAATATATAATTATATATGGCATGATAAAGTGAGCAATTCATGTATAAATATAAACTATGATGTATAAAATAATAAAATATATTTAAATATTATATTTAAAATTCAAACAAAACCATCATATTGGACCAAATAAAGTAATACTCTATCTTCCAAAAAAAATAAAGTAATACACTAGAAACCAAACAATGGAGGTTTAAAGACCATTATAGGGTCTAGAGTCTAGACAGTCTGTGAACATTATTCAAATTTTCGAACATAAAATTTTAAAATCCAAATAAACTAAAAGCTTCTAGGTTTATTCTAATTGGAAGAGAAAAACAAATATAACTAATAAATAAATATAGGTAAATGATGTCCTCCAGATGACACCTCCATAGTTCCATGTCCTGCACTTTTCCAAGCATTAAATCTGCAAAAGAAAGAAGTACAATGATTAATAAACCAAAGATGTTGTAAAAAAAAAATACATATAATGTTATAAATTTTTACTTATAGCTGAACCATAACTTTTTTTTTTTTTTTTTTTTTTTAATGCCAATCTATTAAAAAGCCAAAAAGACCAAATCACACCTTACAAACCAATCCACAATCTAGAGCAGCCCATACAACAAAATATGTCCCCCCACCAGACCATACAAAAGGGAGTAAAAAACAACAACTAGCGAAAATAAAATAGCACCAACAAAGCATACCAGCAACAAAGCATATCTGATATCGATTAATCAACCATAACTTGATCTTCCGTTGCTCCAGTAGATGCTGCTTTCACGAATTCTACATTCTAATAAAAACAAAAATAAACAAACAAGTGTAATTAATAATTGAACAAGTTAAAAATAAACAAACAAAAACTTAGATAATTTAGAGAATTACCTGACTCGATTATTTCATAAAATTGAGTTTGCTCAATACATGATTCATCCAAGCGTTCCTCAATAAGTAATGAGTTTTTTAGCCAATTTTGAGTACAAATCAAGGCCTCCACTGTTTTAGGAGTTAAAGAGCTCCTAAATGCATCAAGGATACGACCTCCCGTGCTAAATGCACTCTCGGAAGCAACTGTAGACACTGGAATGACAAAAATATCCCTTTCTATTTGAGACAAAGTTGGATATTCAGTACCATAAAGTTTCCACCAAGACAAGATATTAAAATTTTTGTTATTGGGATCTGCCGTAGGCTCCAACAAGTACCTTTCAACTTCATTTTGTGCACCAATGTCTAGTTTCCTTTCCTTTAACTTCTTAAATGACACTAGAAAATCATTAGGATCAACTTCGAAAGTTACATCTTGACTAGACAATTGAACAATATTAGAAGTTTGGGTACCATTAGTTCCACTACTGCTACAACCACTATTAATTGACCACACATTGTAAATATCATACAACGTAACCAACAAGTTCTTGATATCCTTTCCCAATTCTTCAGTCTTGGTAGGTTCATAAAAAGCAGCAAAACAAAATTGTACAAAGTCCAATTTTTGCCGTGGATTAAGCACAACCGATACAATCAATAATTTATTAACTTGGTCGGCTGAACTCCAATACTTGTTGAACTTTCTTTTCATATTAGTTGCCATGGTAGCCAACTCAAGATCTCCAAGACCACTCATTGAATTTAAGAGGGACAAAATCTTACATATTTCATTGAAATACATATTTGAAGTCACACTTAAAATAGCGCTAAATTTCAAGGTCACGTCATAAAATGTCTTCAAAAATCTTACAAACTTCCTAGCTTTATCCCAATGTACCATAGTAGGTGGTCCTTCCTTTTTCCTTCCACTGTCACTCTCATTGAAATATGAATTATAAAGTTCATCATCATCCTCCATTCTTTCAAATGCCTTTTGAAATATCAATGCAGTTTCCAACATCAAGTAGGTTGAGTTCCACCTAGTGGGAACATCCATCACAACAACTATCCCACAATCAATTTTCTCTAATTTTGCACATGACTTAAATTTTTCTAGCCATGAAGGAGATGATCTAATATATTTCACGGCGTTACGGATACTAGCAATAGACTCATCTAATTCTTTCAACCCTTCTTTTACAATCAAATTTATAATGTGTACACAACACCTCAAATGCATAAATTCACCCGCTAACACCATCGCATCTGCTTTCCAGTTACTCATCTTTTTCTTCATATACTCTACTGCCGATTTGTTCTCACTTGCATTGTCAACAGTAATTGTGCACACTCTCTCTATTCCCCAATCAAGTAAACAAGTTTTAATGAGCTTTCCAATTGTTTCGCCTTTATGATTAGGTATCACACAAAAACCCAAAATCCTTTTGTGCAAAACCCAATCCACATCAATAAAATGGGCAGTAATTACCATGTAGTTAACATTCTGTATTGAAGTCCATGTGTTTGTGGTAATACTAACCCTTTGCTTATTTGTTGAAAACAGACATTTCAACATCGCCTTCTCATCCGCATACAGCTGCAGCACATCTCTTGTAATTGTTCTTCGAGATGGAATATCAAACCTAGGACAAGCATTCCTTATAAATTCTCGAAACCCTTTCCCTTCAACAAAACTGAAATGCAACTCATCTATGACTATCATCCTAGATAGTGTCTTCCTAACAACCTTATAATTATATATTGTAGGCACTACATCAGCTGTTTTACCCTCACCACCACCTTCTACACGAGTTAATGTTTTTTGCTTTTTATCTGCTAAGGTGTTTTGATATTTGCCACAATTATCCAAGTGCTTTTTCAAAGTAGAAGTACCATTTTTACCAGGAATTGCTGCATAATCCTTCTTACAGTTGCTCGTGTCCCTTTTTTGTCCCTTTTTTTATCCTAGTAAAAGATAGCCACACAACAGATCTCAAGTTTTGAATTTTCTGGTCTTTATTAGGTTCTGGTTCTTTCTCCATCTACAAACCAACAAGAAACAACAAAGCAAACACATGCATAATAATATTAACATATAAAACTTGTCAAAAAAAAAAGAAAGCAAAAAGCAAAAGTAAATTAAAAAAATTAAAATACGTGGCAGGATTGAGTCCCTCACTGACGTCCCCATATATAAAGGACAGAGTTGTTATGAAATTATAAATACATCATTGCCTTACTTCATGGAAAGTAGATATAAGTATATAACTAAGAGTCTTAACACATGGATCATATAAACTGTTAGCTAAGCGAAACGTAAGCGTCCATTTTCTATAAATTACAAGTAGTAAAAACAAGCTTACACATCCTAATTAAGCCAACATATTTTCCAAGATATCATTCGTTCCCTTTCGATTTTTATTTATTTATTTTCAATTTCTGTATTCTTATTTCTTATCTCTTATTTTCTTCAAAACAAGAAAAGGAAATAACATATTATATATTAAGACTAGCTGTGTTTGGTATAGTTTTTTTTTTTATTATACATGGATCATCAAAAAAAAAAAAACTAAAGGAACAATAAAAATAAAAATTAAATAAAGTATCATAGAGAATTTCATAAATTAAAAAAAATAAAAAATATTATAGCCACTTAGACAGTAAAGCCATTGATAATTTCGTATAAGAATGAAAATAAATTGAAATCTCTTACCTTCCCTTGCTTGGATTTTATTTGTTAATGGTTGTTTGCAGTTTTTTCACCTTGAAGACTTGAACAAACGTGAAAGTTGAAACATGTATGACAGACTAGTACTATGTGGCTACAAAAAAAAAAAAAAAAAGTAAATAACTACAAAATAATAAATTAGGGTTTTTGATATACCTTAATACCTTTTAGGCTTTTATTTTAAAATTCTATTAAAAAGATTTGGGAGTGATATGTAATATAATAATAAGTAATATTAATTACTAAAGGTATTCGGCTTACAGTTCGGTCTGGGTTTAATATGCTTGGACCATAGACCGGACCGGACCGGACCATACGGTTTTACTATAATAAAACCATACGGTTTTTTTTAAAGTACTAAACCTGACCAAACCAAGCGGTTTGGTTTGGTTTGGTCCGGTTTACGGTTTATGGGCTTTTTTACCCACCCCTAACAGATACAATGAAAATTTCAATTCAATTTTTTATTCAACAAAAGCAAGGGTAAAAACGTAATTTCCAAAATCAATTTCAAAGTCAAATGAAAAGCTATTGGTCAAATTGTAAAATTTCATGTTAACAAGGGCATTTCAGTCTTAACAATACTCGGTATATTTGTAATTGTTGAATTTTTAAAGGGCAGAATGGTACTTCTATGCAGTGAAGCTGAAGTCATGGGCAAATTAGGGTCCGTCCTGTAACGTTTTTCAAATGCTGTTTTTGTTTTTCGAAAATAAAAATGAAAATGAAAATAGTGTTTTTTGGTTTTACCATGCTGTTTTTGTTTTTGTTTTTCGAAAATAAAAATGAAAATGAAAACAGTGTTTTTTGGTCAAATTGTAAAATTTCATGTTAAGAAGGGCATTTCAGTCTTAACAATACTCGGTACATTTGTAATTGTTGAATTTTTAAAGAGTAGAATGGTACTTCTACGCAGTGAAGCTGAAGTCATGGGCAAATTAGGGCCCGTCCTATAACGTTTTTCAAATGCTGTTTTTGTTTTTTGAAAATAAAAATGAAAATGAAAATGAAATGTTTTTGGTTTCAGTTTCGAAATCCAAATACGCGTCTGGTAGCATATCCTGAAAGCTGGATTCCGAATATGAAAACGTAAAAAACGCGTCTGGTAGCATATCCTGGAACTTGCATTTCGAATAATTTAATATTAATTATTATTTTTTTAGACCAGATCAATCTCCAGTTTATGAATCATCATCATCATCACTATATTTTTTTTCCAATTTATAAGACCAAATCAATCTATTAAAAAAAAAAAAATCAATCATCATTAATCTATATCTTTTTCATCTGAAAATTAGTGGAAGCATCTTCAGATTCTAATAAAAGAATTTCATACTGAAATTCTTAAATCAACATACCAACAAAATCTGAAATCAACATACCAACAAAATCAACACCAACATCTGAAATCAAAATCTAAAATCAAAACCAAATCAAAATACCAACAACACCAACATCTGAAATCAAAATCCACAACACCAAAAACCCATTCAAATCAAACAAATTACCAACAAAATACTAGACTTATCAACAAAATACCAGATTTTTTTTAATTAACAAATCTGAAAATCTGGAAATTTTCCAGAAATTTCCAATTTTTCTCTCTTAAGTATATCGGAAAGAAGAAGAAGGGAAGAAGAAGAAGAAAAAGAAGAAGAAGAAGAAGAGATTGGCGGTGAAGAAGGAGAAGAGATCGACCGAAAGA
This sequence comes from Acer campestre, assembly GCA_954870605.1. Classification (NCBI taxonomy): domain Eukaryota; kingdom Viridiplantae; phylum Streptophyta; class Magnoliopsida; order Sapindales; family Sapindaceae; genus Acer; species Acer campestre. The sequence goes on from OX940801.1 coordinate 32,152,397, forward strand.
AGAAGAAAGGAAGAAGAAGAAGAAGAAGAAGAAGAAGGGAAGAAGAAGAAGAAGAAGAAGAGATCGACAGTGAAGAAGGAGAAAAGATCGACAGAAAGAAGAAGAAGGGAAGAAGAAGAAGAAGAAGAAGAAGCGATCGGTGGTGAAAAAGGAGAAGAGATCGACGAAAGAGCAGATCGAAAGAAGAAGAAGAGAGATCGACGGCAAAGAAGGAGGAAGAAAAAGATCTGGGAAAGAAGGAGGAGGATGAGGCAGTGTTGGAAGAAAAACAAAATGAAATTCATGAAAAACATCTAAAAGTTGTTTTTCAAAGTTTTCAATTTTTACACTGATTTGTTTTCCATTTTGTTTTTGTTTTTTGAAAATAAAATGAAAAACGTTAACGACGTGAATTCGTAATTGTTTTTAAGAAATAAAAACGAAAATGGGCTTATAAAATGCCACCGGACAGGCCCTTAGTAATTCTACATTTTCTGTCACAGTTGACCATCTAAATTCTGGTAAGAGGGACCAGAACGAGTGGTTTTTGAAAACATAGGGCACAATCCGGTGAAAATTTGATAAATGAAAAATAGATATTTCAATATATATATATATATAGGGACTAAATGAATAATACCCCTAATTAAAAGGGGTTTAATTTGGTATTTAATTTTTTTTTTTTTAACAAAATTTTGAAACTATAATATGATTTTGGTATACAATAAAAGAGCTTTTACTTAAATTTAAAACCATATAATTTTTTAAAAGTCTAAAATCAGAGATTTTTATAAATTTCTCATAAAACAATTGTAGATATAATAGTATGAAATAAAGTATATAAATATTTGTATCATATTTCACATTTGTTATTTTATGGAGACTGACATCTATTTCATTTTACTTCTGTACTTTTATTGGATATGTCAGTTTTGATGGGAAATAATTATGAATGTTGTACATTTTATTTTTATAATATTTGATTGAGGTTAATAAAATTGTTTATTTTTTTTTATTTTTTTATTTTTTTATAAATATAAATAAAGCATTTATTACATTTCTTTTAATGAATTTATTACCTTTTAAAAAAATTAATTATTATTGTCAATAGGGGCGTAACTCAACTGGTAGATGGACGAGCCAGGGGCTTGCGCAAATGACTCTCAGATCAGCAGCTCGAATCTTACCAATAACGAAAGCTTTCAAAAAAATAATTGATCCCGAATTAATAGATATTGTTAAATATATTATTATTATTATTATTATTATGTAAAATGTGTTGTTTATTGAAATTATACATTCTTAGGGAAGAAAATGTTGGAGATATATACACACATAGAATGCAGTAACTTTTATGATGGTCATGGAGTCATTAGTGAAGTCCTCCTTGCAGTATATTTGTCTAAGGTCACAAGACTCACAACTAGCAAATGGCAACTCTCACCTCGCATGAGTAAACTGTTGAACAATTTTGGATTGGATTTTTCTTTGACAACTATCAGTTAATTGAAAGGGCAAAGCAATTCCTACTTTTTCCTTTTTTTGCTACTTACAATGCCACATTAACTTATTGTAAAAATTGCTGAACTTAATGAACAACTTTTATGGATGAGATGAGGTTGGTCGATCATGTGGTATATTCCTCACACCGACATCACGAGATTGTGAGTTCAAGTCCTTCCCTTCTTCAAATTATGAATTTAATTAAATACTTTAAAAAAAAATGAAGAACTTTTATCCATTATAATACCTAGAATTTTCTGTTAAGGTAGACTAAAAAAACTATATATAAAAAAAAAAAATAAAAAAAAATAAACGTCGATGTAACATAGAAAATTTCATTAACCGGAAACAAAGATATACCTAGATCGGAAGACATAACGAGTATTACCTCTCTTTCTCTCTATATATATATATATATATACACTAAACAAAGTAAATGAACTCTCAAAACACGCAAATTTTTGCTTTGAATAATTCGAATCCGGTCTGTTTGGCATCACTAGCTGTCACTAGCTGTGGTGTTCAATAGTCTTATATTATTTTGTACTTTGAACCTATTTTTATAAAACCAACTTGATTCCTGAAATGATTAATTTGCATGTTTTGAGAATTTACAAGTTACAACCACAGTGAAGATTCACTTGTTTAGGTTGAAAATTGAACTTTTGAAAAAGAAAAAGAAAATGTTCCTGAAGTTTGAGCCTATTTGAAAAAACGACCCTTATATTTGAAAAATTACTGAATTCTATATAGATATATAATATAAGTAACGCGAGATGTCCCAATTTTTTTTTCTTAAATCCTATCTCAAATGATGTAGTATGTGAGGTGTCAGCATCTTATAAATCATAAGATTATGTAGTAACTGATGTGATGTTGACACCTTATATATCATATTAGGGTAATTGGCACAGATACCCCCTAAACTCTTCAAAAATTTGCACATTGCCCCCTAAACTTTTTTTTTCGGCACTAAACCCCCTAAACTCTCGTAAATTTGCAAAAACTAACGGATTGGCAACGGAAGCCACATTCCGTCTGTTTTCAAGTCACGTGCGCCTCACGTGACAAGAACTAATTACACCAACCTCCCCTAAGGTTTGCCCTAATACTTTTTTTTAAAAGAAAAATAAATATATTTTTTAAAGAATATAATTAAAAATTTTAATTTATTTCAATAAATAGATTTTTTTTTTAAAGGAAAGATTGATCTCCACCGTCCATCAATCACCATGGACGGTGGAGATCATATCATATCTATTTCAATAATTCATAAAATTCAATAATTCCAACAACAAAAAAAAAAAAAAAATCACAAATCAATTACAAAAAAAATAAATAAAAAAAAATCCACAAATCTCATTCAATAATTCATATCTTCTTCCTTCTTCTTCAATCAATTCCAAAAGGAAATCACAAAAATAAAATCCATAAATCTTATCTTCTTCAATCAACTCCAAAAACAAAATAAATGGTAATAATAATTTGGAAAAAAATATTCCTTAATCTGGTAATAATAATCTTCCAAAACTATCACCACCATCAAAACTACCACCACCACACCACCACTACCACCATATGTTCAGCCAAACCCAGCAACATCATCATCGAAACTACCACCACCACCAAATCGAAACCCACCACCAGCGTCGCCGTCGAAACCCACCGTCTAGATCAAACCCACTAAACACCTCCATTGTCAAACCACGGCGGCCGAATCAAAGACACGAGATCGAGATTGAGATCGAGATCGAGAGAAAGAGGATATCGATCGCAAGAGAGAGAGAGAAATGAGATCGGAGTGGCTAGGGGTAGTGGTTACTGTGATTTCGGCGGGCTAGGGTGTGCTGTTGGCGACGGCGGTGGTGGCTAGGGTTAGGGTTTGTGTTTGAGTTGGAGTTGTTGTGGAGAAGATGATGATGGTAGAGGCATAGTGTTGGAGATGGTGTGATAACAATTTTTTTATGGTCTGGCCGATAAGATTTTGGGCATTTGTTGGAGATGGTGTTGAGGTGTGGTGGAGAAGAGCTGAAGAGATTGTCTTGTATGTGTGTTCTAGATCTGGTTCTAGACCAAGTCTGGTCGTGTGACCCTCCCTCTTCATTTTGGGTTTTTTTTTAATTGATTGAAAAAAAAAAATGATGATGATTATGGACGATGACGATGAAGCTGGTGATGTTTTTGTTGGCAACAGATGAGCTTCAATAAGAGCAATTGAGGCAGATGACAAGCTCATTAAATTGTATGAAGTTGGTGGCTTACTGGGTTATGAAATAATTGATTGAAGAATAATAAAATTATTTTTTTTTGAAGGGAAATGCAACAACAATTTTTTTTTTCCAGATTATTATTACCATTTATTTTGTTTTTGGAGTTGATTGAAGAAGATGAGATTTGTGGATTTTATTTTTGTGATTTCCTTTTGGAATAGATTGAAGAAGAAGGTAGAATATTTGAATTATTGAATGAGATTTGTGGATTTATTTATTTATTTATTTAATTATTATTATTATTATTATTTTGTAATTGATTTGTGATTTTTTTTTTGTTGGAATTATTGAATTATATGAATTATTGAAATAGATATGATATGATCTCCACCGTCCATGGTGATTGATGGACGGTGGAGATCAATCTTTCTTTTTTTAAAAAAATCTATTTATTGAAATAAATTAAAATTTTTAATTATATTCTTTAAAAAATATATTTATTTTTCTTTTAAAAAAAAGTATTAGGGCAAACCTTAGGGGAGGTTGGTGTAATTAGTTCTTGTCACGTGAGGCGCACGTGACTTGAAAACAGACGGAATGTGGCTTCCGTTGCCAATCCGTTAGTTTTTGCAAATTTACAAGAGTTTAGGGGGTTTAGTGCCGAAAAAAAAAGTTTAGGGGGCAATGTGCAAATTTTTGAAGAGTTTAGGGGGTATCTGTACCAATTAGCCTATCATATTATTTGAAATAGAATTTAAGAAAAAAAAATTATGACGTATAGTATTAGTCATATTATATACGTATATAGAATTCAGTAATTTTTAACTACATAATTTCTTTTATAATATCATCCTATGATTTAGATAATATTTATTTGTATATAAGAATTGTGTTTTTTTTTTCTTTTAAAAAATACAATTAATAATTATACGTGTATATTTGTCGATAGGCATGCAACAAATTTTTATACGTGTTCACATATACATGTAGCATGCTCTGCATGCACGACACTTGTTTTCTCTAACTCTACGTGTTCTTTTCTGATTCTGCCATTTATGCAAATATGACAGTAACTGTTTCAACAATTTTAAAAAATGTAATTGGTCACTCTCACCTCACATGGATTTTTCTCTGACGACTGTCAGCTAATTGAAAGGGCAAAGCAATTCCTGCTTTTTGCTTTTTGGGTACTTACATTACCACATTAAATTATTGTACAAATCATTGAAATAATGAAGAATGACAACTTTCATCTATTGTTTCGAATATGGATGAGACGGTATGAGAAAATTTCATTAATCGAAAATAAAGATACACAAAGATATGGAACATAATCAGAGTACGTTTGGAAGAGTTTCTCAAATAAATATTTTAGAAGTAGAGCTTTTAGAAGTAAAGTTTTTAAATAAAAGTCGTTGATTGTTTGGTTATCAATTGAAAAAGAGTTTTTTTAATAATAGATTTATCAAAATACTTTAGTAAATATTAAATTATAGGGTTATATTAGAGATTTTAGTGTCATTAAAAAAACTCCAAAAGATTTACTTGGAAAAACTTTAAATTTGGGCTTCTCCAAATAGACATAAAACAGCTTTTTTAATCATCTAAAAGCTCTACTGGGTGACAACCAAACGATACAAAAAAAATTGAAAATAGTTTTTTTAAATAAAAAAGCTTTTTTACCCAGTAGACAAGCTCTCTCAAACGGACACTTAGTCTAATTGAGATATATAAAATACGAACAACAAACAAAACTGAAACAAATGTTTTATTAAGAACGGTAGAAGTAAAGAGATAAAAGGAGAAATTAATTCAATCTACATTTTTGCTACTCTCATATCTAATTGAGATGTTACTTGGTGATATTGAGAAACAAAAGTTTCTACTTGTTAAATCAACTGGTGGGCAATTAAAGTATAGATAAGGATTTTGTCGTGCTAAATTTTAGTTTGTGTTTCATTGTTCTTAAATAATTTGAATAATACCGATGCGGCTTTGAATATTCATGACAAAACAGCAGGTATAGGTGTGGTTATCCGGGACTCCCAAGAGCGTGTCTTGCTGCCGTTCTGCAGAAATTTTCAGGCCTGTTTCTCTCCTCAAATTGCTGAAGCTTTGGCAATGCTGGAGGGGCTTCGTTTGGCCAAGAATGGGGGCTTTCTTCCAATGGCTGAGTAATCTGACGCTTTAAATGTAGTTCAAGACATTTGCAATAAGGTGTCTATAGCTCTCTCAGCTCGTTGGAGGTTGGGCTTGTGGTGGATGATATTTTGGGTCTTTGTCATGAGGTTAATATGTTTTCTTTTAGTTTTGTACATAGATTAACTAATAGAGTTGCTCATGGCTTAGCCAAATTAGTTTTGGCTCACAAAGGTGAGTTTGATTGGTTTGAAGACTATCCGCTTTGCGTGGAAAGTCCGGTGGTTTGGGATTCCCCTTTTTCTCTGTAACCCGTTTTTTCTTCTAATGAAGTGTTTATTTAAAAATAATAATAATAATAATAATTTGAATAATGAATCTAGGTATATCTAAGTATGTTATTATTATTATTATTATATGAATTATTACAATTAATACATGTACTAAACAAATTTTTTTTATTGTGAAGGTTGGAATTTCTTTTAATAATAAAAAATATAAAGAAAAAAAATTTAACTTTGAACTTTGAAATTGGCACCTAACTTCAAAGTTCAAGATTAAAGAAATTAAAGTTATATATCTTTAAAAAGTTGAAAAAAAAAAAAAAGGTTAAAAGTCTCAAATCCTATCTGAAAAAAATATGATTTCTATTAGAATAAAATTCGATTCGGACTCTAAAAAGTTTGATTCCGATCCAAATCCGAAACCATCTCGATTCTGAAGAAAATTTTAATTTGCAGTTATGAATCTAATTTTTGTATTAAAAAAAAAAATATCAATCCAAATCCTACTCAAATTCTTTTGGACCGAATCCAATTCAGATCCGAAAAATTTGGATATGATAATTCAAATCCAGTATGTTTGATATCACTACTGCAGCAGTTTTTTTCTAGGAGGTATATAACTGTAAGTCTACTTATAACATATTTATCCATATTATCATTTTTTGTCATGTAAGCATTATTTGATCCAATTATATTATTTTTTCTAACAAAAAGTGATGAGATGAATAAGTGTGTTATAAATATGATCACAGTCGTATGCTTACCAGATAAAAATTCAATACCGCGGTGTTCAACAGTCTTATGTTATTTTGTACTTTAAGCGTTTATATATATATATATATATATTTAATATAAAACCAACTTCGTTTTCTGAAATGCTTTGCTTGCTTGGAGAATTTACAACCAATTAAGATTCACCATGCTTATGTTGAAAGTTGAACATCTATAAAAAAAATATATATATATATACACGTCTTTGAAGTTTGAACCTTTTTACTATAAAAATAAAAAAGTTTGAACTTTTCTGAAAAAATAAAAACCCTTGTGTTGAGTTCAGATAAAATAATAATAATAATAAATAGGATCAAGATTCTCTCCTTGGCATGTTTTTCCTTGATTTTCCATAATCCAATGACACATAAGCAAAATACAAAATACAAAATACAAAATACATGGTCAAGATTGGCTCGCTTTTTTCTCTCTCATGCAACTTGATATTTGAATCACACTTGAAAAATGCTAAGGAAAAACAAGGACCAATGAGAGGATCTCAACTCTAATAAATAAATAAATAAATAAATAAACTCTTTTAAAAGGGGTTTTTGGTATGCAATTAAGAATTTTTTAAACTAAATTTCGAAACTATAAAATGGTTTTGGTATGCAATGAAAGAGTTTTTATTTAAATTTTAAACTATAGATTTTTTTTTTCTTTAAAAGAAAGTCTAAAATTTGAGATTTTTATAATTTTTCCCCAAAACAAATATAAAATAAAGTAGTATGAAATAAAGTATATAAATATAATTTCATCGATAAGCGATTTTCATACTTTTAATAATTTTGGTTTAGGCTAATATTGGAATTTTGTTAAAACATTAATTTGGATGTGCATTCAATTTTAGGGTGGGTGCAAATATGGTCACTCATTTAAAAATCTGAAAAATTCGGATAATCCGATTCCAGTCCGTTTAAAATCACTAGACACTAGTTGTGGTGTGTTCAAAAGTCATTTGTTATTTTGTAGTTTGAGCATATTTTTATAAAACCAATTTAATTCCTGAAATTTTTTGGAGAGACCAGAACTGGTTGATCTCAAAAGTGAAAGAATGAATGACCGGAATGTGGTCAATCATGCAGCGATCTTCGCTATTCTTTTGAAGTCTCTCGACGAAGTTCTTGTGCATATCATATACGAGCAGTTCTTGAAGCTGAGTACGATTGGAGATGCCTAGTGGAAATTGGAAAAGCATCTCCAATTTTTCACACTTGCAAATGGTTAGCTTTCGAAGCTTGCATTGCCTTTTCACGATGTAGAAATTTCAGTTCCTTGAATGTGTCAGCTTTGAATTCCAATACATTCCCTGTATAAGCATCAACCATCTCTAGCTCCGCCAGATTTGGCAAAGCCTGAAGGGCCTCAAGAGGGCCAGTTTCCAATCTCGACCACTTTAAACCGATCCTGACCAGACTGTCAAGAGAGGAAACCCATGCTGGAAACTTACGCAGGCGCCCTTTAAGATATAGACGTTGAAGAAGACTAGGAGGGTTATCGTCCATATCATCCAGCTCGAGATACTCTTCCTAGTATGATGAGATGATTCTAACCCATATCGTCCCTCAAGCTTTCTTCCACTCTAACCCCTTAAGTTCAAGGATATAATAATCAGATGATTCTACACAGGATTCTGCCACATTGTGGTTTCGAGAAGTAACAACGATTTTACTGCCACCTGAGCCTTGAGGTAGAGCATTAACAATGCATTCCCAATCATCTTTGCTCCAAACATCATCTAAAACGATAAGATACCTTCTTCGCTGCAAATGATTTCTCACTTTAGATCGTAAATCTTCAATCGGTAGGTTGGATTCCTCCATTCCCTTGCATAATTGCTTCAACATACTCTGTAAAACTTCATCGATTTTACAGCAACGTGACACGTGAATCCAAGCCTGGCAATCATACCGTTTCAAAATCTTCTTGGTTTCATAAATATTTTTCACCAAAATTGTCTTGAGCCTTGACCTTGAACTTGAACCTTCTACTAAATGATGGATCAATGTTTCTTTGTGCCCCTCAAAGCCTACCATGTCATCTTCCTTGGGTGTCACATGATAAAGTTCCACCCTTGCACCAGAACTTGAGCCTTCTTCAGAAGTGATTTTCCTAAGTCGATCCATGTCTATGATATCGTTCATCCTTCCATTGATGCGTTGTACCTCAGAGGGCATCTCGTGGAGTGCACCCCAGTGTTTGACATGACAAACAACTGATTCAGCATACTTGGAGAGTCTGTGCAGGTGAAATTTTCGTGGCACATGAATCTTGAATTCATCAAGAACATCCTCAATTTCGTAAGCTAAATCTCAACTTGTCTTGCACGATCCTCCTGCATTATTTCTTCACCTTCTTTTCCATCCATGTGTTGTAAACATGCTTGTACTGTACTGAGCCAATCTCTGATCTTTTGAAAATCATCTCTCACATCTTTTTAAAGGTTTGCTTCCCGTTCAAGAAAGGAGAAGACTTCCTCAACTAGAACTAGAGATGCTGAAACAGCAATATCCGCCATTTTGCTAGTTGTTACTCTCTTTGGCTTTAAGGAAGAAGAAAGAAGTATCACAATTCTCCTCCTTGGCAGTTTACAAAAATTTCATGAAAATCTCTTTATTCTAACAACTAAATTTGAAATTGTCCCAAGTGTGAGTGACAAGAAACTGCAATCACAACACACTGAGGGAATAAACAAGGGTCGTCTCAAAAATTCGTAGAATCTTGCAATGGACAAAGAAGTTTACATCACTGAATACTTTCTCTATAAATCTCAAATATACTAATAACCAACATCTCTTCACCAAAAAGTAAAAGAGTCTCATCTTTGAATAGTCAGAGAATGCTTTGTTTTTCCAAGACAACTCAAAACAAGTTAGAATATCGTATTCATTAAGGTCATGAACATCAGAAGTAATATACAGAGTTATTTCAAGTTGCACATGCATGATGTATTGTTTGCAAGTCCAAAAAAAAAAAAAAAAAAGGAATAACCAAACGAAACTTGACAGACAAGCTAGTGTCAACCCATTGCTTTTGAAATTGAAATAAAACTCTGCTGTATAGATTTTCCAACCAAGAAGGAGAGGACTTAATAAAATGCAACCAATTGCTATTATAATATAAGGTCATCAAGAGAGAGGATGAAAAATGAATTCAGCAAGTAGTGGAAAAACATAAATCAATCATAGATGTCTTGCCTTACAAAGGGTATCCTATTCTAAAAAATTATCCACATGTTCTCTAATTATGTTTAAATTTATAATTTGGAAAAAGTCTTCAATTAGATGGATTACCGCGTCATCTATTCCAACCACCATTATGAGTGGTGATTTTTCATAACACCTAAACATGATGAGATGATTTGTTCGTCCTACCAAAAACTAATACAATTTAGCCAAAAACCAATCAATCTTTGAGAAATAGGAAAATTGGCAACAATATGCAAAACACCACCAGACAAAAGCAATAACCACAGTACATAAGTTTAATTACCATTCACAACAAAAGGCAAGAAATTACTTAAGCCTCTACTAAAGTATGATACATATTAAGAACCATATTCCCTCACCATCCAGCGCAGAGTGCTCATACGTTGATCTTCATTTAAAACTGACAAATCTCCATTTAGCTTTCTTCCCGGTGCATTTGTCATACACATCCCGAAATCAGTAAAATGTGATCCATGAACATAATAGTCCACGTGATTGCCAGCTCTCCCATGCGTCTCCCTGACATTATTGAAGTAGCCATCAAAGTTCCTTACTTTTTCTCTTTGGATATCACTTGTCAAATGTAACCACATATACCCTGGAAAGTCATTCATATTTCCGGTGACATTTCTCTGAGGTTGTCCAAAACTATCAAACCCCGGAGATACATGAGCGATGTAGTCATCAACATGATTTGTAGCTCTTCCAAATGTCTCTGAAACGTTACCAAAGCAACCATTAAAATTATGGGGGCTTTCTCTTTGAATATTCATAGCTACAGGTAGTTCCACATGGCCTGTAAAAGCATTCATATGTCTTGAATCAAATGAAGTCTCCTGTTTCTGAAATTGGAAAGAAAAATCTTGAAGTTGCTGAGATCTTCTGCGAGGAAACCCATCGAAACTCTTCGCTTTAAAATTCTTCTTAGCAGCAGGGGACAATTCAAATTTGAAGGTACTGCACTCTCCTAAGGGGAAGGGGTCATCGCATCTCTGACCATCTCCTCTCTTGTTGTTGTAACCTGGGTAGTCTTCCTTTTTAAATTCAACAACAGGCTCAATTAATGACAAGGAGTTTTTGAACGCAAGATCTTTCAGGTTCCAGCAATCAAATGGAGGTGTTGTTTTATGGCTTACATGGACTTCACCATTAGCCCTTAGCATTGGACTTGCATTTTCGAAGAAGCCATTCAAAAGATCCCGATGCATCCTTCGATTCACCAAAAGCAGATAATAAGAGAAAATATACAAGGTAGTAGAACAAAAAAAGTTATTACTTGAAAGTTAAAACCATTTACTACTTAAAAAAAACAACTAATTATATGTTTTACTTTATACATTTACCTAACAAAAACACTCATATAATCATATTGAACATGTTTGATGACACTATATTAACATATATAGATGTCTATTTTTCTCTTCTTTCATTGTGTTTTCCTTCAAGGTGCTGAAACAAGTCATCAGCCATAGCAAAGACCTATGATAATATCTTTCTCAAGAATCATCCAAATTCAATAACCAAGGAAAACAAAGTGAAAGCTTCATTTCAACAAGTTTCCAAATAAATTGCTAAAAGATTTTGCAAAAAGATACAAGTTTCAAGTCAATAATTGAGAAAGAACAAAAAACTCTCAAGAATTAGAATAAAACAGCTCACCCAATCATATGGTTATTATCTTCCCTCCCATAAAATCCGGCATGGGGAAAATTGAAGACAATTCGATCAAAGCTCCGCATTTCTAAATCAGGATGAGACTTCATTTTGGTTGCATCCACTCCATGTGAAACAAATGCTCCCATCTTCACTAGAGTAAGCAGATTTGACCTTCCATTCTTGTATTTCTTGATCACTTCATCTAATCAATCAAATTATCAATTACACAATTTCCCCCGCAGTAAATAAAAAACAAATGAGGAAACATGAAAATTTACATGTCTATTAGCAATAATCACATAAGTTAAGTAACTATTACAATATGTATATATATATATATATATATATTATTTCCAACACACATGAGTCTATGCAAATAGCAAACCACAATAAACCCTTAAAATTTAAAAAGCAACTAAAAGTTGCAACTTATACAAATTTGATGCAAATCAAAATGATCACAAACAAGACTTCGATAGATTAACAAAGAGAGCAGAGAAATGCAATACCATAGGAGTCAAGAGATGAAGCACAGATGTTAGAAGCAGAGCCAAAAGCGAATGCTAGAGACAAAGAGAATGAGAAATCTCCTTCACCCACCAACAAAATTTGATGACTTGACGAATAATGATTCACCCACTTGACTTCTTCTTCTCGTTGACGAGTCGCCATAGCCATCAGTTATGGTTTTGTTCAGTGTCTATACTCTACAGTGAATTAGAACTGTAACTTGGTGTTGATGTGAACACTGAACAATCACTGCATGGAAGGAGAGGAGGAGAGAGATGATTTGACAACTCAGTAATGAAAAAATAATATTTGCCTTTTGGACTTTGGAGTCCCAACAAATATTTTTCTCTCTTGAGGTATCAAATTGTGAATGTATACGTATTAATGATATTTTATCTCACCAATCACATATATTGTGGTAGCCAAAAATGGCCCACAAGCCCAAAATACAAAGACCAGACTCATCTTACTTGGGCCCAATTTGAGTAGCTCAACAAGAAAGGCAGCAACATGACTTGGTCGTTTGAAGACCAAGTTAGCCGGCAATTGAGGTATATTTCCAGTAAGCGAGATACTTGGGGAGAGAATATCTGCAGGAATCTCGTCCACAATCACATCATGATCTGATTTATCTAGTTCAAACGGTAACTTGGAGCCTCTTATAAATAGCAAAACATTTTTACACTACATGAGAGATTGAAAAAAGCTTACAAAAGCATAGTAAAAGTCTGTACTAAAGAATGCCGGCCACTAGAATCTGATTTTTACAATAATTACAAATTGTTGCTCAGCCCAAGCATACCTAAGGCTAAAAATCTAACCCCACCTCCCTTTGTTTCGTTTTATCTTCATTTTTCTGTTCTTGTTCTTTTTGCAGGTTCAACATAGAAGATATCCATATTAGGTCGATCGACCAAAATGTTTTGTAGGATTATTAAGCTAATGACAACATCAGATTGACGGTTTAAACCAAGTTGCATTGAGCCTAGCAAAACACGACCCGATCCACTTCGATTGTAGGCCGACCCCCCCCTACAGTTTGGCGCCCACCGTGGGGCCTATCGCAACTTTATAAGTCAATCAATCGAAGCTTTCAAATGAACAACAACGATGTCTGACGAAGGAACCGTCCCAACCATCAAAGAGCGGATCGCTGCATTGGTCGCTCAAATAGCAGCAAATGTAGAAAAATTACGAGAGTTAGAATCTGAAAACACTACAATCCGGGCGACTAATGAAGAACTGCGAGCTATGGTCGATGGCGTAGTACCTGACAGCGAAGAAGTGGAGCGCCCAGTTCCAGTCCTAAATGTTGAACAAGAAGTCGATCGACGAGCTCCGGACGTTCCAAAAGGACCAGGGATCCTAGATGCAAATCCAAATGTTGGGCAAACCCATCAAACACCCCAGACTGCTCGAGTCGACATCGACCTCAATAACTTGCCTGTCCGAAACGAAAACGAACAAGATCCTGTTATGGGAAGGCAACCTGAGAATGTCTTGGGGACACCTGTGTCACTCCAGTCGACGCCATGTTTGGTAAAATCTGGACCTGACCCATCAACCATTGTTAATTTGGAATTTTCTCGCAGGTTTACAGAGATGGAAACCCTTATACAAAAGAGTCCGGGTGTTCCAGCTCCAATTCAAAGGAGCATCATGAACAGCTTAATTGACTCGCCTTTTGTCGATGTGATAGCACTCGTCGAGATGCCTATAAAATTTAGCTTCCCAAATATGAAACAATATGAGGGGACAACTGATCCAGACGACCACATAGCGCAGTACAAGCAGAGAATGTTCACTGCAGCAATTCCGCGTGACCTACGAGAAGCGTGCATATGTAAAGTCTTTGGGTCCAGCCTCAATGGTCTAGCTCTACAATGGTACACTAATTTGCCTAACAACTCTATCAACTTCTTTACGCAGCTTATAGACACCTTTGTGGAGCAATTTGCGAGTAGTCGCAAGCTGGAGAAACAGTCGGACGACTTGTATATGATAACATAGAAGCATGGCGAAAATTTAAGGACTTATGTTGGTCGCTTCAACAGAGAAAAAGTTCAAATCCCTCACTGCAATCAGGCGACCGCGATATACGCCTTTAGAAAGGGCCTCAGGTTTGACTCTGATCTTTATAAAGAACTAACCAAATATCCATGCAGGACAATGGAAGATGTATTGGCCAAAGCATGTGCCCAAATAAAATGGGAAGAAGATGAAGCTAATTACATAGGCAAAATCAACAATTATTCAAACCGTAGAAATGATCGAGTGGATAGATGATCGAACGACAGAAGGGCAAAACCTTACTCGACTGGTGACAGACGATCCACTCGACAATACGGTGAAGGTTCAAGCGATAGTCGACCCTGCAAGCGAGATTACCCAAGAACTAGTCGACCACGAGTAGAAGTACCAAAATACAATATAAGCATCGAACCGATCAACCTCGTAGCGATTATGAGGGAAATGGGCAAGACAATAAAATGGTTAAGGAAAATGAATGCACTTCCAGAGCATTAAGATGCAAAGCTGAGATGCGAATTCCACAGAGATCATGACCATCAGACTGAAGATTGTATCGCCCTCAAGTTTGAAGTTGTAGAATTACTAAAACAAGGACATCTACAGAAATTTTTAACGAAAAAGGGGAAACAAACCCTTGCAAGACGAAATGACAGAATGACTAACGCAAATGACAGTCCACCAGAACCACCTCGACAAGACAGAGTAATAAATTTTATTGCATGGGGTTCTAAAGTGAGTGGTGTTAGTTACTCGGTAGCGAAGAGGCACACGCGTCAAGTGTCGAACACAGAAATTCAACCTAGTCGAGAGCATCCACCGACCTACGACGAAACCGTCATCATCAAATCCATAAACAAATCAGATTTGTTTTCTCCTTATCATGATGCACTCGTTATTTCGTTACATATTGTTAACTGTTTGACAAAAAGAATTTTGATCGATAATGGTAGTTCATGTAACATTTTGTTTAACAGTGCCCTGAGAGAAATACAGGTCGACGAATCCAAACTAAGCCATCGGACGACAATGTTGACAGGCTTCAGTGGGGAACAAAAAAGTACGTTAGGGGAAATCATACTACCAATCTATGCTGAAGGCGTGACCCTTACGTCAACTTCCTGGTACTTGACTGTCAGTCGCCCTACAATGCAATTCTAGGGAGACCGTGGATTCATAAGATGAAGGCAATCCCCTTGACTTACCATTAGATGATAAAATTCCCAACAAGGTGGGGAGTTCGCAAGATAAAAGGAGAACAGAGAGCAGCCAGAGAATGCTATCAGAATGCCATGAAGAAGAAGAAGGAGTCATTATAGCAATTACAGGACTCCAAAGTCGAGTCGACTCCAAACGCACCAAAGATGAAGGATCTTGATGAGGTGTTGATCGACTTAAGTCGACCGGATCGTAAGGTTTTTATTGGGTCCAGACTATCGAAAGAAACTCGAGAACAACTGATCGACTTCCTAAGGGAACGACAAGGCAGTTTCACATGTTCGCATTTGGACATGGTCAGCATCTATCCAGAGGTAATTGTTCACCAATTGTAGGTCGACCCTGATTATCAACCGGTAAAACAAAAACGGAGAATATTCACTCCGGAAAGAAACAAAATCATCAACGAAGAGATTCAGAAGCTGATCGACATTGGCTCAGTGAAAGAAGTTAAGTATCCCGACTGGCTAGCAAATGTCGTGGTGGTTAAAAAGAAAAACGGCAAGTGGCAGGTATGTATCGACTTCACAGACCTCAACAAAGCATGCCCCAAGGATTCATTCCCTTTGCCTTATATCGTCATGCTTGTCGACACCACAGTCGGACACGAACTACTCAGTTTCATGGACGCCTACTCCGGCTACAAACAGATCCTGATGCATCCAGATGACCAAGAGAAAACCGCGTTTGTAACCGAGCGAAGTACATTTTGTTATAAAGTAATGCTGTTTGGTTTGAAAAATGCAGGTGCCACCTGCCAACGACTAGTGAAAAAAATGTTCGCCAAAATGCTTGGTTCGACAATGGAAGTATACATCGACAATATGCTGGTCAAGTCACTTGTGACTCAATAACACATCGACCACCTAAGATAGTCGTTCAACATCCTTGATAAATACAGTATGAAACTAAATCCTACTAAATGTTCTTTTGGTGTGTCATCAGGGAAGTTTTTAGGGTACTTGGTCACCCAAAGAGGCGTCGAAGCCAACCCAGACCAGATCCAATCAATACGTGGGATCGAGTCGCCTAGATGCATTAAAGACGTTCAGAAGCTCAAGGGTCGTGTAGCAGCACTGAATAGGTTCATCTCCAAGTCATCCGAACGATGCCATCCATTCTTCAACACCTTAAGGAAAAACAAAGCTTTCGAATGGAACGATGAATGCGAGAAGGCACTGCAAGATTTGAAGGAATACTTGACTTCACCACCACTGTTGTCAAAACCAAAAGACAATGAGACATTACTCTTGTACTTGGCCGTCTCAAATATAGTGGTTAGCACCGTATTGGTTAGGGAAGAAAATGATCGACAATACCCCGTGTATTACGTAAGCAAAGCATTGCTCGACGCAGAGACAAGATACAGTCGACTGGAAAAGCTGGCATTAGCCCTCGTTGTTGCAGCCCGCAAATTAAGGCCATATTTCCAATGTCATTCCATTAAGGTATTAACTACTTATCCTCTAAAAAATATATTGTATAAACCCGAACTTTTAGGTTGACTGACAAAATGGGCTGTCGAACTGAATGAGTACGACATCAACTTTCATCCGCGAACGGCGTTGAAATCCTAGGTATTAGCTGATTTTGTTACGGATTTTACCCTTAACGAGAATTTGCAGGCTGAAAAGGAGTTAATAGCTCTTACTGAGTCAGCATCGAATGAGAAATGGTCACTGTCGGTCCACGGTTCAAGCAGCATCGGAGGTAGTGGGCTAGAATTGGTGCTCAAATCTCCTCATGGAGACATACTAGAACAATCGGTCCATTGCGAATTCCGCACGACAAATAATGAAGTAGAATATGAAGCACTAATCGCTGGGCTCGACCTTGCCAAAAACTTGAACATAAAAAACATTCAAGTGTTTAGTGACTCACAACTGATCGTTCGACAAATTAATGGTTCGTATGAAGCTAGAGATCGAAGGATGACCGCCTACTTAGCCAAGGCCAAACAACTTCAATCGACTTTCGACGAATTTACTATATAGAAAATACCGAGGACGGAGAATTCTCGAGCAGATGCACTGGCATACTTAGGCTCGACAACGACCAACGGATCAGAATCAATTCCGGTCATACACCTTACATCACCGACTATCTAGGAAACATAAATAATTGTCCACTCGACAACGGAAGGAATTGGATGGACCCATTACTGAACTATTTACAAGCCGACATTATACCTGGAGACAGAACTGAGGCGAAGAAAATCAAAGCAAAAACCATAAAATTCTACATCATATACGGTAAGTTATATAGAAAATCTTTTACAGGACCCTACTTGAGGTGTGTGACCCCACGAGAAGCGTACGACGTTCTCAAAAGTCAACACTATGAGGATTGTGGAAATCACTATGAAGCTAGAAGTTTGTCGAACAGATCCATCACTCCCAGATACTATTGGCCGACAATGCGTTTCGACTATCAGAATCACGTGAAGTCGTGCGATAAGTGTCAAAGATTCGCACCGGTGTCCCATCTTCCCCCAGGTATGTTGAACTCAATTTCAGCCCCTTGGCCTTTTATGAAATGGGGGATGAACATTGTAGGAAAACTCCCAACTGCACCTGGAGGCGTCGTCTACATGTTGGTAATGACAGACTACTTTACAAAATGGGTAGAAGTCGAAGCTTTACCTTAGGTACGCGACATTGAGGTACGTAATTTTGTGTGGAAATATATTATTTGCAGGTTCGGGGTTCCAAGAGAAATAGTAACCGACAACGGATCATAGTTTATTTCGTTCGACTTCAAGAACTTCTACGACAAATATGGAATAAAGCTGAGCTTTTCGACTCCACGTTATCCCCAAGCCAATGGACAGGCGGAGTCGACAAACAAAACCATAATTAACATACTGAAGAAGCGACTAGAAGCCGAAAAAAATGAATGGGTAGAAAAACTCTCAGAGATCGTTTGGTCGTATCGAACTACTCCCCGGCGGTCGACAGGGGAAACTCCATTCTCCTTTGTTTACGAATCTAAAGCAGTAATCCCCATTGAGACACGACTCGCAACTGCAAAGCGAAAATCCAAACGAAGCCCAAAATAGCCTTGACCTCGCCTTCGAATTGGATCATTTGGATGAACGACGTGATCGAGCTGCTCTGAGAGTTCAGTCGTATCAGCAACAAGTCGCACGACATTACAACAAGAAAGTACATATCAAAGTGTTCAAAGTAAACGACTGGGTGCTACATCGTGTTTTTCAAAACACAAGAGAAGAGGGAGCCAAAAAATTGAGGCCAACTTGGGAAGGACCTTATCAAATAACAGATGTCGTTGATCGAAGAGCATACAAATTGCGAGGACTCGACAGTCGAGAGTTGAACAACATCTGGAATGCATTACACCTAAAACAGTATCACTTCTAAACTTGAATCATTTTTTGTCATTCTAATTTTCATTGGCATTTCCTTTAATACTAACGACGCACAAAGAGCTATGATGAAAAACTTAGTACTAAGTTAAGAACTGAGCTCACAAAAATTCATTTTTTCATGCTTTCGTCGACTTCGACACGTTATATTGATACTACAGCATTGACGGGTTGTACTCTGACGTCTACAAAACAAAAACCTATTCCCAACATTCTTATTTGACAAATGAACGCTGAGAGTCGGGGGGACAACACTAGACAAAAATGAAAAAATTGTCGACTGAACGCATGTACACGATTATCAGATGTAAAATGTCGACTGAACACATGTATGTGATTTTTGTAAAAATGTCGACTTAACGCATTTATGCGATTATCAGCTATAAATTGTCGACTTAACGCGTGATTGTCGACTAAACACATGTACGCGATTATTTTGTAAATACATCAACCATGTTTTTCTTGATTTCATTTATGCAGTCGTATTGTTGAACTTACGTATGAACATAAGTTTACAGGCTTATTTCATTTAGCTATTTAATCTTGTGTAAACCCCATTATAAGATGATCGTGTCGTTTCCACATGAAAACAAATTTCAATGCAAGAAATTATCGAAAACAGGCAAAGAAAGATTATAAATGTCGATATGACTAAAGTGATTCATAATAAAATAATAAAAGAAACGACCAAATCATCCTCAATTATAGACGTTTAAAATAAAAATCAAATATATCAGTTGACAGGCAAGTCGACAGTTGAAGCGACATTTATGGGATTTGCAGCAGGTGGGTCGACAAGGGGCGGATCGACAATAGGCGGATCAACCAGAGGCAGATTGAAAGCACCGGCATCTTCAAGGAGTGAATTCTCATCAAGTGCTTGCTCTTTATCTTGTCCAGGCGAGGACTCCTCTAGCTTCTGCATTTCCTCGTAAGTGTCGATCATTTCCTTCATGTCGACTTCATTCCAATTAATATGCTCGCCCGATATATATTCCTTGTAAAGCTCAGCTTTCGCCTTACATATCGTGGCAGAAGCAATCGACGTGAGTTGCTCCTTCATGTCAGCGACAAGACGCTGCTGTTCAGCTAGAGCCGCACGGGCTTTAGTCGACTCCAAGGAATGTCGATCCCTCTCTGCTTTCAGCTCCCTTAACTCTTTTTCAAGAGCTAAGTTCTTGCTTTCCAACTCTTTAGCAGCCTTGTCGACCTTCGCTTTCTCCAGCTTCATAATGTCGATCATCTTCCGCTGTTTCCCATACCTGTCGTTCACCATTTTGTACCTCCCATGCAAGTGTAGCTACGCCTGCAGAGCCTAAATAATGGGGAAAGTTCGCATAAGAGAAATAACATAACATATCGTTAAATCTAAAATAAATCAGATAACTCACCTGGAAAGTCGAAAGGATGGTCGTGTCGAACACTTCCTCAGTCTTTTTCTTTTGCAGGTATTTGTCGTCCGCTAGGAGAATATATTCAGGTGACTTCTCTAAGAAAATTGTCGGCTCATTAAATGAAAACAGGCTAGAAGGAGATGTTGTCGACAAGTCAGGCTGTGAGACAACTACCTGCCTCCTAGAACTCGACTAAACTCTCTTTCCCTTGTCGGCAGGCGGATCTTTCCTTTGCCTCTTCTTTGAAGGAGATGGCTCGAGAGATGAAGTGTATACATGTTCAGACAACATGATAGTGCCTTCCGTCGACTTTCCGACAGCTTGCTTCTTTTTCGCTGCCGCTCTTTTCCTAGTAAGCTCCTCCCTATAACGCTTTAGAGTGTCAACATCATTCGACATGTTTATCCTCGCGCTTGCCATTGACATCACTGCGAAACGACGTTCATTATCAGATACAGGTGACAAGAATTTCATTTGATATTGAAGAATTTCGAAACTTATCCTAATCCAGACATACAACATGAAGTCTTTCACTATAGGATAGGGCGCTCGCGACCTATTTAGAGTCGACCATCTCCATAAACGGCTAGGCTTAAGTTTACGTTCTGCGCAGCACCTTACAACTTCTGTCTTTTACAGGGATAGTTAACAAGGCCTCGGTGCGAGCAGGAGCAACGTCACACGACGGTTTACTCTCTACACCATTTATTTCTACAAAAGGACTTGAACATCAGCAAGAATAATTTCATATAAAAAAAAAAAACAGGAAACGATAACAGTCGAACGACACTCACCAAACCGATTCCAAGTTCGACGATATTGATATGATGTCTCCCCCATGAACCATGGACCATCGATCGGAGGACCCTTAGCGAAAAAGTAAGTATCCTTCCAATTTCGGTCGTCTTATCAGTAATTAGTTGGTGCTCCCTACTCCTAGGCACCAACGTATAACGACCTGGGTCGCTTAAGTGCTCCTTTAAATAATAATTGTGGAGGAGGCAACCCATCCCAAACCTCACGTTATATCTTTCGCTGAGAACACCCAGACTCAGCAATATTCTCCAAGTATTCGACATCAATTGACCAGGAGCAAGGTCGTAGTGTAACAGCATTCGTCGCACCAATTGTGGAACAGGAAATTTAAAACCTAAACGAAGGGTGTACTCGTAGAAACACGTCCACCCTGGTGTATCCCAATTCGCCCGCTCATCTCCCTTGGGAGCGCATAGTTCGACATCTTTTGGGATGCCATAAATCTCCCTCAAACTACATAAATTTTCCTCTGTAACCAAACTGGCTAGACTTTCATCGAGGATACCTAGTGGTCGACCAGACGTAGTAGCTTCTTCTACATCGACATATTCAGGATGGTCGACTATCGTTGCAACGGCACTTATGCCACCTTGTTCAAGTATGCCCTTCGTGTTTATAGCAACGACATTCGACGGATCCTCTATTGTAACTTGTCGATCTACATCTACCATCCTGCTATCGATTCCATCAACACTATCTTCTCCCTCGCTTGTAGTCCAATCATATTTTGGGTTAGAGATCGTATTGTCGTTCGACAGGTTTATATCGTCGTTCGACATGTTGACACCTAAAGCTGACAGATGCAAAAAATGCACAAGTCAGAAACTAACGCACTACAATCACAACCTAGGGTTTCTAAAATCTAAACCTAGGGTTTTTCAATGAAAAAGAATCAAATCTTAAAAGCTAACCTAACCTTACAGGTTCTACTGTCCTAAAAGTCGATCAAATAAAGCACTCATCTACAATAGTCGCGTCATACGAATAAACATCAAATAGCATAGTTGACTATAGCAAACAAGATCAAACAACAGAAATAATCGGAATGCAAAAAAACCAACGCAAGAACAATAAAGAATAGCAAATACAAACCTAGAACTTAAACTTCAGGTGAATCTTTTCTTTACATTACACGCCTATTTCTTATTTCAAATAACAAAGTTTCATACAGGAAAATAGAAAAGAAAACAGGAAAATAGAAAAGAAAACAAAAGTGAAGTCTTTTCTAACCTTGAAGAAGAAATCCCTAAAGAAGTTTTGAAGTTTCTGAGAAGACCACACGAGGAAGGACAAAACTTGCTAAGGAGAAAAGTGAGTTTTTTGGAAAGTTTCTGTAAAGATGGCTTGAGGAAGTGGGAAGGGTTTACTTAAAAACCAACCCCTTTAAAACACCCTTGCCACGTGTCTACACCCTTTCAGTTACCGGTTAATGAATGTAATCCACGCAACCGCTAATGATGATGATTTGAGGTTTAAAATTTGAAAACCTATTATCTCGAACAAAGTGAACATGCCTGAATTAAATGCACGTGATGTCATTCTAGGGTATTGAAACGAAATGTGTCTTTTTAATTTGACCTTTGATTTACCTCATTATAGAATGTTCGTCAAACGACATTTGGGAACCTAGTGTTCTATTGGCATCATTGATCAAGTCAACTTAAGTTGGTGTGTTCGAATGACATCAAGAACCCGATGTTTCAATAATTAGCTATAGTCGACTCAAGTTTCTCCGTTCGACAATGGTCGACTCAATTTAAATCACTCTCTACTTCGTTGAAAACTCTCTAGAGAGTGGGGGACAAACTGTGGTAGCCAAAAATGGCCCATAGGCCCAAAATGCAAAGACCAGACTCATCTCACTTGGGCCCAATTTGAGTAGCCCAACAAGAAAGGCAGCAGCATGACTTGGTCGTTTGAAGACCAAGTCAGCCGGCAGTTGAGCTATATTTCTAGTAAGCGAGATACTTGGAGAGAGAATATCTCCAGGAATCTTGCCCACAATCACATCATGATCTGATTTATCTGGTCCAAACGGTAACTTGGAGCCTCCTATAAATAGCAAAGCATTTTTACACTACATGGGAGATTGAAAAAAGCTTACAAAAGCATACTAAAATTCTATACTAAAGAATCCCGGCTACCGGAATCTAATTTTTACGATCATTACAAACTGTTGTTCAGCCCAAGCATACCTAAGGCTAAAAATCTAACCCCACCTTCCTTTGTTTCGTTTTATCTTCATTTTTCTGTTCTTATTCTTTTTACAGGTTCAACATAGAAGATATCCATATTAGGTCGATCGAACAAATTGTTTTGCAGGATTATTAAGCTAACGACAACATCAGATTGACGGTTTAAACCAAGTTGCATTGGGCCTAGCAAAACACGATCTGATCCACTTCGATTGTAGGTCGATCCCCTACATATATCCACTCACCATTTGACATTTCAAGTGTCGTATGTATTGAGATGAAAAATGTGGGATTTAGGTGGGATATGTAGTATTATTGTTATGCATTTATTATTTGAAAATTCAAATTTTAAATTCAAATCTAATTCAACCACATGAATGAAGATAATAGAATTCTTCCCTAAGACACACGTATACTCCATTTGGTGGAGATAACTCATAACCGGTTCTGATACTTCAGGATACGTATTCGATACACCAAATAGTGTATTCGTTGACTTTTTCACAAATTTAATTAGAGGATAATTGGGGGATATATGGAGGATACGTCGAGATAGGTCCAAGAACGTTTGGGGCAATATTATAAGAGAGAAATTCAAAAGTAACCATTTGAAACATTAAACTTTTGTTAGTAACCACTTTTGAAACTTTGATTATTAATAACCACTTTTTTTAAAAAAAAATTAGTGTATGTCCATAAATTACCAGAGTACATTTGAAAATAGTTTTTTTTTTCCCTTAAACCTTGAAGAAAACTTGAAATCATGACTAAATTGAAACGTCCAAACTTGAAATCATCATTAAATTAAAATGTCAAAACTTGAAATCTTGACTAAATTGAAATTAGGATTAGTTTTTTTTCCCATTCTTTTTATTCCTCTTCTTATTCCTCTTCCTCTTCTTCTTCCTCAATTGAAATTAGGATTAGGTTCTTTTGAACCAATTGAACCAATTGCAGACCACATCGTCGGACATCGAACGTCGCTTGGTTGTCGCACAAAGCCGTTGGACGTCGCCTGGTTATTGCATGAACTAGTGGCGGTGCACATACCCATCGCCTGGTCTTCTCACAAACCAACGGCGCTGTGCTTGACGAACCACGGCGCTGCTGGTTTGTGAGGGTCATGTGACGACATTCGGCACAGCCCGGACAGTTCAGCGACAATTCTGGCGATGGGCGACAGGATGGAGAGGAGAAAAGAGAGAGAGGATCGGGAGAGAGAGAGAGCAGAGGAGAGAGAAAGAAAAGAGAGAAAAAAGAAAGAGAGTGTTTTGGGGATGGTTTTTATACGAGGACTTTCCAGTGATTTCTCAAAAACATGGTTAATAACAATTGAAATTTCATTTGTGGTTAAAAACGAATTTTCCATAATATATGTGGTCATTTTTTGCAATATCCACATATTATAATCATTTTAGTATAAAACTGGGTCAAATTATAATTTCAAAAATTTAGGGGTCAAAATTAAATTATAAAGAATTTATTAAATTAGGGATCTAGGGCTCATTTCAATTACAATCGATTGCTTGAAAGTTGAAAATGCAAAAAGAAGAAAAGATGAAGAAGAAGAGAAGAGGAAAAAGAAGAACCAACTTAAAGACCGTAAAAGCTTCAATTGGTATCACTTATCTGGCATGTATCATAATTTTTTCCATAATTCTTTTTATGGTTTTCGAGTTTATATAATAACTAATAATCAATGCTTGTAGTTTAATTGTTGACATTTTTTATTTATTTATTATTTATTTAGTGAAATAATATTTGGATTTTGTTTTATTTGGATCTTGTAATATGTTACATTTTTATGATTTATGTAGTTATGTGACATGTTTTGTTTGGATTCTAAATATGCTTTGATTTTGAATGAATTATCAAATATGTTTTCGTATATTATTATTTTAAATATATATATATATATTATTTTAATTGTCGTATCATGTTGTATCCATATCCTAGTTTTTTGAGATTTACCATATCCCCGTTTCGTGCCTTATCCGTATCCGTGATACATAGATTCTTCCCTACAAGAGCATTACATGAATGAATGAATGATGTTGGAAAAGGACCTTTTTGCTATTGCACCGGTTAAGTCTAACATTAAATCTAATGGTGGTCGAAGAGTCAAATGTATTTTCTTGAAATTAAGACAAAAGTTCAATCCGACACTGATATGAGAAAACATGAGGGTTTGTCATTGCAAATTACCATTAAAAAAATCCGGGTTCAACATTGCGTTTATTCTTGAACCGAGATTTCAACTTGACTCGATTACTACCAAAAGACAAAGACATTTCTACCCATTTAAACATGTCAGTGATCTCATTTTACCTTTTAAGTTTAACCATACACGTCAGATAACATACCATCGAATTGATGTTCTCCTCCCAAACTTGTGCTAGAAATTTGTAGCAACAAGCCAACAACACACTTGCTTGACACGACCTTACAAGGTAAACTTTACGTGTAACATTTTTTTTTTTTAGATGTTTTGAAATTTTGATTTGGATTTTGTGACGAAACTTGTGGTCAATTGGTAATAGCTATAGAAGGTGATTACTGATTAGTTTAAAACTTGTAAGGCATTCCAAATATTTGATTAAATGCCCCACTTAAATGTTCACATTATTAAATACATTCACCTCCCTTGAAGTTTGGCTTAAATACAACTAGAGAGTAAATATACATTTTTATACTCAGACCTCCCTTATACTTAAAATTGAACTAATAAAAAGACTAAATTGCCCTTGGTTATTAAATAATAAAGATAAAATGCGATAATCCTTTTAATGGAATATAATTTAAAAATAATTTAATAATGAATTATTTTTAAATTTTAAATTATCTTCATTTTTTTTTTTTAACAATTTGTAAAGGTAAATTATTACAAAATGAAATAATTTTGTAGCTCATAAATACTTATTTTTTTTCTTACTATTTTTAAACTTTATATTTTAAAACCATCAAACAAAAATTTTGATTTTAAAATGAAGATAATTTTTAAAAAATAAAAGCGTTTTTTTTTCTTTAAAAATAATAAATATGTTTTTTTTTTTAATTTTCTTTAAAAATAATTGGGAAATTGCACAAACTTACCCTAATATTTCCCATTATGGTATAATATTCAACTAATGCATTTAATTGCACAAATAACCCCTCTTGTTAGTCAACTCTGGTTAAAGATAACCATTGCCCATTATTTTTTTTTGAAAGCCCAAAATTGCCCCTGCACTTTATTATAAAAAAAAAAAAAAAATCTTAATTGCCCTTTATTTAAAACATTATCTACTTTAAATTATTAGAATATAAAAAATAAATACTAAACATAATCCTTTTTAAATCAAAAAAAATTAAAAATAATATATTAAAAACAAAACAATTTAGGAAAATGTTATTTTGAGAAAATACAATTTAATAATATTTTAAAAAAAACAAAAAAAGAAGTTATTTTGATAAAATATAATTTAAAATTATACAAGTCCAATATGAATAATGGTAATGTGCTACATATTTTTAAAATTTAAAACATATATATTTTTTTATTAAAAGGATTATTTTTAGTATTTATTTTTTTATTTTTGAATCAAAATATAATGCGTAATTTATATTGAGTCAAATTATTTTTTCTTATAGAGATGAACATTGAACAAATTTTCGGTGCTACTGTATTTTATTATGACAAATGATTATATTTTTATTTCAAACTTTTGATGATTTTATTTATATTTGTGTAATATAATAATAATAAAAAAAATACGTAACACACTACCACTATTCATATTGAGCTTGCATAATTTTAAATTATATTTTCTCAAAATAACTTTTTTTTTGTTTTGTTTTTAATATATTATTAAATTGTATTTTCTCAAAATAATGTTTTCTTAAATTGTTTTGTTTTTAATATATTATTTTTTATTTTTTTTATTTAAAAAGGATTATGCTTAGTGTTTATTTTTTATATTCTAATAATTTAAAGTAGATAATATTTTAAACGAAGAGCTTAAGATTTTTTTTTTGTAATAAAGTGTAGGGCCAATTTTGGGCTTTAAAAAAAATAAAAAAAAATCATGGTCAATGGTTATCTTTAACCGAAGTTGACTAACAGGGGAGGTTGTTTGTAAAATTAAAGGCATTAGTTGAATATTATGCCATGATGAGAAACGTTAGGGTAAGTTTGTGCAATTTTTCCAAAATAATTAAATTTAAAAATAAAGATAACTTTAAAAAATAGTTTTTTTTTCTTTCAATTTTAAAATTAATTTTGTAATTTAAATTCCATTGAAAGCATTATCGTCAATTAATTTAATTTAATTTTTTGTTATGAATTGATTATCTTTATTTATAATTTTAATAAATAAGGGCAATTTAATCCTTTTTATTGGTTCAATTTTAAGTGTAGGGGTGGTCTAAGTAGATAAATACATACTTTCTCTCTAACTAGCTGCATTTATGTTAAAATTAAGGGGAGGTGAGTGTTTTTATCCCTTGAACATGTGTTGTTTCGAGGGTGAAAGAGTATTTTTCTAGTAAATATTTGGATAATTATCGGGTTTTAACCTTTTAGTAGTCAAATCACAAAGGTCTTTAAACCTTGTACAAAGTGGTCAAATTCTGCAAATTACTTTGCAACAGAAGAAGAAAATGGAGAAAAATCGATGCTCAAAGCTTAACATCGCCATAATACACCCCGATCTTGGAATAGGTGATTTTCTTTTAAGTTTATTTACTCAAATTATTAGAAATTCTATTGATTGCTTCTTGCCCATTTATAAATTTGCATCTTAATTTCCATTTTTCTTTTGTAAATTGAATTTTTGGCTATTTCAAAAACTGAAGCTTGTAAATTCAGATTTACTGTTGGGTTGCAAAAGTTGCAGGGAAACATTGGAATAAACCATGTCCTTTTTTTAAAAAAAAAATAAAAAAATTTGGATTTCTGGGAATAAACAATTTGTGTTCAATTTTTTTGCGTTAATCCTAGAGTTTACTACTTTGTTAGACCCATTGATATAAACTTGATTATCTGAGAACATTGCAATGATTCGACAGGTGGAGCTGAAAGATTGATTGTTGATGCCGCTGTTCAGCTTGCATCCCACGGCCACAATGTTCATGTGTTTACAGCTCACCATGATAAAAAACGATGTTTTGAGGAAACTCTTGATGGTAACTTTCCATATTTAGTTTTTGAATATCGTCATTAAGCAGCCAATCTTGTAAAAATACTTGTGCAACTTTCATATCATGCTACTTATGCAACAATTTTTTATTTTTTTTTATTTAATGATGGTGCATTTTAGATCTACACCCATTAAAAAAAAGAAACTATATAGCAAAACAATTTGGGAAATATCTGACTAGAAGTGTTTTTTTTTTTTTTTTTTGATTTAATATCCGACTAGAAGTTGATTTGTTAAGTATATATCCAAATATATGGTTTGTATACTAGTTCTGCTTGTGCACAGGAAGTCAGAGAACCTACAGATTACCATTTGATAATAACCCAACTCATGGAAGTAATGTGGATGCTTCTAAATCAAGCATGGTATTTGAAGAATTTTCAAATATGAAGTTGTCTCATTTTGTTAAAAACGACAGGGACCTGCAATATTTTCATCCTTTTACGATTTGTTTGTTGCATCTTGCTCTTGCTATTTTTGAGTTTTATGTGCTATGTTGAAGGCAACAAGCTACATATGGATGCTGTTCGAAAGAAGAGTTGGATGGATTAGTTTTTTGGATGGTCTATTACTTTCTTTAAAGTTGAGTTTGTAGATGCATGTAATGAATTCTTTTGCAGGATGAGGAGAATTTATGTGGCATCTTTTCTGATAGGAAAATGTTATTAAAAAAGGCATTGATTCATAGTTCTATGTTAATAAATTAGTGCAGTGAAAGCATATTTTCATGGGGAGTGTAAAGGTAAAATGATTTAAATGATAGGAATTAGGAAATCTGAAGTGCTGGGGAATAACACTAAATGCTTGCATATGCTAATTGATTGTAGTTGGTACACTTGTTGTAGGTATGTGTACGTATTATGCTTTTTTAAGGAGAGTTTTTCTTACATATTGACCCATTTAAGCTTAATTTCAAATGATTAAGCAGATGTCAGTAACTGTAACAGACCTAGTTTCAGTTTGACCATAAATTACACATTATTGCCGTTTGAAGAAAACGTTAATTGTTTTAGATGATTAATGATTTAGGCATCGGGCCCCTTGAATGGTGAAAGTTCCTGACTATAAAAGTTAATTTTGGTTGACTTTGTTCTGTTATTGTATGTCGATAAGGTTTCATCCTTGCTATTATCATGTATCAATTTGTCTATTAAGGCATCCTTAATAGAAAATTTTCTCCATTTTTTTCTCTTTCTCTTTGTTTTCTCATTCCTTCTCTTTTCCCATCTTTGATGAGTAATAAATTCTTTACACATCTAGAGAGAGGGTAGAGAGAATTGGAAGTAGTTTGGAGACGTCCAATGGAAGTTTATTTCATTCGCATCTTCTTGCTTTTCCTTGCTTTCTAGATGTTTTTCTATGTTTTTTTAGTGTTCTATTAAAATTTTATGATATACCCTATTAAATCAATTGGCTGTCCAGGTACCTTTCCAGTTACTGTCTATGGGGATTTCCTACCCCGACATATTTTCCACCGTCTTCATGCAGTGTGTGCTTATCTGCGATGCATTTTCATTGCTCTCTGTGTGCTACTCAAGTGGTCATCTTTTGATGTTATATTAGCAGATCAGGTTTCTGTGGTCATTCCATTGTTGAAACTTAAAAAGTCAACAAAGGTATTTATACTTAATATAAACTGTTATTTCCAAATACTGGCACAGTTGCTGTTTCATGTAAGACATTTCAATTCCAGGTTTTATTCTATTGTCATTTCCCAGATCTGTTACTCGCTCAACATACGACTCTTCTCAGAAAGATATATAGGAAACCTATAGACTTTGTTGAAGAAATTACAACTGGTATGATGCAACATTTTGGTTTTGCACTTTTCTTGCGTAATATATTTTTCAGCCTTGTTTGGTTTTATTTTATTTATTCTGTTCGCAAGTTAAATATACTATTTCAATTCTAGTTGGTTTTTTGGATTGCAGGAATGGCAGATATGATACTTGTTAATAGTGAATTTACTGGTTCTACTTTTGCGAATACATTCAAGCATCTTCATACTCGAGGAATTCGTCCTGCTGTCCTTTACCCAGCAGTCAATGTGGATCAGTTTGGCGAACCTCCTTCTTATAAGTAAAGGGCATGTTTGTATATCTCCGTGTGTGTCTTGTAGCTCATTTTCTGATATGCTGTGTGCAACTGTTTCTCATTATGTATTATTTGCTAGCCAGAGCTTGAAGACTAATTTCTTTATTTGCTTGCTTTGATCTAGGTTGAATTTCCTCTCCATCAATCGCTTTGAAAGAAAAAAGAATATTGATTTAGCTGTATCCGCCTTTGCTATGCTTCAGACCCTTGAAGGAGATGTCTTTAAAAATCATAATCTGGCTGATGTTACCTTGACCATCGCAGGCATGTCTGTCTATTTCTGGTTTGCAGATATCTTTCTTAATTATTATGTTTGTGCATGGAAGAATGTTTATGTTTGTGCCAGAAAGGATATCATTTTCACCCAGACTAGTTGTGTATTGTTGACCATTAGAGTGTGTGTGTGGATATTTCCCTTGCAATGAAATTTTCAAGCATGTGTTTGTGATCCATCATAGTTTTGCATCTGAACTCTTTCATATAGTCAAAGTTCCTTTGTGTTTTAGCAGTCTTAAAACAGTTGCCTTTTAATTTTAACTGTTTATGTAATATAGTTGATATATGACAGAGCCAATTCCATTCCTGAGGTATGGTTGTAGTCCTTTACTTTTCAACCAAGAGGTCATGGTCCAAACCCCTTGACCTTGAGGCTTCCTAACTGCAGTACTATATCTTATGAATTTCCCGGCAAATCCACATTTCACTATTAGTTTATGACCTGATATTTTAATTAATCATTTATAACCCCAAAAACAATGTAAGGTTAGGAATTTATAGGGAAAAAAGAAAAAAGAAAAAAAAATATGGCACAATCGTATTTTGCTTTTTAAAACTGATTCAGTAAACCTGTGTGCTGTTTTCTATCTGGTATATGCCATTATTTGGCTGTAATGCCACATCTATTGGGTCCAAAGAAATTTATTTGGTGGTAAGTGAAATGGTTTCTGTTGAGTGTTTATTGAATATGATTAATTAAATTTTCTCTCCGTAACCTGAAACTGCAAGGAAAGAAAAAGAGGTATAATTAACCTTCTGGAACTGGAATACTCATTGCACACAATGTTGAATTTAGTGAATAGCTGAAAATGAAATGATGAAGTAAAGCTGATGAAACTACAAGTGTATTCAACATTCAATGGGAGAACCTCATCTTATTTGCTAATTAGAGTACTATGCTATATGTTTCATAAACAAGAATGTTATATTATTGCTAATATTCAACCCAAAAACTCGTTTGGCTTTTTTATTTACAGAGATTATATATGTAGCTCTGCTTTTGCAGGTGGGTATGATAAACGGCTGAGGGAGAATGTCAAGTATTTGGAGGAGCTTAAAAGCATAGCAGAAAGCAGTGGAGTGTCAAGTCGGGTTAACTTCATTACATCCTGTTCAACTGCTGAAAGAAATGCTCTCCTCTGCCAAAGCTTGTGCGTCCTTTATACACCAAAGGTGTGTGTGTGTGTGTTTTTTTCTAGTATTATCATTTCAATCTATTAATGTTAGAAAATTTGACAGGGGAATTCTAAAACAAAATGGTTAATCAATGCAGGATGAACACTTTGGCATTGTTCCATTGGAGGCAATGGCGGCTCATAAACCTGTAATTGCATGCAACAGTGGAGGCCCTGTGGAGACAGTTAAGAATGAGGTGACAGGTTTTCTTTGTGACCCTACTCCACGAGAGTTTTCTTTGGCTATGGCTAAACTCATTAAAGATCCTGAGATTGCCAAGACAATGGGTGAAGAAGCCCGGCGACATGTCACTGAGTCATTCTCTACGAAGATTTTTGGCCAGCGTCTGAATCAATTTCTGGTTGACATTGCTAGGAGTAAGGAGGACTGAAAAGGGTAGACATATATAGCATTACAATTATACAATTGACTATCTATATATTTAAAGGATGATTTTATTGATCTCGAGCTTTGTCTGAAATATGGGCAAAGAGACTTTGGTTGTTTTTGGTCGATGAATTACCCTGCATAATATGTATTACCATACTCCATAGTATGAATTACCCTGATGAATTACCCGGCTTAAACATGCCATGCAGCATATATTTAGTGCATCATCCAATTTCATGGCGTCTCTATGCCATGCAGTTTGTCATTCTCCCAAGATCGTTCCTCAGAAGAGGAGAAGGCTAAAGTGGTGACACCCAGTTTTGTTAAAATAGTTTAATACTAAAATAATCTATAAGAAGAACATCTATTTCAATTGCACGTTCTTTTGATCCCTCCATTGCCACTAAATTCTTAACAGGATCCTTCTCATAGCATCTCTCTATATTGTTTCATGAGTCATGACTCAACCCAAACCTGAGTTCCTCTATTGTTGTAACTAGGGGTGTGCGGCAGATCAGATCTAATGAATTTACCATGATCCAAGATTCGATTCGATTCGATTGTATTAAAGAAATTGCAATCCGATCCGATCCAGTTGCTATTTGATCCGATCCAATTTGATTGTAAAATACTTCAATCCGATCCGATATTATCCGATAGATTGAATTAATATAAGTCGTTCTTAAAATATAAAAGTTATAATCTGAAATAAATAAAATCAAATAAATTATTCAAATATTACTAATTAATTCAAATAAAATTAACATTAATAAATAAATAAAATAATAATAATAATAATAATAATAATAATAATAAAAAATAAAAATAAATAAAAAAAACTTGTAAGCTTTATATAATTTAAAAAGTTTATAAGCATTAAACATCAACTCCAAATGTAGAGAAATTGAGAAAGAAAACCCCAAATAGTAACATTAGAAATTGTATTTGGGTTGGGTTTTTACTGATATTCAGATAATCAAATTGTATTTGGGTTGAGCCTTTATATTAGAAAGTAATGGATAAAATAAATTGTCCAATATAAAATTAAGGCCTAATATTTTAGGCAAAATGACGGATTTTCAAATGGAAATCCAAGATCTGATCCAATCCAATGGATTTTAGAATTTAGGATCCAATCTGATCCAATCACCTTCCTATATCCGATCCAATGGATCGCATTGGATTGGATCGGATCTTACACACCCCTAGTTGTAACAAGCCAACAACTCAAAGTTACGTTATTCTTTTTGAGATTTTGTGATTTTGTGATTTTTTTTTTATTTCCACTTTTTTTTTTAGTGAAGATTTCCGCTTTCTTGACTTTTGGATTGAAATGTTATAAGAGAAATAATAGATTGAAGAGAAGAAAATATTAAAGGACTGACGTGTGAACTACTCAATGAAAATTCAAAAAACCAAAGTGGAGAGAGAAAAGAGAGTACATAGTGGCTGTAAAGTCATAATATGATGCAAAAGAACAAATCTGATGCAAAGAGAAGCAAATTCTGATGTAAACAGAGAGCAAAGTCTGATGCAAAGAGATGCAAAAGCCTAATGTAAATAAAGCCCTCCGTCGGTTGCTACACCGTTTTATTATATATATATATAGCATTACAAAGTAGGTTTAAACTAAACATGCATATTTACAAATATACCCAAACTCTAAAAAGTAACATATACAATATATACAAACATAAATAACTCTAATACCCTCCCTCAAACTAACGATGCAGTTGCAAGAAGCATCGAGAGTTTGCCAACTAAAAAACGAAAACACGAAATGGGATGCGACTTTGTAAACAAGTCAACAATCTGCATGGAAGAAGAAACAAAAGGTAGAGTAATGGTGCCATGCTTAAGGTGGTGACGAGTAAGATGACAGTCAATTTCGATGTACTTGGTCCGCTCATGAAAGATTGAGTTGTGAGCAATATGAATAGCACTTTTGTTGTAACAATACATAGGAGTGAGATCAGAAAGATAAACACCCATATCTTCTAGTAACCAACGTAACCAAACTATCACTATGGTAGTAAATGCCATAGCATGATACTCAGCTTCCCTGGAAGATCGAGGAGCAATAGTCTATTTCTTGCTCCTCTAAGAAATAAGAGAATCACCCAAATATATACAGAAACTAGTGATAGAATTGCGATCAACATGATCACTAGCCTAATATGCATTTAGGGGTGGGCACCCAAACCGCCAACCCGATCAATCTGCCCAAACCAAACCAAACCAATTTAAGCGGGTTGGTTTGGGTTTGGTAAATAAATAAATAAAAACCGACTGGGTTGCTTTTGAGTAACCCATTTGGTTTGGGTTGGTTTGTGGGTTATGTTTTATCAACCCGTATAACCCAACCCAAACCATTACATACTTAAATATATATATATTAATTATTAATTAATATATCAAATAAAATCTTTCAAAAAAGAATTGTTAGATATAAATAAAAAATAAAATACTAAAGTTAACCTAATTTTATATAATATTTATTTCCAGCCACTCTTTAAATTCTGAGTTCTTACCTCACTGCCACAGTGCCACCCTTGTCTTTCTTCTCAAAGCTATTTCCGAAGGCACTAAACTAATTTTTTTTTTTTTTTGGGTAAGTAACAATTTTTTTTTATTGTTCTCATTCTTCATACTCATATTCATCTCATATCACTAATTGTTTTTTTTTTTTTTTTTTTTACCCATATGGCCATATGTATCAGACAATGGTAAAAAAATCTCATTCTCGAGGCATAAGTTTGCAGCCCTGTATTGATGATGGCATAAAGAAGAAAGCATCAAGATCGTTGATATGGAATTATTTTACTAAATCAGGTAATCCCAACAATCCCACATGTAAGTGTAATTATTGTGGTAAAGAGTATACATGTGAGAGTAAGAATGGGACTAGTACTTTTTGGAATCATTTGGAGGGTTATTTCAGATATCAAAATAGTTTGGTAGAGGAAAAGCAAAAGACTTTAACTCTCGAAAATAACAAGACTTATATAAAAAAAAATTTGTTCAAATAAAAAATAATGTCATTATTTGTTTAAACCGTTAAACCAAACCAAACCAAACCGAATTTTATGGTTTGGTTTGGTTTGGTTTTAACTTATAATTGGGTTGGTTTGGGTTATAGAAAACGAACCCGATTAAATAATGGTTTGGTTTGGGTATAGTCAAACCCAACCCAAACTAACCCATGCCTACCCCTATTAATGCATTAGAGTACGCATGCAATTACAGGTTCATAAGCCACCATTGCCTCCAATACGAACTATAAATGAGGGGAAGCAACAAACTGACTAAAGAGGAGGTTAATGGAAGTAAAAGACTCTAAAAGGCGGTGGCCGGCCCGAAGGTACCGTAGAATACCTTATAGGCAATGAACTGTAGTAGGGTA
This sequence comes from Acer campestre, assembly GCA_954870605.1. Lineage (NCBI taxonomy): Eukaryota > Viridiplantae > Streptophyta > Magnoliopsida > Sapindales > Sapindaceae > Acer > Acer campestre. The sequence continues at coordinate 32,188,210 of OX940801.1, forward strand.
AGCAACAAATTGACTGATGATGTGAACAGTATATGCGATGTCTAAATGACTAATGGTGAGATATACCAAGCTGCGAACAATAATACGATATAATGGTAGGATCAGACAAATCAGTACCATCAGAAGGAGAATATTGAACATTAAGCTCTAGAAGAGTATCAACAGTCCTAGTATCAGTAAGGCGAGCATGCTTAAGGATGTCAGCTGTGTATTTAGACTGAGAGAGAAGATAACCCTTTTGGAGAAAATGCAACTTCAATGAGAAAACCCATTTGCAACTAATCTAGCTTTGTATCGCTCAACTGACCCATCATAATTTGTCTTGATTTTATAAACTCAACGTGAACCGATTGTACTTTTACCAAAATGAAGAGTTACCAAATCCCAAGTATCTGTTTTATACAAAGCATAAAGTTCATCAGCCATAGCCTGCTGCCAATGAGGTTCAAGAACTGCCTCTTTATAAGATAAAGGCTCAGAGAGACGGTAAATTGAGGCTAAAAAAGTAGAAAAAGGAATTAGAATAACAAGAGTAAGAAAATATATAGTAATTGAGTATACTTATGAATACACCGAGGATAGCGAGGATTAGATCCACAATCTTAGAAAGTGCTTGGCTGGCAAGAGGATCAAGGAGTGAAGTACCAGTATTTACAGAAGTAACAATTCGATACCTACGAGAATAATGCAAAGGAAAAGGAGTAATAGAGACAGAAAGACTAGAAACAGAAGGTGAGTCAGTATCTGTAACGCATGGGACTGAGGAAGAGAAACTATATGTATCATTAGAGAAAAGATCAATGCGAATGAGATTAAACTTAGTCATATCATGAGTACTAGTAGGAATAAAAAAGAAAGGTATATGCTTAAGAAACACAACATGACAAGACACAAATAATTTCTGTGTAACAAGATCAAAGCAACGATATCCCTTTTGACCTTCCCTATAACCTAGAAAAACACAAATGACAGAGCATAGAGATAATTTGCTGCGCTCTACATTAGGTCGAAGGACAAAACAAGTACAACCAAAGACTTTTAAGAAAGAGTAATCAAGAGCATGTCCATACAACTTTTCAAAAGGTGACAAACCTGAGTTGTGAAAAGATGGGATCTTATTAATTAAATTGATAGCAGTAAGAACTGCTTCTCCCTAAAATTCACTAAGGACGGAAGCAGACAGTAAGAGAAAATGAGCAATTTCAGCAATGTGCCTATGTTTCCTTTCTGCAATACCATTTTGCTCTGGAGTATATGTACATGAAGTTTGGTGAACAGTTCCATCTAAAGCAAACAATTCACAGAATTTGTTAGAAGTGTACTCCCCACCCAAATCACGTTGAAAACATTTGATAACAGCGGCATGTTGAGTTTTAATAAGGGCTCGAAAAATAGTATAAATAGTAAAGAAATCATAACGACATTTCATAAGATAAACCCAACAAAAACGAGTGCAATCATCAATAAAAGAATCATAATATCGAGAGTCCCCTTTTGTGGCAATAGAGGAAGGTCCCCACACATTATAGTGAACTAAATCAAATGGTGTAAGAGAGGAATAAATACTTCGATTAAAAGGTAAAGCAAAAAATTTTGCCAGTTTACAACCATTACAATTAGAAATGTCATGACTTTGCAAATTTCCTAATTCTCCCGTAGATGTTAAAAACCTTAAACGAAAGGCTGAAACATGACCAAAACGAGAATGCCATAAATAAAAACTAGTAGAAGAAGGACTCGAACGAAAAGAAGACATGCCAACACTAGGAGTTGCAAAAACAGTCAATCTTAGCTAGTCCAAAATATATAGTCCCCCCTGCCTACGGTTTGTCCCAATCAGCTTCTGGGATTGCGGATCCTGCACAAGATAAGAGTTAGAAGAAAAGGAGACTAAATAACCAGAGTCACACAATTGACTAACAGAAACAAGATTCAATGTAAAATTAGGAATGTGGTAAACATTAGAAAGAGATACAATATGTGTAACAATAGAACCAACACCTACTAATGGGATGGGAGAGCCATCAGCAGTTATAACAGACACAGATGATGTATGACATAAAAAAACAAAAGATGACGAATCAGGAGACATATGATTAGGGATGGCAATTAGAACAAGACCTGCGAGACCCGACCCGCGTAGGTCGGGTCTGGGTCCGGGTCCTCACATTCGGGTCCGGGTTGGGTCTGGGTCTAGGTCTATAGACCCGAACCCGGACCCGTAGACCTGAATAGTGAGTGAGTTAAAAAAAAATTAAAAAAATTGAAGAATTTGAAATTGAAATTGAAATTGAATGCAAATAATAATATTTCCCTTTTATGTCCTCTATTTATTAATTTTTTAATTTAGTTATTTTTATATTTAAGTATATATATATTTTTAGTATTTTATTGTTTTTTTTTTGTTTTTTTTTTATCGTAGGTCCACGGGTCCGCGGGTCCAGACCCAGACTCGCGAATTTTCATGGGTCCTCAGTCGGGTCTGGGTCTTCCTAAGACCCGCGGGTCTAGACCCGAACCCGAACCCGAAACCGAAAATTTTCATGGGTCTAGGTCCGGGTCCGGGTCTGAGTCTGGGTCCAGTAGGACCCAACCCGAACCCGAACCTGACCCATTGCCATCCCTACATATGGTATGAAGCTCTAAAATCTAAGACCTATATGGATGAAGACATACCTGAAGAATTAGAGGGTAATTGACATATCGAAGAAGAAGCAGACATAGCATGTGGTTGTGATTGTTGTGCTTTGTTCAACAACTTAGGACATTGAGCCTTCCAATGACTTTTTTGCTTACAAAAACTACATTCATCAATTCCAACCTTCGAGTAAGATTTGTTCTTAAAGTTGGAAGGTGGTCTATTGTTGCAAATAACATGAACAAATCTATCATAGAAACAAATCTTGGGTTCAAACTGTGCAAATCGTGCGAACATTGCAAACCGTGAAATGCATCTATACCAACAAATTTGTATCTCAAGAGCAACCACAACAAAACTCAAGAAGATTCCGACAAATTTGACTTTAATCGAGCAACCACAACAAAGCTGAAGAGGATTCCCACAAATCTGAAGACTACATGTATCAAAATATTAAAAACCGATGTTGAAACTAAATATGTTAAAAATTGTTTCTTAATTGAAAACCAGTGGTATGAACCTATTCTCCAATCTCAAGGCTTTGATGCCATGTGAACTACTCAATTCAAAGTCAAAGAACCAAAGTGAAGAGAGAGAATAGAGTACATAGTGGCTGCAAAGTCATAATATGATGCAAAAGAACAAAATTGATGCAAAGAGAATCTGATACAAAGAGAAGCAAAGTCTAATGCAAAGAGAGAGCAAAGTCTGATGCAAAGAGAAACTAAAGCCCTTGGTTGGCTGCTACACTGTTTTATTATATATATATATAGCATTACAAAGTAGGTTTAAACTAAACAAGCATATTTATAAATATACCCTAACTCTAAAAAGTAACATATACAATATATACAAACATAAATAACTCTAATATACGAACAAATAAAAATGGAGAAGTGATTTGTTATCAGATTATGGGGGGTGAGTTGAGAAAATGGCTAACTGGCTAAGTTTTGTACCTCCATTAAAGTTGCACATAGAGGTGTCAATCAGGCATGACCACTCCAGTCCGGCTTGAAATATTTTGGCTCGGTTACTATTCGGACTGGGCCAGACTATAGTCTAGATACTATTCAGACCGGATCGAGTCGGATCCAATAGAAAAATAAATTTGATAAATTCGATAATCGGACCGGATTTCTTTCAGAACGGGCTTAATCGGACCGTATCGGACTTTGACCAAATTTATGGCCAAATATATATATATTTTTTTTTTAAAAAAAACAAAAAATTAACATCAACATTGATTTATTTATTTATTAATTGTTAATTTTTCTTAAAAAAAATTAGACTAACCTAAGGGGAAAAAGTATCACAAGCGATTATATGTTGAAAAAATCCCTAGGCAGTATCCAGAACTAGTGGTGTCAATATGGGCCGGCCCGGCCCACATGTGTCGGGCCAAGTGAGCCCGTTCAAGAAAACGGGCTCGGCCTGGCACGGCCCAGGGATTTGCCGGGCCGGGCCGGGCCGGCCCGTTTCCAAGTATGTGAAGCCCGGCACGTGCTTCTGGCACGTGCCATGTGGGCCAGGCATGCGGGCCGGGCCGGGCCGGCACGTGCCACATATATATATATATTTTTTCATTTAGATAATTAGAATATTAAATATATTAATAATTAATTCAATTAATTTAATTGTTTAAATAATTTAAATTATGTTATTTTAATTATAATTTGTCTATTTTATTTATTAAGTTAAGTGTATTTAAAAAAATAGATAGATTTATTATTAAAATAAATAAAGATAATAAAGATTAAATATTAAAGAAAATAAAAAATACATGAAAATATGAATTATGAAATGAAAATTGAAAAATTATTTATTTATTTCGGATTATCATTATTACATGGTTGCCTACTTGCCTCATTAAAAACCTTTCCAAGAAAAACCCAGTGGGATAAAAACTTGGTAAGGAAAAAGAGTGCAATCTCTACTCTCTAACTCTGCATACATAGAGTCGTAACGGGCCCGTCTCTGTTCTGTTGTAGCTATGTCCGGGTTATAATTATAGGGTTAACCTGTCCGTGTCTAGTCTTGCATTTGCTCATATGATTTTTCAAATGACCGGTTCCCCCTGTATCAGAACTGGCAAATAAGACTTTACAAAACTTACAACGATATTTTGTTGTGACCCCACCGTCTGGCTTTGGTATTTCTTCTTTGTCAAAACACTGCCATATTATTGAATTTGAAGGAATACGGCCGGGCTGACGTGGTGTCTGTGTTACGCCGGAACCAGAAGGTCCCGCTACCGTTTCCGTCGGAAGTTGAGGTCCTTGAGGATGATGATGATCCATTTCCTACAATATAGTAAATTAGTAATATACTAAGCATTTAAATTTAATCATAAATTATAAATATAGTAATATACTACTTATTAATATTTAATATATTATTTATTACTAAGCATTTAAATTTAATCATAAATATACTAAGCATTAAAATATTAAAATTTATAACAATTAACAAAGCATAAAAAATTAAAAATATTAATTCATAAATATACTAAGCATAAAGCCATAAATATTAAATATACATAAAACATAAGAATTAATATCAAAATTAAAAACTAAGCATATATATATATATATTATGTATAAATATAAAATTTAAAAACTAAAACATAAAATTAATTAATAACATTTAAAACAAAAACATACCTTTGAGGCTTTGAGCTTTGGTGCCTTGGTGGAGAGATTAGAGAATAATTGAAAATAATATAGTATTATAAATTTAGAATAGTAGATTAGTTATTTAGTTGATAGTAATACTAGAACTAGTGACTAGTGTAGAGAATTGAGATTTAAGAGATTGAGAGATTGAGAGATTGAGAGAATGAGAGATTGAGAGAAAGTGAAAGTGTATGGAAATTGGAATGGGTGGGGGTATTTATAGAAAAATTTGAAATGGGGTAAAAATATAAAATAGAAGAGATGAGGGGGGAAACTGAAATTTTTAAGTTAATTTGAAAAATCTGACCATTTGCTGACGTCAGCTGACGTCAGCAACGGTCAAAATTTAAAAAAAAAAAAAAAAAAGTGAAAACGGTCGGCCTGCCGGGTCGACCCGGCAGGCCGACCGTTTTCACTTTTTTTTTTTTTTTTTTTTTTTTTTTACAAAGAAATTATTTTCCTTTTTGAATTTTTTTTTCCAATATTTTAAATTTTTAATTCAAAATTTCAAATCAAGTATTCAAATTCAATTCATCAATTGTTAATTTGTTATTTTATTTGTTAGTTTGTTTCTTTATTACATTATAAATTTATAATATTGTTTAAATTGTTACATTATAAATTTATAATATTGTTTAAATATTTGTAAATTGTAATTGTAATTTGTCTAACTTATTTATTAGTTTAATCGGTTAAAAAAATGTAGAAAATAGAAAGACTTATTATTTTAGATGAAATCAAGCTAAAAGCTTAAACAAAATAAAAATAGATGAAATTATGAAAATATGAAATGAAGAATTATTTATTTATTTCGGAGTCTCAGTGTCAGTATTACATATTTACATGATTCATGAATCATGATTGCCTCATTAAAAACCTTACCAAGAAAAACCCAGTGGGATAAAAACTTGGTAAGGGAAAAAGAGTGCAATCGTATTACAAGTTAATGTACATGTATAACCTACCTAAATTTGGTTACTGCCGGAACTTTCTTCGACATATAAATTACTGAAATTTTGAACAAATTCTTCGTCTACCGTTTCATTTTGCAACCTCTTTCGAGCATGCTCCCAATCCCGAACGCATGCCAATACCTCCACCATCTCTGGAGTCATCGAACTTCTTCTGTCTTCAACAATTCTTCCAGTCGTGCTGAAAACCTGTTCTGAGGAAACAATGGAAACAGGGATAACCAGTATGTCACGTGCTAGGTGTGACAGGACCGGATATTTATAGCTGTAGTCTTCCACCATACCAACAGATCAAATCCCTTCTCTTTGTCTCTGTCAAACCTCTCCGCCCTGTCGTCGTATTGAGCGTCAATGTAGCTTTTCAGTTCGGCACCGGAGGTTGCACTTGCACTAGCTCCTGAAGAAGAACTTGATGCGCCTACTTTTTTTCGACGTTTTAGAATGTTCCAACTTGTCTGATTCGGGAGTGTGTCTGGTAATTCTAATGGTTGCTGCGCAACGTCCCCATACCTGTGCTCATAAGAACTAAAAACTTCGAACAACTTGGTTCGAATGTCAGTAATCTGTGTAGAATAATCTATGCTCAAAATATTACCAAGATAATCTAGCAATGTTTCAAGACCAGATAACTTAACCCTAGGATCTATTATAACACCTAAAGCATAAAGTAAAGGAATTGTAGACCAATATTTTGTAAACTTTTTTTCCATGGCAACAACTGCAGGGCCTAAGATTCATCTTCCCTATAATTGTTTAATAATTCAGACATTTCCACAACATGATGGATTGCCAGGCAAGATGTGGGGTAATAGACCCCAGAAAGAATTACAGTGGAATCATAAAAAACCTTTAAAAATTCAACAAATACCTTTGCTACATGCCAATCATCTGTGGTGAGTAATGGACTGCCAACTTGAGACATTTTCAAGTTATAAAAACCAGTAATAGGTGTCTCATATTCTAAAGCATTTAAAAGCATTAAGTAAGTAGAGTTCCACCTTACCGGCATATCTGTTAGGAATCTTCGGGGTCGTAGACCGAAGGTTTTACAGTATCTACCAAATTCACCCAATCTTGGATTAGAACTGGAGATCCAAGCAAGGGCATCTCTGATGTGTTCTATACGATCGCTTACTAACTTCATACCAGACTGTACAACTAAATTTATGATATGACATGCACACCGTTGATGGAAAAAATAACCCCCATGTTGCGGGATATTTTTTTCAAAAAACAATGCAATAGAGCTAGTATTTGCAGATGCATTATCTAATGTGATAGAAATGATGCGATCGGTTATTTCATAAGTTTCTAAAACGGATGTAATGACATTAAAAATATTTAATGCGGTATGTGCATACTCCATAAGACGAAAACCAAGAACTTTTTTTTGTAAATTCCAATCAGAGTCTAAATAATGTCCCGTGACAGTTAAATAGTCCTGTTTGGAACATGCGGTCCAAATATCGGAAGTTAATGCAATAGAGACAGTTAGCTGATGTAATTCAGCCTTCAACTTCTCTCGTAGGGTTTCAAAACATTTTATCAAATCGTTCCTAGTACTGTTTCTAGAAACAGGTTTAAATTGGGGGTAGTATGCAGTTTGAATAAATTCTTCGTAAAAAGCATTATCACCGAAACTAATCGGTTGATCAGTGCATGCAATGTAACGTGCCATGCAATCTCTAGCAACCATGGGGTCGTAACGCCATGTTGAAACGGACCCGTCTGGGTGCCGTTGTAATTGTGTCTGGGTTGTAGTGTCTACCTGTCCGTGTGCAGGCATGCATTTGTCCATATGCCTTCGTAAATGACCAGTCCCTCCCGCAGAAGTGACATAGTTCTTAGGACAAAACTTACATTGAGCTCTGTCCATGACTTTACCGTCTGGCATAGTCTTCTGTACTATATCAAAACACTGCCATACGTTTGATGTGTGCCTTTTAGGTTTGGGGACACGTGATGACGTCGGTGTTGCGCCAGAAGCAGAAGGTCCCGGTGTCGTACCCGTCGGCCCGGAAAGGTCAAAAAAATCATCATCCATATTAAGACCGTCCACAAATTGAGGATGATATTCCATTTCCTACAACACAAATATTAACTCATTATTCATTAAAAACTATTAAAGTATTAAACTAAGCATAAGATCATAAAATCATAAATATACTTAATTACTAAGCATACAAATATTAAAATTAATTACTAAGCATTTAAACATAAATATTAAAATCATCAATTTACTACCATAAACATTAAAATTAATTACTAAGCATTTAAACATAAATATTAAAATCATCAATTTACTACCATAAACATTAAAATTAATTACTAAGCATTTAAACATAAATATTAAAATCATCAATTTACTACCATAAACATTAAAATTAATTACTAAGCATTTAAACATAAATATACTAAGCATTTAAACATAAATATTAAGCATAAAAATATAAAATCATAAATATAATAAGCATACAAACATTGAAATTAATTACTAAGCATTTAAACATAAATATAATAAGCATACAAATATTCAAATTAATTACTAAGCATTTAATCATAAATATACTAAGCATACAAAGATTCAAATTAATTACTAAGCATTTAATCATAATTATACTAAATTACTAAGCATAAAAAATTAAAAATATTCAAATCAATTAATAAACATAACATCATAAATTTACTAACCATAAAGGCATAAACATTAAAATCAATTACTAAACATAAAATCATCAATCTACTAACTAAAAAAATAATTAAAATATACAAATATTAAAATTAATTACTAGACATAAATTCATAAAATGATAAATTAACTTAAATCAAAGATTCTAAGATTTAATATTAGAATTTATAACAAAGCATACAAATATTAACTCATAAATATACCAAGTTACTAACCATAAAAACCCCATTAATATCAAATACATATAAAAGTATAAAACATAAGAATAAATATCAAAATTAATAACTAAGCATAAATATATTAAGTATAAATATAAAATTTAAAAACTAAAGAATAAAATTAATTAATAACATTTAAAGGAAAAACATACCTTCAAGCTTTGGTGGAGTGATTAGAGAATAATATTAGTAATATAATATTATAAATTTATAATGGTAGATTATTAGTGTAGAGAATAGAGAGAGAGTGAGAGTAGAGACTAGAGAGAGAGAGAGAGAGAGAGATAGTAAGATTGTAATAATGAAATTATTAGAAAATAGAGATTAGAATTTAGAGAGAATAATGGAGAGTTGGAGACTTGGAGAATGGAGTTATGGAGAGAATGAGAGAATGAGAGATTGAGATTTGAGAGAAAGTGGGGAAATAGGAATGGGTGGGGGTATTTATAGAGAAATTTGAAATGTGGGTAAAAATATAAAATAGAAGAGATGAGGGGTCAAAAAGAAATATTGCAGATTTTTTAAAAATGTGACCGTTTGCTGACGTCAGCTGACGTCAGCAACGGTCAAAAATTTAAAAAAATTAATAAAAAACTACTTTTCAACGGTAAAATAAATAAATAAATAAATAAATAAAATTAACGTTCGGCCTGGTGGGCTTGGCCCGCCGGCCTGTTGGCCCGTTCCGGGCCGGCCCGCCAGGCCGTAAAACTTGGCCAGACCCGGGCCATTCCGTGGGCCGTGCCTGGCACGGCCCGCTCTCCAAACGGGCCGTGCTAGGAACGGCCCGCCAGTCTGGGCGGGCCGGCCGTGCCGGGCCCTCCAGGCCCGGCACATTTTGACACCACTATCCAGAACTATATAATTAATAAAAGAAGAGAACAAATCGTGGCACATGCCAAACCAGCCACAAAAACACAGTGAGCAAATCTCCAACTAGAAAAGTGGCATGCTCACCAGCGAAGAATAGAAGGAAGGAGTGGAAAACCACCATGAATCAATCTTCAGTCCCAAAGCTTGCTTGGAAAGAGCATCTACAACTTGATTGCCTTCCCTAAAAATATGGGACACTTGAAACTTCATCAAAGTGATTTGGAAGATACATCTTTGTCACGCCTGCTGCACTAGCCAAGGAACATGTTCAGAATGAGAAGAAAGCAGCTGAACCACATAGGAAGAATCACTCTCCATCCAAATCTGACAAATGAAGGTCTATGAAAGTTTTTTAAAATAAAAGTCTATGAAAGTTTTTCATAATTCTGTAAAGTCAATAATAAAAGTCCATAAAAGTCCTTGAAATCAGCAAAGTCATCCACTTAAAAAAAAAAAAAAAATCTCATAGTATGATTTATTATGATTTAGCATCTGAGATCTGGATAGATTTTAAGGAATGATTTGCGCAAGAAAATGGCCCACATCTTTATCAAATTGAAAGTGAGATATACAACCTAGTTCAAGACACCATGGCAATGTATTTCACAAAATTGAAAGGACTTTGGGATGAACTTGCTTCTTTCTGTTCTATACCAACTTGTTCCTGTGGTGCAATGAAATCAGTCCTCCAATATCAACAAAATAAAATAAAATAAAAGTTAAAATTTCTCATGGGTCTCAATGACTCATATGCTGCCATATGTGGGCAGATTTTATTGATCGATCCACTACCACCTGTTAATCGAGCATATCCACTTGTTCTTCAAGAAGAATGCCAACGAGCATTATCCTCCCATAAAAATATGCTTCTAGAAGTCGCTGCTCTTGCAACTAAGAAAATTCCATATACACAAAAAGGCAGAGAATATAAAAATATAGGAAAGAAGAAAGAACATCCTAAGTGTGAACATTGCGGTTGGGTTTGCCACACAATTGACAAATGCTACCATATTCACGTGTTTCCTCCAGATTATCAAAAACGCAAACCATATTAAGAAAAAAAAAAAACAATGTTAATCATGTCTCCTCTACCCATGTAGAAAAGAAGGAACAATCAGTTGGTTTCTCTTTTACTTAAGATCAGTGCCAGCAACTCTTGAATCTTTTGAATAATGCCAACAAGCCACCTGTCATGGCACATCATGTAGGTAACACATCTACAATGTCCAATTTATCAGGTAAAAATATTTGTCTCTCCTCATATTTTAAAAATACCCCATGGATACTTGATAGTGGAGCTACAAATCATATGGTTTGTTCTCCATCCTATTTAACTTCATTTCTACCAGTGCAAGGAAAATCTATTAAATTTCCATATGGATCATTAGCACCTGTGGCACACATCGGTTCCATTACATTCTCTTCATATTTTATTGGGTAAATTAGCCAAAATAGCCTTTCCGAACAATGTGTTTCTAGGAAATAGCCCCTTGGTAAAAAAATTGCTGATTTAGCCGCTTTCCCAACCCCATTTACCCTTATGCCCTTAAGTGGCCCTCAAGTTGAAATACCCGAAATGGCCTCGCTCAATGTTTGAACAAATAAAACTTGATCACATTTACTAAATTACCCTCCCATTCTGATTCCCTACAAAGTGACTAAATTACCCTCTGATTTCCCACAAAGTGACTAAATTTCCCTCTGAAAATCCCACAAAAACTCTGCTCTGTGATAATACAAACGGTCACAACAAGAACAACCAGAAAACCCAAAGTGAGAGGAAGGAGAAGCAAAGCAGAAGAAGGTCGCCGTTGCGTTGAAGGTCGCTGTTGCCCTCATCGCCGTCGCAGAAACTCTGTTCTGTGAAATCGCAAACCCAAAACTCGAAACTCTGCTCTGTGTGAAACCGCAAACTCAGACAACTTCAAACTAGAAATAGAGAGAGAAAGGAGAAGCACAAGGTTGGTGTTGTCGCCCTCACGTCGCCGTCGGCATTGAAGGAAGCACCCAAACCCAGACAATAACAAAGAAATCGCAAACCCAGTGAACAAGAAACCAGAAATTGAGAGAGGAAGGATAAGCAGAAGTTCTCCGTTCTCCTCGTCGCCGTCGCCATCGGCATTTACGGAAGCACCCAAACCCTAGAAAATGCAAATTCCTTTGAAGGTACTAATTTGTTGGAAATTGTGGTTTGGGGTTTTTGTTGGAGTTTGTTCGTGTATGTGTTTTGGGATGGTAGATTGTTCTGTTGTTTGTGTTTTTGACGTGTTTGTATGTGTATTTGGAGCGTGTGTGTTATGTTTGAAGGGCAAGCATTATTGATTGATTGCTGTGAACTACACTGGAAATGTTTTGTTTTTGGTATTGGGAGGGAAGAAAAACGTTTGCAGACAGTAAAGACTTATTTTGCATGTAGTGAAGAAAAGCATTATTGATGCATGTAATTTGTGTGCCTAGGATTGATTTATATAAATAAGCCTAGGACTGGATGCAATGAGCCTAGGAATCAGCTGCTGTGAATGTATGCATGTAATGTGTGAGCCTAGGACTGGATGCATGTATTTTTTTTATTTTATTTCTTAGCAAGTATGTATGTATTTTGTGAGCCTAGGAATCAGCTGCTGATGTTGAATGAGAATGCATGTAATCTTTGAGCCTTGGACTGATGATAAATGCATAATTTTGAGCCTAGGACTGGATGCAATGAGCCTAGGAATCAGCTGCTGTGAATGTATGCATGTAATGTGTGAGTCTAGGACTGGATGCATTTTTTAGCATATGTATTTTGTGAGCCTAGGAATCAGCTGCTGATGTTGAATGAGAATGCATGTAATCTTTGAGCCTTGGACTGATGATAAATTCATAATTTTGAGCCTAGGACTGGATGCAATGAGCCTAGGAATCAGCTGCTGTGAATGTATGCATGTAATGTGTGAGCCTAGGACTGGATGCATGTATTTTTTTATTTTATTTTTTAGCAAGTATGTATGTATTTTGTGAGCCTAGGAATCAGCTGCTGTGAATGTATGCATGTAATGTGTGAGCCTAGGACTGGATGCATGTATTTTTTTATTTTATTTTTTAGCAAGTATGTATGTATTTTGTGAGCCTAGGAATCAGCTGCTGATGTTGAATGAGAATGCATGTAATCTTTGAGCCTTGGACTGATGATAAATGCATAATTTTGAGCCTAGGACTTATTTTCATAAGCCTGGGACTGATGTTTTCCTTTTGTTTTCTTTGTTTAGATGCCGAGGAAAAATCCGAATCCTAACATGTGGCGGTTCCCAGACCATGAGAGCTGGGTTCCTGCTAGAGTAAATAGTGGGAGTAGCCAATATTTCATGACAAACTTGAAGGAGGTCCTACAGAAATTTGGGTTGGAAAAAAAATTCGAGGAGGGCCCCTTCGGCATATATTTGAAGTTGACAGAACCGTTGACACTTTACGGGCAGCTTATTCACAATATTTTGAAAAGAGAAATAATTCTCCCCAAAGGACAAAGAGAAGATGAGATGTGGTTTGGGTTGGGGAATTCGCAAGCCCGTTTCGGCCAAGAGGAATTCTGTTTATGCAGCGGGTTGAATATGGGACAGCTGCCCCAAGGTTTTGCTAACAACAACAAAGTACCAGAGGATTCGATGCTTAGAAGAATGTTCAATGGAAAAAGGCCGACTGCTAAGGTATTGTACGCCACATTGAGGAAAATGACGTCCGAAGAGAGTGAAGATGCGTACAAGATGCTGAATATATACATGGTGAGCCAATTCTTTGGCACGGATGACGGACGGACCACAGCCATCCCGGGGTGGCTGTTTACATTAGTCGAACAGGAAGAAGAATTCAAAAATTTTCCATGGGGTTCTTACATTTTCAGTTTAACATTTTATTTTCTGAAGGGTGTATTGAATGTACGGCTGCTCAATCTGAGAGGTCAAGCAAAGAAGGAAGACAAGAAGGGGAAGCTGCAGAAAATGAAGAATGCAGTAGAAGAAGAAGAAGACTTAGAAGAACAAGAAGAACAAGAAGAAGAACAAGAAGACAAAAAGAAAAAGAACAAGAAGAAGAACAAGAAGTTAGTAGAAGTGAAAGGGAAAGGGAAAGGGAAAGGGAAAGGGAAGCTGAAGAGGGTGGAAGAGAAGAGAGTGGAAGAGAAGAGTGTGCAAGAGAAGAAAGATAAGAAATCGAAGTATTATACCTACAATTTGTCCGGGTTCCCTCTAGCACTTCAGGTAAGGTTTAAATGAAACTAATACAGCATATTTTCAGCATAGCAAAACTGTTACTGTGTTTCCCGTTTCATACTTTGTTGAATTGTTATTGTGTTTCCTATATTGATATTAGTTAGTTGAAATTGTATAGGTATGGGCCATGGAGAGGATAATTCGTTTTGATGGTTTGGTCGGACAGAGAGTTGGTACGGGGTATCCCCGGTTCAGTAGATGGGCATTTGATGAAAGGATTCAGGATATTGAATCAACATTCAACTCCCAGGTGTGTACTCAATGACCCTTTCTTTTTAGCTATATAGGGATAATTATCTTTGGAAATTCGGTAATAATTGATAGTTCACAATATGCAGATGGCTTTATTTGATTGGGGAGTTGAAAAGTATGAAAAGGGTACAGATTACTTCAAGTCATTGAACTTGAAACGCGTGTGTCATCCACTAACTTCAAAGAAGAGAGAGAAGTTGGCTCTTCCTCCACCTCCAAGTAAAGTGGAAGAAGAGGTTGTTGGTGGTGATGACGATGAAGTAAATGACAGTGATGGGATTGACGCTTCTATTAAGAAGCAGGAGATAGGAGGCTCAGTGAGGAAAACTGGAAGTACATTTTCGGGTGAATATTCCCCCCCTTCGAAGAAGCGTCTATTCCCCGATGGGAATTCTAAGGTATGATTCCATCTACACTATTTGGTTTTAGACTTATAGTAAGCTATTCTTGTATGTATTGTAGTATTAATTATTGCATTGCATAATTCAGGTGCCTTCCACAATCCCAGAATTATATGCAGAGTTACGTGCTGCTATAGCTGATAGCGAGCAACGTATTGTTCACTTTTGTACAGATGAATTTGCAAAGATTAGAAATGAGATGAAGGTTAGATGCATAAAGTTGTTGAAAAACATATTATTATTTATATATAATACTGTAGTCGTTAATAATACCACTAATTTATTGATGTTGAATTGTTGATGTTTAGAAGGGTGGTCATAAAGATGCTGCTGCTGTTGGTGATGACAAGATTTCTGATGAGGCCAATGTTGTTGTTTATAAGGCTACTGATGAGGAGGGTCTTGGTGGTTATAAGGCCGTCGATGATAAGGCTATTGGTGGTGATCAGTCTATTGATGATGTGGATGTTGGTGTTGATAAGTCTGGTGATAAGGCTGCTGGTGTGCAGGAGGATTGTGTTGATAAGGTTGCTGGTGTGCAGGAGGCTGCTGGTGTGCAGGAGGATTGTGTTGATAAGGTTACTGGTGTGCAGGAGGCTGATGGTGTGCAGGAGGGTGCTGGTGAGGAGAAGGCTGCTGGTGTGCAGGAGGCTGATGGTGTGCAGGAGGGTGCTGGTGAGGAGAATGCTAGTGATAATGCTGGTGATAATGCTGGTGTTGAGGAGGATGCTTGTGATGTGAGGAGGAATGCTGGTGATAATGCTGGTGTTAAGGATGATGCTTGTGATGTGGCTGCTGCTCAGGAGGATGTTGAAGAAGTGACTCAGAAGCAAGATGTTGAGAAACATGAGGATGTTGTTGAGGCTCTTTTGGCTGTTGGGTCTACTGCAACCAAGGGTGATGTGATGCTCGAGGTACATTCTATAAATATAATATTGGTTTTGTCATTTATATCTATAACTAAGGATAATAGTGTTTATGTTAGTATATGGTCGAGGTCTGGGAACAATTATGTTCGGCCTGGGAAAGGATTGTGTTAGGGGTTTGGGAACAATTCCCTTACGCCTGGGAACATTTCTTTAAGAGTGTTTATGTTATTATATGGTCGAGGCCTGGGAACAATTGTGTTCGGCCTGGGAACAATTCTGTTAGGATTTAGTGAACATTTCTATAATAGTGTTTTTGTGATGCATATGAGTATAGCAATGGTTTGTACTTTACTACATATTTAATTGGCTTGTAGGACTCGGGGGATAAATCTATCCTTGACTTGGAAGAATACCCATCCCCGGTGTTTTTCCTAGGCCAGAACTTCCCCCGTAGTGTTGTGGCACTTACTAAGGCGGACCCGAATGTTGAATATCGAGACGTTGACAAACAAAGGGGTCGAAAGCGGTCAAGGTATCTCGATGACCCATACACAGATCCGATGCAAAAGAAAACAAAGAAATCAAAGGCAAACGAGGAAGATATAGACCTAGTTGAGTTCACTTCTTTCCTGAAGAACAACGACCAAGTTAGGTAATATTCCATTCCTGTGATCTGTTGTATTCATTTTTTAATATCTATACTAATGTTATGTATCTATTTTTTAATAGTATTTATACGGGTCAAATCATTCCAATGACGCGTCAACATTTTAAAGACCTGGTCAACGTCGAAACGTGGATTTCGGAATTGGTAACATAATTTAACTAGGGGACTATCTATTTCGTCCTGGTTATTAACCCTTTCTGTAACTTATTTTGTAACATACATCACTGCATATACACAGCACATTCATTCATACTTTGATATCCTATGGAGGAGGCGATCCAGCAGTGAGCTGAACTATGCGCAGAATATTGGATTTGTGAACACATGTTTCTTCGTAAGTATCACCGTAGTTATCTGATACAGTATGTGAAACAGTTGAAGAAAATGTGTTTTTGCATGTTTATGAAAAAGTGTTGATGAATGTATTTTTTGATGACAGCCAAGCATAAGCAAGATGTGGGCAGATGAAATGAAACTGCTGGACACCCAGAGGGACATAGCCCGAGAATTGAAGGAAGACCAGGAAAGAAGTCAGCCAATAGAAACTAATTCTCCTCCTTCTCCTCAAGCCAAAAAAGATCGAAAAAAAAAGGTCAAGAAGACCAGTGATCCCTCTCCAAAAGCTGTCAATGTATGGGAAGAGTACCCAGAATTCCTTCCTTTAAATTACCAGCCCAGTTCAGACATCTTGAGACATGTTACAGGGAGTCAACTTCTGTACCCTGAACCTTGGTGGCAGTTGGATTCAGTAAGTTGTTGGAAATGATGTTGTGTTGTCATTATCTTATCTAATTCCCGAAATAATTTGCATCGCTTATACAAACAGGTGCTCATTCCGTGCCACGTTAATGATGATCATTGGCTGTTATGCCATGTAATTCTGAAGGAAGGAAAAGTATGGGTTTATGACTCGTTGAATGAACGGAGGAGCCGATATAGTCCTCGGCTGAAGGATATTCGAGGCCTGCTTTACCTGTTTCCATCTGTGTTGAAGCATGCAGGGTACTACGAACATATGAAGATGGATCCTCATGGGACCCCATTCACAGCTGAAAGCATGCATAGTGATCACATTCCACAACAAGATGATGGGTATGTTTGACATATTTATTTACGTTTTCTGCACTTTATTTACTTTCCTACAAATACTAATGTATGACATTTCCCATCATTTAAACAGAAACAGTTGTGGTGCCTTTTTAATGAAGTATGCCGAGTTGATTATGGCTGGAGTACCAACTCCATGGAAAAGTGTTTTTGGACAGAAGAATATCAAACACATCAGAAAGGCCATTGCAATTGACATTTACACAAATGGTCAACTCCGTAACTCCCCATAGACTTCTACAGCTTAGGAATCATGTACAGCTTAGGAATCATGTAATTTGTTCAGAATGTTTTCTTTAGTTCAGAATTGTTGGGAAATGTTTATGATGTATTTTGTTTAGGATTGTTAGAAAAAATCTGTTAGGCCTGGGAACAACTCTTGAAGTGTTAATGACTGTTCCCAGGCCTAACGGTAATTGTAGTCACCAACAATGTTCCCAGTCACCATCGTTGTTACTTGATGTATTTATCCAATAACTTTGATGCATTAGATGATGTTGAAATTAATGTCACATGCTGTAATGAGAGACTAATTCACACTAGATGCATATTTATATATGGGGATATATATATACATATATATATATATAAATAAATATATACTTTATTTTGTGGCTTGGATTGTTGGAAAAAACGATGGTGACTGGATTGGGGAGAATTGTTCCCAGGCCCACGATAGTATTTTGTTTAGGATTGTTGGAAAAAATCTGTTAGGCCTGGGAACAACTCTCATAGGCCTACACAATTGTTCCCAGGCCTAAGAGAACCGTTTCCCACGAGTAAGGACTAATGGACATGGAGAGTTGAGCTGAAAGCTAAGGACTGTAGGCCTAGGAGAGTTGTTTCCAGGCATAGGAGAATTGTTCCCAGGCCCACACATGTTAGTGGCTACCAGTGCTAAGGAAAAGCTAAGGACTTAAGGACGTGTTCCCAGGCCTAGGACAATTGTTCCCAGGCCTACGAGAATTGTTTCCCACGAGTAAGGACTAGTGGACATGGAGAGTTGATCTGAAAGCTAAGGACTGTAGGCCTAGGAGAGTTGTTTCCAGGCATAGGAGAATTGTTCCCAGGCCCACACATGTTAGTGGCTACCAGTGCTAGGGAATTGCTAAGGACTTAAGGACATGTTCCCAGGCCTAGGACAATTGTTCCCAGGCCCACGGTAGTTGCAATATTTAATGAAGGAATTAAGGACTTGTTCCCATGCATAGGAGAATTGTTCTCAGGCCTATGACACATGTTCCCAGGCCTGCCTGAGACTGGTTGCAATAAATTTGTGGCTTTTCATTACACCGGTTCATTTCATTGAAGGTGACATTGGTTAGTGTACCCGCCGCCGTTCATTTCATTTCATTTAGGGAGCTACAACGGTTCATCGGTTCATTAGTTGCAATGGTTCATTTCATTGATTATTGAGGCTAATGAGGTGACTATATAAACACCCAATCTTCCTCCAAAAGTTACTCAATCTTCCTCGGTTGTTATTTGTTTCATCAGTTGATTTTTCATTTTTACACAGAAATGGCAGCAAACGGCAGGTTCAGTGAAATGGAGAGGATGAATGCCTGTTTGGAAGTAATGCGTCAACAGGTTGCACTGGCGGAGGAGACCGTCATCAAGGAGCGTGAAAATTACAAACGGCTACGTGATGATTATACTGTTTTGATGGGGAAATTTCAGAATCTAGAGGCTGAAATCATCTACTCCAGGGTTGACAGTGAAGCAAAGGAGAACGAAATCAACGGACTCCACCAAGTGATTGAACATTTGCAGAAGAGGTTGATGGACTTCAACGTTCCACCATCACCCTGAACAAAAAAAAATTTCAATATTTATGTTCTGTTTTTTTTTTTTTTTTGGTTTTTTGTTCTCACATGCTGTTATGGTTTTTGTTTGTTTAAACAAAGTTAATGGAAGTTGCCTGTTTGTTTTCGATTACGTTCACACCCATTTCAAAGACTGTCAGTATATATATTCGTTCAATCAGAACTCAATAAAAACCGGTTTATATTAATAAATAAAGCAACACCCAACAGAATAAACATCAAAAACAGATGTGTCAAACGATCTTGCCCACTATAACTCCCAAAACAAACACCAGTAGAAATATAAACAACATGACACCAGTACTTCCTTGTTTCTCAGATACTTTCTCTGTAACATTGAAAGAAGATTCAGAACATGAAGGGCTTGAATGCACGGCATGTCTACTTATCGCTTCATATGCCTCCTCGGTTGAGTTAAACTTCTTGTAAGATGCTCCTGGAAAACCAACAACTTGATCGTGACATTCAGGCCAAGAACTGAACACATCGGTTTTCCTTCCTATGAAAACCACATAAACAGAATTCTTCCCCATTGGTGTTCGAAAAAAAGGTTTTGTGATGGTAGAAGGAGATGTTAGTTCTGAGAATAAGATGAAGGAAGAAGGACGATGGGAGAAGATGAAGGATTTCTATCGATATAAATGAGAGAAGAAGATGAAGATGGGACTAGATGAAGGATTCACATCAGTAAGAAGGGTGTATCGATATAAGTGTTTGACTAAGGCAAAATGAAGGGTGGAAGACAGCCTGTAATCAGAAGAAGAAGATTTGGTGGGATCGTCTACCATGCTGATGACATGGGATCCACTACCGGGTTGATGACGTGGGATCCACTACTGGGCTTAGTTCGTTGTTTTGAGCACCACAACCGAGGAAGACAGATGACGTGGCGATTAAATATGTCCAAGGTCAACTGAGGCTGGGAAACGATTTTCAGGCCTAGGAACCAATTATGCTGTTCCTAAGAACCGTTCCCAGGCTTAAGAGGTTTCCTTCGAATACGAAAATATGGGGGCCACCATATAATATCAACGATCGGCACGGTCCAACGATGAAGGGGTATCAATGGAAATATGTACGTGGATTTTCGAGATCATCTGACGGTGGAGCAAGTACGTCCCTACCCATTACACACCTTTAGTAAATAACCCTTTGAAACATAAACCCCTAAGTGCCTAAGAGTTCTTTCGAAAACATGTAAGTTGATCACGTTGTTGAATCGATATCCCGCGTTACATTTACACTTCCTAAATCGATTCCGATGGGTGCACACCGCTTGTAAATAACATCCTATGCAATTGGAAAAATAATACAAATTTGTAATAATAATTATTTAAATCAATATTAAATACGCCATGGGCCTAGTAGTAATTCCTAGTCTTAAAGTACCGGTTCCTGGGCTTAGTTCGTTGTTTTGAGCACCACAACCGAGGAAGACAGATGACGTGGCGATTAAATATGTCCAAGGTCAACTGAGGCTGGGAAACGATTTTCAGGCCTAGGAACCAATTATGCTGTTCCTAAGAACCGTTCCCAGGCTTAAGAGGTTTCCTTCGAATACGAAAATATGGGGGCCACCATATAATATCAACGATCGGCACGGTCCAACGATGAAGGGGTATCAATGGAAATATGCAACAACCCTTTGAAACATCCTTTGCAATTGGAAAATAAATACAAATTTTTTTAAAAATTATTTTAATCAAAATTCAATACACCATGGCAACTGATGACGTGGCAACAACAGACAACTGAGTCTGGGAAACAATTTACAGGCCTAGGAACAACAATGTTTGGGCCTAGGAACCGTTCCCAGGCCTAAAACATTACTCACGGGCTTCACTCATATTCTGTTTCAAGAGCAATAACAGCAGCCCCAGCCAATAAAAACAGCAATATCAGCAGCCAATAACTGTTTTGGTTCAGCACCCACCCAAGACACTTAGACTGTAGGCCCAGCGACATTCCCTTCGTTGATGTCAGTGAAGGTAGGCTCAAGTGGCTTGTCCGGACACTTCAGTCTATTGTGACCTTCTTTCTTACATATGCCACATGATTGGGGTTTTTTGGCTGGTTTGCTTGTGCTGGACGATGGTTCTGGACAAGCTGATTTATTGTGTCCTTTATTTCCACACTTTGAACAAGTTTGTAACTTTCTTTTTCTTTTCTCCCCGGCGGATGGTATCCTCAACTTCTTTGGTCTTCCTGGCAGCTTTTTTTTCTTCCATGGCAATACAATACGGTTCCGGATTGCATCAGGAATGTCCCAAGATTCAGGATCCGGAACAGGGTTCACAGCCATTTCATAAGCATGTTTAAGATATCCTATTGTGTAACGGTCAGAAGCCATTGAGTTGATTGACATACCTTTGAACCTAGGCCATAACACACCAACAAACACAAATTCAAGTTTGTAAAATAACCCATAACAGATAAATGTACATACTTAAAAGACCGGGAACCATACCTAGCAACCGCCATTGCATGACAACACGGCAACTCATCTAAATCCCATTCATGGCATAAGCAAGAACTGTTTTCAAGGTCGATGATTCTAGGAATCCATTTGTCATCTACATTAAATGTTTTATGGTGAATGGGGTGAATCTCAGACTTATTCGCTGTATCTAAACGATCTTTGATGTGTTCGTCTGCAAACGTTGTCAAGTATGTAGACATTTCATGTGCATTTTTTCGACGATCGTAGAACCACCTTTGCAACAAATCTCTGATACATTCCGCCATTGCTGTGATAGGCAATTTTCGGACCGAAAGTAGACAAGAATTCATTGACTCGGCAATGTTGGTGGTCATAAAAGAGGTCCTTAGTCTAGGACTATGTACACGTGAAAACTTCTCTACCCCAACGGCCAGGAGCTCATCGTAAACCTTAGGAGAAGTTTGTTTCAACTCACCCATGAAACGGTCAAAGTCCTCCATACGGTATGCATACGCAGCACAATAGTAAAGAATCATCACATCATCCCTCTGCTTGCAAAATCTTTTCAGATTTTGTGCCATGTGGTACACACAAATCCCATGTGCGGCATCTGGGAATATGTCTTCCATTGCATTGAATATACCATTGTGCCGATCCGATACTAACATCACACGGTCCGGATTTTGGATCCCTTTACGGAGTTTCTTCAAAAACCAAGTCCAAGACTTTGTGCATTCAGAGTTTGCAAACCCAAATGCCAAAGGGTATATCATCCCGTTTCCATCTTTGCACACCGCAACTAACAAAACACCCCTAGTCCTAGCCTTCAAGTGGGTAGCATCGATGCATATAACCGGCCTAATAACATAATTGAACCCCTCTATAGAGGCTCCAATTGCCATGAATGCATATTTCAACCGGTTTCTCGTGTCGGTCTTGATCTTTGTCACAGTCCCGGGGTTCGCTTGTTCCAAAACATAAAAATAAGACGGCAACCTCTGAAAGGATTCCCAAGGATCACCGAATACCTGACTCAAAGCGTGCTCCTTGGACCTGTAGGCTTTGTTGTACTAGAGGTGTATGCCATGCTGGTCCATCATCTCAAAAACTATATCTTTAGGACGGATTATGCGCCCGGGATCACGATATTTACTTGCATACAAATCCCCTATCACAGCAGCACTTACACGTTTGGATTCAACGTTGTAGTTGTCATTTCTCTCACATGTGTGCTCATTAACAAACGCCTTCACATGCCAATAAGTCCCCCTATTAGACTTCCATGCACGAAGAACCCATCCACAACTTCTCTGACTATATTGCGCAGTGAATCGTGTATTGGAAGATCGTGAAATCCTGTGCTCAAACCTCTCTCTAAATGCATACGACCCTACAGCACTCTTCAATGTAGGCTTGTCCTTGAACATCTGTCCTTTGTATAATGGACCTTGGTCCCCTGGATTTTGAAACACATCCACTGATCGAACGGCTGGTATTGAGTAAAGATCTGAACCTGATACTGTCCACCGTGTGTTCAAGGACGGTGAAGAACTGTTGGCTGTTCCACTCACCCCTCGTTCTTCTGTTACAGGAACTCTTGCCGCTAGCCCACCATCATCAGCACTCTCATCTTCTGTATCACTGGTTTTAGAACTATCAGACCTTCCTGAACTATCTATGCTTTCAGAACTATCCACAACTACATGCTTGGTAGTAGATGCTGGCGTCGGTTGTTCATTTCCTGCTGATGTAAATCCGGGTGAAGCAACCGGATTATTGCTGCCACTAACTAATTTAAAGTTAGGAGTACTGCCCGGAGACCGTGGAATATCGGTGTGTTTAATAGGAGAGACTATACATTCTGATTGTATTTGATTTGGTGGAGATCAAAATTCATGTTTGTTGACAAATTCAACATCAATTCTGGCCCAACCTTTTTCCTTATGCATAATCACAAACTGTACATCGTCGTCACTCACGATAGACAATGTAAGTTTATCATCCCCCGTTTCCACATGCGAAGTTAGCTTCAACTGAATTTGGTCTCTACTAACCCCTGTCCGCTGGTATATCGTTTCCACCAATTCCTCGTATGCTCCCTTGTCTTTTTTAGTTAGACGTATTGAAAACGAAATAGGACTTGTCAATGCGTTATGCTTCGAATGCTCACTGCACTGAACTAACACCCAAGACATGGTATCCTTAGACCCTGAAAAAAAATAAAAATAATTCAGTCAATAACAGTTATAACAAGAACAATTACTGTCATTCAAATCAGGTCAGGGCCTAGGAACAATTCTTTTAGGCCTACGAATGGTTCCCAGGCCTAAAACATTCCTCCCAGGCCTACACATTCCTCCCGGGCTTAGCTCATCTTATGTTTCCAATTTCCACAAACAATCAATAACAGCAGCCAATAACAAAAGCAAAATCAAATGGGATCAATAACAGGGGCCTGTTTTGGTCAACCATATACATACACCATACACCAACACAAACAAATATACATACACACCATCAACCAACAACAATAGCGAAACCTCTTTTGGTTCAGCACCGATCAACACAAACAATCATCCATACACCATCAACCCTCAGAAAATCACATACAAATTCCTTAAACCTTTTCCCCACCAAACCATACCACACAATAAATGTGAAAACAAACCATACAACACTATTCACCAGAGTGCATTTTCTTCCAGTTATTCATGTGATAGTGAGGACGATGTGTGCACCCAACATAACTAAATACCTTAACTACAATAATACTGCCCCTCTTAAGAGCTTAATGTGGCATTTCATCAAACACCTTAACTAAACCCAAAAATACTAAATACACAAACCCCAATTCATGGGCAACAAATCCAAAACCATCAATCAATCCCTCATTCTATCAAAAAACGTCTCAAATTTAAACAAGGCAACAACAAAAGACCGAGAGATTCAATAACATGGGAAACTTAAGTGTGATGACGGGACTTACAGTGAATCTCGATTTCAAACTTGACAGTGAAGCTCGATTGAAGGAGGTGGCGGCACTGTCAACATTCCGGTCGCCGTCGCCGTCGCCGTCGCCGTCGAGATTACGGTCGGTAGAAAGATTCCAGCGGAGAGGACCCAACTTCGATGGAGTGGATTCCGGTCGACAGGAGAACGATGGAGAAGAAGAGCCAAGGAAGAATGACTGACCCAACTTCGATGGAGACAGTTCCGGTCGACAGGAGAAGGATGGAGAAGACGAAATTTCTGAAAGTTTTGGTTTTCTTCAGTCAAAGGATGGAGAAGAAGAGAAGGGCAATTTCGTCCTTACACAATGTAAGAGGGTAATTGAGTCATTTTGCACGGTTTAATTGTGAAGGGCATTATTGTCTTACAAGGGCTATTTCCTAGAAAGTCAATATCAAGAAAGGCTACATATGCACTTTTTTTCCCAATGGGCTATTTCCTAAAAATCATTGTTGGGATGGGCTATATTTGCAAGGACCCCTATTTTATTTTGACGAATGTTTTATGTGTTCCTTCATTTCATTTTAATTTGATTTCAATCAGCAAACTCTCTCAAAATGAAAATTGCTCAATCATTTTCTCTGCCAATTCTTGTGTGATCTAGGACCAACGCTCAAGAATGACGATTGGGATGGGAACTGAACGCGATGGCCTATATTTTTTCACCAAACCTAACGAAGTAACTTGTCAGTCCGCAAAATTTTCTTCTTTTCCATTATGGCATCATCGTTTGGGACACCTTTCAAATATGAATTTTCTTTCCAATAATATTTTTGAAATTGAGAACTCTCATGTTGAAAATTGTTCGGTTTGTCCGTTGGTAAAACAAACAAGATTGAAATTCCCTTTAAGTTCCATATCTACTGTTATTCCATTTGAATTATTGCTGTTGATATTTGGGGAGGGTAGAAAACACCTTCTTTCTCTTTCTCTAGAGCACAATATTTTCTTACCATTGTAGATGACTATACAAGATGCACATGGGTTTATTTAATGCATCATAAATTTGAAACTCGTCATTTATTAAAATCTTTTGTCAAACTTGTTGAAACTCGGTTTTCTTCACAAGTTAAAATTATATGAAGTGATAAGGGCTCAGAATTTGATATGCCTGCCTATTTTTCAAAAAATGGGATTATCCATCGAACAAGTTGCATATCTACTCCACAACAAAATGGATTAGTAGAAAGGAAACACTGCCATCTCCTAAAAGTGGCTCGTGCTCTTCTTTTTCAAGCCAATATGCCTAAATAATTTTGGGGGGAGGCTATTTTTACAGCCACTTATTTGATAAATAGAACCCCTTCACCCATTTTGTCGGACAAGTCACCATATGAAATGTTTAAAACTAAACCATCTAATTCTCATTTGAGAGTTTTGGGTGTTTATGTTTCTCTTCTATGAATTCACAGAAACCCTCCAAATTTGATGCTCGTTCTAATTGATGTGCTTTTATTAGATATCCTTATGGACAAAAGACTATCGTGTTTATGACATTGAGAGTCCAAAAGTTTTTTATTTCTCGAGACGTCATTTTTTACGAAAATAAGTTTCCTTTTAAAAAAAATAAAAATAAAAATTTTAGAGTCATCTAGCTGTCCTATTTTACCAATCCTCTTTGATGGCCCAGATGAAAACAAAATTCTAGAAGTTTCTATATCTTCAATTCTTAATGAAATCGTTTCTTCAGAAATATCACGCAAGTCCACTTGTACCACTAGGCCTCCTAGCTACTTACAAGAGTTACATCTTGAATATGGACTTTTGTCTCTGTCCTCTCAATCGTTAGAATCAGCAATGGTAACCTCTAATGGTACTCTCTATCCTTTATCTTATTTTCTTTCCTATGATAAACTTTCCTCATCTTATCGTGCCTTCACCACTTCCATTTCTCTTGAAACATAACCTAAGAATTTTTCGCAGGCTATTGCAAATCCACAATGGCAAGATGCCATGCAGGTAGAACTCAAAGCCCTTAAAGCTAATCAAACATGGACTTTGACTACATTACCATGGCAAGAAACCTGTCGACTGCAAATGGGTTTATAATATCAAATATAATCCTGATGGTTTGATTGAACGATATAAAGTCCGCTTGGTTGCAAAAGGATATGATCAGATTGAAGGACTTGATTATAGAGAGAAATTTGCTCCGGTTGCTAAATTGGTGACAGTTTGTGTCCTGCTAGCTATTGCCGGTATTCAAAACCGACATCTCCATCAGTTAGACGTCAATAATGCATTTTTGCATGGAGACCTCGATGAAGATGTTTATATGCAGCTTCCTCGATCTTGGATAAGGACGAAAAAGGGAGACAAGGGTTTGCAAACTTAACAAATTGTTATATGGTTTAAGCAAGAATCAAGACAATGGTTTGTCAAGTTTTCTACAGCTCTTAATGATGCCGGGTACAAAAAGTCTAAAGCAGATTATTTTTTATTCGTCCGATCGTAGGGAAGAAGTTTCATTGTTGTCCTTTTTTATGTAGATGATTTCATTTTGGCAGGAAATGATTTGGAGAAAATTCAAGAACTCAAAATCTTCTTGAATGATCGATTTAAGCTTAAGGATCTTGGAAACTTGAAATATTTTTTGGGGATAAAAGCTGCTCGATCTACAAAAGGAATTTATTTGTCACAGAGAAAGTATGCACTTGATATCTTAGAGGATACAGGATTTTTGGGTGGCAAACCCTCAAAGCTTCCAACAGAACCAAATTTGAAGATTAATGAAGCTGATGGAGAACTTTTGGCAAATTCTTCATCATATTGAAGACTCATTGGTCAATTGATTTACTTAACCATTACTCGACCGGATTTGGTATATGTTGTACATGTATTCAGTCAATTCAAGGACAAACCTCCCATTCCACACTTAGATGCATCACACAGAGTGTTAAGGTATATTAAGCAAGCACGGTCAAGGGATTTTTTTATTAGCCACTAGTCAAGTTCAGTTGAAGGCTTTTTGTGATGCGGATTGGGTGCGATGTAGAGAGACTAGGCGGTCAGTTACCGTATATTGTATATTACATGGAGAATCACCTGTCTCTTGGAAGATGAAAAAGCAGACAACGGTTTCATGCTCCTCAGCTGAAGCGTAATACATGTCTATGGCAATGACATGTTGTGCTGAAATGTTTGTTAGAAGACTTGAAAGTTGAACACTCACAACCAGTTACATTATATTGTGACAATCAGGCAACCATTCATATTGCTTCAAATCCCATTTTCCATGAGCGGACAAAGCATATTGAATTTAATTGTCATCTTATTCATGAGAAAATTCAAGCTGGCACCATCAAAACAGCTCACATTCGTACTACTCAGCAACTTGTAGATTTGTTCACCAAAGCTCTTGGTTCAACTGAATTTCATCATTTGCTTGGCAAGTTGGGTGTCATAAACATAAGCTCCAACTTGAAGGGGAGTGTTAAGGAGAAAATCAAGTAATATTGATTTTGTTCCATATATGTACAAACAATATCCCCATCTCCAATCACCAATCACCGTGATTATGAGATATACTCATAATTGTGGGATTTTATCTTGTATAATGTCTTATATATATGTATATATCCTATAAAGTTGAATGAATAATACACAGAAAAATTATTCAATTTCACTATTTTGTTAATACCAAGTTTACAAGACCCGTCCCGACTCGTATCTTGAGTACGAGGGAATCTTATGAAAATCTTATCTTTCTAATTGAAACTTGAATCTTCTGGAAAACCTTATAGAAAATCATATATATGAATCTAAGGTGGCTTCTAATAAAATCTTTACAATCATTTTGGCATTTCAAACTTTTCCACCTTGTAATTTAAAAGTGCAATTTAAATCTGTGGGTTATGACTCATCATAAAATATAATACAGTTAAAATCGAAAATTTGCTTTCTTTGTATTTGACACATCTACTCAATAATTACATATTCGAAAACAAATTATGAAAAATCTTGATATCTAAAAATATGCACATATGCATAACATGCTTTAATTAAAATTATGAACTACCAATTCTGTCATCACATGTGGCTCATCTCATGATACTAAAGAATCTACAAGAACCCGGTTATCACCTGGGAAAAATAGTTTAAAACAAAAGAATGAGTGATAACGCCCATTAAATGGAAATAAACTTTTAAAAAACAACATATTTTATATTCATATAAGCTTGTTTGAAAACTATCTTTTTACTAATCTTAATTAACTTATAACTTCTTTACGTTTCTGAAATTAATAAAATTATTTATGAAAGCATTTCTACTTTCTAAACTTTATACTGGCTAAACATAATCTGAAAACTATCTAATTGTAGAAAACTTTTATGTATCTCTTTTTATATCTCCTCATGAATTCTATCTCTCTTTTTGAATTTTGTAATTCTTCCTCAAACTAATCAGGATTTAATTTGAATTTATTCCTTAAAATAAGCTGAGAATTAACGAAAAATCTTCTCTGTAAATAAATCTCATTTTTTCTGTAAATACTATATACTATAATAAAACATTTTCTGCTTTTATAAAATATAAAACATCTAGTTAAAAATATGACATTCTAATAATCTGAAATCTTTTTTTTACTGATCATAATCAATAATATAAATATAATGTGAAAACTCTTTACCAAACTAGTACCCAGGGGAATATCTCACATACATGGCAAAACATCTCAATGCACATGCAAAGTAGGAGAAAAATACATATCTCACATACACAGAGATATTTGATTACCCGTGCAGAGTAATAATCTCACATACACGTCGATATCTGATCGATTGTGCAGAGTATAATATTTATATATAATTTCATATACACGTCGATATCTGATCGAACGTGTAGAGTAATCTCACATACACGGTGATTTGACCGCACATGCAGAGTAATAATCTTACATACACGTGCAGAGTAGCCCTAAAGACTTATAATCTGAATCTGATACTGCTGGGGAGGGTACATATATGTTAGATATCTTCAAATCTGATCAATCTTTAAAAATTCTTTTAGCTTTCTGAACATACATATATAATCTTTAGAAACACTTTTCTAAAAACATGAACAAATATTCTTTTTTTTTTTTTTTTTTTTTAAATCTCAAAAATAACATGGATATGAAAATCTAAAAATCTTTCCGAAAATCTGAAAATCTAGAAATCTATTTGAAAATTTGGAAATCTGTCTGAAAATATTTGTACTATTATTCTTCTTTGTAAAATCTTGTTCTATAAATCTAATTTTCTAATTAATCTAATTTTGAAAATCTACACATTTCTTAAAACATCTTAAAGCATTTGGAATCTATTTTCTAAATAAATGAATAAATCATTTATTTCTAATAATTAAAGCTAACATACAATTCTAAAATAATTAACTTTATCTGAAATAAAAACTATCCACTCACAGAACTCATATCCTCAAATATGTTCTGGGTTTGGGTTCCCTTCTGAATTTATCTATTTCTGAATCCATCTTAAATATATCTTCAACTGCATCTTATTTCTTTTTAAAATCTCATATTCTCTCTCTCTCTCTCTCTCTCTCTCTCTCTCTCTAATATATATAGTAACTTTCAAGTAAGAGACCCTTTACTTTAATTTCGGTCCAAACATTGATGAAATCATATCGATTTGTATGAATTTTGATGTGAGTGTTTTTGTGGATGATAAGTTCATTGGAATCTACCTATAAATAAAATTTGAGAATTTTTCAAGAACTAGAACTATTTATCCTGATTTTGTTAAATATAAAGGCATTAGAAAAATGGGAGATATATAAGAAAATTCAAAAAATAGTTTTAGTACTTCGAAAAATCTCAAATTTTATTTATATGTAGATTTTAATTAACTTATCGTCCACACAAAAATTCATATAAATCGATGTGATTTCATCAATATTTGGACCGGAATTAAAGTAAGGGATCTCTCACTTGAAAGTTACTCATACCGTCATACATATATATATAACGCACATAAGGTCTGATATCTCTCTTTTCTTTTTCTTCTTTCTTTTCTCTGTTTCTCTCTTTTCTTTTTTGTTTTCTCTTAACCAAGTCTCTCTCTCTCACATATTATTTTAATTCATTTTGTTTCTCAATTCTTATCCACCTCTTGCTTTTGCTACCTAACCTATTCATGATAGGACAACACTTGGGTGCTGATCGGTCAGTACCCAAGGTGCTGACCGGTCAGTACCCAAGGTACTGACCACCCAATGGTTTTTTGCCACGTAGCCCAAAGCAAGGAGAAAGTGGGAAAAGTGAAAAAGTGTTTGCCACGTGGCAACCCCCCATTGGGTGGTATTGGGTGGTCAGTATGGCTTGGGTACTGACTGGTCAGTACCCAAGTATTTTCCTTCATGATAATATTGTTTTTATTCTATTGAGATGACTAAAGCAAACTTGAACCTCCATCTCTGACATTACATGAAAAACTTGATTCACTGTCCCCATAATTGATTTTTTTCCCCATAGTATTAAAGCATAGTTTTTTTTTGCTTTAAATATGTATAGTTATTTGACATTGTAACTTAAAATTATCAAACAATAGTAATTTATTTAAAGAATATTCTAATGATGTTGGTCCGATGATAAACATCTCACACCTGTACAATAAGGTTACAGGTTCAAATCTTCTCTCCCCTAAAAAATCCCCTCAAATTAATGTAATACATAAAAATATATATATATATATATACACAATAGTAATTTATTTTATATTAATTAAATGTATAATTAATAAGAAACTTAGAGCATCTCCAATGCAAGCGTGGCTTGTGAAAAAAAAAGATGCCACGTAGGATAAATAGACGTTATATTAACAATTGTGTCTCCAATGCAACCGTACATATTCAACCTCAAGCTGACGTGGCAAAAAAAGTATTAGACATTGTCAACATGACCGTCCACTTTCAGACGGTCTGTTGCACAGCTATTTAAAAAACAGGAAAAAAAAGATGGACATGTCATTAAAAACATTGTGTTTTAGACGGAAGCATTGGAGACCAAATTTTGAGTTGATCGTCTATCAAGTTTATTTTTATGCTACATAAGAAGCAAGTCTCTTGACATTGTTGCCATATCAACAATTATTGGTATGCAAGCCACTTTTGCATTGGAGATGCTCTTAAATATGTATATCAATATTTGTATCATTTTAAAGATGTGAACCACCTGTATATATATTGTTATAATTAAATACGGAAAGCATAAATATATATATATATATAATTTTTACATTTAAAGACATTGATATAACATTTCAAAGAAAAGATTTGGGGATATTCAACGTCGAATAAATGCATCAATTTGACATATAAACCGATTCTCTAATTAAATTAATAGTATATTATTAATATTTTTTTTTGGTACGGATATTGACACTCATAAATATGATAAGCACACCCATATTTATAAGTGTACCCATGTCTAAAATTTAAAATTAAATCATTACTATAAACACCCATCTTAATGCCAATAATACCCTTATTTAAATGAATGTATTCATTTTAACATATTTTATAAAATCACGTATAATTATAATAAAAAAAATGGATTAATCTTGATAATTAAGGAGTCAGTAGCAGCAAGAAGGTGTCACTTTTAGCAAAGGTGTGAAGAGAGAACAGTCCAACACGCTTCCAAGATCCACGAATTCAATACAAAACCGTGTCAATAGTCTGTTTACTTCATTTTTTTTCTTCTTCTTCATTTTTTAATATTATTTTGAATACGGCTCCAATAAACAATACAATTATAGAACAACCAAAACTTTATAGTTATAAATTTTAATGCTCAACAGAGGGTATTCTTCATCGGATTTTCACAGGTTGTCACCTTAACCAGATAAACACTGTGAATATCCTTAATTATGTATTTTGATTCATTGAAGGATATTCAGATCACTATAGTTTATACTAGGGGTGTATGGCGGATCGGATCCAATGGATTTGCCATGATCCAAGATCCGATCCGATCCGATTGGATCGAAGAAATTGCAATCCGATCCGATCCGATCCAATTAATATTTGATCCGATCCGATCCGATCCGATTATAAAATACTTCGATCCGATCCGATATGATCCGATAGATCGAATTAATATAAAGTCATTCGTAATATATAAAAGTTATAATATGAAATAAATAAAATCAAATAAATTATTTAAACATCGCTAATTAACTCAAATAAAATTAACATTAAAAAAATACATGATATAACTTGTAAACTTTATATAATTCAAAAAGTTTATAAACATTATTCATCAGCTCCAAATGTAAACTTAATAAACTATGATGTTGATGAAGAAGAATAGAAGAAAAGAAGATAGTGGATTGTTAGCTATAAAGAAATTGAGAAAGAAAACCCAAAATAGTAACATTAAAAATTGTATTTTGGTTAGGTTTTTACATTAGAAAGTAGTGGATAAAATAAATTGCCCAATATAAAAATAAAGCATAATATTTTAGGCGGATTGGCGGATTCGGCGGATTTCCAAATGGAAATCCAAGATCCGATCCAATCCAATGGATTTTAAAATTTAGGATCCAATCCTATCCAATCACCTCTCTAGATCCGATCCAATCCAATGGATTGAATCTGATCCAATGGATCGTATTGGATTAGATTGGATCCTGCACACCCCTAGTTTATACATGAATCAAAATATATAAAATCAAAAAGTTTACATCAATTTTAAACAAAAAAAAAAAAAAATCTTCACGGTATCACCTTTAAAAATCTCAGGATATTCATATATATCTATTGGATCATCTCTTGTATATTATGTTATTCAACAATAAAAGTTTTTTATTTTTATTTTATTTTAATAAAGAGATACAATTTAAAATATGGATGTAATTAATGGGTATACATACATAGTATTTGATTTATTTTTTACTAAACTAATTTATTCTTACTAGTAAATTTCTATTGAGATATTTTTATAATTAAATTTTTTATTAAAATATGAGTGTACTTATCATATTTATGAGTGTCAATAATAACACCCTTATTTTTTTTTTATTCTTTTCAAATTGCTGACTGCAATACTGCCCGCCTCTGAATTGTCCGCTTCATTGCTTCAAACATTTGCTTTTTAATTATTATTATTATTTTTTTATTATTATTTAACCTCTAAACTTGTCTACAGCAAAGTCAGTGTCTATATCGAACTCGGGCTTGGGCTTGGGTCAATGGACTTGGATCATGTGTTTGAGTTTGGGTTATAAATTGGGAAAAATTCTAAAGCTGGACCTTACAATGACAACATCAAATATATACAATAATACTACTCAGGTTTTTATTTTTATTTTTATTTTTATTTTTATTTTTATTTTTATTTTTATTTTTATTTTTATTTTGTCTAAGTGCCATACTATTTTAATTATTACTTAGATCATATATGGTCTTCTGAGTGATGTGGCGGTCTTAAATCACTAATTTTTCTCTTATTAGCATATCTGAAGCATACTAATATATATCACCACATTTTTACCATATCAACAACATAACATCAATCATAATAATACGCATAGTAAAAGTGTAGTGATGTTCATTAGTATGCTTAAGATATGCTCAAAGTATATGCTCATAAGAGAAAAATTGCTTAAATCACTTACTCAATCATTTGGGATCAATTTTTGGAAAAAATATTTGGGCTAAATAGTAATTTTCTTTTTAGTAATGCTAGCATTCCTTCCTAAGAAGAACAGAATATAAATACCATGTGAGATCCGAAAATATGAGTGACTTCACCCAAAAAAAAAAAAAAAAAAACCTCCTTGAAAAAAATTAAAATTATGTTACTCTGTTTTTTTAATTGTCCACCCTACCGTACTTCTCTGATTCTTTTTATGTCGTTTTAAAGTGAAATCTTTGTGCAAGGAAATCAATTTTGGAAGGTTGGTTTCAAAAGACAGTTGCTCCGGTTTATAGATTCAGTGGAGTTTTATATTTATGTAAAAGTGTTGTTTTTATCTGATCAATTGAGGCAAGTAATTGCACAAAGGGGCGTAGCTCAACTGGTAGATGGATGGGCTTGGGGTTTGAGTAAATGACTTCCAATTCAGCGGCTTGAATCCTACCAATGGCAAAAACTTCAAAGAAATATCTGATCTCGATAGGTGGATAAATAGATACTGTAAAAAAAAAAAAAAAAAAAAAAAAAAAAAAAAAAAAAAACAAACAAACAAACAATCAATCAAACAAACAAACAAACAAACCGAGGCAAGTAATTTTATTTGATAAGTGTAAGATATCAAAAGAAGAGATTGATTATGCTTGGGGTTAATTACACTAACATAAATTGACTTTATCGAATCTAGCAAAATTTCAAACAAATGCATGAAATTAACACAAACACTTCTTGCCGTTAGTCAACACCGTTAGAGTTAACCTCTGAAAAGACTAAATTGACCTTACTATTGAGAAGTCAAAATTACAACTACCCAAAATACTTTGAAAAATTAAGAAACAAAAAACATAGAAACTCCACTGGCGGTAGAGATACCGCTGGTAGATATCATCTCCTTTATGACAAGAGGAGATCGCAATCTCCTCCCATCGCGGAGGAGGACGATCTCTTTTGCAGAGGAGATCGTCCTCCTTCGTGAGGAGATGTGGATCCTCTCATAGAGGAGATCGATCTCCTCCACCGAGGAGATTTGAATCCCCTTGCGGAAGAGATAGGTGATCTCGGATCTCCTCTACAGAGGAGATCTCTAATCTTTTCTATTGAGGAAATCGTTGGACAATCTCCTCCAGTATCCTTCAATCGGAGGAGATTATCCAATAATTTTCTCCACGACGGGAGGAGATCAATCTCCTTTCATTGTGCAATAGATCCTATCTCCACCAACGGTAGACTCCACCGCCGGTGGAGTAATTTTTTTTCAAAGATTTTCAGTTGTGGCAAAATTTATAATTAAGAAAATATATGAGGTTAGTTTAAAAATTTTCTTCAGCTAGATTTGTAATTTTTTAAACTTTATATACAAATCATCTTTTTTCCTTCCTTCTTCCTTTGTTCACATGCAGACAAGCAGTCTCTTAATGTTGTTGCAGGCACGTAATGGTTTTCTTTTTAATTCAAACTTTTGTCATTTTCTTCCTCTGGTTAGGAATGACATGTCTGACAAATTAAACTCGCAAAGGACGTGTTGCATGCCATTGCCATAATGGATTCTCGTGGGTGAGGTGATAGATTGAAACAAGATAAATCTCTTTATTTCTTAATATATATATATATATATATATATAATAAAATTGAAACTCCGATCTATATAGTCCAGATTGACAGTAGGGATAAGAATTTCTCCCACGGGCCCGTCCCTATTTGAGGGCAAAATTTACCACCAAATGGGGTTTTGGGGTGGGGGTGAGGCTCCCTATTCTCCCATTTTCTAAATAAGGGTAGGGGTGGAGCTTCAAATCCCCTATTTCCCCTATATATTTTTTATTAAGTTAATGTTTAAAGTCTAAAATTTTTCTTCAGCTAGATTTGTAATTGTAAGAATATTTAGGGTTAATTAATGTTTTATTTGATTAGCAAAAGGACCAAAATACCCTCTAACGTTAATATTTAATAGACTTATTACTTTAATAGCAGGAGGTGTTTGTGTTAATTTTAGGTATTTGTTTAAAATCTTGCTAGATTTGATAAAATGATGGTAAGTTAGTGCAATTAACCCTATGCATGGTGAAGAGAGAAGTGGAGAGATACTCAAAAAAACCTTAAGATAAAAATTGAAATCTATGAATTTTTCATTACAGAGGGGAGATGTGAGAATGGAGAAGAAACAGATATGACAAACACATAGAGAGAAAGTGTGGGTTTCAATGAATGTACTAACATTGTTATTTAAATATGAGTTGATCTAGACCCTTAAAACAATTTAATCCAAAGGATAAAAAACTGTGTCATAAATTGTGTAAAATTTAGGATTTAAAGGCGGTCTATTCTAAGTTCTAAGAGCATCCCTAAAAAGCTCTTCAAATAAGATATTTGTTAAAATTAAACAAGTCACATCAACATATTTAGCTCTAACAAACTCTTTAACATTGCAGAGCAACTTCTCCCTCATCATCATCATTATTATATTATTTTTTTATATTACATCATTATTAATATATAATATCTATATCTTTTTTTTTTAATCTTTTTAATTAAATTAAATTAATAAATAATAAATTTTAATTTATAAATTTTATCATCATAAAAATTGATCATTAAAATGAGACTAATATTAAATATTTAATAATAACATATTAATAATTTGAAAAATCATTCAAATGATTTTCATATCCACCTAAAAGTAATTAGATTTGTTGGCGGGGAGAGATGAATTTGACTGCTTTCATTAAAATACTATAAATATATTTTTAATTAAAGAATTTTTTGGAAGAGTTTATTTTTTCACTCCTCAAATTACCACATAAGTAAGTAAATAGACATTTGAAGAGTGAAAATAGAAGAGTCTTTTGGGGATGCTATAACCATATGGTTCTTTTTTTAAGGGATTACTTATTTTAACACAAAATAAGGAACTTTATAAAATTCATTGATTTTAACATTTTTTTTTTTTTTTTTTTATGGAAGATAAGATTAAACAAGATTCAAAAAGATTTTAGGCTAATTGGCACGAATACCCCCTGAACTATACCCGAATTTGCACCTTACCCCCTGAACTTTTTTTTTTCGGCATTAAACCCCCTAAACTCAGCGAAATTTGCAATTGTTAACGGAAATCCAATGGAACCCTAATTCCGTCCAGGAAAATTACACTAAGCTCCCCTGATTATATATATAATTGTATTAAACCCCAAAAAATATAATAATATTACCCGAATACCCCTCTGACCAAATTTTAAAAATAAAAATTTAAAATTTAAAATTTAAATAATGGTTAAATAATAATAAAATTATGAATTTTATTATAAAGACAATAAAATAAATATAGAAATAAAAAAATTAAATTGATTTAACAATTATTAAATTATCTTTTTTTTTTAAATATCCCTAAATATAAACCCATATAAATATTTAAATTATTAATGAAAAATAAAATAATGGTTAAATAATAATACAATCCCCTTTCAATAATAATAATAATAATAATAATAATAATAATAATAATAATAAAATTCTTTTTTTTTTATAAAGACAATTAAATAAATAGAGAAATGAAAAAAAATCTCTATTTATTTAATTGTCTTTATAAAATAATAATAATAATAATAATAATAATAATAATAATAATAATTATTATTATTATTATTTAAATTTTAGAATTTAAATAATGGTTAAATAATAATAAAATTCTGAATTTTATTATAAAGATAATTAAATAAATAGAGAATGAAAAAAATAAATTGATTTAAAAATTATTTAAATTATCTTTTTATTTAAATATCCCTAAATATAAAAACCTAGATAAATATATAAATTATTTAAGAAAAATAAAAATAATGGTTAAATAATAATACAATTCTCTTTCAAAAAAAAAAAATATATACAAAACTGATTTTTTTAATAAAGAAAATAAAATTTTAAAAAATTAAAACATCTTTAAAATCTCAATCATCTATCTCATAGATAGACGGTGGAGAAATATTTATTAAAACAAATTCAAATAAAAAAAAAACATTTTTTGAAATAGATTGATTTATCTCAATTACAAAATAATTATAATAATACAAATACAAAATTTAAAAAATTGAACATCAATCCAATTAAAAGCACATATAGAAGAATTAAAAATTAAATTTTTTATTTTAAATTTTATGGGTGTTGGAAATTTAAATTTTTTATTTTCTTTAGAGAAGGAAAATTTTTAAGGATTGGATGAAGAAATAGGTGTTCATTTAATTAGATGGATCGAAGTTCATTTAAAAATATTTATTCGAAATTTTTTATTTTAAGGATTTCTCTTTTCTATGTTTATTAAGTTAAAAAATTAATTTAAAAAACACATTTCACAAACCAATAAATGAAATATAATTATAAAAAAAATTAAAAAATAAAATAAAAGAAGAAGAAGAAGAACATTGATGGATCTTCATATCTTCATTAATGGAGAAACTTATTATTTTATTTTATTTTTTTGTAATTGAGATCAATCAATCTATTTAAAAAATGTTTTTTTTTTTTAATTTGAATTTGTTTTAATAAATATTTCTTCACCGTCCATCTATGAGATGGATGGTAAAGATTTTAAAGATTTTATTTTCTTTATATAAAAAAATAAGAATTGTATTATTATTATTATTATTATTATTATTATTATTATTGAAAGGGGATTGTATTATTATTTAACCATTATTTTTATTTTTCTTAAATAATTTAAATATTTATATGGGTTTTATATTTAGTGACATTTAAATAAAAAAGATAATTTAATAATTTTTAAATCAATTTATTTTTTTCATTCTCTATTTATTTAATTATCTTTATAATAAAATTCATAATTTTATTATTATTTAACCATTATTTAAATTTTAAATTTTAAATTTTTATTTTTAAAATTTGGTCAGAGGGGTATTCGGGTAATATTATTATATTTTTTGGGGTTTAATACAATTATATATATAATCAGGGGAGCTTAGTGTAATTTTCCTGGACGGAATTAGGGTTCCGTTGGATTTCCGTTAACAATTGCAAATTTCGTTGAGTTTAAGGGGTTTAATGCCGAAAAAAAAAGTTCAGGAGGAAATGTGCAAATTCAGGTATAATTCAGGGGGTATTCGTGCCAATTAGTCAAGATTTTATTCACGGCAACTATTTTAGTATTTTTCAAGCACTTGAAAAGAGAGACGGTCTAAAAGATGACATGAGAGTGAAAAGAATTGACAGTGATACATTGAAAAGAGAGAAAATTTGTTGTTTATTTTATGTTTTTTTAATTATTATTTTAATTTGTGACCTAGAAAGGTTCATTGAAACTTTGATAAATCTGAGATCCTGACATAACATCGGATCCCTTATTTTAATTATCACTAATGCTTGATCATCTAAAATTTTAGTTCAAATTTCAACTCAAATGATGTGATAAGTGGTTTTTTCATTAACTACATCATCGAATATTATATACGGTGATGATAATTAATTTGGGTTAAATATTTGGATTGTATATCATTACTCTTTAATTATTTTTAAAATTCATTAATTTTAATGAATTTTGATATATATTTTTTTATTTTTCTAAATAAAATTTAAAATTTTTTCTAAGACGTGCAATTCTAAAACCTGTAAATTTATTTATTTATTTATTTTTTTTTTGTTTTTGGAAACTATAAAACCTGTAATAAAGTTTTAATGAATGAGTGCAAATTTACCCTTAATTATTTCAAAGGTTGATACTTGATAGGCAAAAAAGTCCATGTTTTGTCGTATATACGGAAGCATAGTAATTTGGCTATAAAACCTGGTGCAGTACACTATAATAAAATACGAAATAATTTAGTAATATGCATTGTACCCGGACACAATGCATATTTAATATATTTTTACTAATTACATAAAAAAAAATAAAAAAAAATTTGACTAACTATATTTTAATTATAAAAAACAAATAAAATTAACTTTTTTTAATTATATTTTATACATCTACTTTGACTAATTATAAATACTTTTAGACTAATTATCTTAATGGTTTAAAATATAATAAAAAAATAAAATTAAAAATTAAAATAATATATATACACATGAATATTTTTGTCGAATTATATTTGTTTTTTTATTTGTTTGAGAAAATACTTTTATTGACCTGAAAAATATATTATATTTAGATGTCAATGAAAATCTATATATGTCTAAGTCCTTAAAAATGAAGTTTATGAAAGTCTATAAAAGTTTTACATAATTCTATAAAGTCTTTAAAAGTCCATAAAAGTTTGTAAATTCTACAAATTAAAAGTCATCTAATTAAAAAAGTCTTTAAAATCTTTTGAAATCCAAATGGAATACATTCCCCTTAAATACACTATAATACAGTAGAGTAATTTCGTAATTAAATTACTAGTTTGGCTATAAAACCTGGTGCAGTACCTCCTCAGTATTCACCAGCTTCTCCATCATAAAAGAAATTGATAAAAAGATGACTAGTAGCGGAGAGGAAGCTTCAAAAATATCAATAGAAAAGGCAGGAGATAAGTACAGGTCTTTCTTGGATGATGAAGCTCATGAAATCTCATGGAGATATGGCGAACCTCCCTCTTATGTTCTTACCAATCAGCTCTTTGAAGAAGGCCGTACCAAGGTTCTCTGGTTCTCTCTATTATGCTTACACTAAATTTTAATGTCATTTAATTTCCTTGTATTTTATTTTTTATTTTTTTAAGGTTAAAATAGTTTTCAAATTCTTTGATCAGATAATATCGTTGAAAACCTTTAAGTGTCTACCAAACAGGGCTGGCCCTAGGGGTAGGCCGATGAGGTAACCGCCTAGTGTGCCCAACCGTAAAGGGTCCCTAAATTTCAAAATTTCAGTTTGATTTTTTTTTTTTTTTTGGTGATTTCATGAATATAAGATCGAAGATCCACGTATATCTTTTAAACAAAGATAGCCAACAATTATAATTAAAGGCTTATAGTTTACACTAAATTTTAATGTATTTAATTACCTTGTATTTTTTTTTTTTCAGGTTAAAATAGTTTTCAAATTCATCGATCAAATTATATTGTTGAAAACCTTTAAGTGTCTACCAACCAGGGCTGGGCTGGCCCTAGGGGTAGGCCAATGAGGCAACCTCCTAGGGTAGGCCTGACTCTGTTCCGGTTCAAACCGGATGAATCGGTTCAGATTTTTTTTTTTTTTTTTACATTACAAAATATTACATTTTATTTATAAAAAAAGAAAAAAAAATGTTAGAAAGGACATTGTAAAGTATTGAGCCATGACCCATAACCCTTGTCCAAGCAATTATGTTTTCCATTCCCTTCTCCTCCTTTTTATATAGGTTAGGCATCTCATTTACTTATCCTTTAATTTAAAACTATTTGTTAAAAAATGCATAATATTTTAAGTTTAAAGGAAAAAAAAAATTGATAAATATTTGTTAAAAATGCATAATATGACTTTTTATCCCTTATCCCACATCCCACATTGGAAAAATAGAGAAGTAAATGATATGCCTAACCTATATAAAAATGAGGAGAAGGGAATGGAAAACATATTTACTTGGACAAGGGTTATGGGCCATGACTAAATACTCTACAATGTCCTTTCTAACATTTTATTTTTTTTATAAATAAAATGTAATATTTTGTAATGTTAAAAAAAAAAAAATGTTAGAAAGGACATTGTAAAGTATTGAGTCATGGCCTATAACCCTTGTCCAAGTAATTATGCTTTCCATTCCCTTCTCCTCCCGTTTTTCAATGTGGGATAAAGGATAAAAAGTCATACTATGCATTTTTAACAAGTATTTATCAATTTTTTTTTCTTTAATTTAAAACTATTTGTTAAAAAATGCATAATATTTTAAGTTTAAAGGAAAAAAAATTTGATAAATATTTGTTAAAAATGCATAATATGAATTCTTATCCCTTATCCCACATCCCACATTGGAAAAATAGAGAAGTGAATGATATGCCTAACCTATATGAAAATGAGGAAGGGAATGGAAAACATATTTACTTGGACAAGGGTTATGGGCCATGACTCAATACTCTACAATGTCCTTTCTAACATTTTATTTTTTTATAAATAAAATGTAATATTTTGTAATTTTTTTTTTTTTTTTTTTAAAAAAAAAACCGGTTTAGAATCAGCGGTTCCGGTTCCGGTTCCACCTAAACCCACCCGGAACCAGAACCGGAACCCCGTCAGGCCTAGTACCTAGGGTGCCCAACCGTAAACGGCCCCTAAATTTCAATATTTCAATTTGATTTTTTTTTTTTTTTTTTTTTGGATTTTATGAATATAAGGTCGAAGGTCCACATATGTTTTTTAAACAAAGATATCCACCAATTATAATTAAATGCTTGTAGTTTACATATGTTTTTTTTTTTTTTTTTCTTTTTTAAAAAAGGCCCACCGGTCAATAAAAAAAACTTACCACTAAAAAAAGACCCACCAAAAACACAATTATAATTATTACAAAAGATAACAACACATCAAATCCCTTGATAGGAAAATTTAGAAATAAAATTTAAAAAATGACGTAATTCACTTGTAAAAGAGTTGAATTCATTGTTGTTTCAAATATAATTGAATCTAACACTTCTTTTCCTTTTCTTTTTCTTTTTGAAAAACCTCTTTTTGTTTTTCTTTTCTAATTTGTTAGAGTTCGAATTTTGACACGGTTCGAATTTCGTGTATGAATTTATAGCATATATGTTTTTTTTTTCCTTTCGAATTGAATGAAAAAATCGAAAGAGTTGAAATAAAATTTTTATTTCGATGACTTTTTATTTGTTATTTTGTTGTGTTACAGTCTTGATGTTGAATTATTATATTGATTTTTATAAGTATTTATTAGAGGGGAAAAAAAAACAAGTAAACATATGTGGAT
Source organism: Acer campestre (assembly GCA_954870605.1). NCBI lineage: Eukaryota > Viridiplantae > Streptophyta > Magnoliopsida > Sapindales > Sapindaceae > Acer > Acer campestre. The sequence continues at coordinate 32,231,599 of OX940801.1, forward strand.
GGTCGAGGACCTCATTTTTACATTTTACCTTGGACCCTCAAAATCCCAGGACCGACCCTGCTACCAACTAGCTTAATTATCGATAAAATCTCTAGGTTTTGGATGCAAACCCTGTACACACCAGGATTGGGAGAGATTTAGTTTATATTTAAGTAATATATATATTTTTAAAAATAAAAAAGTACCCTTCTTTGATTAAAAAAATAATAAAAAATCGTGTCAAAACTTTATCTTTTTTTTTTTTTTTTTGGTGGGTTTGGTAAAAGGAGGTTTCTTGAAAGAATTTGTAAATGATTTTTGTAATCAAATAATTGCAGGAATGGGCTAAAGGATCGTTAGAAGAAACGGTGCAAAATGCAATAAAGTCATGGGAGATGGAGGTCTCACACAAGACTCGCTTGCAAGACCTCAAGACTATAAATCCCGACAAGTTTCAGCTCTTCGTTAATGGTATACCACTTTCAAAACCTATTATCTTTTTTTGTTCATTTAATCATTTATCAATTATAAAACTAGGTACATCCACCATTAGCTCAAGTAGTGTACGCATATACTGGTATGAGTGGGGGATTTTCTCCTCATATTATAGTGATAGATGTCTCATGGTTATGGGATTAGATATTCAGTCGGGTATATAATGATTGATCTCGGCATGTTCCGGTAGACTAGGGATGCACATTGGGGAAATGAGGATGGATATAGGTCCCCCCATCCCCATCCCCACTTCTCAAACCCTTCAACATCCCCCCCACCCCACCCCCCCCATTTGGGGAAAATGGGAATGGGGGAGTTTTGGGGGGAGGTCCCCCCATCACCATCCCCGTTTTCCCATTATCCCCGTTTTTCCCCGTTTTTCCCCGTTTGCCCATTTCCCCATTTAGCTTAAAATTACAAATTAAACTAAAAAAAAAAAAAAAAAAACATTCCATTACAAATGTAAGAGAAAATACATTACAAAATAATGTCATATATATACACAATACAAAATAATGTCAAAGAAAATACATAACAAAATATATATAATTATTTTTATAATATTTTGGGGGAAATGGGGATGGAGGGACCCCCATCCCCATCCCCATTTCACTATATTAGTGGGGGAAATGGGAAAATGGGGATGGGGGGAGGTCTCCCCATCCCCATCCCCATTTCAATTTGGGGATGATTTTCATCCCCATCCCTCCCCATTTCCCCATTTCCCCCCAAAAAATCTCCCTCAAATGGGGATGGAGAAGCGGGGAAATGGGGATCCGGGTTAAAATGTGCAACCCTACAGTAGACCATGAAACCTATTGTGTCAAATTAATATATATATATATATATATTATAGTAAAATCTCTATAAAATAATCCTTTTGGTACTTGCTAAAAAATATATTATTTTAGGAGGTTATGTATACAACTACTTGCTAAAAAAAATGAAATATGTATGTACACACCTAATGCGGTATAATAAATTGTTAATAATGACTTTCAGGTCAACAGCTCAAATCCTACCAATTGATAAAAGCTTTTAAAGAAATACTTGGTCCCAGATTAATAGATATTGTCAATATATATATATCTATAAAATGTTACTTAATATGTCTCTTATAATTTTTTATATGGTATTTCTTTTGTGTATTTAATCTATTATTAATTTATTTATTCGTTAGGTCTTAAATGATTCTTTAAAAATATAGTATCTTATGCATTTAAAGAAGTTATTAATTAATTAATTTTTTTTAAAGAGTTATTAATTTATCACACGTTATTATTTATTACACTAATCCTAGTTGGAATAATAAAATTATTATTTAAATGAAATTGTTAATTTATCGGATGTTTATTGAGGTTTTTAGAAGAGTGTTCGACAATTGACACCACAACCCTATCCACCCTTAAATTGTTATAAATATCTGCTAGCGATGATGTCAATCTCATGTATAAAACTTCCATTCAGTCACACTAAAATACAAAATATTTTCTCCTTATAAAATTCCACCTAAATCGAGGCTTCGGATTAGACTTCTTTTTTCATATTTTATGGTATAGAATAATATTATATAAAACCGTTTGTCACATTTTTTAAGTTGATTTTTGGATTAATATTTTGGATTGTCTAGCAGCGGTGATATATACTACATACGGTATGGTGATTTGAATTTTATACATTGCAAAGGAAATGATAATCCGTTATCTTCAAGCTACATTGGACGGTGACAGTCACCGGATGGAACATGACTAATTTGATAAATATTTCTGATGATGTTATGAATTATGGTATCCTTTTGTGACAGGAAGAGAGGGATTATCTGGGGAAGAGGTTATTAAACTTGGGACCTATAATGCGTTGTTGAAGACTTCACTACCAGAAGAATTCAAGTACTACAAAGCAGAAGAAGAGACATTCACATCATCTCATGATGCTTTTCGATCAGCTTTTCCTCGTGGGTTTGCATGGGAAGTGTTGAGTGTGTATTCAGGACCTCCTGTTATTGCTTATAAGTTCAGGCATTGGGGTTTCTTTGAAGGCCCTTTCAAAGGGCATGCTCCCACCGGTGAAATGGTCGAATTCTATGGATTCGGAACTCTCAAGGTACCTCTCTCTTCAATTACATCAACTTTTTCTGAAATTCTGGACCTTTGTTTTGTAACGTTACAAAGTTAGTTATACAACGTTGTAAGACTAAGTGCTTGTTTGGTTGAGCTTTCTACTGGCTCAAAAGGTCTACCAACGTCTATTTGAGTTTTTTAGAGTTGTTTGGTTGAACTTTTGAGATTGTCTATTTTAAATTGAGTAGAGGCTAGTAGAGTTTAAACCTATACTGGGCAAAAGCTCATAGGGAGGTGCTTCTCCAAGACCTTTTTTAAAAAAAGTCTACCAACTAAACATCTATGATTTTTTTTTTTTTTTTGTCAAAAATTCTATTTCTAATAGATCTACTACAAGTAGATCTTTTATCAATAGAGGTTTTTCAAAAGCCCAACCAAACAAGCTCTAAGATCCTGAATTTTGTTTTATTTTTCCGTAGTTTGATGGAGTAAAAAGAGTGTACGTGGTGGTGAATGAAAAACTTGATAGGTTGATGAATCACTGAGGGCAGAGGATGTTGAAATATACTTCGATCCAGCAGAGCTATTTGGAGGGCTATTGAAGGGAGCACCTATAACTGAAACTTCACAACAAACAACTCATCAGGCCTGCCCTTTCTCCAAGAATGTTATTTAAATCCATCGTCGTCTATTTCTTTACTCCTTTCTCCTTTGTAATTGTGGGTTGCACCCAATTAATAAGGTGATATTAAGCAGACTTTACTTTTTAGTTTTTCTTTGAACCCAATAAGTTATGTTGTAATATATATTGTTGATGTAATAATATGAACTTAAACCTAAATAATTATCATTATCGGCTATCATTATTTTGATAATAATTTAATTTATCACCGACTGGATAATTACTCAATTATTATCATTTAAATCATATAATTTAAGAGATAATTATTCACTCTAGTCTGTAGAGACAATAGTTTCATGCATGCCTCTATGGTTGCGTTTGTTACGCGGGATAGGATTGGACTATTTTTAAGACATGGGATTGGACTGGATTGGACTGGACTGGATTGAATTAATTATAGTGTTTTCCGTGTTTGGTGCAACATAGGATTGGACTAAAAATAGTACAATCACGTGTTTGGTACGTGATGGGATTGGATAAAGAGAATGTAATAATAAATCATAAAAATAATAAGTTATTTAAAATAATAAAAAAACCAATCCAATTAAAAATTGGATCTTATCTCTTTCTCTCCCTTATCTAGGTCTCCCTTCTCTATCGCTCTCTCTTACGTCTCTTTCTCTCCTTTTGGTTGAACTTTCTCTTCTCTCCTCCATCTCTTTCTCTTCTTTTCCCAATTGCCATGTTTTTCTGGTTTTTTAAATTGATCTCATATGGCCTCCTTCAACGATCACTCTTCTTACTTCTTACTTCTCTTTCTCTACTTTAATTAACACCAGTGGTCTGTTTAATTGCTTTGAAGATGGATCTGTGGTGGTAAAAAGAGCGATGGTGGACTGTTTTAATTGCTTTGTGACCAATGTTTTGGTTTGATTTTCTGGGTTTTAATGGGTTGGGATGATTTTCTGGGTTTGTTTGATTGCCTGGGTTTTTTGATTTTCTGGGTTTTTTGAGTTTGTTTGATTTACTGGGTTTGAATGGTTATTGAGTTTTTTTATTTATTTTTAATATGATTAATCGAATGTTAATATGATCAATCGAAAAAATTGATTGTATATTTTTGGAAAGAGATTGAAGATTGATGAATGTATGCTTGGATCAGAGATTGTATTTTCTGGTTTCGTTTTAATTGATCAGGAAGAAGAATTGAAGAACAATCAAAATTGGAGGGGATAAAATAATCCCATCGATTTGGAGGGGATTATTTTATCCAGCTCTGGCAGGATAAAATGGAAAAGGGGATAAAAATAATCCCAACTCAATGAACTCACCAAACATGGGATTGGACTAAAAATAATCCAATCCCAGTCCAATCCTGTCAAACAAACACAGCCTATATGTATATAATGAGATACAGAAGCACATTTTAAACTGCAACAGGAGCACGATCCAAATACACAAATTTATACAGAAAATGAAAGAAAAACAAAACTGTAAGGAATTCGATTAACACATAATCAACATGCATAGGCACATAATTAATCCGAATCTCAACCTAAACATGTTTCTAATATCATGATTAATCAAACCCTAAACACATATTATTAACCCATGTCAATTCAAGAGAAATAGAAAGCGGAAGCGTACCTGAATCCATTGCCGGAGGTTGGTGAACGGGTTGTGATCTTCCAAATTATCACGACCTTTATGAACCCTAAATTGTTCTCTCTTGTTCTGTGATGGGGATGCAGACAAGAAAAAGTTATCGTGTAATTTGGGGACCATAACCCTAATATATAATATAAGGTTTGCTATTTCTAATTTGGCCCCACATCAAATTAGATATAGCACTCTGGTATCTACACATTAATTCCATGACAATTACACCCTTAAGCCTTAAAACTTTAAATCTTAATTAGATCACTTTAATTTAGGCTTAACCAAAGATAGCACAATACATTTGATATTTACATGTGTGGCCCCACATGTTGGAATTTTCCAACAATCTCCCACTGGGCCACATATGTAACTATACAAATGTGTATGATTTTATGAGCTCCAAAATTTTGCTATCACAATTTTAGGGTATATCCGAACAATCTCGTCCATTGATTATGCCGTTATAGGATCAAAGCGGTTTTCGTCACATTTAGCGTGACTAAACCCATCAATGGTCACATACAGCAACATAACCAAATGACATAGACCAATCATGGATGCGTAGCATGGAAATTACATGCAATGTGATCTATACATGTCTATTTCCAACTGGTCCTACTTTATTCTTAAGTGAGATCAATATTTAACACAATGCAACAGAGTGAAATAAACTAAATACTTTATTTCTGATCAGAAAAATATTCAAATACATAAATGCATAAGAATGTCCAAAACCAAACATAAAGCAATAAAATACAAAATAATACAAACTCCCACTATAATATGATATCCTCAAACAAAATAACACCCATATGAGCAGTGTGCTCATGAAAGACCTTGGGTGGTAATCCCAATATCATGGAGTTTGTCCTAATGTGCTTTATGAATATTTGTCCACTCTGCACTCTTTCCTTCACAACTAGGAACTTAATGTCAATATACTTTGACCTAGATGAGCTCCTGTTGTTGTTGGAATATAGCACTGCTGACATATTGTCACAATATAGTTTGAGTGGTCTTTCAATACCCTCTATAATGCGCAGCCTAGTGACAAAATTTCATAGCCATATCCCATGGTTGGATGCCTCATAGCATGTTACAAATTTTGCTGCCATGGCATCCAGCATAATCAGAGTCGGAATACCATATGATCTCCAACTAATCCGATCTCTTATATGTGAGCATGTGATCTTTTGTTCTCTGTAAATACCTCATAACCCATTTGGCTGCTTTCCAATGATCTATCTCAGGGTTACTCAAATATCTGCCTAACATACCAACAATGTACGCAATATCCGGACGCATACACACCTGAGTATACATTAGACTCCCTACAGCTGATGCATAAGGAATCTTCTGCATTTCCTTAACTTCAAGATTATTTTTAGGGCACTGATTGAGACTGAACTTGTCTCCCTTAGCGACAGGGGTGTCACCTGGTTTGCTATCCTGCATGCCAAACCTTTTGAGTACTTTATCGATATAGCTTCTTTGTGATAATCCAAGAATACCCCGAGAGCGATCTCGTTGTATCAAGATCCCTAATACAAATGAGGCGTCACCAAGATCTTTCATCTCAAAATTCTTTGATAGAAATCTCTTCGTTTCGTGCAACATGCCTATATCATTTATGGCAAGTAATATGTCATCGACATACAAAACCAGGAATATGTGCTTACTCCCACTGAACTTGTGATATACACAATTATCAACAGCGTTTATCTAAAAACCAAATGAGATAATCACTTGATGAAACTTGTGGTATCACTGACGAGAAGCTTGCTTGAGTCTATAGATAAACTTTGTCAATTTACAGACCATATTTTTTTTTTTGGTCTCCCGACTCAAAGTTTTCTGGCTGCACCATATAAATTGTTTCGTCAATGTCACCATTGAGAAATGCCGTCTTGACATCCATCTGATGAAACTCAAGATCAAAATGTGCAACAAGTGCCATGATTGTCCTAAAAGAGTTTTTCGTTGAAACCGGAGAGAAAGTCTCTTTAAAGTCAATCCCTTCCTTTTGGGTAAAGCCTTTAGCTACAAGACGAGCCTTATACCTCTCCACATTACCTTTCGAATCCCTTTTAGTTTTAAAAAACCATTTGCAACCAATGGGCTTCACACCTTCTGGTAATGAGACAAGTTCCCAAACCTTATTGTCTTGCATAGACTTATACTCCTCATTCATTGCATCAATCCACTTTTGAGAATTGGAACTCTGCATGGCTTGATGGAAGTTGATTGAATCATCTTCCACCATTCCAATGCCTTTCCTCATGTTCCTGGAGAAATATGAAAAAATCGTCTGGAATAGCATTTCTCCTTTCTCTAGTGGATCGCCTTAATGGCACTGGTTCTTGAGGTTGTTGAGTTTGTTCCTCAAGAACAATTACCTCATCTTGAATGGAGGGTTGATCAACATTGTTTGGTTGAGGATCCAGATTCGCTTCTTGATTAATGACAGGTATAGAAACCTGCACATTGTCAAAAGCGACAGTGGGAATCGAAGTCGATTCCTCCTCAAAGACAATGTCTCTAACCTTATTTCTCCCCCCAAACTCAACATCCTCAAAAAAATGTTGCAGTTCCTGTCTTAAAAATTGACCTAAGTGTGGGATCATAAAATTTATAGCCCATAGATCGCTCAGAGTAGCCAATAAAGTAGCTGCTCACAGTTTTGGAGTCCAATTTCTTTTCTATGTGGCCTATAAGGCCTTGCCTCAGCTGGACATCCCCAAATGTGAATATGCTTTAGACTAGGCTTTTTGCCTATCCAAAGCTCATAAGGTGTTTTTGCAGCTGCTTTAGTTGGCACTCGGTTCAGAATATAAGCTGTTGTTTTCAGCGCCTCATTATTCTTTCTCTTTTTGCCCTTATCCTTAGAGGTGCAAGCCAAATGAACACTTTCGATTCTTTCTTGCTTCAATCTCTCTTCCTCTTACACACAATAAGAAATAAGCTCATTAAGAGTCCAATTCTCCTTCTGACAGTTGTAACTGACCTTAAACTGACTGTATTGTGCAGGAAGTGATATTAATACTAAATGCACGAGCAAGTCATCAGACAGCTTGAGCTTCAGTGCCTTAAGGTTAGAAGCAATTGAGACATTTCCATAATGTACTCCCTTATGTTCCCTTTGCCTTTATACTTCATAGAAATCAAGCTTTGCAAAAAACATGCTTGTTTCTGCCTTTTTTTTTTTTTTTTTTTTCACAAAACGTTTTTCAATTTCGGCTAGGAACTCTTTGGCTTTGGTTATCTTTTCAGATACCACACCCCTAAATGCCTCCAAAATGTCGCGCTTGATGATCATAAGACTTATGCAATTTGAGCGATCCCACTTCTCAAAGTTCTTTCTGTCATCAGGAGAACTTACATCTGTAAGAGAAATGGGCTGCTCAATCCGAAGTGCAAGGTCCAGATCCATGCAGCTGAGAACAATAAGTATGTTCTCCTTCAAATCCTTAAAGTTGGTCCCATTAAGCATGAGTATTGAGTTGATATTAGCAGATATAATAGAAACACTAGCCGTAAAGAGAACAAAACAAACAAACAAATATGCTCACATTAATAACCAAATACAATAATCAACAAATTCAAATAATGGTAAGTCTCATCTCAAGATACCTAGCACAACATTAATATTAAGTCTTTGGACAGTAATATTAATTGTAAGTGGTACTCTTGTTGCAGTGATCAAACATTGACAATAATTCATGTCAAATAATAAATCTATCTTTGGATCGATTTATTATTCACATGCAAAACCTTATAATTGTCACATGTTTACCACCACAGGTGTGTGTGCAATTCGGCCAAATATTAACCTTCCTTTGGGCCGGCTAATATCCGCATGAATTTAAACACACAATATTAAATGTAAGTGGTATTATTGTTGCAGTGATCAAACATTGACAATAATTCATGTCAAATAATAAATCTATCTTTGGATCGACTTATTATTCACATGTAAAACCTTATAATTGTCACATGTTTATCACCACAGGTGTGTGTGCAATTCGGCCAAGTATTAACCTTCCTTTGGGCCGGCTAATACTTGCATGAATTTGCACACACACAAACATCCAACATCCCTCATGAACAATCTACACAAGAGAGGTCACTTTGGCGACATCTTGTTTCAATTAGCCCATTTAGAATAATGGACTACTTTATTTAACCATAAAAGATATACCAAAAAAAATATATTTGAATTTGAGTTGATCCTTAAATATATATATATATATATTAAAAATAAAACTACAAAATTGCCTTTTATTTTATAAAATTACAGAAAGGCCCCTCAAGTTTTAATAATTATAAATTGGCCCATTAAATTTCAATAATTATAAATTGGCCCCAAAAGTATTGAAAATTACAAACTGACCCCGAAAATTTTCAGTAATTATAATTCAGCCCCAAATACCTTTGAAATTTCAAACTGGCCCATTAAGTTTTGGTAATTATACATTGGCCCCGAAACTTTATCAAAATCACATAGTAGCCCAAAATAATTACAAAACAGTCCCTCAAGAATTTCAAATTTTCAACACAAGGGCCTGAGGCAAAAAAAAAAAACGATTTTTTTTTTTTTTTAATGAAATACAGTAAACTGTACATACCCAAATTCATCCAATCATACAAAAAAAAAAACTTGCTTGATGTGCGTGCAACCAACAATTTTTTTTTTTTTTTTTTTTTTTTTTTTTTCACAAAATAATTTTATTCAACTAAATCTAAACACAAGAACAAGATCCCAAAACTCAAACTGTACAAAGTGATATTATACATGAGCAATCGGATCCAGAAAAATTGAACACAAATAATTTTATTCATCCACATCAGATCGATAAACCCACCAAAAAGAAAACATAAATAAATAAAAAAATCACTGTGTCCTTCACAATACTAAATAATATATATGTTCATCAAGATCGAGAAACCACCAAAAGAGAAAACATATATATACAAAATAAATGGTTGTTTCTTTGTTTCTTTACCAATACCAATATATGATATCAATAATAATATATGTCTGAATTCACATATCACGAAGTCAACACCAAACTTCAAATCAATAAAGATTCTCCAGTGATATACATCAAATATATATTAAATAATATAGCAAACACATATATGATACAAAGCATCAATTTATTAAACAATATATATCACCAAAAAATTCCTCAAATTCTCAAGAATCGATTATGGGTGGCTCTGATACCACTTGTAAGGAATTCGATTAAGTTTGGTGTTGACTTCGTGATATGTGAATTCAGACATATATTATTATTGATATCATATATTGGTATTGGTAAAGAAACAAAGAAACAACCATTTATTTTGTATATATATGTTTTCTCTTTTGGTGGTTTCTCGATCTTGATGAACATATATATTATTTAGTATTGTGAAGGACACAGGGAATTTTTTATTTATTTATGTTTTCTTTTTGGTGGGTTTATCGATCTGATGTGGATGAATAAAATTATTTGTGTTCAATTTTTCTGGATCCGATTGCTCATGTATAATATCACTTTGTACAGTTTGAGTTTTGGGATCTTGTTCTTGTGTTTAGATTTAGTTGAATTAAATTATTTTGTGAAAAAAAAAAAAAAAATTGTTGTGTCCTTCACAATACTAAATAATATATATGTTCATCAAGATCGAGAAACCACCAAAAGAGAAAACATATATATACAAAATAAATGGTTGTTTCTTTGTTTCTTTACCAATACCAATATATGATATCAATAATAATATATGTCTGAATTCACATATCACGAAGTCAACACCAAACTTCAAATCAATAACGATTCTCCAGTGATATACATCAAATATATATTAAATAATATAGCAAACACATATATGATACAAAGCATCAATTTATTAAACAATATATATATCACCAAAAAATTCCTCAAATTCTCAAGAATCGATTATGGGTGGCTCTGATACCACTTGTAAGGAATTCGATTAACACATAATCAACATGCATAGGCACATAATTAATCCGAATCTCAACCTAAACATGTTTCTAATATCATGATTAATCAAACCCTAAACACATATTATTAACCCATGTCAATTCAAGAGAAATAGAAAGCGGAAGCGTACCTGAATCCATTGCCGGAGGTTGGTGAACGAGTTGTGATCTTCCAAATTATCACGACCTTTATGAACCCTAAATTGTTCTCTCTTGTTCTGTGATGGGGATGCAGACAAGAAAAAGTTATCGTGTAATTTGGGGACCATAACCCTAATATATAATATAAGATTTGCTATTTCTAATTTGGCCCCTCATCAAATTAGATATAGCACTCTGGTATCTACACATTAATTCCATGACAATTACACCCTTAAGCCTTAAAACTTTAAATCTTAATTAGATCACTTTAATTTAGGCTTAACCAAAGATAGCACAATACATTTGATATTTACATGTGTGGCCCCATATGTTGGAATTTTCCAACAAAAACCACTTCACCTAGATACTCCACTTCAGCATAAATGTATAAAGAGGAACTCTGAAACCCCACTAACAGAAACTGCAATTTTGTCAACCAATCAAGCTTCCCAGGGATGCTTCCCTCCAACCTCGATCCTGTTAGTGAGAGTAGGTTCAGAGAAGAGAAATTTCCTGGAGAAAGGGGATTCTTCCTTTGAAATTGTTCTTACTAAGGCCTCAAGATAAGCTTAGAATTAGATGAACCGGCAATCTACCTGTGAGGACTGTAGTTTTCTCATTTTAAAAAGCAAAACCTATCTGATTGTTGAGATTTTGTTGTATGTATGTTAATATTATATATTAGCATCACTATACCTCTTTCACTTTGCAACAAAACTTACTTGCATTGCTTGCTTAATGCTTAACCGCGATTTGCCCCTTTTTAATTTTCTGTAGTCTGTAGGACCTCCCATTTATTGCCGGACTGTGGAATTTCTAAGCAGAGATGAAAATATTCCTCTATTTTTTTATGATTCCTAGACTGATTAAACTCTTGACTCGGTCCTTGGGGCAAGTCAGTTTTAAGGGCACAGCACGGTGGTGTTTTTGTTAGATTTCAAAGTCCAACCAATGGAGTGTACAACACTCCATTTCTCTTCCTGCGACTTTAAAGGCAATGTATATAACTGAGCCCATTGAGTGCATTGAGAGCACAATGAACCGATGAAGTGTAAACTTTATCATTGTTGACGGTGATTTTTGGATTGACTTGGTCAACAATAATATCGAAATCAATTGTAAACAAATAAAGAAAATCAATCAATGCATGCACGACAGATTTTACGTGGAAAACCCTTGAATGGGAAAAAACCACGGTGCCCCCTGAGGGCGAAAGAAATAACTATAAATCGTTTATGTTTTACACACTCAGATCTCTCATACAATTGCTTGATTACACTCTCTCTAATCTCGAACCCCTTTTTATAGGATTTAAGGTTCTATTTATATTAGTTTTTCTAGGGTTTCCTGTACCTATGCCGTGTTTATAGGGGAGTTCCTATTTTTCGTTGCGTAAGGAGTCTAGGGTCTGGAAATAACTTTTTAGGGTTTGTTTCCTGTTTGGACTCTTCTTTGTTTGAAGGAGATTGTATCTTGTTCGGAATAGGATTTAATCTTTGAGTTTTGTATCCGATTAAATCCTCGCTTGACGTGGAATTATACTTGGAATTGGATTACTCTTCTGGCTGTATGTTCTTTGGTGAACACCTTGGATCGGCGAGCACATTTTGCCTTTCTGCTGGTCAACCAGTTGTGGCGAGTACTCTTCTTCTTTGAATCGGCGAGCGTACCTGCTGATACGTCTTTGACTGATCTCCTCCCGTTGACGGGTCAATGGGTGACGTGTCTATTTACTTGTCCCGTCTTTATTGCCTTTTTGCTGACGTGTCTTATTGCCAAATTTACACATACAACAATACCCCCATAAACACTTCGAGTTGATCCAATGTAAGCTGATTTCTTTGGTTCTGCGAGCAGTGTTTATATGATTTACTTATGTTTTTCTGACATCCCTCGTTTTCTGAAATTTTTGCAGACATTTTTCCCTCTCTTTTTGTTTTTAGCCACGTGTTGCTTTTATTAAGTCTTCCCTGGCAAGCCTTCATTTTCAGCCACAGAATTTCAAACGATGGGTATTGACGTGACACGCTGCAACTGATGTCATGCCTGCAATGATTTCGCGCCTGTTGTGAACCCCCATGATGCCACGTGTCCTTCGTTTGATGGACACTTTTCATCACTGCCTTTACTCACAGGCGGCGGTACTTTATCATGGCCGCTTTCATTATAGCTCTTTCTTGAATTTCGAATTTCCCCCTTTAAGAGACGAAACTGTTGCGTTTTCTTCTTTATTTCTTCTGCTTTCATTTTTCACAGAAAATACGCTCTGAAAAATTCCTCCAAATCTCCCGATTCGACGTGTCAGGTTTCCGGTGGTCTTCTTTGAAGCGCGACTCTGTCTCATACCCTCTTTTCTTCCTTTTTCAAGAATATTTTTGGTGAGTTTCATGGATCCTTCTCAACGTGCTTTTCTATTTAATCAAATGATGCAAGCTCTCGAGCTTGGCAATAAGGAAGTTGCAGACAAAATTGAATTATTTTTGCGGAATTTTGACCCAAATCTTCCTGTGCCAATTTCCCTTTTCATCCCTTCTGATTCTGACACCAACGCTTCTGATTTCACGTTTCCTTCAACTGTTGACAATGAATTTCCAGATATGGCTAAGACTCCAAGGGCTGCTGGTAGTGGTCAACGAGGGCCTAGAACCCCTAGGGATTCTCTCCTAGGTGCCCAGACGGTGATTGAGTCAGATGTTGAAGATCACCGGCGAAACAACTTGTGCTTTGCAGCCGATCGCCCGAGCTCATTCGACACCGAAGTAAATGTGGTCGGCGAGCAGAAAATTATTAAGTACAAGAAGCAGTATGACATACCGGATACAGTTGTCCATATACCTTCTGGCGAGCGGGCTGCATGGAATCCGCCGAGCAACGCAGTCACCATCTATGGGTCGATGCTGGGTTGTGGGGTGACTCTCCCACTCCAGCCGTTTATAGCCAGATTCTTGGCTGATGCAATGCTCGCTCCTGCCCAGCTTTCACCAAATAGCTACAGGATTCTGATGGCCTTGTGCGTGATATGGAAGTCAATGGGTCGCCGATCGCCGATCGCCAACGCCTCGCGAAATTCGCCACTTCTACGTCTTGCGGCAGTCTGGTCATGGAGGTACTTATTACCTTCAATGAACCCCTGTTGAAAGCTGGATCCCTGAGGGTGTATCCAACGCGGGACAAGTGGAAGTCTCTAGCGATAAAAAGAAGATGGGTTTTGTCTGGGGTTTCCCCACCTCGAACAAGAGGTGGAAGAACAGTTGGTTTTTTGTCGGTGGCGAGTGGGGAAGGAACAATTCTGCAGACCCTCGCCGAAACCTTCGGGCAAGTAAAGTTTCGAGACATTTTACGTCTCCTGAGGCCTGGTCGAAGGCTCTTCCGGCCTTGACCTAGCACGAGGTAAAGAACGTGACGGAGGCTGCGGTACTTAGTCTGGCCAAGAGAGGTCAAGAGTATCTTCTTGATGAAGCCATAATGGTCACTTGTGGCGTTTTCCCTCGCCTGTCTGCTAGGCGACGCCGCTGTAAGTTCTTTTAGACTTTAGAACTTGTCTTTATTGGTTTTGCTATAAGTGACATTGCTTTTTTTTTTTAGTGAGCGAGTTCGATGTCGTCTACGATGAACAAGCTCGAGCGGTCAAAGGCATGCCGCAGGCTTGTCTAAAGAAGGAGTTGCGCCACCCGAGGGTGACGATTCCCCAGATAAAGGCGGAGCAGGAGTTCCTACTGTTGCGGAGGTGGTCGCCCAGTCCCGTGGGAGTGGGGTTGGCACATCGTCTTGAGTCCCTAGCCATAAAGGGAAAGAAAAGGTCGGGCCTCCTACGGCCAATATAGAGGTTCCTGTTTTTGATGCGAGCATCCAGGAGCCCCCTGAGGACCCTTCTAGCGACCTTCAACCCAGGAATGGTCGAGCGAAGCGCCCTGCCGAGACAACCCCCGAATGCGCCACTCGTCCTCTTAAAAGGGCTTCACGGGTGGTTCAATATGTGGTCTCATCCGATGAGGAGGGGAATGGCGAGCCTGTTCGCCCTGAGGCTGCTGATGCCGGCGAACTTGGTACTTCAGTCCCTCAGGATGCGGATCCAGCCCCTCGATCGGAGGAAGGTGGTGGTGCAGAAACTGCTCCCTCTTTGGCTGCACAGGTCCTTGCCTCGGACAACATTGGTCCCTCAGCACCCCCAACGAATATTAGAGCGCGGGATACTACTGTACAAGAGGATACTCCCAGGCCTTCATCTCCTATCACTGCGGAGGGTAAAGGCGCTGCTGCTCCGGCTGATATCCCTGGTCCGTCATCGGCCCCGGCTACGGATTTAGGGGGTTCTCATGAAGGACCGTCTGTTGATCCAGCCGACCAAGGTGAGGGATCAGGAGTTGTTTCATTGTCTGATTTTTCTCCCGCCGAACTCCTCAACCACTTTATAAGCAACGATATCTATTTTGGCGAGGGTTGGGAGAAAGTGAAGGGAAAATCATGCAACAGTAAGATGGAGTTCTTCTTCAACTGCCACTCTCTAGTAATTTTATCGGCCTTGTCTCCTCTTTTTATTTTTCTTTACTCCACCCCCCTTTTCCTTTTTTTTTTTTAAACTTGTTTGGCTCGCAGATGATGTCAGAGATGGCGAGTAACTATCGGCGAGCAAATGCGGCGTTGAGCGACAACAAGCTCTTGCAGAGGATAATCTCTCGCTCGGAGGCTGAAAGACTGTCGGCTGAAGAATCACATGCCCAAGACATTGCTCGAATGCAGGAGTCCGTCGATGGTTCTTTGGTTGCTCAGCTTGCCGCTGAAGAAAAGCTCTTCACCATTGAAGAGCAAATCAAGTTGCTGAAAGAGCAGCTCGCCAATAGTCAGGACGCTTTAGTCTCTCGCATGGAGGGAGAGAGATTGGCGAATGAGGCCAAGGAGAGGGCTGAACGTGAGTCTGAAGATTTGCGGCATCAACAGGCTACTCAAGATCTCCTTGTAAATGATTTGAAGGCTGTCTTGGAAGTTGAAGCCGTTGATCGCTTCAAGAGGTCTCCTGCGTATGACGCGCTCCTCCTCCGCGAGTTTGAACGGGGCATGCGGCAAGCGAAAAAGTTTTTCGCCTTGAAAGACCACTCAAATGAGAAAGCCATAAGGCGCTATGACCGAAACCTTCAGCGGCATATGGATGGCGCAGTACGCTCGATAAAAAGCCAGCTGAAGTTATGGAAGGCCCATTGCCGTTACACTCAAGCAGAGCCTCTTCCTATGCACCTGGAGATCCCCACCAAACGTGCTTGCAACACTTACTATTCTGGCCAAAAGGGGAGCTTCACTGGGTCTGGTGCTGAACCTGACTTGGGTCCTGTGGCTGGTCGGGACTACACACCCTTTATGCCCGAAGGGGATGAGGATGTTGTTTGGCCATCAGAGGACGAGGTGAGCGAGGAAGAGGAAGAGGAAGATGATGATGGGGGCTTTCCACCAGCGAGCGCTTGATTTTTTTTTTTTTTTTTTTGTATAGTTTATTTCTTTTGTACAGTTCATTTCTTTTAACTTTGTAAATATTTTGACAAGTTAATGAAACATTGATTTCCATTGCGTTTCTCTCTTGTTCGCCATATTTAATTCTATGTATTTCTGTTCAGCTACTATTGCTGAGTTTCTGACCCAGGCTTTTAAAACCTTTTATCACTTAACTTTATAATTGCTAGTTTTTGTTTTTACCCAGTGTTTGTCAGGACGTGTGAAAATGCTTACAAGGTTATACTAAACAACCTAGGGGGGGTGAATAGGTTGACACATTAGTTTTAAAAACTCTTTCGTGACTAGTGACAAAACCTTGGTGAGCATACAAATTGACCTTTAACAAGATTGTTATGAGAAAACAATTAACACATGTATGCTCAATTCACCACCCTTAGTCTACACAACATATATTAATAAACCATGTATCTCATATACAAGTATATTCAATGAAGTGAACATTCCACAAGTTGTACTTAAAGTATTACAATATAAGAACACTACAACTTGCTAGAGAAGAAACTATATTAAATTTAATACAAATAATTCTTGTATTTACAATAGTGCCCAATATGTACAAGAATCAATCAAAGAATACCTATACATAAAAATCAATGAATAAAAGAATTATATTTACAATTATGATCAAAATGGATATGCTTGCAAATCACACTTTACAAAATATTGTTTCCAAATACATCACAAGTGAATATTGTACTACAAGATTAAAACATACACAAAAACAAATATAAAAGATAGAGATAGAAAGAATTAACACAAGGGATTTTTTAACGTGGTAAAACCTCCAAGGAGGAAACATCCACGGGTTGAATTACAACCATTGGGTACTTATATATTTGGAAAGTAAATTAGAAATTCCACAAAGTGACCAATCCTAGATCACCAACCCATGTGGAGTCTATGTTTACCCAATCCCTATTGGAAGATACAAAATCCCTCAATGATGTAAACCACTACATATTGGAACTCATACCAAAACCAACATCGTTGGAAGATTAGAAATTCCTCAAGAGTGCATACACATCCCATGTACCCCGCTCTATCGGACTCTATGTCTAACCAAACACCCGGGCCTACCAATATATAAGCCAACTCTCTATATAAGGCACACGTGCCTCTAGAAAGCCTCCCATGGATGACTATCCAAGTCCTCCCAACTCTAGCCATGACTTCTTGCTTGTCTATCCAAGTCCTCTCGACTCTAGACAAGACTTCTTGCTTACCTATCCAAGTCCTCAAGACTCTAGGTAAGACTTCTTGCTTGGCTATCCGAGTCATCCCAACTCTAGCCAAGACTTCATGCCTTTTACAAGGACTTCCTAGTGTGATCATGTGAATGCAAGTGATGCAAACAATCAAAACAACATAGAACATGTGATCAATACATTCCATGGAACAATTAGATCTAGAGATGTGAAAACACAAGCAATAGAAAACTAGATGCAAAAACATGAATGAAAACCTAGAGCATGTGAATACAATTAACACATAAAATTACTAGATTCATTCATACAAATAACACTTGAACAATTCATATACATGAGGCACAAGTTCAAGATGTTATAAACATACATAAAAATGCTAGAATCACAAAATGTATTCAACAAGTATTCTAGCCAAAGATTTAGAGATAGGAGATATGTTAAAAACAAATCAATCTTAAATATCTCTAAAAACACATACAAAGACTCTAATCCTAGATTTCATCAATCATGGATCAAAGACACATATAAAGGATTATTAATCATAAACTTGATCAATCAAGTCTCAAACAATCCTAGATATCAATCTAATCACAATACAACTCCCAATCATGTTAAAAACAAAGAATCAAAGATTCTAGTCAACATGTGTCTCTAATTAGACTATTCAATTAGATTGATTATAAAGCTATCTTTCTCAATAGCATTCACTAAACATACATATACATATAGAAGAAGAAACCCCAAGCAAATTGAAGGTTTAAAAAGATGAAATCACAAAGTTATGAACTCTACCTTAATTACACGAGCTGGTTCGGTTTTCTGTGAGGATCTCTCAGAAAATCAATCAAAAAGCTACAAGACCACTTGGAAAAGGTAGAGGACTTGAATACGAACAATCTCCAACTTGAATCACTCAATTCTGACGCCGTATGAGAAAGTTATGGTGTTTGGAAGTTGAGAAAATTTGGGAGAAAATCATAGACGGGATTTCACAATTTTTCTTCTTAAAAAAGAATGGAGGGAAATGGAGAGATTTAAAAGGAATTGGAAGAAGGGCAAAATTGTCCAAAACAAAAGTGACCATCAGCCACCTCCACGTGTGGTCAGCATGTGCCACACGTGGCCAGAGAGGAGCTCTGGCCGTGTTGCACACGTGGTCCACACGTGGCCATCTAGCTTGGCCTTTTGGCCGAGCAACCTCCTCGCGCACCTCTCGCGTTCTTCAGCCGTATTCGGGCATCCGAACTCCGAATTCGAATCCGTTTTTGGATTACAAACTGTGACTCCCTCACGCACGACGATGACTATGAAACTTTGACAAATGGTTGAGAATTCATCTCGGAAAATGACGACGAACACAACTCAATGAATGAGAACGAAAAGTAGCGTAGCTACATTGTTTGGACTCGAAACTTAACGTATGAGTAACCGAAATGACCGGGACTCAATAAGGAATCAAATAAGACCATGTTCAAGTCTAAAACACAAGAAACACAAACATACAAACACAAGTTCACATATGAATGCCATTTCCTAGACATAGTCCTAGAACATGCAACTCTAAAATGTATGAGCATTTGAGTTCAATGCATGAGCATACAAAATCATGTGAATGTGTTATATAAATGGTGCACAATGATGCAGTGACACATATGAATGATTTGTGTGTGTGTGCCTAGACCTTGTAAGAGGAATGAGGTCAATTATACATTTGATGAGCTATGAAGCTACTTCCCCTTATCAAGCCATCATCTTGCATGTACCGTAGTCAAATTTTTCTTTGAAGCTTTGTATCATCATTAATATGACCACATAAACATTACAAGATAAACACGTTTTGATATGGAATATATGCTAACAACAACCAAAAACCTAACAACGTGTCCGACCATACACCAAGCTTTGCGTGAGCATACTGTTGGGACGTCTCCCGCTTTTGCTCACTGTTTTCTAACTGCTAGTTTGCTTTACCCCCAGTGTTTTTAGTTCCAAGGGATTTACCCCGAATACTATTGGCCAAACGCCTTGTACAGTCTGAGGGTTTTATGCCTTTATTGATGGCGACTGCCTTTTATGTAGCATTTTTCTCTAACTCAGGCTGCTTTGTGGTGTTTTTGCCTTCAGCCTGCTATAATACGGGGTATTTCCCGGTTTTCTTGGATGTTCGCCGGATTTAGATAGCTCAATTTACTATCTTGAGCAACCCGCTTGTCATGGCTGATCTATGATTTTAACGATGGCAGACATCTCAGTAATAAATTACTCTTTATTGATTATTTCCTGCAAACTCTAATGTCAAGAAATGAAAAACTTCTAGAAAGATAAATTTAAAGAAAAGAAACATAATAAAAGGTCTTCTTGGGCTGTAGTATCAAGGGTAGTAGGTCTTCAGGTATTGAGCATTGCATGGCCGGGGCAGCTCGCCGACTCCTCTTTTTGCTATGTAATATGCCCCATGGCCTGCTATACCTGTGATGTAATATGGCCCTTCCCACTTGTCTGTGAGCGACCCTACAGTTTTGTCCTTCGTTCCTGGTGTCACCCTTTTTAGGACCAAGTCCCCGAGTGCAAACCTTCTGACTTTCACATGTGAGTTGTAGTATCTCGCCGCTCTCTGCTGGTAGGCGGCGTTCCTTATCTAGGCATGCTCCCTTCTCTCTTCCAGTTAGTCTAAGCCGTATTTCAGCATGTCAACATGAAGTTCTGGTTGGAAAAGTTGTGTTCTTGGCGAGGAGAATGCTGTTTCAATTGGAATGACTGCCTCGGTCCCAAATGCCATGGAGTAGGGTGTCTCCCCAGTGGAGTTTCTTTCCGTCGTTTGGTACGCCCATAACACCTGTGGTAGCTTTTCCGCCCAATTTCCTTTTTTGATAGCTAGCTTGGCTTTCAGGTTGTGTTTGATAATCTTATTCACCGCCTCAGTTTGACCATTTGTCTGTGGGTGAGCTGGAGAGGCATAGTAGTTGTTGATCCTATACTTCTTGCACAGATCTCTGAATTTCTTATTATCGAACTGTGTCCCATTGTCAGTAATGATGGTGTTTGGTATTCCGAACCTATACAGAATATTTTTCTTCACAAAGCTGGTTGTATTTGCTTCTGTTATGTGTACCAGTGATTCGGCCTCTACCCACTTAGTGAAATAATCCACTGCTACAATAACGTGTTTTGCTCCTCCTGGTGCTGTGGGCATTGGGCCGATTAAATCAATTCCCCACATGGCGAACGGCCATGGGGAGGTAATGCTTTGTAAGCGCTCAGGCGGCTGGCGAATGTTATTCGCGATCTTTTGACATGCTTCACATCTGGTCGCTACTCTTTTTGCATCGGCGAACATGGTCGGCCAATAGAACCCTTGCCTCAGTGCTTTATGGGCTAGACTGATGCTCCCAGCATGATTCCCACAGCTTCCACCGTGTATATCCTTCAGGATTCCTTCTGCCTCTTCAGGTCCAACACATATTTGCAATGCTCTCGAAAACCCTCTCCTATACAGTACACCGTTGAGGACTGAATATCTTGTTGCCCTGTATTTCAGCCGCTTGGCTTCTAGCAAGTCATTTGGGAGGACGTCATTACTCAAGTATTCTTTGATTGGGGTCATCCAGTTGGTTGGTTCATTCATGATTACCCCCACTTCGGTCTGTTCGGCTATGCTGGGTCGAAGCAGGTGTGCCATAGGGATTGTTCGGGGCCAGATGTTGACTGTGGCGGATGCCAACTTGGCCAAAACATCTGCCTGTTCATTCTTTTCTCTCGGGATCTGAACAATCCTGTATTCTTTGAATCGCCCCAATAACTCCTTTGCTAGTTTTAGGTAGGCGATCATATTATTGTCCCTTGCTTGGTATTCATCGAGTACCTGGTTGACGATGACTTGAGAGTCGCTAAACACTTCAATCTCATCAGCTCCTAAGGCTGTGCATACTTTCAGTCCTGCTATCAACGCCTCGTACTCGGCTTGGTTGTTGGTGGCCTTGAAATCAAACCGCAAGGCACATTCTACGGAATCTCCTTCTGGGGTTGTGACCACTATCCCTGCCCCGCTGCCATGCGTGTTTGATGAGCCATCGACACAGAGTTTCCAGCGAAAGTCTTTCCTTGCTTGATCTATCATCATCTTTGCCACTTCAGTATCTGTCTCGGTAAATTCTGCTACAAAGTCTGCTACTGCTTGGCCTTTGATTGCCGTTTTTAGGATGAATTCTATGTCAAATTCGCTTAGCTCAATAGCCCATTTTGTGAGTCTACCCGATACTTCTGGCTTTTGTAGTATCATTCTTAGTGGGCAGTTGGTGTATACTCCTACTTTGTGTGCTTGGAAATATGGCCTCAATTTTCTTGCTGCTGTTACTAGTGCGAGCACCATTTTTTTAGCTGGTGAATATCTTGTTTCAGCAGGTAGTAACGCTTTACTTGTGTAGTACACTGGCTTCTGTATTCCATTTTCCTGCCTTATTAATACAGAACTAGTGGCTGCTTCTGTGACTGATAGGTACATGTATAGCACTTCCCCTGTGATAGGCTTTGACAGCAATGGTGCTCGGCCGAGGTATTCTTTTAGGGCGAGAAAAGCCTGTTCGCAGTCTTTGTTCCATTTTATCCCTTTCCCTTTCTTAAGCGCTTTGAAGAATGGTAAGCATCTTGAAGAATGGTAAGCATCGGTCTGTCGATTTTGCGATAAACCTGTTCAGCGACGCCAAGAATCCTGTAAGTTTCTGGACATCCTTCAAGTTTTTTGGGGAAACCATGTTGGCTAGCGCTTTGATCTTGTCAGGGTTCACTTCTATCCCTCTTTGATGTACCTGGTACCCGAGAAACTTACCAGATGGCACGCCGAACACACACTTTGAAGGGTTTAGCTTCATCCTGAATTTGGTTAGCACATCAAAGGTTTCCCGTAGGTCGTCTACATGTCCGTCGGCTTTGATGCTCTTGGTTAGCATGTCGTCAACGTACACTTCCATGTTCCTGCCTATTTGGCTAGCGAACATTTTGTTGACTAACCGCTGGTATGTTGCTCCAGCATTCTTCAGGCCAAATGGCATGACAGTATAACAGTATAATCCTTGGTCCATGGTGAATGCTGTCTTATCTTCATCTGGTTTGTGCAGCTTAATTTGGTTATAGCCTGAGTATGCGTCCATGAAGCTTAATAGCTCGTGTCCGGCTGTTGTGTCGACCAGCTGGTCGATTCTTGGCAATGGGAAACTATCTTTTGGGCAGGCTTTGTTCAGATCAGTGAAGTCTACGCACATCCTCCACTGATTGTTCTTCTTCTTTACGAGCACAACGTTCGCTACCCATTCAGGATATTTGACTTCTCTGATCAATCTTGCTGCGAGCAGCTTGGATATTTCTTCCCTTATTGCTGCACTTCTCTCAAGGTTAAGCTTCTCCTTTTTTGTATTACCGGCTTGCAGTCTTTACTTACTGCTAGATGGTGTGTGGTTACATTTGCATTGATTCCCGGCATATCTTCGTGGCTCCAAGCAAAGATCTCCTTGTACTCCCTCAACAGATTCACCACACCTGTTTTAACCTGCTTCGTCAAGCTCGCTCCAACCTTGACTGTTTTATTAGGCTCTTCTTCATCCAAGATGACAGTTTCGGTTGGTTCTTCTTTTTCTCTGTTGGTCTCATCTCTCGGGTCTAACTCAAATGTTTCGGGGTTTTCCTCCCTCGTCTCTTGGTCGAGTTGAAATATGTTTAAGGTTTCCGCCCCAGTCTTGTCCTTAAAGATTGATAGGTTGGCTCGGCGAGCCATTTCCTACGACCCTTTAAGTTCTCCGATTCCAAATTCTGTCGGGAATTTGACTTTTAATGCATGGGTGGATGTAACTGCTCACGCCTTGTTCAAAAACGGTCGGCCGAGTAAAGCATTGTATGGCCAGTTATAAATATCAACTACCACGAAATCCAGGAGGATGGTCCGTCAACAAGGTGCTGTCCCAAATCTCACAGGCAGTTTCACCGTCCCCAAAGATCTTACTTCTGCGCCTCCGAACCCTTTTAGAGGCACATGGAACGGTTCCAAGTCTTTCCTGTCTAGCCAAAGTTCGTCATACACTCTGGCGCTCAAAATGTCAGCGGAGCTTCCGTTGTCTATCATCACTCGAAGGACATCCCTGTGTGCTATTTGTACTCCCACAACTATTGCATCGTTGGGTTTGGCATCAATTCCTTCTGAATCTTCGGCCGTGAAGGTTATCGGATCATGGCCTTCTCTTGGTTTTTTGTAGCTTCTCTGCACAGAGTTTAGCTCAAAGTCCCTGTTTTCATACATTACTTCCCTGACTTCTGACATCCTTTCTCTATTGCTTCTACTAGTGTGAGGTCCTCCAAAGATTGTATTTATAGCTACGCTTGGGCTGCCTTTCCTCAGGCTTCTTCTTTCTTGCCCACCTCCTCGATGGCTGCCTTGGCGACCTGTGTTTTGGTCTCCTTTCAATGTGAAATCTTTAAGGTGCCTTTCTCTGATTAGACTCTCGATGTGATCCCGCAATTGAAAGCATTTAGAGGTATCGTGCTCGTGGTCTTTGTGGAATCGACAGTATTTCGTTGTATCTCTCCGGGCATTAGCTGACTGTTGTCGGGGGTACTTGGCGAGCCCTTTGTCTTCCACTACAGACAGTATGTCCTCCTGTTCGCCATTTATTGGAGTGTAATTGCTATACCTACCTCGGAACCTACTGGTTCTGTTACTACCTCGGCTCTCTTGGGGTTTGCTCCTCCGGCTCTTCTCTTCTTTTTGGCGGTCGCGAGATTGACCTTTTGTTCTCTCATCCTTGGACTCGGACTTTGTGTTTGGTTTATGACCATAGACGTAACTACCCCCTTGGGCTACTTCTTCTTCCTCTGCTAGCGCATAGTCTCCAGCTATATCCATCATCTCTTCATATGTCTTTGGACGGTCCCTTCGTAGGTCAAAAGACAGACGTCTGCTTTGCAACCCATTGGTGAAGGCTGCTATGACAGCTACATCGCTTGCATCTTCTATTTGGGCGACCTCCTTCCCAAACCTGGCTAAATACTTTTTGAGTGACTCGTTGCTTTCTTGTTTCAAGTTCGATAGATGAGCCAGTGACTTTCTCCTTTGTACATTTCCCATGAATTGCCTTATGAATGCCTTGCTGAAACTAGAGAAGTTGTTAATACTTCTGGCTGGTAAACGCCCAAACCATCTGGAAGCTAGGTCGCCGAAGGTTTGTGGGAATGTTAAGCACAAGAGGCCGTCATTGGATGCGGACTGAGCCATGACATTGCGAAATCTGCGGACATGCTCCATTGGATCCCTATTCTCCTTATATTGTTCGATGGTTGGCATTCTGAATCTTTCAGGGAACCGGGTATGAGCGATATGGTCGATGAACGGATTGTCTGACTCATCATCCGAAGACACATTGTGTCTGTACCGCTTAGCCATTGCTGAGACCTTCTTCGAGAGCTGTTGAAGGGTAACGCTTCGATGACCAGTTGGTTCCCCCTCTTGGTTGAGCCTGCTTTTGATTGTCATCCTCCGATAATCATCTTCCCTGCTATCGGTACTTCTGTTACCTCCTAGTTCCATCTGTACTTTCGGATCTCTGCTGCCGCGCCCTTTTTGATCGCAACCCCCTTCTCGGTTGGGGACTCCTGTCTTCCGACGAGATCGATCGCCGTCTCCTACGGGCTTTGTTAGCCCTGTCGTTGGTTGGTTCCCTATGCGTTCGCCCATGATACCGTTTTTCTGGGAACTCCTCGTCCAACAAACTTTTTCCCTTCTTTTGCCCTCTTTCTTCCAGGACCTCTGGCAAATCCTGGGGGGCTTCTCCCACAATTGGTTTTGCCTGAGTACTGGGAGTCGCGACATGGACTTCTGATCGCAGCCTTCCTATGGGATGATTTCCGGGCGTGCTGGTCGTCAGCTCATAAGGAGACGAGGCTCCTAACCCTATAGAAAGCGTGAGTCCAATCTTGTTGGCCTCATTGACCAGATTCACCAATGCGGTATGAAAGTGCTGCAGAGTCTCGTTGGCTGCTCTAGTCCCTGGAGTTGCTGTTGACTGTTCCCCTGTTGCCAACGTTTCCTCTCCTAGTATCACCGCTGTTTCGAGGATCTGATCATTGTTGGGGATTTCATCCCTATCGCTACCGTTGCTCATGCTGTGCCTGTTTTGTGTTTTTATAAGGATTCCTGGAAGCTTTTTATTCAGTACCCCCTCCTTCTAGCACCAATTGTTGACGGTGATTTTTGGATTGACTTTGTCAACAATAATATCGAAATCAATTGTAAACAAATAAAGAAAATCAATCAATGCATGCACGACAGATTTTACGTGGAAAACCCTTGAATGGGAAAAAACCACGGTGCCCCCTGAGGGCGAAAGAAATCACTATGAATCGTTTATGTTTTACACACTCAGATCTCTCATACAATTGCTTGATTACACTCTCTCTGATCTCGAACCCCTTTTCATGGGATTTAAGGTTCTATTTATATTAGTTTTTCTATGGTTTCCTGTACCTATGCCGTGTTGATAGGGGAGTTCTTATTTTTCGTTGCATAAGGAGTCTAGGGTCTGGAAATAACTTTTTAGGGTTTATTTCCTGTTTGGACTCTTCTTTGTTTGAAGGAGATTGTATCTTGTTCGGAATAGGATTTAATCTTTGAGTTTTGTATCCGATTAAATCCTCGCTTGACGTGGAATTATACTTGGAATTGGATTACTCTTTTGGCTGTATGTTCTTTGGCGAACACCTTGGATCGACGAGCGCATTTTGCCTTTCTGCTGGTCAACCAGTTGTGGCGAGTACTCTTCTTCTTTGAATCGGCGAGCGTACCTGCTGATACGTCTTTGACTGATCTCCTCCCGTTGACGGGTCAATGGGTGACGTGTCTATTTACTTGTCCCGTCTTTATTGCCTTTTTGCTGACGTGTCTTATTGCCAAATTTACACATACAACAATCATCTTTTCAAATTTGGAAGTTTTTGGTTATGTTTTCATAAGTCTGATTTTTATTTGTCTTCTGAGGGGAATGGATTACATAAATTATATTTATCATGCTGAGACAAAAAGCTATCCTTGCCATTATACACTATAAGTAAAAACTGAGGTGGTCTAATATAAAATGATCAGATAATTTCAATATGGAAGTAGAATATTAAGCAATAACTGTGTCATAATTTAAATATGAGTTGATCTAGACCCTTAAAACAATTTAATCCAAAGGATAAAAAACTGTGTCATAAATTGTGTAAATTTTAGGATTTAAAGGCGGTCTATTCTAAGTTCTAAGAGCATCCTCAAAAAGCTCTTCAAAAAAGATATTTGTTAAAATTAAACGAGCTACATCAACATATTTAGCTCTAACAAACTCTTCAACATTGCAGAGCAACTTCTCCCTCATTATCATCATTATTATATATATTTTTTTTATATTACATCATCTTTAATATATAATATCTATATCTTTTTTTTTATCTTTTTAATTAAATTAAATTAATAAATATTAAGTTTTAATTTATAAATTTTGTCATCATAAAAATTGATCTTTAAAATGAGACTAATATTGAATATTTAATAATAACATATTAATAATTTGAAAAGTCATTCAAATGATTTTCATATCCACCTAAAAGTAATTAGATTTGTTGGCGGGGAGAGATGAATTTGACTGCTTTTATTAAAATAATATAAATATATTTCCAATTAAAGAATTTTTTGGAAGAGTTTTTATTTTTTTCACTCCTCAAATTACCACATAGGTAAGTAAGTATATATTTAAAGAGTGAAAACAGAAGAGTCTTTTGGGAATACTATAACCATATGGTTCTTTTTTTAAGAGATTACTTATTTTAACACAAAATAAAGAATTTTATAAAATCCATCGATTTTAATATATATATTTTTTTTTGTGGAAGATAAGATTAAACAAGATTCAAAAAGATTTTATTCAAGGCGACTATTTTAGTATTTTTCAAGCACTAGAAAAGAGAGAGAGTCTAAAAGTCTAAAAGATGACATGAGAGTTAAAAGAATTGACAGTGATACATTGAAAAGAGAGAAAATTTGTTGTTTATTTTATGTTTATTTTATTATTATTTTAATTTGTGACCTAGAAAGGTTCATTGAAACTTTGATAAATCCTAGATCCTGATATAACATCGGATCCCTTATTTTAATTATCACTAATGCTTGATCATCTAAAATTTTAGTTCAAATTTCAACTCAAATGATGTGATAAGTGGTTTTTTCATTAACTACATCATCGAATATTATATACGGTGATGATAATTAATTTGGGTTAAATATTTGGATTGTATATCATTACTCTTTAATTATTTTTAAAATTCATTAATTTTAATGAATTTTGATATATATTTTTTTATTCTTCTAAATAAAATTTAAATTTTTTTCTAAGATGTGCAATTCTAAAACCTGTAAATTGTTTTTTTTTTTTTTTTTTTTTTTTTTTTGAAACTATAAAACCTGTAATAAAGTTTTAATGAATGAGTGCAAATTTACCCTTAATTATTTCAAAGGTTGATACTTGATAGGCAAAAAAGTCCATGTTTTGTCGTATATACGGAAGCATAGTAATTTGGCTATAAAACCTGGTGCAGTACACTATAATAAAATACGAAATAATTTAGTAATATGCATTGTACCCGGACACAATGCATATTTAATATATTTTTACTAATTACATAAAAAAAAATAAAAAAAAATTTGACTAACTATATTTTAATTATAAAAAACAAATAAAATTAACTTTTTTTAATTATATTTTATACATCTACTTTGACTAATTATAAATACTTTTAGACTAATTATCTTAATGGTTTAAAATATAATAAAAAAATAAAATTAAAAATTAAAATAATATATATACACATGAATATTTTTGTCGAATTATATTTGTTTTTTTATTTGTTTGAGAAAATACTTTTATTGACCTGAAAAATATATTATATTTAGATGTCAATGAAAATCTATATATGTCTAAGTCCTTAAAAATGAAGTTTATGAAAGTCTATAAAAGTTTTACATAATTCTATAAAGTCTTTAAAAGTCCATAAAAGTTTGTAAATTCTACAAATTAAAAGTCATCTAATTAAAAAAGTCTTTAAAATCTTTTGAAATCCAAATGAAATACATTCCCCTTAAATACACTATAATACAGTAGAGTAATTTCGTAATTAAATTACTAGTTTGGCTATAAAACCTGGTGCAGTACCTCCTCAGTATTCACCAGCTTCTCCATCATAAAAGAAATTGATAAAAAGATGACTAGTAGCGGAGAGGAAGCTTCAAAAATATCAATAGAAAAGGCAGGAGATAAGTACAGGTCTTTCTTGGATGATGAAGCTCATGAAATCTCATGGAGATATGGCGAACCTCCCTCTTATGTTCTTACCAATCAGCTCTTTGAAGATGGCCGTACCAAGGTTCTCTGGTTCTCTCTATTATGCTTACACTAAATTTTAATGTCATTTGAAGAAGGCCGTACCAAGGTTCTGGTAGCTGTAACCCGAATTCTGGTATCATTTCTTCAGGTGGGGTTCTTAGAGATCATCTGAGGAATTGGTTGAAAGGCTTTGCTCTTAAGAGAGGTGTTGGTAGTGCGTTGGAAGCTGAGTTTTGGGGCTTGTTTGAAGGCCTTACTATGGCATGGACTGCAGGTCTTAGGAAGATTATTGTTGAAACTGACTCGCTTTCTGTTGTTACTCTTCTCTCTAAGGAGTTACCTATTAATCACCCCCTGTTTAGCATTATCGCTGATTGCTCTGCTCTGTTGTCTGCTAATTGGAGTTGTGTTCTGAAGCATGTTTATAGGGAAGGGAATAGACTTGCTGATGCTTTGGCTCATTTGGGGCATGATCTGGATTTTGGTTGTTTGTCCTTTGATACCCCTCCGTCTGAGATATGTGAGGTGTTCAAGGCTGATCAGTTAGGCCTTACTTCTTCAAGACTGGTCTCCTCCATTCGTTCTCTCTAGTTTCTTTTTCTTTTTCCGGGCTGTTGCCCTCGCTTGTACCAAAAAAAAATTTTAATGTCATTTAATTTCCTTGTATTTTATTTTTTATTTTTTTAAGGTTAAAATAGTTTTCAAATTCTTTGATCAGATAATATCATTGAAAACCTTTAAGTGTCTACCAAACAGGGCTGGCCCTAGGGGTAGGCCGATGAGGTAACCGCCTAGTGTGCCCAACCGTAAAGGGTCCCTAAATTTCAAAATTTCAGTTTGATTTTTTTTTTTTTTTTGGTGATTTCATGAATATAAGATCGAAGATCCACGTATATCTTTTAAACAAAGATAGCCAACAATTATAATTAAAGGCTTATAGTTTACACTAAATTTTAATGTATTTAATTACCTTGTATTTTTTTTTTTTCAGGTTAAAATAGTTTTCAAATTCATCGATCAAATTATATTGTTGAAAACCTTTAAGTGTCTACCAACCAGGGCTGGGCTGGCCCTAGGGGTAGGCCAATGAGGCAACCTCCTAGGGTAGGCCTGACTCTGTTCCGGTTCAAACTGGATGAATCGGTTCAGATTTTTTTTTTTTTTTACATTACAAAATATTACATTTTATTTATAAAAAAAGAAAAAAAAAATGTTAGAAAGGACATTGTAAAGTATTGAGCCATGACCCATAACCCTTGTCCAAGCAATTATGTTTTCCATTCCCTTCTCCTCCTTTTTATATAGGTTAGGCATCTCATTTACTTATCCTTTAATTTAAAACTATTTGTTAAAAAATGCATAATATTTTAAGTTTAAAGGAAAAAAAAAATTGATAAATATTTGTTAAAAATGCATAATATGACTTTTTATCCCTTATCCCACATCCCACATCCCACATTGGAAAAATAGAGAAGTAAATGATATGCCTAACCTATATAAAAATGAGGAGAAGGGAATGGAAAACATATTTACTTGGACAAGGGTTATGGGCCATGACTAAATACTCTACAATGTCCTTTCTAACATTTTATTTTTTTATAAATAAAATGTAATATTTTGTAATGTTAAAAAAAAAAAATGTTAGAAAGGACATTGTAAAGTATTGAGTCATGGCCTATAACCCTTGTCCAAGTAATTATGCTTTCCATTCCCTTCTCCTCCCGTTTTTCAATGTGGGATAAAGGATAAAAAGTCATACTATGCATTTTTAACAAGTATTTATCAATTTTTTTTCCTTTAATTTAAAACTATTTGTTAAAAAATGCATAATATTTTAAGTTTAAAGGAAAAAAAATTTGATAAATATTTGTTAAAAATGCATAATATGAATTCTTATCCCTTATCCCACATCCCACATTGGAAAAATAGAGAAGTGAATGATATGCCTAACCTATATGAAAATGAGGAGAAGGGAATGGAAAACATATTTACTTGGACAAGGGTTATGGGCCATGACTCAATACTCTACAATGTCCTTTCTAACATTTTATTTTTTTATAAATAAAATGTAATATTTTTTAATTTTTTTTTTTTTTAAAAAAAAAAAAACCGGTTTAGAATCAGCGGTTCCGGTTCCGGTTCCACCTAAACCCACCCGGAACCAGAACCGGAACCCCGTCAGGCCTAGTACCTAGGGTGTCCAACCGTAAACGGCCCCTAAATTTCAATATTTCAATTTGAATTTTTTTTTTTTTTTTTTTTTTGGATTTTATGAATATAAGGTCGAAGGTCCACATATGTTTTTTAAACAAAGATATCCACCAATTATAATTAAATGCTTGTAGTTTACATATGTTTTTTTTTTTTTTTCTTTTTTAAAAAAGGCCCACCGGTCAATAAAAAAAACTTACCACTAAAAAAAGACCCACCAAAAACACAATTATAATTATTACAAAAGATAACAACACATCAAATCCCTTGATAGGAAAATTTAGAAATAAAATTTAAAAAATGACGTAATTCACTTGTAAAAGAGTTGAATTCATTGTTGTTTCAAATATAATTGAATCTAACACTTCTTTTCCTTTTCTTTTTCTTTTTGAAAAACCTCTTTTTGTTTTTCTTTTCTAATTTGTTAGAGTTCGAATTTTGACACGGTTCGAATTTTGTGTATGAATTTATAGCATATATGTTTTTTTTTTTCCTTTCGAATTGAATGAAAAAATCGAAAGAGTTGAAATAAAATTTTTATTTCGATGACTTTTTATTTGTTATTTTGTTGTGTTACAGTCTTGATGTTGAATTATTATATTGATTTTTATATGTATTTATTAGAGGGGAAAAAAAACAAGTAAACATATGTGGATGGTCGAGGACCTCATTTTTACATTTTACCTTGGACCCTCAAAATCCCAGGACCGACCCTGCTACCAACTAGCTTAATTATCGATAAAATCTCTAGGTTTTGGATGCAAACCCTGTACACACCAGGATTGGGAGAGATTTAGTTTATATTTAAGTAATATATATATTTTTAAAAATAAAAAAGTACCCTTCTTTGATTAAAAAAATAATAAAAAATCGTGTCAAAACTTTATCTTTTTTTTTTTTTTTTTGGTGGGTTTGGTAAAAGGAGGTTTCTTGAAAGAATTTGTAAATGATTTTTGTAATCAAATAATTGCAGGAATGGGCTAAAGGATCGTTAGAAGAAACGGTGCAAAATGCAATAAAGTCATGGGAGATGGAGGTCTCACACAAGACTCGCTTGCAAGACCTCAAGACTATAAATCCCGACAAGTTTCAGCTCTTCGTTAATGGTATACCACTTTCAAAACCTATTATCTTTTTTTGTTCATTTAATCATTTATCAATTATAAAACTAGGTACATCCACCGTTAGCTCAAGTAGTGTACGCATATACTGGTATGAGTGGGGGATTTTCTCCTCATATTATAGTGATAGATGTCTCATGGTTATGGGATTAGATATTCAGTCGGGTATATAATGATTGATCTCGGCATGTTCCGGTAGACTAGGGATGCACATTGGGGAAATGGGGATGGATATAGGTCCCCCCCATCCCCATCCCCACTTCTCAAACCCTTCAACATCCCCCCCCCCCCCCCCCCCCCCCCCCCCACATTTCCCCATTTGGGGAAAATGGGGATGGGGGAGTTTTGGGGGGAGGTCCCCCCATCACCATCCCCATTTTCCCATTATCCCCGTTTTTCCCCGTTTTTCCCCGTTTGCCCATTTCCCCATTTAGCTGAAAATTACAAATTAAACTAAAAAAAAAAAAAACATTCCATTACAAATGTAAGAGAAAATACATTACAAAATAATGTCATATATATATACACAATACAAAATAATGTCAAAGAAAATACATAACAAAATATATATAATTATTTTTATAATATTTTGGGGGAAATGGGGATGGGGGGACCCCCATCCCCATCCCCATTTCACTATATTAGTGGGGGAAATGGGGAAATGGGGATGGGGGGAGGTCTCCCCATCCCCATCCCCATTTCAATTTGGGGATGATTTTCATCCCCATCCCTCCCCATTTCCCCATTTCCCCCCAAAAAATCTCCCTCAAATGGGGATGGAGAAGCGGGGAAATGGTGATCCGGGTTAAAATGTGCAACCCTACAGTAGACCATGAAACCTATTGTGTCAAATTAAAAAATATATATATATATTATAGTAAAATCTCTATAAAATAATCCTTTTGGTACTTGCTAAAAAATATATTATTTTAGGAGGTTATGTATACAACTACTTGCTAAAAAAAATGAAATATGTATGTACACACCTAATGCGGTATAATAAATTGTTAATAATGACTTTCAGGTCAACAGCTCAAATCCTACCAATTGATAAAAGCTTTTAAAGAAATACTTGGTCCCAGATTAATAGATATTGTCAATATATATATATCTATAAAATGTTACTTAATATGTCTCTTATAATTTTTTATATGGTATTTCTTTTGTGTATTTAATCTATTATTAATTTATTTATTCGTTAGGTCTTAAATGATTCTTTAAAAATATAGTATCTTATGCATTTAAAGAAGTTATTAATTAATTAATTTTTTTTAAAGAGTTATTAATTTATCACACGTTATTATTTATTACACTAATCCTAGTTGGAATAATAAAATTATTATTTAAATGAAATTGTTAATTTATGGGATGTTTATTGAGGTTTTTAGAAGAGTGTTCGACAATTGACACCACAACCCTATCCACCCTTAAATTGTTATAAATATCTGCTAGCGATGATGTCAATCTCATGTATAAAACTTCCATTCAGTCACACTAAAATACAAAATATTTTCTCCTTATAAAATTCCACCTAAATCGAGGCTTCGGATTAGACTTCTTTTTTCATATTTTATGGTATAGAATAATATTATATAAAACCGTTTGTCACATTTTTTAAGTTGATTTTTGGATTAATATTTTGGATTGTCTAGCAGCGGTGATATATACTACATACGGTATGGTGATTTGAATTTTATACATTGCAAAGGAAATGATAATCCGTTATCTTCAAGCTACATTGGACGGTGACAGTCACCGGATGGAACATGACTAATTTGATAAATATTTCTGATGATGTTATGAATTATGGTATCCTTTTGTGACAGGAAGAGAGGGATTATCTGGGGAAGAGGTTATTAAACTTGGGACCTATAATGCGTTGTTGAAGACTTCACTACCAGAAGAATTCAAGTACTACAAAGCAGAAGAAGAGACATTCACATCATCTCATGATGCTTTTCGATCAGCTTTTCCTCGTGGGTTTGCATGGGAAGTGTTGAGTGTGTATTCAGGACCTCCTGTTATTGCTTATAAGTTCAGGCATTGGGGTTTCTTTGAAGGCCCTTTCAAAGGGCATGCTCCCACCGGTGAAATGGTCGAATTCTATGGATTCGGAACTCTCAAGGTACCTCTCTCTTCAATTACATCAACTTTTTCTGAAATTCTGGACCTTTGTTTTGTAACGTTACAAAGTTAGTTATACAACGTTGTAAGACTAAGTGCTTGTTTGGTTGAGCTTTCTACTGGCTCAAAAGGTCTACCAACGTCTATTTGAGTTTTTTAGAGTTGTTTGGTTGAACTTTTGAGATTGTCTATTTTAAATTGAGTAGAGGCTAGTAGAGTTTAAACCTATACTGGGCAAAAGCTCATAGGGAGGTGCTTCTCCAAGACCTTTTTTAAAAAAAGTCTACCAACTAAACATCTATGATTTTTTTTTTTTTTTTTTTTGTCAAAAATTCTATTTCTAATAGATCTACTACAAGTAGATCTTTTATCAATAGAGGTTTTTCAAAAGCCCAACCAAACAAGCTCTAAGATCCTGAATTTTGTTTTATTTTTCCGTAGTTTGGTTGAGTAAAAAGAGTGTATGTGGTGGTGAATGAAAAACTTGATAGGTTGATGAATCACTGAGGGCAGAGGATGTTGAAATATACTTCGATCCAGCAGAGCTATTTGGAGGGCTATTGAAGGGAGCACCTATAACTGAAACTTCACAACAAACAACTCATCAGGCCTGCCCTTTCTCCAAGAATGTTATTTAAATCCATCGTCGTCTATTTCTTTACTCCTTTCTCCTTTGTAATTGTGGGTTGCACCCAATTAATAAGGTGACATTAAGCAGACTTTACTTTTTAGTTTTTCTTTGAACCCAATAAGTTATGTTGTAATATATATTGTTGATGTAATAATATGAACTTAAACCTAAATAATTATCATTATCGGCTATCATTATTTTGATAATAATTTAATTTATCACCGACTGGATAATTACTCAATTATTATCATTTAAATCATATAATTTAAGAGATAATTATTCACTCTAGTATGTAGAGACAATAGTTTCATGCATGCCTCTATATGTATATAATGAGATACAGAAGCACATTTTAAACTGCAACAGGAGCACGATCCAAATACACAAATTTATACAGAAAATGAAAGAAAAACAAAACTGTAAGGAATTCGATTAACACATAATCAACATGCATAGGCACATAATTAATCCGAATCTCAACCTAAACATGTTTCTAATATCATGATTAATCAAACCCTAAACACATATTATTAACCCATGTCAATTCAAGAGAAATAGAAAGCGGAAGCGTACCTGAATCCATTGCCGGAGGTTGGTGAACGGGTTGTGATCTTCCAAATTATCACGACCTTTATGAACCCTAAATTGTTCTCTCTTGTTCTGTGATGGGGATGCAGACAAGAAAAAGTTATCGTGTAATTTGGGGACCATAACCCTAATATATAATATAAGGTTTGCTATTTCTAATTTGGCCCCACATCAAATTAGATATAGCACTCTGGTATCTACACATTAATTCCATGACAATTACACCCTTAAGCCTTAAAACTTTAAATCTTAATTAGATCACTTTAATTTAGGCTTAACCAAAGATAGCACAATACATTTGATATTTACATGTGTGGCCCCACATGTTGGAATTTTCCAACAATCTCCCACTGGGCCACATATGTAACTATACAAATGTGTATGATTTTATGAGCTCCAAAATTTTGCTATCACAATTTTAGGGTATATCCGAACAATCTCGTCCATTGATTATGCCGTTATAGGATCAAAGCGGTTTTCGTCACATTTAGCGTGACTAAACCCATCAATGGTCACATACAGCAACATAACCAAATGACATAGACCAATCATGGATGCGTAGCATGGAAATTACATGCAATGTGATCTATACATGTCTATTTCCAACTGGTCCTACTTTATTCTTAAGTGAGATCAATATTTAACACAATGCAACAGAGTGAAATAAACTAAATACTTTATTTCTGATCAGAAAAATATTCAAATACATAAATGCATAAGAATGTCCAAAACCAAACATAAAGCAATAAAATACAAAATAATACAAACTCCCACTATAATATGATATCCTCAAACAAAATAACACCCATATGAGCAGTGTGCTCATGAAAGACCTTGGGTGGTAATCCCAATATCATGGAGTTTGTCCTAATGTGCTTTATGAATATTTGTCCACTCTGCACTCTTTCCTTCACAACTAGGAACTTAATGTCAATATACTTTGACCTAGATGAGCTCCTGTTGTTGTTGGAATATAGCACTGCTGACATATTGTCACAATATAGTTTGAGTGGTCTTTCAATACCCTCTATAATGCGCAGCCTAGTGACAAAATTTCATAGCCATATCCCATGGTTGGATGCCTCATAGCATGTTACAAATTTTGCTGCCATGGCATCCAGCATAATCAGAGTCGGAATACCATATGATCTCCAACTAATCCGATCTCTTATATGTGAGCATGTGATCTTTTGTTCTCTGTAAATACCTCATAACCCATTTGGCTGCTTTCCAATGATCTATCTCAGGGTTACTCAAATATCTGCCTAACATACCAACAATGTACGCAATATCCGGACGCATACACACCTGAGTATACATTAGACTCCCTACAGCTGATGCATAAGGAATCTTCTGCATTTCCTTAACTTCAAGATTATTTTTAGGGCACTGATTGAGACTGAACTTGTCTCCCTTAGCGACAGGGGTGTCACCTGGTTTGCTATCCTGCATGCCAAACCTTTTGAGTACTTTATCGATATAGCTTCTTTGTGATAATCCAAGAATACCCCGAGAGCGATCTCGTTGTATCAAGATCCCTAATACAAATGAGGCGTCACCAAGATCTTTCATCTCAAAATTCTTTGATAGAAATCTCTTCGTTTCGTGCAACATGCCTATATCATTTATGGCAAGTAATATGTCATCGACATACAAAACCAGGAATATGTGCTTACTCCCACTGAACTTGTGATATACACAATTATCAACAGCGTTTATCTAAAAACCAAATGAGATAATCACTTGATGAAACTTGTGGTATCACTGACGAGAAGCTTGCTTGAGTCTATAGATAAACTTTGTCAATTTACAGACCATATTTTTTTTTTTGGTCTCCCGACTCAAAGTTTTCTGGCTGCACCATATAAATTGTTTCGTCAATGTCACCATTGAGAAATGCCGTCTTGACATCCATCTGATGAAACTCAAGATCAAAATGTGCAACAAGTGCCATGATTGTCCTAAAAGAGTTTTTCGTTGAAACCGGAGAGAAAGTCTCTTTAAAGTCAATCCCTTCCTTTTGGGTAAAGCCTTTAGCTACAAGACGAGCCTTATACCTCTCCACATTACCTTTCGAATCCCTTTTAGTTTTAAAAAACCATTTGCAACCAATGGGCTTCACACCTTCTGGTAATGAGACAAGTTCCCAAACCTTATTGTCTTGCATAGACTTATACTCCTCATTCATTGCATCAATCCACTTTTGAGAATTGGAACTCTGCATGGCTTGATGGAAGTTGATTGAATCATCTTCCACCATTCCAATGCCTTTCCTCATGTTCCTGGAGAAATATGAAAAAATCGTCTGGAATAGCATTTCTCCTTTCTCTAGTGGATCGCCTTAATGGCACTGGTTCTTGAGGTTGTTGAGTTTGTTCCTCAAGAACAATTACCTCATCTTGAATGGAGGGTTGATCAACATTGTTTGGTTGAGGATCCAGATTCGCTTCTTGATTAATGACAGGTATAGAAACCTGCACATTGTCAAAAGCGACAGTGGGAATCGAAGTCGATTCCTCCTCAAAGACAATGTCTCTAACC
This sequence comes from Acer campestre, assembly GCA_954870605.1. NCBI lineage: Eukaryota > Viridiplantae > Streptophyta > Magnoliopsida > Sapindales > Sapindaceae > Acer > Acer campestre. The sequence continues at coordinate 32,269,863 of OX940801.1, forward strand.
TTATTTCTCCCCCCAAACTCAACATCCTCAAAAAAATGTTGCAGTTCCTGTCTTAAAAATTGACCTAAGTGTGGGATCATAAAATTTATAGCCCATAGATCGCTCAGAGTAGCCAATAAAGTAGCTGCTCACAGTTTTGGAGTCCAATTTCTTTTCTATGTGGCCTATAAGGCCTTGCCTCAGCTGGACATCCCCAAATGTGAATATGCTTTAGACTAGGCTTTTTGCCTATCCAAAGCTCATAAGGTGTTTTTGCAGCTGCTTTAGTTGGCACTCGGTTCAGAATATAAGCTGTTGTTTTCAGCGCCTCATTATTCTTTCTCTTTTTGCCCTTATCCTTAGAGGTGCAAGCCAAATGAACACTTTCGATTCTTTCTTGCTTCAATCTCTCTTCCTCTTACACACAATAAGAAATAAGCTCATTAAGAGTCCAATTCTCCTTCTGACAGTTGTAACTGACCTTAAACTGACTGTATTGTGCAGGAAGTGATATTAATACTAAATGCACGAGCAAGTCATCAGACAGCTTGAGCTTCAGTGCCTTAAGGTTAGAAGCAATTGAGACATTTCCATAATGTACTCCCTTATGTTCCCTTTGCCTTTATACTTCATAGAAATCAAGCTTTGCAAAAAACATGCTTGTTTCTGCCTTTTTTTTTTTTTTTTTTTTCACAAAACGTTTTTCAATTTCGGCTAGGAACTCTTTGGCTTTGGTTATCTTTTCAGATACCACACCCCTAAATGCCTCCAAAATGTCGCGCTTGATGATCATAAGACTTATGCAATTTGAGCGATCCCACTTCTCAAAGTTCTTTCTGTCATCAGGAGAACTTACATCTGTAAGAGAAATGGGCTGCTCAATCCGAAGTGCAAGGTCCAGATCCATGCAGCTGAGAACAATAAGTATGTTCTCCTTCAAATCCTTAAAGTTGGTCCCATTAAGCATGAGTATTGAGTTGATATTAGCAGATATAATAGAAACACTAGCCGTAAAGAGAACAAAACAAACAAACAAATATGCTCACATTAATAACCAAATACAATAATCAACAAATTCAAATAATGGTAAGTCTCATCTCAAGATACCTAGCACAACATTAATATTAAGTCTTTGGACAGTAATATTAATTGTAAGTGGTACTCTTGTTGCAGTGATCAAACATTGACAATAATTCATGTCAAATAATAAATCTATCTTTGGATCGATTTATTATTCACATGCAAAACCTTATAATTGTCACATGTTTACCACCACAGGTGTGTGTGCAATTCGGCCAAATATTAACCTTCCTTTGGGCCGGCTAATATCCGCATGAATTTAAACACACAATATTAAATGTAAGTGGTATTATTGTTGCAGTGATCAAACATTGACAATAATTCATGTCAAATAATAAATCTATCTTTGGATCGACTTATTATTCACATGTAAAACCTTATAATTGTCACATGTTTATCACCACAGGTGTGTGTGCAATTCGGCCAAGTATTAACCTTCCTTTGGGCCGGCTAATACCTGCATGAATTTGCACACACACAAACATCCAACATCCCTCATGAACAATCTACACAAGAGAGGTCACTTTGGCGACATCTTGTTTCAATTAGCCCATTTAGAATAATGGACTACTTTATTTAACCATAAAAGATATACCAAAAAAAATATATTTGAATTTGAGTTGATCCTTAAATATATATATATATATATATATTAAAAATAAAACTACAAAATTGCCTTTTATTTTATAAAATTACAGAAAGGCCCCTCAAGTTTTAATAATTATAAATTGGCCCATTAATTTTCAATAATTATAAATTGGCCCCAAAAGTATTGAAAATTACAAACTGACCCCGAAAATTTTCAGTAATTATAACTCAGCCCCAAATACCTTTGAAATTTCAAACTGGCCCATTAAGTTTTGGTAATTATACATTGGCCCCGAAACTTTATCAAAATCACATAATAGCCCAAAATAATTACAAAACAGTCCCTCAAGAATTTCAAATTTTCAACACAAGGGCCTGAGGCAAAAAAAAAAAAAACGATTTTTTTTTTTTTTAATGAAATACAGTAAACTGTACATACCCAAATTCATCCAATCATACAAAAAAAAAACTTGCTTGATGTGCGTGCCACCAACAATTTTTTTTTTTTTTTTTTTTCACAAAATAATTTTATTCAACTAAATCTAAACACAAGAACAAGATCCCAAAACTCAAACTGTACAAAGTGATATTATACATGAGCAATCGGATCCAGAAAAATTGAACACAAATAATTTTATTCATCCACATCAGATCGATAAACCCACCAAAAAGAAAACATAAATAAATAAAAAAATCATTGTGTCCTTCACAATACTAAATAATATATATGTTCATCAAGATCGAGAAACCACCAAAAGAGAAAACATATATATACAAAATAAATGGTTGTTTCTTTGTTTCTTTACCAATACCAATATATGATATCAATAATAATATATGTCTGAATTCACATATCACGAAGTCAACACCAAACTTCAAATCAATAAAGATTCTCCAGTGATATACATCAAATATATATTAAATAATATAGCAAACACATATATGATACAAAGCATCAATTTATTAAACAATATATATATCACCAAAAAATTCCTCAAATTCTCAAGAATCGATTATGGGCGGCTCTGATACCACTTGTAAGGAATTCGATTAACACATAATCAACATGCATAGGCACATAATTAATCCGAATCTCAACCTAAACATGTTTCTAATATCATGATTAATCAAACCCTAAACACATATTATTAACCCATGTCAATTCAAGAGAAATAGAAAGCGGAAGCGTACCTGAATCCATTGCCGGAGGTTGGTGAACGGGTTGTGATCTTCCAAATTATCACGACCTTTATGAACCCTAAATTGTTCTCTCTTGTTCTGTGATGGGGATGCAGACAAGAAAAAATTATCGTGTAATTTGGGGACCATAACCCTAATATATAATATAAGGTTTGCTATTTCTAATTTGGCCCCTCATCAAATTAGATATAGCACTCTGGTATCTACACATTAATTCCATGACAATTACACCCTTAAGCCTTAAAACTTTAAATCTTAATTAGATCACTTTAATTTAGGCTTAACCAAAGATAGCACAATACATTTGATATTTACATGTGTGGCCCCACATGTTGGAATTTTCCAACAAAAACCACTTCACCTAGATACTCCACTTCAGCATAAATGTATAAAGAGGAACTCTGAAACCCCACTAACAGAAACTGCAATTTTGTCAACCAATCAAGCTTCCCAGGGATGCTTCCCTCCAACCTCGATCCTGTTAGTGAGAGTAGGTTCAGAGAAGAGAAATTTCCTGGAGAAAGGGGATTCTTCCTTTGAAATTGTTCTTACTAAGGCCTCAAGATAAGCTTAGAATTAGATGAACCGGCAATCTACCTGTGAGGACTGTAGTTTTCTCATTTTAAAAAGCAAAACCTATCTGATTGTTGAGATTTTGTTGTATGTATGTTAATATTATATATTAGCATCACTATACCTCTTTCACTTTGCAACAAAACTTACTTGCATTGCTTGCTTAATGCTTAACCGCGATTTGCCCCTTTTTAATTTTCTGTAGTCTGTAGGACCTCCCATTTATTGCCGGACTGTGGAATTTCTAAGCAGAGATGAAAATATTCCTCTATTTTTTTATGATTCCTAGACTGATTAAACTCTTGACTCGGTCCTTGGGGCAAGTCAGTTTTAAGGGCACAGCACGGTGGTGTTTTTGTTAGATTTCAAAGTCCAACCAATGGAGTGTACAACACTCCATTTCTCTTCCTGCGACTTTAAAGGCAATGTATATAACTGAGCCCATTGAGTGCATTGAGAGCACAATGAACCGATGAAGTGTAAACTTTATCATTGTTGACGGTGATTTTTGGATTGACTTGGTCAACAATAATATCGAAATCAATTGTAAACAAATAAAGAAAATCAATCAATGCATGCACGACAGATTTTACGTGGAAAACCCTTGAATGGGAAAAAACCACGGTGCCCCCTGAGGGCGAAAGAAATAACTATAAATCGTTTATGTTTTACACACTCAGATCTCTCATACAATTGCTTGATTACACTCTCTCTAATCTCGAACCCCTTTTTATAGGATTTAAGGTTCTATTTATATTAGTTTTTCTAGGGTTTCCTGTACCTATGCCGTGTTTATAGGGGAGTTCCTATTTTTCGTTGCGTAAGGAGTCTAGGGTCTGGAAATAACTTTTTAGGGTTTGTTTCCTGTTTGGACTCTTCTTTGTTTGAAGGAGATTGTATCTTGTTCGGAATAGGATTTAATCTTTGAGTTTTGTATCCGATTAAATCCTCGCTTGACGTGGAATTATACTTGGAATTGGATTACTCTTCTGGCTGTATGTTCTTTGGTGAACACCTTGGATCGGCGAGCACATTTTGCCTTTCTGCTGGTCAACCAGTTGTGGCGAGTACTCTTCTTCTTTGAATCGGCGAGCGTACCTGCTGATACGTCTTTGACTGATCTCCTCCCGTTGACGGGTCAATGGGTGACGTGTCTATTTACTTGTCCCGTCTTTATTGCCTTTTTGCTGACGTGTCTTATTGCCAAATTTACACATACAACAATACCCCCATAAACACTTCGAGTTGATCCAATGTAAGCTGATTTCTTTGGTTCTGCGAGCAGTGTTTATATGATTTACTTATGTTTTTCTGACATCCCTCGTTTTCTGAAATTTTTGCAGACATTTTTCCCTCTCTTTTTGTTTTTAGCCACGTGTTGCTTTTATTAAGTCTTCCCTGGCAAGCCTTCATTTTCAGCCACAGAATTTCAAACGATGGGTATTGACGTGACACGCTGCAACTGATGTCATGCCTGCAATGATTTCGCGCCTGTTGTGAACCCCCATGATGCCACGTGTCCTTCGTTTGATGGACACTTTTCATCACTGCCTTTACTCACAGGCGGCGGTACTTTATCATGGCCGCTTTCATTATAGCTCTTTCTTGAATTTCGAATTTCCCCCTTTAAGAGACGAAACTGTTGCGTTTTCTTCTTTATTTCTTCTTGCTTTCATTTTTCACAGAAAATACGCTCTGAAAAATTCCTCCAAATCTCCCGATTCGACGTGTCAGGTTTCCGGTGGTCTTCTTTGAAGCGCGACTCTGTCTCATACCCTATTTTCTTCCTTTTTCAAGAATATTTTTGGTGAGTTTCATGGATCCTTCTCAACGTGCTTTTCTATTTAATCAAATGATGCAAGCTCTCGAGCTTGGCAATAAGGAAGTTGCAGACAAAATTGAATTATTTTTGCGAAATTTTGACCCAAATCTTCCTGTGCCAATTTCCCTTTTCATCCCTTCTGATTCTGACACCAACGCTTCTGATTTCACGTTTCCTTCAACTGTTGACAATGGATTTCCAGATATGGCTAAGACTCCAAGGGCTGCTGGTAGTGGTCAACGAGGGCCTAGAACCCCTAGGGATTCTCTCCTAGGTGCCCAGACGGTGATTGAGTCAGATGTTGAAGATCACCGGCGAAACAACTTGTGCTTTGCAGCCGATCGCCCGAGCTCATTCGACACCGAAGTAAATGTGGTCGGCGAGCAGAAAATTATTAAGTACAAGAAGCAGTATGACATACCGGATACAGTTGTTCTTATACCTTCTGGCGAGCGGGCTGCATGGAATCCGCCGAGCAACGCCGTCACCATCTATGGGTCGATGCTGGGTTGTGGGGTGACTCTCCCACTCCAGCCGTTTATAGCCAGATTCTTGGCTGATGCAATGCTCGCTCCTGCCCAGCTTTCACCAAATAGTTACAGGATTCTGATGGCCTTGTGCGTGATATGGAAGTCAATGGGTCGCCGATCGCCAACGCCTCGCGAAATTCGCCACTTCTACGTCTTGCGGCAGTCTGGTCATGGAGGTACTTATTACCTTCAATGAACCCCTGTTGAAAGCTGGATCCCTGAGGGTGTATCCAACGCGGGACAAGTGGAAGTCTCTAGCGATAAAAAGAAGATGGGTTTTGTCTGGGGTTTCCCCACCTCGAACAAGAGGTGGAAGAACAGTTGGTTTTTTGTCGGTGGCGAGCGGGGAAGGAACAATTCTGCAGACCCTCGCCGAAACCTTCGGGCAAGTAAAGTTTCGAGACATTTTACGTCTCCTGAGGCCTGGTCGAAGGCTCTTCCGGCCTTGACCTAGCACGAGGTAAAGAACGTGACGGAGGCTGCGGTACTTAGTCTGGCCAAGAGAGGTCAAGAGTATCTTCTTGATGAAGCCATAATGGTCACTTGTGGCATTTTCCCTCGCCTGTCTGCTAGGCGACGCCGCTGTAAGTTCTTTTAGACTTTAGAACTTGTCTTTATTGGTTTTGCTATAAGTGACATTGCTTTTTTTTTTTAGTGAGCGAGTTCGATGTCGTCTACGATGAACAAGCTCGAGCGGTCAAAGGCATGCCGCAGGCTTGTCTAAAGAAGGAGTTGCGCCACCTGAGGGCGACGATTCCCCAGATGAAGGCGGAGCAGGAGTTCCTACTGTTGCGGAGGTGGTCGCCCAGTCCCGTGGGAGTGGGGTTGGCACATCGTCTTGAGTCCCTAGCCGTAAAGGGAAAGAAAAGGTCGGGCCTCCTACGGCCAATATAGAGGTTCCTGTTTTTGATGCGAGCATCCAGGAGCCCCCTGAGGACCCTTCTAGCGACCCTCAACCCAGGAATGGTCGAGCGAAGCGCCCTGCCGAGACAACCCCCGAATGCGCCACTCGTCCTCTTAAAAGGGCTTCACGGGTGGTTCAATATGTGGTCTCATCCGATGAGGAGGGGAATGGCGAGCCTGTTCGCCTTGAGGCTGCTGATGCCGGCGAACTTGGTACTTCGGTCCCTCAGGATGCGGATCCAGCCCCTCGATCGGAGGAAGGTGGTGGTGCAGAAACTGCTCCCTCTTCGGCTGCATAGGTCCTTGCCTCGGACAACATTGGTCCCTCAGCACCCCCAACGAATATTAGAGCGCGGGATACTGCTGTACAAGAGGATACTCCCAGGCCTTCATCTCCTATCACTGCGGAGGGTAAAGGCGCTGCTGCTCCGGCTGATATCCCTGGTCCGTCATCGGCCCCGGCTACGGATTTAAGGGGGTTCTCATGAAGGACCGTCTGTTGATCCAGCCGACCAAGGCGAGGGATCAGGAGTTGTTTCATTGTCTGATTTTTCTCCCGCCGAACTCCTTAACCACTTTATAAGCAACGATATCTATTTTGGTGAGGGTTGGGAGAAAGTGAAGGGAAAATCATGCAACAGTAAGATGGAGTTCTTCTTCAACTGCCACTCTCTAGTAATTTTATCGGCCTTGTCTCCTCTTTTTATTTTTCTTTACTCCACCCCCCTTTTCCTTTTTTTTTTTAAACTTGTTTGGCTCGCAGATGATGTCAGAGATGGCGAGTAACTATCGGCGAGCAAATGCGGCGTTGAGCGACAACAAGCTCTTGCAGAGGATAATCTCTCGCTCGGAGGCTGAAAGACTGTCGGCTGAAGAATCACATGCCCAAGACATTGCTCGAATGCAGGAGTCCGTCGATGGTTCTTTGGTTGCTCAGCTTGCCGCTGAAGAAAAGCTCTTCACCATTGAAGAGCAAATCAAGTTGCTGAAAGAGCAGCTCGCCAATAGTCAGGACGCTTTAGTCTCTCGCATGGAGGGAGAGAGATTGGCGAATGAGGCCAAGGAGAGGGCTGAACGTGAGTCTGAAGATTTGCGGCATCAACAGGCTACTCAAGATCTCCTTGTAAATGATTTGAAGGCTGTCTTGGAAGTTGAAGCCGTTGATCGCTTCAAGAGGTCTCCTGCGTATGACGCGCTCCTCCTCCGCGAGTTTGAACGGGGCATGCGGCAAGCGAAAAAGTTTTTCGCCTTGAAAGACCACTCAAATGAGAAAGCCCTAAGGCGCTATGACCGAAACCTTCAGCGGCATATGGATGGCGCAGTACGCTCGATAAAGAGCCAGCTGAAGTTATGGAAGGCCCATTGCCGTTACACTCAAGCAGAGCCTCTTCCTATGCACCTGGAGATCCCCACCAAACGTGCTTGCAACACTTACTATTCTGGCCAAAAGGGGAGCTTCACTGGGTCTGGTGCTGAACCTGACTTGGGTCCTGTGGCTGGTCGGGACTACACACCCTTTATGCCCGAAGGGGATGAGGATGTTGTTTGGCCATCAGAGGACGAGGTGAGCGAGGAAGAGGAAGAGGAAGATGATGATGGGGGCTTTCCACCAGCGAGCGCTTGATTTTTTTTTTTTTTTTTTGTATAGTTTATTTCTTTTGTACAGTTCATTTCTTTTAACTTTGTAAATATTTTGACAAGTTAATGAAACATTGATTTCCATTGCGTTTCTCTCTTTTTCGCCATATTTAATTCTATGTATTTCTGTTCAGCTACTATTGCTGAGTTTCTGACCCAGGCTTTTAAAACCTTTTATCACTTAACTTTATAATTGCTAGTTTTTGTTTTTACCCAGTGTTTGTCAGGACGTGTGAAAATGCCTACAAGGTTATACTAAACAACCTGGGGGGGGGGGGGGGGGGGGGGTGGTGAATAGGTTGACACATTAGTTTTAAAAACTCTTTCGTGACTAGTGACAAAACCTTGGTGAGCATACAAATTGACCTTTAACAAGATTGTTATGAGAAAACAATTAACACATGTATGCTCAATTCACCACCCTTAGTCTACACAACATATATTAATAAACCATGTATCTCATATACAAGTATATTCAATGAAGTGAACATTCCACAAGTTGTACTTAAAGTATTACAATATAAGAACACTACAACTTGCTAGAGAAGAAACTATATTAAATTTAATACAAATAATTCTTGTATTTACAATAGTGCCCAATATGTACAAGAATCAATCAAAGAATACCTATACATAAAAATCAATGAATAAAAGAATTATATTTACAATTATGATCAAAATGGATATGCTTGCAAATCACACTTTACAAAATATTGTTTCCAAATACATCACAAGTGAATATTGTACTACAAGATTAAAACATACACAAAAACAAATATAAAAGATAGAGATAGAAAGAATTAACACAAGGGATTTTTTAACGTGGTAAAACCTCCAAGGAGGAAACATCCACGGGTTGAATTACAACCATTGGGTACTTATATATTTGGAAAGTAAATTAGAAATTCCACAAAGTGACCAATCCTAGATCACCAACCCATGTGGAGTCTATGTTTACCCAATCCCTATTGGAAGATACAAAATCCCTCAATGATGTAAACCACTACATATTGGAACTCATACCAAAACCAACATCGTTGGAAGATTAGAAATTCCTCAAGAGTGCATACACATCTCATGTACCCCACTCTATCGGACTCTATGTCTAACCAAACACCCGGGCCTACCAATATATAAGCCAACTCTCTATATAAGGCACACGTGCCTCTAGAAAGCCTCCCATGGATGACTATCCAAGTCCTCCCGACTCTAGCCATGACTTCTTGCTTGTCTATCCAAGTCCTCTCGACTCTAGACAAGACTTCTTGCTTACCTATCCAAGTCCTCAAGACTCTAGGTAAGACTTCTTGCTTGGCTATCCGAGTCATCCCAACTCTAGCCAAGACTTCATGCCTTTTACAAGGACTTCCTAGTGTGATCATGTGAATGCAAGTGATGCAAACAATCAAAACAACATAGAACATGTGATCAATACATTCCATGGAACAATTAGATCTAGAGATGTGAAAACACAAGCAATAGAAAACTAGATGCAAAAACATGAATGAAAACCTAGAGCATGTGAATACAATTAACACATAAAATTACTAGATTCATTCATACAAATAACACTTGAACAATTCATATACATGAGGCACAAGTTCAAGATGTTATAAACATACATAAAAATGCTAGAATCACAAAATGTATTCAACAAGTATTCTAGCCAAAGATTTAGAGATAGGAGATATGTTAAAAACAAATCAATCTTAAATATCTCTAAAAACACATACAAAGACTCTAATCCTAGATTTCATCAATCATGGATCAAAGACACATATAAAGGATTATTAATCATAAACTTGATCAATCAAGTCTCAAACAATCCTAGATATCAATCTAATCACAATACAACTCTCAATCATGTTAAAAACAAAGAATCAAAGATTCTAGTCAACATGTGTCTCTAATTAGACTATTCAATTAGATTGATTATGAAGCTATCTTTCTCAATAGCATTCACTAAACATACATATACATATAGAAGAAGAAACCCCAAGCAAATTGAAGGTTTAAAAAGATGAAATCACAAAGTTATGAACTCTACCTTAATTACACGAGCTGGTTCGGTTTTCTGTGAGGATCTCTCAGAAAATCAATCAAACAGCTGCAAGACCACTTGGAAAAGGTAGAGGACTCGAATACGAACAATCTCCAACTTGAATCACTCAATTCCGACTCCGTATGAGAAAGTTATGGTGTTTGGAAGTTGAGAAAATTTGGGAGAAAATCATAGACGGGATTTCACAATTTTTCTTCTTAAAAAAGAATGGAGGGAAATTGAGAGATTTAAAAGGAATTGGAAGAAGGGCAAAATTGTCCAAAACAAAAGTGACCATCAGCCACCTCCACGTGTGGTCAGCATGTGCCACACGTGGCCAGAGAGGAGCTCTGGCCGTGTTGCACACGTGGTCCACACGTGGCCATCTAGCTTGGCCTTTTGGCCGAGCAACCTCCTCGCGCACCTCTCGCGTTCTTCAGCCGTATTCGGGCATCCGAACTCCGAATTCGAATCCGTTTTTGGATTACAAACTGTGACTCCCTCACGCACGACGATGACTATGAAACTTTGACAAATGGTTGAGAATTCATCTCGGAAAATGACGACGAACACAACTCAATGAATGAGAACGAAAAGTAGCGTAGCTACATTGTTTGGACTCGAAACTTAACGTATGAGTAACCGAAATGACCGGGACTCAATAAGGAATCAAATAAGACCATGTTCAAGTCTAAAACACAAGAAACACAAACATACAAACACAAGTTCACATATGAATGCCATTTCCTAGACATAGTCCTAGAACATGCAACTCTAAAATGTATGAGCATTTGAGTTCAATGCATGAGCATACAAAATCATGTGAATGTGTTATATAAATGGTGCACAATGATGCAGTGACACTTATGAATGATTTGTGTGTGTGTGCCTAGACCTTGTAAGAGGAATGAGGTCAATTATACATTTGATGAGCTATGAAGCTACTTCCCCTTATCAAGCCATCATCTTGCATGTACCGTAGTCAAATTTTTCTTTGAAGCTTTGTATCATCATTAATATGACCACATAAACATTACAAGATAAACACGTTTTGATATGGAATATATGCTAACAACAACCAAAAACCTAACAACGTGTCCGACCATACACCAAGCTTTGCGTGAGCATACTGTTGGGACGTCTCCCGCTTTTGCTCACTGTTTTCTGACTGCTAGTTTGCTTTACCCCCAGTGTTTTTAGTTCCAAGGGATTTACCCCGAATACTATTGGCCAAACGCCTTGTACAGTCTGAGGGTTTTATACCTTTATTGATGGCGACTGCCTTTTATGTAGCATTTTTCTCTAACTCAGGCTGCTTTGTGGCATTTTTGCCTTCAGCCTGCTATAATACGGGGTATTTCCCAGTTTTCTTGGATGTTCGCCGGATTTAGATAGCTCAATTTACTATCTTGAGCAACCCGCTTGTCATGGCTGATCTATGATTTTAACGATGGCAGACATCTCAGTAATAAATTACTCTTTATTGATTATTTCCTGCAAACTCTAATGTCAAGAAATGAAAAACTTCTAGAAAGATAAATTTAAAGAAAAGAAACATAATAAAAGGTCTTCTTGGGCTGTAGTATCAAGGGTAGTAGGTCTTCAGGTATTGAGCATTGCATGGCCGGGGCAGCTCGCCGACTCCTCTTTTTGCTATGTAATATGCCACATGGCCTGCTATACCTGTGATGTAATATGGCCCTTCCCACTTGTCTGTGAGCGACCCTACAGTTTTGTCCTTCGTTCCTGGTGTCACCCTTTTTAGGACCAAGTCCCCGAGTGCAAACCTTCTGACTTTCACATGTGAGTTGTAGTATCTCGCCGCTCTCTGCTGGTAGGCGGCGTTCCTTATCTAGGCATGCTCCCTTCTCTCTTCCAGTTAGTCTAAGCCGTATTTCAGCATGTCAACATTAAGTTCTGGTTGGAAGAGTTGTGTTCTTGGCGAGGAGAATGCTGTTTCAATTGGAATAACTGCCTCGGTCCCAAATGCCATGGAGTAGGGTGTCTCCCCAGTGGAGTTTCTTTCCGTCGTTTGGTACGCCCATAACACCTGTGGTAGCTTTTCCGCCCAATTTCCTTTTTTGACAGCTAGCTTGGCTTTCAGGTTGTGTTTGATAATCTTATTCACCGCCTCAGTTTGACCATTTGTCTGTGGGTGAGCTGGAGAGGCATAGTAGTTGTTGATTCTATACTTCTTGCACAGATCTCTGAATTTCTTATTATCGAACTGTGTCCCATTGTCAGTAATGATGGTGTTTGGTATTCCGAACCTATACAGAATATTTTTCTTCACAAAGCTGGTTGTATTTGCTTCTGTTATGTGTACCAGTGATTCGGCCTCTACCCACTTAGTGAAATAATCCACTGCTACAATAACGTGTTTTGCTCCTCCTGGTGCTGTGGGCATTGGGCCGATTAAATCAATTCCCCACATGGCGAACGGCCATGGGGAGGTAATGCTTTGTAAGCGCTCAGGCGGCTGGCGAATGTTATTCGCGATCTTTTGACATGCTTCACATCTGGTCGCTACTCTTTTTGCATCGGCGAACATGGTCGACCAATAGAACCCTTGCCTCAGTGCTTTATGGGCTAGACTGATGCTCCCAGCATGATTCCCACAGCTTCCACCGTGTATATCCTTCAGGATTCCTTCTGCCTCTTCAGGTCCAACACATATTTGCAATGCTCTCGAAAACCCTCTCCTATACAATACACCGTTGAGGACTGAATATCTTGTTGCCCTGTATTTCAGCCGCTTGGCTTCTAGCAAGTCATTTGGGAGGACGTCATTACTCAAGTATTCTTTGATTGGGGTCATCCAGTTGGTTGGTTCATTCATGATTACCCCCACTTCGGTCTGTTCGGCTGTGCTGGGTCGAAGCAGGTGTGCCATAGGGATTGTTCGGGGCCAGATGTTGACTGTGGCGGATGCCAACTTGGCCAAAACATCTGCCTGTTCATTCTTTTCTCTCGGGATCTGAACAATCCTGTATTCTTTGAATCGCCCCAATAACTCCTTTGCTAGTTTTAGGTAGGCGATCATATTGTTGTCCCTTGCTTGGTATTCATCGAGTACCTGGTTGACGATGACTTGAGAGTCGCTAAACACTTCAATCTCATCAGCTCCTAAGGCTGTGCATACTTTCAGTCCTGCTATCAACGCCTCGTACTCGGCTTGGTTGTTGGTGGCCTTGAAATCAAACCGCAAGGCACATTCTACGGAATCTCCTTCTGGGGTTGTGACCACTATCCCTGCCCCGCTGCCATGCGTGTTTGATGAGCCATCGACACAGAGTTTCCAGCGAAAGTCTTTCCTTGCTTGATCTATCATCATCTTTGCCACTTCAGTATCTGTCTCGGTAAATTCTGCTACAAAGTCTGCTACTGCTTGGCCTTTGATTGCCGTTTTTAGGATGAATTCTATGTCAAATTCGCTTAGCTCAATAGCCCATTTTGTGAGTCTACCCGATACTTCTGGCTTTTGTAGTATCATTCTTAGTGGGCAGTTGGTGTATACTCCTACTTTGTGTGCTTGGAAATATGGCCTCAATTTTCTTGCTGCTGTTACTAGTGCGAGCACCATTTTTTTAGCTGGTGAATATCTTGTTTCAGTAGGTAGTAACGCTTTACTTGTGTAGTACACTGGCTTCTGTATTCCATTTTCCTGCCTTATTAATACAGAACTAGTGGCTGCTTCTGTGACTGATAGGTACATGTATAGCACTTCCCCTGTGATAGGCTTTGACAGCAATGGTGCTCGGCCGAGGTATTCTTTTAGGGCGAGAAAAGCCTGTTCGCAGTCTTTGTTCCATTTTATCCCTTTCCCTTTCTTAAGCGCTTTGAAGAATGGTAAGCATCTTGAAGAATGGTAAGCATCGGTCTGTCGATTTTGCGATAAACCTGTTCAGCGACGCCAAGAATCCTGTAAGTTTCTGGACATCCTTCAAGTTTTTTGGGGAAACCATGTTGGCTAGCGCTTTGATCTTGTCAGGGTTCACTTCTATCCCTCTTTGATGTACCTGGTACCCGAGAAACTTACCAGATGGCACGCCGAACACACACTTTGAAGGGTTTAGCTTCATCCCGAATTTGGTTAGCACATCAAAGGTTTCCCGTAGGTCGTCTACATGTCCGTCGGCTTTGATGCTCTTGGTTAGCATGTCGTCAACGTACACTTCCATGTTCCTGCCTATTTGGCTAGCGAACATTTTGTTGACTAACCGCTGGTATGTTGCTCCAGCATTCTTCAGGCCAAATGGCATGACAGTATAACAGTATAATCCTTGGTTCGTGGTGAATGCTGTCTTATCTTCATCTGGTTTGTGCAGCTTAATTTGGTTATAGCCTGAGTATGCGTCCATGAAGCTTAATAGCTCGTGTCTGGCTGTTGCGTCGACCAGCTGGTCGATTCTTGGCAATGGGAAACTATCTTTTGGGCAGGCTTTGTTCAAATCAGTGAAGTCTACGCACATCCTCCACTGATTGTTCTTCTTCTTTACGAGCACAACGTTCGCTACCCATTCAGGATATTTGACTTCTCTGATCAATCTTGCTGCGAGCAGCTTGGATATTTCTTCCCTTATTGCTGCACTTCTCTCAAGGTTAAGCTTCTCCTTTTTTGTATTACCGGCTTGCAGTCTTTACTTACTGCTAGATGGTGTGTGGTTACATTTGCATTGATTCCCGGCATATCTTCGTGGCTCCAAGCAAAGATCTCCTTGTACTCCCTCAACAGATTCACCACACCTGTTTTAACCTGCTTCGTCAAGCTCGCTCCAACCTTGACTGTTTTATTAGGCTCTTCTTCATCCAAGATGACAGTTTCGGTTGGTTCTTCTTTTTCTCTGTTGGTCTCATCTCTCGGGTCTAACTCAAATGTTTCGGGGTTTTCCTCCCTCGTCTCTTGGTCGAGTTGAAATATGCTTAAGGTTTCCGCCCCAGTCTTGTCCTTAAAGATTGATAGGTTGGCTCGGCGAGCCATTTCCTACGACCCTTTAAGTTCTCCGATTCCAAATTCTGTCGGGAATTTGACTTTTAGTGCATGGGTAGATGTAACTGCTCACGCCTTGTTCAAAAACGGTCGGCCGAGTAAAGCATTGTATGGCCAGTTATAAATATCAACTACCATGAAATCCAGGAGGATGGTCCGTCAACAAGGTGCTGTCCCAAATCTCACAGGCAGTTTCACCGTCCCCAAAGATCTTACTTCTGCGCCTCCGAACCCTTTTAGAGGCACATGGAACGGTTCCAAGTCTTTCCTGTCTAGCCAAAGTTCGTCATACACTCTGGCGCTCAAAATGTCAGCGGAGCTTCCGTTGTCTATCATCACTCGGAGGACATCCCTGTGTGCTATTTGTACTCCCACAACTATTGCATCGTTGGGTTTGGCATCAATTCCTTCTGAATATTCGGCCGTGAAGGTTATCGGATCATGGCCTTCTCTTGGTTTTTTGTAGCTTCTCTGCACAGAGTTTACCTCAAAGTCCCTGTTTTCATACATTACTTCCCTGACTTCTGACATCCTTTCTCTATTGCTTCTACCAGTGTGAGGTCCTCCAAAGATTGTATTTATAGCTACGCTTGGGCTGCCTTTCCTCAGGCTTCTTCTTTCTTGCCCACCTCCTCGATAGCTGCCTTGGCGACCTGTGTTTTGGTCTCCTTTCAATGTGAAATCTTTAAGGTGCCTTTCTCTGATTAGACTCTCGATGTGATCCCGCAATTGAAAGCATTTAGAGGTATCGTGCTCGTGGTCTTTGTGGAATCGACAGTATTTCGTTGTATCTCTCCGGGCATTAGCTGACTGTTGTCGGGGGTACTTGGCGAGCCCTTTGTCTTCCACTACAGACAGTATGTCCTCCTGTTCGCCATTTATGGGAGTGTAATTGCTATACCTACCTCGGAACCTACTGGTTCTGTTACTACCTCGGCTCTCTTGGGGTTTGCTCCTCCGGCTCTTCTCTTCTTCTTGGCGGTCGCGAGATTGACCCTTTGTTCTCTCATCCTTGGACTCGGACTTTGTGTTTGGTTTATGACCATGGACGTAACTACCCCCTTGGGCTACTTCTTCTTCCTCTGCTAGCGCATAGTCTCCAGCTATATCCATCATCTCTTCATATGTCTTTGGACGGTCCCTTCGTAGGTCAAAAGACAGACGTCTGCTTTGCAACCCATTGGTGAAGGCTGCTATGACAGCTACATCGCTTGCATCTTCTATTTGGGTGACCTCCTTCCCAAACCTGGCTAAATACTTTTTGAGTGACTCGTTGCTTTCTTGTTTCAAGTTCGATAGATGAGCCAGTGACTTTCTCCTTTGTACACTTCCCATGAATTGCCTTATGAATGCCTTGCTGAAACTAGAGAAGTTGTTAATACTTCTGGCTGGTAAACGCCCAAACCATCTGGAAGCTAAGTCGCCGAAGGTTTGTGGGAATGTTAAGCACAAGAGGCCGTCATTGGATGCGTACTGAGCCATGACATTGCGAAATCTGCGGACATGCTCCTTTGGATCCCTATTCCCCTTATATTGTTCGATGGTTGGCATTCTGAATCTTTCAGGGAACCGGGTATGAGCGATATGGTCGATGAACGGATTGTCTGACTCATCATCCGAAGACACATTGTGTCTGTACCGCTTAGCCATTGCTGAGACCTTCTTCGAGAGCTGTTGAAGGGTAACGCTTCGATGACCAGTTGGTTCCCCCTCTTGGTTGAGCCTGCTTTTGATTGTCATCCTCCGATAATCATCTTCCCTGCTATCGGTACTTCTGTTACCTCCTAGTTCATCTGTACTTTCGGATCTCTGCTGCCGCGCCCTTTTTGATCGCAACCCCCTTCTCGGTTGGGGACTCCTGTCTTCCGACGAGATTGATTGCCGTCTCCTACAGGCTTTGTTAGCCCTGTCGTTGGTTGGTTCCCTATGCGTTCGCCCATGATACCGTTTTTCTGGGAACTCCTCGTCCAACAAACTTTTTCCCTTCTTTTGCCCTCTTTCTTCCAGGACCTCTGGCAAATCCTGGGGGGCTTCTCCCACAATTGGTTTTGCCTGAGTACTGGGAGTCGCGACATGGACTTCTGATCGCAGCCTTCCTATGGGATGATTTCCGGGCGTGCTGGTCGTCAGCTCATAAGGAGACGAGGCTCCTAACCCTATAGAAAGCGTGAGTCCAATCTTGTTGGCCTCATTGACCAGATTCACCAATGCGGTATGAAAGTGCTGCAGAGTCTCGTTGGCTGCTCTAGTCCCTGGAGTTGCTGTTGACTGTTCCCTTGTTGCCAACGTTTCCTCTCCTAGTATCACCGCTGTTTCGGGGATCTGATCATTGTTGGGGATTTCATCCCTATCGCTACCGTTGCTCATGCTGTGCCTGTTTTGTGTTTTTATAAGGATTCCTGGAAGCTTTTTATTCAGTACCCCCTCCTTCTAGCACCAATTGTTGACGATGATTTTTGGATTGACTTTGTCAACAATAATATCGAAATCAATTGTAAACAAATAAAGAAAATCAATCAATGCATGCACGACAGATTTTACGTGGAAAACCCTTGAATGGGAAAAAACCACGGTGCCCCCTGAGGGCGAAAGAAATCACTATGAATCGTTTATGTTTTACACACTCAGATCTCTCATACAATTGCTTGATTACACTCTCTCTGATCTCGAACCCCTTTTCATGGGATTTAAGGTTCTATTTATATTAGTTTTTCTAGGGTTTCCTGTACCTATGCCGTGTTGATAGGGGAGTTCCTATTTTTCGTTGCGTAAGGAGTCTAGGGTCTGGAAATAACTTTTTAGGGTTTATTTCCTGTTTGGACTCTTCTTTGTTTGAAGGAGATTGTATCTTGTTCGGAATAGGATTTAATCTTTGAGTTTTGTATCCGATTAAATCCTCGCTTGACTTGGAATTGGATTACTCTTTTGGCTGTATGTTCTTTGGCGAACACCTTGGATCGACGAGCGCATTTTGCCTTTCTGCTGGTCAACCAGTTGTGGCGAGTACTCTTCTTCTTTGAATCGGCGAGCGTACCTGCTGATACGTCTTTGACTGATCTCCTCCCGTTGACGGGTCAATGGGTGACGTGTCTATTTACTTGTCCCGTCTTTATTGCCTTTTTGCTGACGTGTCTTATTGCCAAATTTACACATACAACAATCATCTTTTCAAATTTGGAAGTTTTTGGTTATGTTTTCATAAGTCTGATTTTTATTTGTCTTCTGAGGGGAATGGATTACATAAATTATATTTATCATGCTGAGACAAAAAGCTATCCTTGCCATTATACACTATAAGTAAAAACTGAGGTGGTCTAATATAAAATGATCAGATAATTTCAATATGGAAGTAGAATATTAAGCAATAACTGTGTCATAATTTAAATATGAGTTGATCTAGACCCTTAAAACAATTTAATCCAAAGGATAAAAAACTGTGTCATAAATTGTGTAAAATTTAGGATTTAAAGGCGGTCTATTCTAAGTTCTAAGAGCATCCTCAAAAAGCTCTTCAAAAAAGATATTTGTTAAAATTAAACGAGCTACATCAACATATTTAGCTCTAACAAAATCTTCAACATTGCAGAGCAACTTCTCCCTCATTATCATCATTATTATATATATTTTTTTATATTACATCATCTTTAATATATAATATCTATATCTTTTTTTTTTTATCTTTTTAATTAAATTAAATTAATAAATATTAAGTTTTAATTTATAAATTTTGTCATCATAAAAATTGATCTTTAAAATGAGACTAATATTGAATATTTAATAATAACATATTAATAATTTGAAAAGTCATTCAAATGATTTTCATATCCACCTAAAAGTAATTAGATTTGTTGGCGGGGAGAGATGAATTTGACTGCTTTTATTAAAATAATATAAATATATTTCCAATTAAAGAATTTTTTTGGAAGAGTTTTTATTTTTTCACTCCTCAAATTACCACATAGGTAAGTAAGTATATATTTAAAGAGTGAAAACAGAAGAGTCTTTTGGGAATACTATAACCATATGGTTCTTTTTTTAAGAGATTACTTATTTTAACACAAAATAAAGAACTTTATAAAATCCATCGATTTTAATATATATATTTTTTTTTTGTGGAAGATAAGATTAAACAAGATTCAAAAAGATTTTATTCAAGGCGACTATTTTAGTATTTTGCAAGCACTAGAAAAGAGAGAGAGTCTAAAAGTCTAAAAGATGACATGAGAGTGAAAAGAATTGACAGTGATACATTGAAAAGAGAGAAAATTTGTTGTTTATTTTATGTTTATTTTATTATTATTTTAATTTGTGACCTAGAAAGGTTCATTGAAACTTTGATAAATCCGAGATCCTGATATAACATCGGATCCCTTATTTTAATTATCACTAATGCTTGATCATCTAAAATTTTAGTTCAAATTTCAACTCAAATGATGTGATAAGTGGTTTTTTCATTAACTACATCATCGAATATTATATACGGTGATGATAATTAATTTGGGTTAAATATTTGGATTGTATATCATTACTCTTTAATTATTTTTAAAATTCATTAATTTTAATGAATTTTGATATATATTTTTTTATTCTTCTAAATAAAATTTAAATTTTTTTCTAAGACGTGCAATTCTTAAACCTGTAAATTGTTTTTTTTTTTTTTTTTTTTTTTTTTTTTTTTTTTTTTTTTTGAAACTATAAAACCTGTAATAAAGTTTTAATGAATGAGTGCAAATTTACCCTTAATTATTTCAAAGGTTGATACTTGATAGGCAAAAAAGTCCATGTTTTGTCGTATATACGGAAGCATAGTAATTTGGCTATAAAACCTGGTGCAGTACACTATAATAAAATACGAAATAATTTAGTAATATGCATTGTACCCGGACACAATGCATATTTAATATATTTTTACTAATTACATAAAAAAAAAAAAAAAAAATTTGACTAACTATATTTTAATTATAAAAAACAAATAAAATTAACTTTTTTTAATTATATTTTATACATCTACTTTGACTAATTATAAATACTTTTAGACTAATTATCTTAATGGTTTAAAATATAATAAAAAAATAAAATTAAAAATTAAAATATGTTGTAAAATAATGAAGAAATAAAAAGATGAGATAATAAATAATGAGATAAAAGAATGAGAGATGAAAGTGAGAGAGAGACACGAGATATAAGAGAGAGAGCTTTTAACTTTGTATTGATATTTGATGAACAACCTTTACATGATTGAGAGAGAACATATATATAGGCAATTATAAAGGAGATAGGCTAAGTGGTAGATATTAGGTGAGAAAGAGAGGCGGTGATGTAGGAAGAGAGATGGGCAAGTTGGAGATATTTTGGAGAGATATTGGGAGATATTATATGAGAGATATTAAGAGATATTATGGGAGATATTTAGGTGATATTTTGTAGGATATTTTGTGTGATATTATATGAGATATTATTGTGATATTTGTGTGTATAATACATGTGGTTAAAGCAACAAATATTATAACAAAATAATATATATACACATGAATACTTTTGTCGAATTATATTTGTTTTTTATTTGTTTGAGAAAATACTTTTATTGACCTGAAAAATATATTATATTTAGATGTCAATGAAAATCTATATATGTCTAAGTCCTTAAAAATGAAGTTTATGAAAGTCTATAAAAATTTTACATAATTCTATAAAGTCTTTAAAAATCCATAAAAGTTTGTAAATTCTACAAATTAAAAGTCATCTAATTAAAAAAGTCTTTAAAATCTTTTGAAATCCAAATGGAATACATTCCCCTTAAATACACTATAATACAGTAGAGTAATTTCGTAATTAAATTACTAATTTGGCTATAAAACCTGGTGCAGTACCTCTTCAGTATTCACCAGCTGCTTCTCCATCATAAAAGAAATTGATAAAAAGATGACGAGTAGCGGAGAGGAAGCTTCAAAAATATCAATAGAAAAGGCAGGAGATAAGTACAGGTCTTTCTTGGATGATGAAGCTCATGAAATCTCATGGAGATATGGCGAACCTCCCTCTTATGTTCTTACCAATCAGCTCTTTGAAGAAGGCCGTACCAAGGTTCTCTGGTTCTCTCTATTATGCGTACACTAAATTTTAATGTCATTTAATTTCCTTGTATTTTATTTTTTTATTTTTTTAAGGTTAAAATAGTTTTCAAATTCTTCGATCAGATTATATTGTTGAAAACCTTTAAGTGTCTACCAACCAGGGCTGGCCCTAGGGGTAGGGCGATAAGGCAACCGCCTAGTGTGCCCAACCGTAAAGAGTCCCTAAATTTCAAAATTTCAATTTAATTTTCTTTTTTTTGGGGTGATTTCATGAATATAAGGTCGGAGATCCACGTATGTTTTTTAAACAAAGATAGCCAACAATTATAATTAAAGGATTATAGTTTACACTAAATTATAATGTATTTAATTACCTTGTATTTTATTATTATTATTATTATTTTAAGGTTAAAATAGTTTTCAAATTCATCGATCAAATTATATTGTTGAAAACCTTTAAGTGTCTACCAACCAGGGCTGGGCTGGCCCTAGGGGTAGGCCAATGAGGCAACCTCCTAGGGTAGGCCTGACTCGGTTCCGGTTCAAACCGGATGAACCGGTTCCCTTTTTTTTTATATATATTACAAAATATTACATTTTATTTATAAAAAAAAAATTAAAAAAAAAATGTTAGAAAGGACATTGTAAAGTATTGAGCCATGGCCCATAACCCTTGTCCAAGTAATTATGTTTTCCATTCCCTTCTCCTCCTTTTTATATAGGTTAGGCATCTCATTCACTTATCTGGTTTTTCAATGTGGGATGTGGGATAAGGGATAAAAAGTCATACTATGCATTTTTAACAAGTATTTATCAATTTTTTTTTCCTTTAATTTAAAACTATTTGTTAAAAAATGCATAATATTTTCAGTTTAAAGGAAAAAAAAAATTGATAAATATTTGTTAAAAATGCATAATATGACTTCTTATCCCTTATCCCACATCCCACATTGGAAAAATAGAGAAGTGAATGATATGCCTAACCTATATAAAAATTAGGAGAAGGGAATGGAAAACATATTTACTTGGACAAGGGTTATGGGCCATGGCTCAATACTCTACAATGTCCTTTCTAACATTTTATTTTTTTATAAATAAAATATAATATTTTGTAATGTTAAAAAAAAAAAAAAAAAAAAAACGGTTCAGAACCAGCGGTTCCGGTTCCACCCAAACCTGGAACCGGAACCGGAACCGTTGGTTCGGAACCGAAATCGGAACCGCGCCAGCCTAGTACCTAGGGTGCCCAACCTTGAATTTTTTATTTTATTTAATTAATTTATTTATTTTTTTTTTTTTTGATTTTATGAATATAAGGTCGGAGGTCCACATATGTTTTTTAAACAAAGATATCCACCAATTATAATTAAATGCTTGTAGTTTACATATGTTTTTTTTTTTTTTTTTCTTTTTTAAAAAATGCCCACCGGTCAATAAAAAATACTTACCACTAAAAAAAGACCCACCAAAAACACAATTATAATTATTACAACAGATAACAACACATCAAATCCCTTGATAGTAAAATTTAGAAATAAAATTTAAAAAATGACGTAATTCACTTGTAAAAGAGTTGAATTCATTGTTGTTTCAAATATAATTGAATCTAACACTTCTTTTCCTTTTCTTTTTCTTTTTGAAAAACCTCTTTTTGTTTTTCTTTTCTAATTTGTTAGAGTTCGAATTTTGACACGGTTCAAATTTTGTGTATGAATTTATAGCATATATGTTTTTTTTTTCCTTTCGAATTGAATGAAAAAATCGAAAAAGTTGAAATAAAATTTTTATTTCGATGACTTTTTATTTGTTATTTTGTTTTGTACAGGATTGATTTTGAATTATTATATTGATTTTTATAAGTATTATTAAAGGAAAAAAAAAAAAAAAAAAAAAAGTAAACATATATGGATGGTCGAGAACCTCATTTTTACATTTTACCTTGGACCCTCAAAATCCCAGGACCGACCCTGCTACCAACTAGCTTAATTATCGATAAAATCTCTAGGTTTTGGATGCAAACCCTGTGCACACCAGGATTGGGAGAGATTTAGTTTATATTTAAGTAATATATATATATATATATTTTAAAATAAAAAAGTACCCTTCTTTGATTAAAAAAATAATAAAAAATCTTGTCAAAACTTTATCTTTTTTTTTTTGGTGGGTTTGGTAAAAGGAGGTTTCTTGAAAAAATTTGTAAATGATTTTTGTAATCAAATAATTGCAGGAATGGGCAAAAGGATCGTTAGAAGAAACGGTGCAAAATGCAATAAAGTCATGGGAGATGGAGCTCTCACACAAGACTCGCTTGCAAGACTTCAAGAGTATTAACCCCGACAAGTTTCAGCTCTTCGTTAATGGTATACCACCACTTTCAAAACCCATTATCTTTGTTAGTTCTATTTATTCGTTTATCAATCATAAAACTAGGTACACCCAGGGACATAGCCAGGAAATTTTGTCAGGTTGGGTTAAGTCAAAAATTTTGTTCAACAAGAAGACATAACTAATTATTATAAAAATTTCTTTTTTCACAGTATTATTTTCATATACAATAGTAATTAAAATAAAATAAAATAAACAACCAACTAAAAAAATAAAATGTAAGAAAAAAAATTAAAAGTAAAAAAACTTACTTTGATGCTGAGCAAAAGAGACTTGAGAAATTGGTGAATTTGAAATAA
Organism: Acer campestre; assembly: GCA_954870605.1. NCBI lineage: Eukaryota > Viridiplantae > Streptophyta > Magnoliopsida > Sapindales > Sapindaceae > Acer > Acer campestre. The sequence continues at coordinate 32,293,965 of OX940801.1, forward strand.
CGATGAAAATATGAATAACAAGATACCTTTACGTGGACAAGCTGAAATCTAGTTTGGATTCCATTGAAGCTAGTGCTAAGGCAAGCCGCAAGCGGGTGGTGTGCAAACCTTAGAGATGAAAGATGCAAGGTCTTGGCTGAAATGTGGTCCTTACATCTTAAGGAAGAGAGAAATTAGAGACAAAAGTCTAGGGTTTAAATGGGATTTTTGAGGGGGATAGAAACTTTTTTTTTTTTTTTTTTTTTTTTTTTTCACCTTGTTTGCAACTCTAGAAGGCGTAGGAATTTTTTTAGAGATGACAATGGGGCGGGTGCGGGGAATTCGGGACGTAGTGGCCCTGCCCACACCCCGCCCCATTTATTTTTTGAAAAACCCATCCCCTCATAAAACCCCTCAATAGATGGAGCAGGGCAAGGCAGGGTGGGGTATGCTTTCTCCATCCCCACCCAATTTACCCCATTTAACACATTTATCTAATTTTTTTTTTTAAAAGAAAATGTTGTCAAAAAATATATTTTAATATTATTAAAATAATCATATATCCCAATGATTAATATAAAGTAATTCCAAAAAACTATTGAAAATTATCTCATAAATATAAATCTCAAAACTAAACAAATAAATTCAATAATTTTAAAACATAAACATTGAACTAAATAATAAAATAAATAAATATTATATTTTAGACTGGGTGAGGATTATAAAACTCATCCCCGCCTCATACTCATTGCGAGTTTTATTATCTATCCCCATCCCCATCTCATCAACACCAAATTAAAACCCATTCCCACCCTATAAGTGCGTGGGGACCCATCCCCACGGATTATTTTGCTATCCCTAAATTTCTTAGACAAAGATTCTATTGATGGATTCCTTTGTGCTAACCATCGTCTAGACTTTAGATGAATGGTTCTCCCCAATTGTGTTTCTGGAGAGATTGAGGTGGAGAAGATGAATTTTTGGGGTGTTGGAAGTTTTGGGGAAAGATGATAATAATTATTAAAGAAAAAGGAAAACAAAAACGAAAATTTTTTTTTTTGATATGTGATGCCTCTTTGCCTCGTGCTATAAAGTGTGATATAAAAGTCTTCTAACAAGCTACAATCATATATTCCCTAGTCTATAATATTAATAATTTATTTTTGTTTATCTTTCCAAATTTTTTTAAAATGAGCCCACCCTAGCCCATGGCTAGCTACGTCTCTGCATACATCCACCATTAGCTCAAGTATTTTTGTGTGCATATCTCATCCAAGTTAATGATAGGGTTTCAAATCCTACCATTTACATTTATCCGCATGTGTGGGGAGTTTTCTCCCTGTATTGTGCTGATAATGTCTTCAGGTTGTGGAATTAAATATTTGGATCAGACCATGTAGTGATTGATTTCGGCAGGTTCCGATATGTCATGAAACCAGTATTTATTTATCGATAAATGATTATTCATTAATTTAAAAGAGTAATACTACTTGCAACAAAATTATATGTAAAAAATTAAGGACCACATGTGGTGTATGCATTGTAAAAAATTAAGGATGATATAAGAAAAAACGAAAGACTTTATATGCATATTTTGAGAAGATATGAAAATAGAAATTATGAAGTAAAAAGTTACTTAATATGTCTATTAGAATTTTGTATGTGATTTTTTTTTTTTTTTTTTTTTTTTTTTTTTTAACAAAAAGGAATTTGGTATGTGATATTTCTTTTGTGCCTTTAATCATTTTTTTTTAACCCGTCCTCTGACTTGATGGTCAGTTGGGTCCTTGAGAAATTCAAGGTCACGGGTTCAAATGATGGATATGATAGATTCATAGATAGACAATGTCCAAAGAAAAGAAAAAAATCTTTTTTTATTTTTTATTTTTTTTTATTACAATAATTCGGATTTTGGTGTAGTTCTGAGAAACATACTAGTAGGCAAATCTCATCTTATCCTTTTTTTTTGTATTTAATCAATTTTTAATTTATAGGAATTTAAAAAAAAAATGAATATATATTATCTTATGCAATATTTAACGAGTTTATTAATTTATTACACTAGTCCGAGTTGAGATTGTAAAATTTTATTATTTATACATGACTATTAATTTATCAAACATTTATTTGCAGTGAGGGTTTTTTTTTTTTTTTTTTTTTTTTTTTTTTCTTTTTTGAGATTTTACTGTTATTTATTAAAATAAAAAACTAATATTTCGAAGTAAGAAAAAAAAAATGGGTCATCAATATAGGGAAGACAAATAGAGAGACACGTTGTATGGTAATTATTTACATTGAAATACAAAATAGATTTCGATATGGACAAAATGAATGAGTGTCATTTATCATTAAGCCACATTGGATAGTAATTATTTCCGGTGGCTAAGTCACATAATTGGGTGGGGTCATGGCCCCAAAGCCCATAATATTTTTTAATATTTACATTTTTAAGTTATAATTTTATCAAATTTTCAAATTGGCTCCGAACCCTCTAAATTTGAAAAAGCTGACTTCTACCCTCTACAGGAAGAAAGGGATTATCTGGTGAAGAGGTTCTTAAACTTGGGAGCTACAATGCATTATTAAAGACTTCACTACCAGAAGAATTCAAGTACTACAAAGCAGAAGAAGAGACATTCACATCATCTCATGAAGCTTTTCGATCAGCTTTTCCTCGTGGGTTTGCATGGGAAGTGTTGAATGTGTATTCAGGACCTCCTGTCATTGCTTACAAATTTAGGCATTGGGGTTTCTTTGAAGGCCCTTTCAAAGGGCATGCTCCCACCGGAGAAATGGTCGAATTCTATGGATTTGGAACGCTCAAGGTTGATGAATCACTGAGGGCAGAGGATGTTGAAATATACTATGATCCAGCTGAGCTATTTGGAGGCCTATTGAAGGGAGCACCCATCGCTGAAACTTCACAACCAACAACTCATCAGGCCTGCCCTTTCTCCAAGAATGTTATTTAAATCCATCGTCGTCTATTTCTCTTTTCTCTTGTTGCTGTTGCATCCAATTAATAAGGTGACATGTACTTTAACTTTTAGTTGTTCTTTGAACCCAGTATGTTTAGTTATAACATATATCGTTGATGTAATACGAATATGAACTTAAGCCTAAATAATTATCATTATTGGTTATTATTATTTTGATAATAATTTAATTTATCACCGACTAGATAATTACTCAATTATTATCATTTAAGTCATATAATTTAAGAGAGAAATATTTACTGTAGAGACAACAGTTTCATGCCTTTGACTATATGAGATTGGTTCACGTCTACACCACGAGGTTGCAAGTTCGAGTCCTCCCCCTACCCAAAATAAAAAAACCGAATTTATGTAATAGTGTAATATTTAATATATATATATATATATATATAGTTTCATGCCTCTAAATATTCGCAGGGGAAGAACCTTGACAAGAATATATAATGAGATACAGAACTTTTACCTTTTTCAATAGAATTACTAGACGAAGCAAAAACAACCACTTAATTTTCACCTGCCATGATTATAATTAGACAAATTCATCTTATACATACTCGTGCAGAAACAGTTAAACCACTTGAACATCATTTTTGGAGCTTTACGCCTTCTCATTGTTTTCAAGTGTTCAGAAATCAAAATGCCTAGGAACCAACTTCAATTACAACCCTCAACCTCTTCAGATTTCACAATATATCACAAAAATGAATTACTAAATTAATCAGGTAATTCATGAACATTAAGTCATTGATATTAAATATTGTAACTGACTATAAATTTTACATGGACTAAAAGAACATTTTAGAATAATAAGTAAACATGAACCTTGTTTCAGCGAAATTCAATTTTGGGGTCAATGCCATGGCGACCTTCATCTATAAGAGCCACACTTAACATTTCAGTGCAAAACTGATCGTCTGGTTTCAGCCATAAAGCCTAATCGGGAAACAAGAATAACAAAACAAAATCTCAGAAAACAAAGCAGAAGCAAATGAATGGTCCATAAATTACATAAATTTCAGAATTATCCTTTAAACATTGGATAAATATGGTAGAAAGAAGTTCAATGACATGATGGAAACAGTATCAAGTATAGTGTTTACTTCACCTTGTGATAGTAGGTAATGGCAGCAGAAAAATTATCCTGCAAGAGAGTGCCAAGAGAAAAAAAAAATTCATTACCAAGAAAGTTACAGACATAATGAACAATAATCTAAATTTGGCATTTCCAGAGTTATAAAAGAGGTACAAATTTCAAAATTTCTTGGCACACCATATTAGCTTGTGTGCCTTTTTAAACCATGATTGATATATAATTAGCCGACACTAGTTAGTTGTTACCGGCAGATTTATGATGCCTTTGATTTGAAACCAACAGTTCATTCCAGGGTGATTAGAAAGATAGAATATCGATTGATTGTCCAAAGCCATTTAATTCCAGCAAATAGCATATAGGATTTCATTTATCCATATACCAAAACTAACAATTAGAGTACGTATTTTGGTATTCATTGTACACTGCGGGGACCAGAAGCTGTCAATAAACACTGTGAAAGATTGCCCCAGAAACTAGAATTTGTTTTCGATGTATATCGATAAACTTGATTTGCTGAATACTCATTTCAAAATGTAAAATTGAAGATGTTTGCGCAAAGTGACAATGGGGATTCATTTTTCCCACAACACTTGAAAGGGCAATAGAAACAGATATGGATAACCAAGATACCTGCAAATGATAAGTGTAAGCAAGACCAGCATAGGTGCTCAAGCTTCTATTTGATAATGTAAGTGCCTTCTCATAACAGGAAAGTGCATCATGATACATCCTGAAACATGGAAGTTTCTATAATGAGATTCAGAAAATGATGAATACAGTTGATATTAAATAAATAACGAAAACATATAATGAGTCAAACACTCAAACCTATACCAAGGTCATGGTAGAGCACAGAATGCACCAACATAAGAAGAGAGCATATTCGTTCCGTAGAGGACATAGAAAATAAATTCAGGAAAAGATAGAAAGATGCATAAAGAATTTGAAACTCTTAACCAACAAACCATCTAAAGTCAAAGAACTAAATTCGGAAGCTCTCAGCCCCAAAAGATGCTTGGTCTCAAAGGAACAATAACTCTATAGATGACTAATCCATGGATCTTAAATTTTTACACATCTCTATGAAGGTTCGAGGAATATCAAGGGCCGCCTTTTCCTTCTTTAATTAAGGGTAAATTTCAAGTATCACACCCAGGATTTGGTTAAAACAGAGTTAAAGAATGCTAAGTTACCTTTTCACCAATGATCTCTTTCTGAATAATTTTGGAAATTCCAGGACAGGTCTCTAACAAATGCCATAGAAGGTTTCTAATGAATTTCAGAATATCAAGAAAGGTGTTTTGACAAATTTTGGAACTATCCAAGTCTACTAAGATTTAGACCATACCCTAAGAAAATTCAATGAAATTTGCCACTAAATCTAATTTTGAAAATTTAAGATTCAAGTGAACGTGCATTTTAGAATTTTATCCTCTAATTTTTCATGAGGCTCCCAAATAGATCCTCATACTCCAAAGGTTTTTGAGAAGTGAAAAAAACACCAAAAATTCCTTATATAGACACCAAAATAAACATCAAAACATTCAAAATAAACACCTTATTTATGCTTTCTAACCAAGACGTTAGGAGTTATGAAAATTGAAGATGCAGTCACATCTCAACATATTATGTTTGAAATATAGATATTTCTTCATGGTTCGATATGTCTTCATGGACAGGGAGAACAGGTATATGCAGTTTCTCCATTGACGGGACACCAATCTCTCATCTGGCATCTTTATTTAACCTATTTGTATGATGCCCCCTAAAGAAATGCTAAAAAATATAACAGCATCAAGTACATGATTACTACATTTTGCAACAAAAATCGTAATTAGTCACGATCTTAGAAGCGTTAAAAACAGTTTCTCCTATATTCATGTTTCCCAGGAATCCAGGATCTCAGCCAAGTATATTGAAAAGATTTCATTGCATAATACTATGCTAAAATCCCTAGACACTTAACACGGAAATATCTAGAGTAGGCAATAAGCAAATGAAAATGCAAGTGAGACACCCAATTTCAACAAAAATTTTGACAACGTACTTCAATTTTCTGTAAGCATGAGCAAGATTGACAACCGTTGGTTCCCACATTTCACTTAAAGAGGATGGAATGTGTGCCAAAGTCTTCTCAAACCACCACACAGCTTTATTGTACCTACAAGTGTTTCATATGAAAAGATTCTTCTGGTCAGTATAGATAATTACATAGTTATAATACCACAATAAAGAAACGCCAATAAAGACAAATTACTGAAATTTTAATCAAGTAAAAATTTCAAAAATTCCAGCAGTGATGCCATATTAAAAACAATTAGTAATGGAAACAACGTCAACAACAATTCAAATCATGTGAACCAACTATGCTTACTCCTTCATATGATAAGCAACAACACCAAGTTCGTTATATACAAGTGGATCCGAAGGGCATATGGTCTTTGCCTGCATGAAAAACTGAAAGACATAAAGGGTAATTAGAATTTTCAAAATACCGAAAAAGATAGATCATTAAGAGAATCTGGCAAAGAATACAATGTTATAGCAACAAAGGACGATGCAGCAAATCATGATCAAAATTATAGTTACATTGGATTAAGAATAGTGAATAAGAATGCAGTGAATTATATTATGTTCCAAATTTTTAACACCACCACAATCGATTGTCATGAAGACATGTAGGTAAAAAAACAGTTGAATCTAATGGCAACAAGAGAAAAGACAGCTAAACAATATGATCAAGAAACTGAAACAAGATTCGGAAAGATGAATAAGAATATGGCTAATTTTTATCATGTACCACATTAATTAAGAAAATCATTTTCATTTACTCCAATCAATCCCCGTTAGAGTGTTTGAATACTATTGTTGGTTACTAAAATTGTTTCAGAGTCTAGTTGTCCCAAGAGGAGTCCTCGGTTCGAGTCCCCCCACTTGATTATTTTAATTTGTTGTATATTTGTGTTTGGGCTCGAGCCACGTGGCAAGCCCGTTGGTCTTGCACGTGAGAGGATATGTTAGAGTGCTTAAATACTATTGTTGTGTCATTTCTTATCAGATTAAGCTTTTAGGTTTGATGGTTACTAACAGACACCATCCATCAACTTTTTCTTTTTATTATGATTATTTTGACACTATCGATAAAATGGTATCAAGGGAAAGAGATCCACAACACAGGAATACATAGAGAACATAAATTCTGGAAACAAAAATTAAAAAGTTATTTTTTGTTTTCAGAAACAAGTTTTATAAAATGTTTAACCAACCAACTTTAGAGTTGTTTTTTGTTTTTGAAAACAAAATTTTTTTTAAAAAAATGCATCCAAACAGTACCTTAAATTCTGGAAACAAAAACATCCACATGCTGCATTCATCAGCGAATAATACAGATTCACTATGATTCTAACCAAAATCAGAGCAAAATATGACAACCCGTAGATGTTAACAACATGAAAAGCACCTGTTCAGCGAGCTTAAAACTGTGAGTTCGCATGTATTCCATCCCAATGTATAAAGTTGGTAAATGACACCTGGAATAAGAGAATATCAAGATTCAACCTGTAAAAGAAATTCATTATAATAAGAGTACTCCCTAACAAAATGCATTACATGATTACAGAAGTATAAAAACGAAATGCCATGGATAGTTATAACCATAAACTACTCATGAAAGTGATGTTTAATTTTCAGACAATGGAAAGTCGACAATTATGGGCAGGGTGGATGCTGTGAATAATTTTAATTAAAAACAGAGTTGTAGCTAAGGAACAAAAAGTGGGATTTCAAATGCCAATCAATTATGTTCTATAGATAAGGGATAAGGCAATCGTATGTGATGCTTTTTCCCTCCAAGTCAGTCCGATTTTATCTAAAAAAAGGTAAACTTTTAAACTGCAACAGGAGCACAATCCAAATACACAAATTTATACAGAAAATGAAAGAAAAACAAAACCACTTCACCTAGATACCCCACTTCAGCATAAATGTATAAAGAGGAACTCTGAAACCCCACTTCACCTATATTCTCAATAAACTCTAAAAAGAAAATATCCCAAAAAACAAAAATGGAATTCCTCAGCAAAATATCTAGATTTCCTAGGCAAATAAGATCCAATAAATTAATATTAAAACTTTACCCTGGAAACAAACGTGCCGCAGTTCGGTAAGCCAACATTGCTTGGTCTCCCTCTTCTTGAGCGGCATAAGCATTTCCAAAACCAATCCAAGCAGGCGGGAATGTCCCATCAAGATTCGTAGCCTTGCTGCAGTGAATAGAGCAAAATAAAACTAAGATCCCATTCAAAAAACTTCAAAACCTAATATAAAATCAACAAACAAACATCTTTGGAAAGAGTAACAGATAAGTGGCAAATTAAGAGCTTAGGATAGAAAACTAGACAGGCTATAAAGATTCCAAGTAAAGTAAAATATTTACTAAATGAAAAAAGAAACGAACACACACTAGACAGGCTATAAAGATTTCAGGCAAAGTATAATATTTACTGAGAAAAATAGAAATGAACACACCATAAGCACTTCGATAAGCAACAAATATGCAAGAAATAAAATTTGTAAAGTGACGGGCAACTGATTGTGCTAAGGCAAGAAGACTACATGTTGAACTTGAATCAATCCATATTATCCAACCAAGATACATAATTGGCCTCGGTTGGTAATGTCGGATAGAATTAAATTGGATAGGATGAGATTCAATTCGATATAATCAAGGGCATAGCCATAAATATTAGTTTGGGGGGCAATTATCCTAAAACAAAAAATTTTAGAGGGTCGAAGTAAAAATCTTCTCCTATGTTCGGTATTATAAGAGAATGGATTGGATTAAATTAGCTTATAAATAATATTAAATATTAAAAATCATTTTTAATTAAAAATATATATTAAATTATTATTATTATTTTTATTTTTTATTTTTTGGTGGGGGGGGTGGGAGGGGCGGAATAAAAGCAAAAATGATTATAGTTTATATTTAATAAAATAAAACAATTTAAATTTTTTGAATAAAATAAGACTATTAACATTTATTTAAATTTAATTTTTTTAATTACTATAATTATTCTATGATATTTTTCTAGAAGTTTATTTTTATTTACCAAAATTCAATTCATATATCCATGGATTTCATAACCCATAAACATGGGTTATATAGTTAATATAGCCATATAGGGACTAAATATATCCGGTTTCTATCCACCAAAACACTGTATCTGCACACAAATCCAGTGTTTGAATCCAATCTGGCTCTAGTCGGTCCTCCAAATGCGTTGCACACCCAGTGACACTGATGTTGCAAATATAAAGATTTCTGAAATCTAGTGTCACAAGTTAACAGCAAAATTAGCCTTCTAAAGAACAGTGATAAAACAATCTCATAATAAAATAATCTCCTATAGACCAATACAAAAAGCTTTCCCTCTTTCATAATATCAGAATGTAAATTGCCAAAAGCATAAAACTTCAATTTTGAAAAGAGTAGAGGTAACAAAGGACAAATACATTGCCATCGGGATTCAGTTACTCTGATAGCTTATGTTTTTACCTGAAAAAACGGCGTGATTGATCATACTTCTTTATACAATAGTAGTAGCAACCAACAGCAAACCATGACAAAGCCCTAAAAAGTTCAAAGTTTTCATAAGTAAACAATACAATACACAAAAAGTCCTTTTAGAATCCAGAAGTAATCAATCCAACACCAATTTTAGCCACATGTAAAATAAGACTTGATAACACAATATTTTAATTTCTTATATGCTTGCATTTTCTGTTTCAGGAACTACCACCGCAAAATAATCTTCAGTTAGTAATTATATTTTCAAATTTCACAGCTTATGATGTATTTCTTTTACTTTCTTCTTCCACAGTTGTAATATATTCATTCTTCAAGCTTAAACATCCAACATCAGTTATTCAACCAAGAGATATTGGATGTTTGACTGGTAAACAAGTTTCAATTACTGGAAATGGTACAAAGAAATCTAATAAATTAAGTAGACTAAAAAGAGTCACGGATCATAACTTTTCACATCGAGAAATCCAAAACTTATTAAACTAACCTCCTCTCTTGAAAACTAGGCAATTCAAAAAAGGAAGAAGGTAGAAGAAACCCGAACCATTGAGATAATGATTAAAAGAAAACATAAATATTAAATTTCATTAAACTGTACCAAGGGTGCATTTGGGAGAATCTCCAAAGAAAATGCTTTTGCTCACTTGCGCCTCCTACAAAAGCACCTAAGAATCCTTTTTTTTAAAAAGCATCAAATTATTACTTTGTCTGAAGGATCCCAAGCACTTCTCTAACCCTAGAAAGCTCTTTTTGACTAGTTCAACAAACACCAGCTGATTGGCAAATGGCAACTATCTGGTAGAACTTTTGACAACATCATTAGTACTTCCAAACGCGCACGTAATTACACAAGGTCCCAAATACCCCTTAAATCATCATACTTAGACAAGATCAAAGCTTAAGCACTGGAACCAGTTTAGTAGGTCTTTAAAGGTTGCAGTTAATGATCTTTATCACATATTCTGTTGAATTCCGAGATTAATTCCTAAACTTTGGGGAATTAATTCCTAAACTTTAGGGATTAGTTTCTGTTAGAATATAATCAATTAATTATAAAGATTGTATAGTTGACTAATTAATTGCTTGATTAGTGTGATTGATTACTTGATTAGTGTAGTTGACAATTAGCTTGATTGTAGGGATTGTAGATTGATTTCCTAGATTGATTTCTTTCCTATTTTGTATTTCCTCTATATAACTCCTCCTATGTGGAGAAGAATAAGAACAAGAAAAAATAGAGTTTTCCTCTCTATAATTCTTTATATAGAGTTTTCCTCTCTATAATTCTTTATGGTATCAGAGCGGTAAAACCGAAATCTTAAGTTTCCTTTCTCCGGTTCTGCAACCCTAATACCATCTCCTCTCTTATGCAAAAATACGGCCCAGCCACCGGAATGGCTACCGAAAAATATACCTCTGAAGTCACAATTCCAAACAGCTTTGGAGCAGTAGACAATTCTCATCTCCCCATTACAAGTCATAAACTAAATGGGCAAAACTTTCTCCAATGTTCTCAATCTGTCATGATGTCCAACAGCAAGGAGAAGACATCGTCCGAAACTACACTCTTTAGCAAAGAGCAAATCGAGTTTCTTCAGAAGATGATCGGCCACCAAACAACATCTTCCATTCCGATCCCAGCCAAGAACACCATAAGAACTGGATCCACTGCCAGTAATTTTCCATCTTCCATCTTCCATTCCGTTGATAAAACAGGTAATTTTCCTATGGCTTTGAGCACCGAAATGAAGAGACACAATCCTTGGATAGTGGACTCCGGCGCATCAGATCATATGACTGGTAATGCTACACTATTCAATACTTACAGCCCAAGTTCTGGAAATTTGATGGTTCGAATTGCTGATGGATCATTGTCTAAAGTGGCAGGAATAGGATCAGTTACTATTACCAATGACTTGACTTTAAAATCCGTGTTTTTGGTGCCCAATTTAACTTGTAATTTGCTGTCCATTAGCAAACTCACCAAAGACCTGAATTGTGTTACTAATTTTTTCTCAAATCGTTGTGAATTTCAGGATTTGGAATCAGGGAGGATAATTGGCAAAGCTAAGGAATGTGCGGGGCTCTATCTTCTTAATGGTCCTAATAATCCTAAAGAACAAGTTCAAGCTGCAAGTAGTGTGTCATCAACAATTCCTCCAGCCTTGTCAAATACCAATAGTGCAATCATGTTGTGGCACTATAGGTTAGGTCATCCCAATTTCCAGTATTTAAAAAGGTTGTTCCCAACATTATTCGATAATATCAAACCTGAGATTCTTCAATGTGAAGTGTGCCAATTATCCAAACATGTGAGAAGTAATTATCCAATCCAAGGGTACAAAACATCTCACCCATTTGCAATCATTCACAGTGATATATGGGGGCCCTCTAGAGTCAACAACATCTCAGGAGCTCGGTGGTTTATTTCATTTATTGATGACCATACTCGTATTACTTGGATATATTTGATGAAAGAAAAATCAGAGGCGGGTACTATTTTCAAAAATTTCAACAGCATGATTCAAACACAATTTCAGACAAAAATAAAGGTGTTTAGGACAGATAACGCCAAAGATTACTTTAATTCTTTACTTGGTGAATATCTGATGGATCAGGGAATAGTTCATCAAAGTTCATGTGTCGATACACCTCAACAAAACGGGGTGGCAGAAAGGAAAAACAGACACCTCCTCGAAGTGGCCAGATCCATTATGCTCACTACAAACGTTCCCAAGCATTTTTGGGGAGAGGCGGTCCTCACGGCCACATATCTCATTAACCGGATGCCATCAAGAGTTCTCAAATTCCAAACACCCTGCCAAGCCATTCTCTGCTCCTACCCAGATACTCAAATCATCTCATCCCTACCATTAAAAATATTTGGGTGTACAGCATTTGTTCATATACATCAACATCATAGAAGCAAGCTTGATCCAAAGGCCATCAAATGTCTCTTTCTTGGTTACTCTCCCACTAAAAAGGGTTACAAGTGTTACTCGCCTATCACTAGGAAATTCTACGCTTCTATGGATGTCACATTCTTTGAGAATCAATCATACTACCCAAAAACTTCCATTCAGGGGGAGAACTCAGCCATACAAGAATGTAATTTTTGGCTTGACACTCTTGACACTCAAATTCTTCCATATGAAACTGAGTTAATCTCCTCTATTCCATTTGAACCCGAGTCAAACATCCTTCCACCTGAACCTGAGTCAACCATCCCTCCAGAAATTGAGTCAAACACTAATAGCTCCACTCCTGCCAACACACATCCTTCAACTGACAAAGAGCTTATTGTTTATTCAAGAAGGAAAAGGCCTCAAGAGGAGATAGAGGATCGCACACTTCCTGAGCAGAACCATGAATCCGATCCAAGTCCAAGTCCAGATATTCCAGGTAACACATCTCAGACTGATATTTCTGTTAATGATGATCTTGATATTCCTATTGCTTTAAGGAAAGGTGTGAGATCTTGTACACAACATCCAATCTCCAATTTTGTTTCCTATGATGGGCTTTCATCAGAATATCGGGCATTTGCTACTAATCTGTCCAATATAGAAATTCCACGAGGTATTCATGATGCTCTAGAAAAATCAGAATGGAGGGCTGCCATACAAGAAGAGATGAATGCTCTCAAAAAGAATGGTACTTGGGAACTCTCAGATTTGCCAGAAGGGAAGCGATCAGTAGGATGCAAGTGGATTTTTACTGTCAAGTATAATCCAGATGGGAGAGTAAGTCGCTACAAAGCAAGGCTTGTTGCTAAAGGATTCACACAGACTTACGGTATCGACTATCAAGAAACTTTTGCTCCTGTTGCCAAGCTAAATACTGTTCGGGTTTTGTTGTCCTTAGCAGCCAATCTAGACTGGCCTCTTCATCAACTAGATGTGAAAAATGCCTTCCTCAATGGTGACTTGGAAGAAGAAGTGTACATGGAAATTCCACCGGGTTTTGAGACAGGAAGCAATGTTAACAAGGCCTGTAAGCTTCGAAAGTCTCTGTATGGTCTCAAGCAATCTCCTAGAGCATGGTTTGACAGATTCACAAAGGCAATCAAGAAGCATGGTTACTCTCAGGGGCAAGCCGATCATACCCTGTTCACAAAATTTTCTCCTACCGGGCAAGTTGCTATTCTTATCGTTTATGTTGATGATATTATTGTGACAGGTGATTACACTGAAGAAATGGATTGTTTAAAGGATGTTCTTGCAAAGGAATTTGAGATCAAAGATCTAGGATCATTGAAATATTTCTTAGGCATGGAGGTTGCTCGTTCGAAGAAAGGAATTGTGGTCTCCCAACGCAAGTACATCTTGGACTTACTAAAAGAAACTGGGATGTTAGGATGTAAGCCTGCAGACACTCCAATGGAATCAAGTTATAAAATCGGTTTCAAAGAAGACAGTCCTCCAGTTGACACTGGGAGATATCAACGACTTGTAGGAAAGCTCATTTATCTCTCCCACACAAGGCCAGACATAGGCTTTCCTGTTAGCGTCGTAAGTCAATTTATGAACAAGCCCAATGAAGAACATCTTGAAGCAGTTTACCGGATTCTGAGATACTTGAAGATGAATCCTGGTAAAGGAATATTCTTTCGAAAAGGAACAAGCAAAGAAGTTGAAATCTACTCAGATGCAGATTGGGCAGGATCCGTTACAGATCGAAGATCAACTACCGGCTATTGCACCTATGTATGGGGAAACTTGGTGACTTGGCGTAGCAAGAAACAGTCTGTTGTGGCTAGGAGCAGTGCCGAGGCAGAGTATAGGGCTTTAGCTCAGAGTATATGTGAAGGATTATGGCTGAAAAGGTTACTTGATGAGCTAAGGATTTCAACAAGAGAAACAATGAAGGTGTTTTGTGACAATTTGGCTGCATTAAGTATTGCTAAAAATCCTGTCCATCATGATAGAACTAAGCATGTAGAGATAGATCGTCATTTCATTAAAGAAAAGGCTGAAGCTGGCATACTGAGCTTGATTTACACACCTACACACCTTCAAGTGGCAGATGTTCTAACGAAAGCTCTTCCAAGAATAAAGTTTGAAGAATTGACTTCCAAGCTGGGAATGATTGACATCTATTCCCCAGCTGGAGGGGGGGTGTTGAATTCCGAGATTAATTCCTAAACTTTGGGGAATTAATTCCTAAACTTTAGGGATTAGTTTCTGTTAGAATATAATCAATTAATTATAAAGATTGTATAGTTGACTAATTAATTGCTTGATTAGTGTGATTGATTACTTGATTAGTGTAGTTGACAATTAGCTTGATTGTAGGGATTGTAGATTGATTTCCTAGATTGATTTCTTTCCTATTTTGTATTTCCTCTATATAACTCCTCCTATGTGGAGAAGAATAAGAACAAGAAAAAATAGAGTTTTCCTCTCTATAATTCTTTATATAGAGTTTTCCTCTCTATAATTCTTTATATTCATTTTTACATTCAATTGTTCTCATTGGTTTTGCTAGATTATACTTTTATTTCTAGAAGCCAAAAACCTATTAGGCATTTTTTTTTCTAGGCCCATAAACACCAACTGATGATCTTTTTTTTTTTTTTTTTTTCCTTCTTTTCTTCTTTTTTTTCCTATGAAACTTCCATCAGTCACATAAGAATATAGTTTTATTGTATGAACTTCCTTTTATAAATTTAAGTTGGTTTTCCAGGACATTATGTCTTAACCTTTATTCTGTCATTTTCTAGGTAGATTACCCTTGCATCACTAGAAAACTCAGGACCTCAGCCACAATTTCATCATGCACCGATCACCCAATTTTGATCTTTTTCAATAACTTCATTATCTCACTATTTCTACTTATTCTAAAATCGCAAAAAGGAACAAATGTATAGTAAAAGAACTCTCACTTTTGAGGATAATCCTTCACTAAATTGCATGCCATCAGATAGAGTTCATTTGAGTGTCCAAGTTCCATAGCAGCCGCTAAGTGCACCAACGTACATTTCAGATGGAAAGGGTCTTTTTCAAGTAGTCTGTAACAGAAGGGAAAATAGAGGTCAACTAAAGCATCTGACAAACACATTGTAGCTATATTTTGATCAATACCTGTCACCAACTTACATAGAAGTTAGTTCAAAGCATTTTTGGTATTCACCACACTGATGGTAGTATTCAGCTTTGCAGGTCACAAGATCAGTATTGTTTCTCAGAGAATGAGTGAAGGATGGGCTCGCATGGTTACTGTCATAGCTTTCTTTTTCAAGTTCTCTGAATTTAGCTTCCACAACATTCTCCTTGTCATACTAGATACAACCAAAAGGAATATTAAAAATGGTCAGCACACACAAGCTCGCAACAAAAAGATATGTCCATCAATATTACAAATAAATGAAAAACTTAAAAATGCACATATTAGAGACCATTGGCATGTTTCTTGGACTGACTAAGTTTCACATTGTTCACCTTTTTTATCAAACATGAGTAGAATGAAGAGAGCCATCCATCTTCCGTACCAAATTCCAAAGACGAAAGTAAACTCGTTTCTGAAATTCAGAGAAGTATATTCAGTAGCTTAAGTAATGCATCAGCTTAGAAAAACTACATAATTTTCAAGTAATGCATTGGCTTATTCGATGCATTATGGAAAGGTAGGCTGTTGATCATTATAAATAGAATTAATATAGATACATGGTATGAACAGGAAGTCAATTTAAAAAACTATCTTTGTAAATTGTAATTCACTGCTCATTAATGACATGTATAAATGAATGGGATGAAACCTCAAAGAAAATTGGTTTAATGACCAAGTACCTTCCTCGCACGTTAGCATGTGATTTTCGATAAGGCACTCCAATGCCTGGAAAAAAAATAAAAATTGAGATACAGCCATGAGCAAAATCATATAGAATAAGAGTTATAATTAATCCAGTACATATATTCTAAATCCAATCAGCAGAAATTTTCTAAGAGAAATCAGATGACAAAATACACTTGTCCCCATAAACCTAGGCATAAAATGATTTAAGGTAGTCTAATCATCGTTCATTGCAGCTTATAAATCAGCTTATAAATCTCTTAAAAATTCAAACCAAAAATGACTAAATGAAAACAACAGTAATATGTCATACATACCTCATAACACAATGGATCAGCTTTGATTGCAGCTTTGTACCTTAGAGGAAAGAGTAGATCCAATGAGCTCTTTTATATAAGTTTTCATATTAACCAAAAGAAATGAACCCAGCTGAATAGGGTAGACATATAAAAGGAGTGAAATTGTAAAGGTAAGCTCGTTAAAGTTATGAAATGACAACTATCATAATTATTTTGAAAAACTAAACAAAACTTTTATAGGAATTAGGAAGCAAGAAAATATATTAACAAAAGCAAAATACCAAGTGAACCAGCAGTCTACTGGCAAACAAAAAGAGCCTCATTTGGAGAAAATGAGAAGGCCATATTAAAAAACTTTAATATAACCAAGCACCATCCCAAAAACTTGCCCAAAAAACAAGACACTGAACAAAAATTATCTTACAGCACCCTCCCAATTAATCTGAAAGAAGTCTTTCAGGATTCTTTAGTAAATCAAGCCCATAAGGATGCTTGAATACTGAATTTTGTCCCATAAAATAAACTAAAATTCTTCTCCATTTTTTCTTCCAAAAAAGTCTATTGTTCCTCTCCCGCCGAATAACCCCATAACAAAGCTATGACTACACACTTCCACAGCATCTTAGCATTTGCTCCTTTAGCAAAGCCACAAAAATTTTCCATTCAATTGACTACAAGAAGATGGAGCTGCCAGAGAAATTTTAGCTTTCATGGATTTCAAGCTGCGTTAAAGTGAAGACATAGGCAATTGATGCCCTCCTCACTCATACATATGATAAAAGTAGAAGGAGAAAGACTTGCATTTGGAAATCTGTTTTGAATGACTTCAGCAGTGTTGATCTTTCCATTAGCTACAGCTCAAGCAAAAATCTGAATTTTTTGTGTAACCTTGGCCTTCCAATAGATTTAAATTATTTGAAATCCACTACAAAGGAATCATTAATATGCCACATGAAGCAGGATTTAACTGTGAAAGAGGCGAAGAATCGAACCTCCCAAAACTTGTCAAAATTTAGTAAGAACGAAAAGAGTATCTAAAGGAGCCACCTAATTTCCTAAAATGAATACAAACTTTCAATCTGATAACAAAACAAGGTCACTGGTTCAGTCAGACATGAATTTTTAGTACCAACATGCAGCAGCCAGCAGGTATGAGTAACAAGATGTTGTAAAGGAAATCCGAGTCATCCTACTCATCAACCGAAGCATGTTAAATTTTATTTAAGATGTAATAGTCTTCATCATCAGACCATTGGTAACTGTAAAGTAGCGATGTAATCTATGCTCTGATCCAAGAAAAAGGAGCCAGCAAATTGGTTAGTGGTAACTGGTTTTATTAGAGTTGAATCAGATGAATGATTGGGTTCAGTGATTTGGCATAGCAGTTGCAGAGTTCATCCAAGAACTTGAGTAATACATGTGATACATAAATAATTAATGAATGTAAAACCATTCAGCAGATAAAAAGATATGAGCAAGTAGAACATCTACTTCACACAGCATACCATTTTAGCAACCCAACCTATTAGAACAAAGCAGACAAGTACCAGCACTCATATGTAATTGAACTATCTCACCATGTTACCCCTCTATCACAACATAATTTAGTTTAATGTTAAATTTTGCTCTAATTTACCCAATATCTAGTCTAAACAATCTACTTATAGATGTTTATTTCAAGAGGTGACTAGAAAAAGACCTTGCAGACAGGTTAATCTAAAGCAATGACAATAAAGAAACAGAAAGGTATGTTCTAACTTACAAGATATATATTTCATGTTTAGAAAATTCCAATCAAACTATTATAAACAATTCAGAATTTAAGGGAACCAAAACAAAATGCTAGTGGAAATAATTAAATTATTAAACCTTGATGACATTGCAATATGTTGTAATAAGAATTAAAGCCAGACAGTGTAAATTATGATAATTTCAACTGTAACACTCGAAATGATACAAACATCACACAATTTAGGTAAAATGACTGAAAAGAAAAACTTTGTTTTACTAAATGACATGAGTTGAGAAAAACTAACCACTGCCGAGCCTGGGCACGATTTTCCAAAGCTTCGTATGCTTTGCCTCTCAAAAAGCATATTGCCGAAGAGATCTATCAAACCCAAAAACGTGTATTCATATAAGTTTGAGCAATCAAAAGAGGAAATCAAAGACCTCCAAAACCTCAATCTCACGGTAGCATTGTGTGTAACTAGTACAGTTAAAAAACAATTTTAGTTGGTGCATTAACAGTAACCTACCAGACACTCAAAAAGAGGAATTCGGTTACAGGAAAACTCCAAAAATAAAAAATAATAATAAAAACATTAAAAAAAAAATTCAAAAAAAAAATACAATTGGTTTCTAGACAGAAAATTCCACCCAAATCACAAACTAGAGTAGACCTGGCAACTCAACAAGGTCTTAATATCCAATTTGCAAACCACATAAGATTTCAAAGATGCAAAACCAGAATGCTACAAATTTGCATGTGCACAAAATTCCGAAACAGTCAAAAGAAGGAGCAAAATAGCAAATAAAATGAGGAAAAACTTACATTAATCTCTCTATCTTCCCCGTCTTTATCTAAGTACATGACATTGCTATCTTTTGTGTCATATACATTCCCATCATCATCAACCTTAGCTTCACCAAGCATTGAAAGACACTGGTCCCACTCCTTCAATTCCTCCTAATTATAAGCAAGTCAGCAAAAGAAAAAGTACTTGGTCAAATCAACTAAACAAATATAGGTGGGAAAAAAATGTGCGGCAAAAATTCAACAATTGTGCGTTCTAATAGATTTTATTTTTTTCTTTTCATTCTCTTGAAACCCAAAAATAGACAACCTTCTTTTCCATCTCCATTTTTTCATAGACAATGCGCCTACAAAACAGAGGGAAGACAAATTTCAAACTATTACTATTTACTAGTTACTACATTCTTTTTTGTTCCGAATTTAAACCAAATATTTGATCGACATGAACAGCTAGTGATAGTTTTGTCTCCTGAGGTCACAAGCAATGAGAATTGTAAACAAGAAGTTTCAAAATGAGACTCCTTCAAATCATACATTACACAAACCACGGATTCAAATATTTAATTCCATTACTTTCCACACAGAAGCAGTTCCTTTCGGGCATAATCTCTATCAAAATTGAATTATTTAGCTCAGTGGTTTTTTTTTTTCTCGAGCATTGGGTTTCTTAAATTAATTTAATTTATCATTAATACTTGGTTTATAATAATCATGGTTCCTACATAATTAACATAAATTTAAGATTACATTTTTTAATTTCTTTATTTTCCTTATGCAAGACCCCAAATCAAAAACCCTCTAGAAACCCAAAAAAAGAAGAAATAAAAATAAATTAAACAAATGAAATTGAAAGTAAATAGAAAATGAAAAGATGAATCATTGTTACCAGACACTTGGCGGCTAAGTAGCGGAAGCGGAGATCGCGGAGCACAATTTGGGAGGCGTTAAGGAGGTGGAAGGCTCGGCGGTAGTGGCGGCCCAAGAAAAGAGCCTGAGCTTGCATGTAGACGTCAGCAGGGTCGTTGGTCAGTGCCGCGACCTTATCGGCGAAGAATATGGCCGACGAATACAAATGCTTGCTTACACAGTCGCGAACCACTCCACGAAGCTTCTCAATCTCTTCTTCTCTCATTTTTTGGAGCGATTAATGGGAGGAGACCTGTGGCGGGTGCGTTTGTTTCTCGAGAAAGTGATTGAAAGAAAATGAGGGTTTCTGATGGTGGTTTTGTATTTGGGAAAGTGAAATGAGCGGGAGCAGATTTTATTAGACTTTGCAAGGAAACTTAAAACCCATAGGCCTAAGTAAAGCCCATTAATTTGAATTGAACATCGTTTGTTGTGAGCTTGGCTCGGCTAAGCTGTAACTCTGATTTGTTATAAACTTATAATATGGAAATTGACAAATCTAGCCATCCAAATTATGGAAAAAACTGTTTTTAACTTTTTAAAAAATTTAACCGTTTATAACCACCTTTAATAATTTCATTCAATCCTTAGTAAAAATTACACAAATACCCCCAGACACTTAATTTTTTTTATTTTCTTTCTTTCTTCTTCTTCTCTTCCACAACGGTTCTATTCTTCTCTTCTTCTCTTCTTCTCTTCTTTCCTTCTTTTCTTCTTCTTTCATTATCTAACTTGAACAAAGATTTGAATCTGATTTTTACAAAAAAAATAAAAATAAATAAAAATAAAAAAAATAAAAATAAAAGTTGCTCCAAAAACCAATTGAATTGGCTATCGAAGTGGTTAGGCCCGTTTGGGTGTGTAAAATCTATTAGGTTTTCGCATTATTTTTGTTCCTTATAGTTTATGTAACATGGATTTTGTGTTATTTCAATAATTATAGAGTGGAAATTGCTAAAAATAACCACATACAACATGGAATTTTTATTTTTAACTACAAACGAAATTTTAATTGTTAATAACCATGTTTCTGTAAAATTACTTGTATGCCTGATCGGTCTATTTCTATATATGTTTTAGGCCCCTATTTCCTATTCTTTATGCTTTGTTCTCGAGTGATTTAGGTTGTTTTGATGTGCTTGTTGAGCTGTGCAGATCTCTTTAACAGAAGTAGTGCAAATATCCGATTATGGAAGAAAAGATGTCAAAATTGATGAGAGTGCATTTCTGCAAAGTACCGCGTGATAGGCAATGCCTACCTAGCGGTCATATGTTGCAGTCAATCTAAGTTGCAGCATTCAAGAGAAAATCATGAAGGACCGCGGCCTAGGTATGCCTACCTAGCGGTCCCATATGGCGTCCAACTCCAGAGGTGTTGAGTATGAATTTGCGCGGCCCAGGCATGTTCCTACCTAACGGTCCCATCTTGCATCAAACTCCAGTATTGTGTCGATCAAGTGACCGCCCCCCAGGCACCTTCCTATCTAGCGGTCAAGTCCAGTGATGTTGCAAAAGCATTACCACGGGATAGGCAAGTTGTCTACCTAGCGGCACGTGCAGCGATCTTTTAAAAAAGTCTGATTCGTTTAGGTCAGGGAGAGACAGAGATTTGAGCCATTATAAATAAGACATCAGAAGGCTTTCAAAGGGGGTTGGAACTGCGAAATTGGGAGCCGTACTTTCTTCCATCCTTGGAGGACACCGGAAAGCAAGAAGAAGACGAAGGATTCAAGACAAGATTAGAAGACAACAATGGGTTCTATCTTCTCCTCTTCTATGTTTTTGTTTCCTCCATTGATGTGTAACTAAATCCATACTAGGGATTCAATGTGAACCTCTATAAATACTCTTTGTTAGAATTGACTATATTTTCGTAATTCAAGTTTTGATTCATTCAATTTGTGATTATTTCTTCTTGTTGAGGCATGGTTAGTGCTAGACTAGAAGTTAGGGTTTGATGTGTTAAAGGTTGAGATGCGCGTGTGTTTTCACCATTCTCAACTAATATGCAATTGAATGAATGAATTTATCGTAGCAGGATATCGCACGTTATTTTTGGTTCTCTTGTTCTTGTGCTTAATGGGTTCTCAATCATAGTCTACACACAAGGTTTGCTAATGACTGTGATTGAGAATACTTGATTGTGTGCTTTGTGGGTTTTAGGTTATAGTTTACATGCAGGGTTTGCTAAAGACTTAACTGAGAACGGTTGGTGTATGGTTGATGTATTTTATGCTATAGTTTACACGCAAGGTTTGCTAATGACTGCAGTAGAGAGTATTTGATTTATTCCAGGACCACATAGCACTAATTATATATAATTTAAGAAACCCTTAACTTGATTAACATTCTTTGTGAAAGTCAATTTGAAGCATTGAGTAAACATAGTTGGAGATCATTGATGACCTAGTCCTCTCACCTTTTGATTACATTCACATATTCTAATTAATTGCTTTCTTAGTTTAATCTAGTTTTAATCTCAAATCAATCGAATCAATCTGAAATCTTTTGGTTACTGTTACTTGCTTAGCTTTAATTAGAATTAGTTTTAGTCGATAAATCACTTTTCCTCGTGGGATCGATCCCTACTTGTCGTTGTACTTATCTCACGATTCGTGCACTTGCGAGTTAGGTTTTTATAACACGATTTTACACATCAAGTTTTTGGCGTCGCTGCCGGGGACTAGTGAATTTATTGGTTATTTCTAGTTTTAGTTTTAGTTAATAGATTTATTAGTTCAGGTAGTCGAGTCTTTAATTTTTAGTTTTTTAGATTTTTCTTTTTATTTATTCCTTCTCCTTTTCTTTTTTAGAGTTTACTAGTGATTTGTTTGTCTCATTGCAGGTATTGACAACAGATGCAAGGTAGAAGATCTCAACAGGGAGAATTATTACCTTTGAACGATAACATAGATCGTATCAGAAATTTAGCAATGGAAGACGAGCAAAATCAGGGACAGAATCAAGAAAGGGTGCGCCAGGCTCCTAACCTTATTCCTAATCTAGTATTTGAGCCAGAACCCATCAGAACTATGAAGGATTATAGTAGACCAGTTGTGAGCAATGATCCTTTATGCATTGTGCTAGAACCTGCAGCAAGGAATTATGAGCTGAAGAGTAGCCATTACAATCAGCTGCCCAGTTTCCATGGTTTACGAGATGAAGATATACTCTTGTTCTTCAGAGAGTTTTACGGAGCAATACAATCCCTACCTAACTACAGGATTACTGAAGATCAACTACGTATGAGATGCATTCCGCATGCATTGAAAGGAGAGGCAAAAGCTTGGCTGTTAACTTTGCCTCCTGCATCTTTGAGAACATGGGATGAAGTGCGAGAAAAGCTTACTGATCAGTATTATGCACCTCAGAAAACTAGTGAAATCCGAGCCAAAATTTTGAGTTTCTTTCAGCAAGACAACGAGACTTTTTATGAGGCATGGGAGTGTTTCAAGAAATATACCAGGGACTGTCCTCAGCATGGGTTTCTGACTAATCAGGTTTGTCAATAGTTTTATGATGGTCTGACTGAAGTATCAGGACTTCTAGTGAACAATGCCCGTGGTGGATCTATGTATGACAAGCAGTCTGATGAGGTGTACGAGATCTTTGAGAAGTTGGCCCAGAATTCTCGTCATAAGAATTCCAGAAGGAAGAAGGGAATCTATACCGTGGATGCTAGCACAGAGAGTTCCATTCAGATGACATAGTTAATGAAAAAGATAGATTCTTTTGCTACTGAGATTGGTCAATTGAAACAAAAGGTGTTTATGGGAGAGCACTAGGCAGTAGGTCCTGGACCTGAAGAAGAAGAAGTTAATGCCATGAACAATTTCAACCCCAGACCTAGGAATGACCTATATTCCAACACCTACAATCAAGGGTGGAGGAATCATCCTAATTTTTCATGGTCAAACAATCAGAACCCCGGTAACCAATGGGGAAACAACAACAGCAATCAGAGACAGATTAACACCGATGCTCAGCAAAACTTTGAATCTCAACCAAAGAAACCTTCAATGGAAGAATTACTGCAGCAATCGCAGGACATGCAGCAGCAGATCAGCAGCAAATCCAGCAATTAGAACAGCGTATAAACCAGAGGTATGATGTACAATTTCAGAATATTAATGCTTCAATAAAGAAGACAGAGATTCAAGTTGGGCAACTGGCTGAGGCTCAACAAAGAATGGAACAAGGAAAATTTCCAAGTTACACTGAGCAAGCCAAAGCTATGACAATTCTCCGAAATGGTAAGGTGCTGACTGATAAACAACCTGCTAAACTTTCTGATAAACCTATTACTGTTTCAGGTTCTTCAAAAGAAAAGCTCAAGCACCAGGAGGATGAGATAGTGATGGAAAAGTCTAAGGATTCACCACCCCTACACAAGTCAGCAAACCCATATGTGCCACCCATTCCATTCCCAGGGAGATTGCAAAAGAGCAAGTTGGAAAAGTCTTACAAAGACATATATGACATCCTTTCAAAGGTCAATATCAACTTGCCCCTGTTGGAGATGATTCAGAAGATGCCTGCATATGCTAAGTTTTTCAAGAGCCTTCACACATACAAAACAAGATTTGTGGAGAATCATCAAGAATTTATGACCGGAAGTGCTAATGTAGTCCTTCAAAAATCATTGCCACCAAAACTGCAAGATCCAGATAGTTTCTGCATTAACATCACTATTGGTGGTACAACTCTAGAGAGGGCCATGCTAGATTTAGGAGCCAGTATAAACTTAATGCCGACAACTATCTATGAGCAATTGGGTTTGAATGATCTGAAAAAGAAAACCATGTCGCTTCTGTTGGCCGATGGTTCTGTAAGGTACCCTAAAGGTTATGTGGAAGATGTGCTAGTACAGGTAGAGAATCTTATTATTCCTGCTGACTTTGTGGTGTTAGATATGGATGAAGGTGTCAAAGATAGGAACTGTAAGCCTATTCTTTTAGGGAGACCCTTTATGGCAACTGCAAAGACTTTTATAGATGTCCAGAATGGGAAGCTAACAATGACTGTTTTAGATGAGACTGTAGAGTTTAAAGTTTTTGAGTCCCTGAAGTTCCCTAAAGCAGCCGACGACTGTTACTTTGTTGAGTGTAATGCTATTGAAGTGGTAAAGTCGGCAGTACAAGATGAGTTGTTAAAAGACATATCTGAGGAATTGTTAGATTAGGTTTGTGATGTATTTGGAGATGATGAAGAACTTCAGCAGATAGGATTGGCAAAAGAGGATTCCGATATAGAGGAAGTATGTACCGAAGTGAAAGATGAGATCAACAAATCGTTAATCCCATCTATTAGTTCTCCCCCTGCATTGGAGCTGAAACAACTTCCTTCTAACCTCAAATATGCATTTTTAAGCGAGAATGAGACTCTTCCAGTGATTATAGCTTCAGATTTAGAGACAGAAAAAGAAGAGAGACTCTTAGCAGTGCTTCAAGAGCACAAAGCCGCCATTGGATGGACCATAGCAGATATCAAGGGAATAAGCCCTACCATTTGTATGCATCACATTCTTTTAGAGGAGGGTTTGAAGCCATCTAGAGAAGCTTAGCGAAGACTTAACCCGAACTTGAAAGAGGTGGTCAAGGAAGAGGTCCTAAAGCTACTCAAAGTGGGTATCATATACCCTATATCTGACAGCAATTGGGTAAGTCCGGTTCATGTTGTGCCAAAGAAATCTGGAATCACAGTGGTGGCTAATGAAAACAATGAGTTGATCCCTATAAGGAAGACCACAGGATGGACGGTGTGCATAGACTACCGTAAGCTCAACACGGCAACAAAAAAAGATCACTCTCCTTTGCCGTTCATCGATCAGATGCTTGAGCGTTTGGCGGGACATGCTTATTACTATTTCCTGGATGGTTTTTCAAGATATAATCAGATTGCCATTGCTCCAGAGGATCAAGAGAAGACAACATTCACTTGTCCTTTCGGTACCTTTGCCTACAGAAGAATGCCGTTTGGTTTGTGCAATGCCCCTGCAACTTTCCAAAGATGCATGATGTCAATCTTTTCCGATATGCTAGAGAAGTATATCGAGGTATTTATGGATGATTTTTCTGTTTTTGGTAATTCTTTTGACCACTGCCTTGATAATTTAACTAGTGTTTTGAAAAGATGCACTGAGACTAATTTAACTCTTAGTTGGGAGAAGAGTCACTTCATGGTGAAATCTGGAATAGTGCTAGGACATGTGATATATGATAAAGGCATAGAGGTAGATAGAGCTAAGATTGAAGTAATTGCTAAACTTCCACCTCCTACTTCGGTAAAGGCTGTGAGGAGTTTTCTTGGTCATGCAGGTTTTTACAGGTGTTTTATAAAAGATTTTTCAAAAATTAGTCACTCCCTGTGTAATCTGTTGGCTAAAGAATCTACATTTGATTTTAATGATGAATGTATGCTTGCTTTTACAACTCTGAAAGATAAACTGACATCTACTCCTGTAATTATGCCTCCTGATTGGTCTCTTCCATTTGAATTAATGTGTGATGTGTCAGACTATGCTGTAGGAGCTATTTTAGGACAGTGAGTAGATAAATTGCCACATGTTATTTACTACACTAGTCGCACTTTGAATGATGCATAATTGAACTATTCTACTACAGAAAAAGAATTACTTGCTGTTGTTAGTGCCCTGGAAAAATTTCGTCAATATTTGATTGAGTCTAAAGTAATTGTTTGTTCTGATCATGCTGCTTTGAAATATTTACTAACAAAGAAGGAAATATTTACTAACAAAGAAGGAAGCGAAGCCGAGATTACTCCGGTGGATCCTTTTATTGCAAGAATTTGATTTGGAGATCAGGGATAAGAAGGGCAGTGAGAATGTGGTAGCGGACCACCTTTCTCGATTAGTGGAAGAAAAAACTGGAGAAGGAAGTACCAAGCTCGTACCAATAAATGAGAACTTTCCAGATGAACAGCTGATGAATGTGAGAGCCAAGGATCCATGGTACGTAGATATAGTGAACTATCTTGCAAATGGCATCGTACCAACTGACCTGAACTCACAAGCAAAACGAAGATTCATCTCCCTCACCAGGCAATACTTTTGGGATAAGCCATACTTGTTCAAATATGGTGCTGATCAGATCATTCGGTGATGTGTCCCTAAAGAGGAACAACAAGATGTGCTGAAATTCTGCCACGACCTTAGCTGTGGAGGGCACTTTAGTGCCAAGAAGACTGCTCTGAAAGTTCTCCAATCAGGTTTCTTCTGGACCTCTTTATTCAAAGATGCTTATACTTTTTGTATTTCTTGTGACAGGTGCCAGAGAACGGGGAACATTGGTAAAAGAGATGAGATGCCCCTTTCAAGTCAGTTGGTGATAGAAATATTTGACGTGTGGGGAATTGACTTTATGGATCCCTTCCCATCCTCGCACGGGTTCATTTTCATCTTGGTAGCTGTGGACTATGTTTCGAAGTGGATTGAAGCAATTGCAACCAAGACAAATGATAGCAACGTCGTGGTAAAATTCGTGAAAGAGCACATATTTACCAGATTTGGGACACCGCGTGCTATCATAAGTGATGGTGGGAGCCATTTTTGTAACAAGGTTTTTGCCTCCTTAATGAAGAAATATGGTGTCAAACACAAAGTGACAACCCCATATCACCCTCAGACTTCAAGACAAGTGGAGGTGAGCAATAGGCAGATTAAGCAGGTATTGGAGAAGACAGTGCAACCAAATCTAAAGGATTGGTCAACTAAGTTTAATGATGCATTGTGGGCATACAGAACTGCCTACAAAACCCCAATTGGTATGAGCCCTTATCGGATTATATATGGAAAAGCTTGTCATCTACCTATGGAGTTGGAACACAATGCCTATTGGGCACTGAAGAAGTTGAACTTCGACTTAGATAAGGCAGGAGTGGAAAGAAAATTGCAACTAAGCGAGCTTCGGGACAATGCTTATGAGAATGCCAAGATATACAAGGAAAGGACAAAGAAATTGCATGACAGCAGAATCAGTCGGAAGGAATTCCATCCGGCGATGCTTGTCCTTTTGTATCAGTCAAGGTTAAGGTTGTTTCCAGGGAAGCTGAAATCACGTTGGATAGGTCCGTTTAGGGTTACTCAGGTTTTTCCGCATGGAGCTGTCGAAATTGAAGGCCCTGAATTGCAGAAGAGATTTAAGGTTAATGGACATCGACTCAAGCCATACCTGTGTGCACCCATGCTAAGGAATTATGAGTTTTCCCGCCTCAATGAGCCGTAAAGCTCTTGTGCGTCTTGCTCAGACGTTAAATAAAGCGCTCAGTGGGAGACAACCCACCTAGGTAATATTTTCTTATCTTATATTTTTGTCTATTTTTGAGTCAGTTGTCACTATGTCTCGAACATTCTTAAACCGGTTGAATATGATTATTGGATATAGAGCTTTGAGGTAGATATTATTCAATTCAGGTTTGGGGGTGTTCTATTATTTATTTATTTAGTTATTTTTTTTTTTTTTAGAGAGAGCTGGTATGTTTTATGTGTGCATTCTTTTTGGCCAGGCGTCAGGTATGAAGAGTGTATTTAGCGCAAGGTAGAACCGCCCTCGGGGCATTGCCTAAGCAGCGGTAATTTTGGAAAGTCGACCTCTGGAGTTGACCGCTACTTGTTCCTGCTGGATGTACGCGTTCCTGGCCAGCTGAAAATCCTGTAGAATGTCTCTGGACTTCACCGCAAGGTAGGACCGCCCCCTAGGCACATGCCTGGGCAGCGGTCACTCTTAAGGGCCTCTCTGGAGTTCAGCGCAAGGTAGAACCGCCCCTAGGCACCTGCCTAGGCAGCGGTCCCACACATAAATGATATGGTGCGTTTTGCACCACAGGTATGCATGCAAAGGTTTAACCGCGGGGTAGGACCGCCCCTTAGGCAAGTGCCTACCCAGCGGTAATTCACAAAAACCTGATACCCTTCTATTTAAATGATTCGTGCGTAGCCACTTCTTCTTCTCTAGGCTGCACACGTCCTCCTTCTCTCTCTTTCCCCTCTCTTCTCTCCATTGTTGCTACTCTCTCTAACAAGGAACAAGGTATGTTTACTATCTCTCTTTTCTCAATTTTCTTCAGGAATTCATTGCTTTTAGCATGAGGAATCTTTGTTTATGTGATTTTTGATGGATTTTGGGTGTTTTGTATGTCAAATTCCGAATCCTTTGCTTAAAATCATAGTGTTTCTTGTGAAATTGCTGAACTTGTTGGATTTGAAACATGAATGGTTGGTTTTAACTTGTTTTAGATGGATTTGAGACTGGGGGCATGTGTGATTATAGTATTCTTTGATACAATGATTTTGACATTGATATTGTTAGACTGATGGTGTTATTGTTTGAATGCCCAGTTTGGATTTCAATTAGTTTGATACCTTTATAGTGATGAGTTTTTATTGGCAATGTGTGTATATGGACACTTATTTTGAAACGAATTGCTGCCAATTTCTGTTAAGAAAATTTGTGGAGTTATTTTGGTTATATATTGTGACAGATGGCAAAATCTCATGTTGGCAAGCATCCACGGATTAGTGCAGCAGATAAAGGGAAGCGCCAGGCCACTCCAAGGCTGGTGCAACACAAGGAATTTCGGGATAGGGTGAACAGGTTCCAAGCACGGCCCTGGATTATTGAGAGGGGAATTGATCTTTCTAGTTTGGAGCAGACGCCTATTCCAGCCGTCGTTGCTGCCCGCCAGTGGGAGAGGTACGTAGCTAGACCAACACGGCCTAATAGGAGTCTCGTGATCGAATTCTATGCCAGTGCTATAGCAGGGAGGCTCCATGATGGGGGTATTGTTGTGGTCCAGGGGGTTGAGGTCCTGATCAATCCCGAGGTGATAAATCAGTTCTTTGAGGTTCCAGATGTTGCCATTAGAGGCGGGGGAGGGGTGGAGTACCTTAATACTCTTGACCTGTTTCGAGGACGATTAGCTGCAGTCCTTAGGATGGATGGGCGTGAACAGTGGGATGGGTTGCTGAAGTTGTACCAGCGTGACACGCATGTGGTCGTAGCCTTTTGGAATATTTTTCTGACGTGTTCGCTGCTACCTTCTCAGCACCGCACCCAGATTTTCTATGACCAGGCTCGCGTATTGCACCGGTTGAGGACAGGTGGCCCTATCAACATTGGGAGGGTGATTTTTAGTGCTATTCGTGAAGCCTGTGGCACTGATGAATTATCTATGGTATTGCCATATTTGATCACGGCTTTCTGCAGTCGGGCAGGAATTGATGTGATTGCAGGTTTGGAGCACAATGACCCATCCATGCTCACCAGGACTAAATGGAACCAGCAGTTGGCTCTTTGGGGATTGCCTCCTATTGGAGATTATGCGGGCCGCAGACGTCGTAGAGAGGAGCACGCAGCAGCAGCTGCCGCGATGGCACAGGAGCAGCCCGAGGAGGATCAAGCTGCAGCACAGCCCGAGGAGGATCTAGCTGCGGCACAGCCCGGAGGTGATTAGTTTCACACATTTTTGCAGGCTATGAAGGCTCACATGGACTTGCGCATCAGACAGATGGAGGTTCGTATGGATGAGCGTTTTAACGATGTCGAGACGAGCATAGATGATTTGCGCACGATGATGACTAGTCGGTTTTCTGTGGCTAGTGAGAGTGGAGCTCCTTCTCAGCCTCCTATCCCTGATCAGGATTCGTATGCAGCTAGTGGATCAGGATTTGAGCAACAGTTCGATGACCAGAGGACCCCGATCATGCAGTTTGACGATGAGGAGCAGCAGGATGACCAGTTAGACTTCGATCAGCACATCGAGATCTTACCTTCAGATGAGGATGGCGGAGATTGACAGGATATGGTTTCTTTTGACTTTTTATTTTATTTTCTTTTTCTTTTATTTTCTTTGGATATTGTAGTTTATTTCTTTATGTCTGTCCCTGCCACAACTGTCTTGACTATCAACATGGGGGACAATGTTAAGCTCAGGTTTGGGGGTGTGTCGTTTTGGTTTTTAGTTTTATTTTCGTTCAGAGTCTGTCGTTCCTCCTTAATCTTTGATGAGATGCTTTGATGTGTGCTTTAGAACCAGTATGCTTTATTCAATGAGTTTAAACTAAAGTCTAGCCACTTAGAATATTGCGTTGCATTTTTCAAAAATTATGACATGCTCTTGATATGATAGTGGATAGGATGCCTAGTTGGATTGCCATGATTAATAGTGGAGACTACCTTGGTCAGTTCACTAAGCCAAAAAGCGTACATAAATGACATGATATGAGTGATTAATTGTTTCTACTCTTTAAACACTACATAGGTTCTTAGCACTAGACTTGATCTCTATAGGTTTAACATTGAGCATTATAGAACGTTCATCATAAAAGATTTCACATGCTATCTTTGATCTTGAGTAAGTTGAACCAATGGAAGTGATTTCAGACTATGTGTGCTTGATCTACTTAAAAGGCCTTAAATATTTCCTACCTTATATGTGTGCTCCATAGCGCTGTTTGAAGCCAAACACTGATTAGCCTTTTTCTTTCTTCACCACACTGACTTTAACCCATGTAAGCTTGTATTATAGCCTTACCTTTTTTTTTTTTAACTTGGGATCATACATTGAGATTGTGAAGAAGACTTGAGATTTCAGCACAGGAATATGTGCGAAGGTAATGAGAAACAAGTGAAGAAGAGCTGCATTCAATCCAAAGCCGAGAGGAGCTATATTTGTGATCCAAAGCAGAGAGGAACTGTATTTTTGATTCAATATATATATATATATATGCAAGGTTTATAGAATTCAACCAGTCAAATGACTGGTAGTGATGTATCTACTCTTAAAGGAGTTATCAAGAAATTTGGTGAAAGAGGAGGTTCGAAATAAATGGTGAGTGGCGTCATTCCACTGGCAACAAGAAGAAAGGAAGGCCTAAAAGTTTAAGCAAGGCCTTGAAGACAAAGTGAAGGCTCTCATTGAATGATCCTAGGGTTTTTGAATTCCTTTTTCCTGTTCTTTCTTAGCCCCTACCCAATAGCCCCATTACAACCATAATAAAAGTCTGATTGATCTACTGGTTATCCTTGCGATGAAAGTAGAAGGCAAGAGTGTGCTTTATCTTATTCATAATGCCTGATTCTTTTCATGAGATCTTTTGCTTACAAATCAAGCGTTCTTTCAATGATATATTCATATGCGATATTAACTTGAAATTTCTTGTGCATAAATTCCATTCGCATATGCTTGATGAGTGAAATTGCCTAGGCTCTGTGTGAAATATGAGCGATATCTTGTGAGAAGTAGAGTTGAGGCGAATTATATCTATGGCGCTTGGCAAATGTGTTTTTGATGCTAGATTGTCTTGAGCATGGGCTTTTCATTTAAAACGAGCAATGTTTTCAGTTTTGTGGCTAAAGTTTAGTCTTTACGTATTGACTTTAGCATGCATTGTTTCGTTATGGGCGCTATTCAATTGCATCTCGAATGATGGGATTTTGTTGGATATGTTTGTGGGTGTTATAGCTGTAAACCCTCAGGAGACAAAACTCCTCCTCTAGGGACACCTAGAGGTTTAAAGGCTTGTAGCATATGCTCAATGCTATCGCGCTCCCTGCGAAAGTGGCTTAGCTAGGATTTAGTTTTTCTTTTTAGTTTAGTTAGTTGGTTTTGCTCGAGGGCTAGCAAAAGTTAGGTTTGGGGGTATTTGATCGGTCTATTTCTATATATGTTTTAAGCCCCTATTTCCTATTCTTTATGCTTTGTTCTCGAGTGATTTAGGTTGTTTTGATGTGCTTGTTGAGCTGTGTAGATCTCTTTAACATAAGTAGTGCAAATATCCGATTATGGAAGAAAAGATGTCAAAATTGATGAGAGTGCATTTCTGCAAAGTACCGCGTGATAGGCAATGCCTACCTAGTGGTCATATGTTGCGGTCAATCTAAGTTGCAGCATTCAAGAGAAAATCATGAAGGACCGCGGCCTAGGTATGCCTACCTAGCGGTCCCATATGGCGTCAAACTCCAAAGGTGTTGAGTATGAATTTGCGCGGCCCAGGCATGTTCCTACCTAACGGTCCCATCTTGCATCAAACTCCAGTATTGTGTCGATCAAGTGACCGCCCCCCAGGCACCTTCCTATCTAGCGGTCAAGTCCAGTGATGTTGCAAAAGCATTACCGCGAGATAGGCAAGTTGTCTACCTAGCGGCACGTGCAGCGATCTTTTAAAAAAGTCTGATTCGTTTAGGTCAGCGAGAGACGGAGGTTTGAGCCATTATAAATAAGACATTAGAAGGCTTTCAAAGAGGGTTGGAGACTGCGAAATTGGGAGCCGTACTTTCTTCCATCCTTTGAGGACACCGGAAAGCAAGAAGAAGACAAAGGATTCAAGATAAGATTAGAAGACAACAATGGGTTCTATCTTCTCCTCTTCTATGTTTTTGTTTCCTCCATTGATGTGTAACTAAATCCATACTAGGGATTCAATGTGAACCTCTATGAATACTCTTTGTTAGAATTGACTATATTTTCGTAATTCAAGTTTTGATTCATTCAATTTATGATTATTTCTTCTTATTGGGGCATGGTTAGTGCTAGACTAGAAGTTAGGGTTTGATGTGTTAAAGGTTGAGATGCGCGTGTGTTTTCACCATTCTCAACTAATATGCAATTGAATGAATGAATTTATCGTAGCAGGATATCGCACGTTATTTTTGGTTCTCTTGTTCTTATGCTTAATGGGTTCTCAATCATAGTCTACACACAGGGTTTGCTAATGACTGTGATTGAGAATACTTGATTGTGTGCTTTGTGGGTTTTAGGTTATAGTTTACACGCAGGGTTTGCTAAAGACTTAACTGAGAACGCTTGGTGTATGGTTGATGTATTTTATGCTATAGTTTACACGCAGGGTTTGCTAATGACTGCAGTAGAGAGTAATTGATTTATTCCAGGACTACATAGCACTAATTATATATAATTTAAGAACGAACCCTTAACTTGATTAACATTCTTTGTGAAAGTCAATTCGAAGCATTGAGTAAACATAGTTAGGGATCATTGATGACCTAGTTCTCTCACCTCTTGATTACACTCACATATTCTTGTTAATTGTTTTCTTAGTTTAATCTAGTTTTAATCTCAAATCAATCAAATCAATCTGAAATCTTTTGGTTACTGTTACTTGCTTAGCTTTAATTAGAATTAGTTTTAGTCAATAAATCACTTTTCCTCGTGGGAATGATCCCTACTTGTCACTGTACTTATCTCACGATTCGTGCACTTGCGAGTTAGGTTTTTATAACACAATTTAACACATCAATGCCCCCATATAAAAACCCTCAAATCAACTCTCTCTCTCTCTCTCTCTCTCTTTCTCTTTTTTTTTTCTCTCCTCTGCTCTCTCTCTCTCTCCCCCGATCCTCTCTCTTTTCTCATCTCCATCTCGTCAATCATGGCCAGAAAGCGTCGTCTGGGCGTCAATCACCTTCGGCCGTCGTTGTGGAGTTGCTTGGGCTACGCGTGAACCAGTAACGCGCAGCCCAAGCTAACAAAGTACAGCCATGATTGACGGGATGAAGAGGAAAAAACCTAAAAAGAAAAGAAAAGAAAAGAAAAAAACCTGAATTGGGGAATTTGGGGAAGAAGGGACACATGTCATGATTTCAAGTTTCACATTTTCATTTTAGTTATGATTTCAAGTTTTAGTCATGATTTCAAGTTTGAGGTTTTTTTTTTAAAAAAAGAAAACTAATTTCAGGGGTACTCTTATAATTTATGGACATACACTGATTTTTTTTTAAAAAAAAAGTTTCAAAAGTGGTTACTAACGAAAGTTTAATGTTTCAAATTATTAGTGTTGGTTTTCTCTCTAATTTGTATTGTGTTTTGCAAGATTAGTTGATTTTTCTAAGATTTCGAAATTTCCAGAAGATTTTACAAAACAAAAATGTGAAACCTTATATTTTTCCTAGAAAACGTGAAACCTTAGATTTTTTGTCCCATAAAAAAGTTTCATAGCTCAGAAAATGTGAAACCTTAAGGGACGTTCGACGATGTTTTCAAAAACCATTTTTTCGTTTTTCAAGGATAAAAAATGGAGAGAACTTTTCTAGTTAAATTTTTGGAATATAAGGGCCCGTCCTGTAACGTTTTTGAAAGGCCGTTTTTGTTTTTCGAAAATAAAAATGAAAATGAAAACAGTGTTTTTGGTTTCAGTTTCGAAATCCAAATACGCGTCTGGTAACATTTCCTGAAAGCTGGATTCTGAATATGAAAACGTAAAAAACGCGTCTGGTATCATTTTACAGGCCATAATTAATGAGTTGAATTTTATTTATTTTATTTTATTTTTTTTGTCAGCACCCAGAATAATTTGTTTCGTTAACTCTCAAGCCAATTTAAATCACCCATAATCGATTATACAAGCACACTTAACCCAGAGGCAAGTAAATCATCGTGTAATTGCTTTAATTGAAAGTGCCAAGTGAACCCAGTTCAATACACCAATCAACCCAAAACACACAATCAGAATTCAGAACCCAGTTAAACCAGTTAAAAGAACAAATAAAAAAATAAGAACCAAAAACTGGCACAAAGGAAGCAAAGAAAGGAACCTCGATGATATACTGGGCAGCGGCGGTGCGGTTGTTGAGGGAGCTCGGAAAGAAGAAGGGAAGAAGAAGAAGGGAAGAAGAAGAAGAAGAAGAAGAAGAAGAAGAAGAAGAAGGGGAAGAAGGGATCGGCGGCAGATCGGAAAGAAGAAGGGAAGAAGAAGAAGGGAAGAAGAAGAAGAAGAAGAAGAAGAAGAAGAAGAGGAAGAAGGGATCGGCGGCAGATCGGAAAGAAGAAGGGAAGAAGAAGAAGAAGAGGAAGAAGAGATCGGTGGCAGATCAGAAAGAAGAAGGGAAGAAGAAGAACTGAAGAAGAAGAAGAGTAGCTCAGTGCATATCGAAGAAGAAGATGAAAAAAAGAAGAAAATAATAAAAAAAGAAAAAAAAATTGAGTTTTTTATTTTAAGTGAAAAACAAAACGAAAAACAAAATGAAAAACATCAAAAAGTTGTTTTGGAAATTTTTCACTTTTAACAATGTTGTCGTTTTTGTTTTTGTTTTTGTTTTTGTTTTGGAAAATAAAATGGAAAACAAAATGAAAAACGGTAACGAACGCGTATTCGAAATTTGATTTGAAAAATAAAAACAAAAACAACCTTCAAAAACAGTACCGGACAACCCCTAAATCATTGAAAACATGTAAAACTGTTTTCACATTTAATGCTGTCAAAACTAGCTTTATAGAAAACAACAAATATATGTTTTTGAAATAAACTTAATAGTAAGAATACAATAAGGAATCAAGAGATAGACAACATATAAATATGATATTTTATTCAATTTTCAATGTTATTTACAACTTAGTGAGACCTCCTTTTTATAGGCTCACAATATAGTAGTTACAAACTTGAAAGAAAAAAGAGCTAGCAGTAAATTTGAGAATCAATGGAGACATAAACTTGAGAATAAATGGTACCATAAACTTGTGACTAAATTGGGGAAGGTGAAAGATCACAAATTACATTGTGAGATTAGATGAACATTCACTTATGTTATATTTCCATAACACTCCCCCTTGAATGTCCATTTTACATAAAATATACCTCGTTAAAACATTTACTAGTAAAAAACCATGCAGGAAAAAATACCAGTGAAGGAAAAAGAGTACATTATTCATAGAGGAAATAGGGGTATATAGCACTTTTAAAATTTTGACTTGTACAATTATCACACTTTAATAACTCTTGTTTTAATAGCACCAAAAATGGAATTTGGACAAAAATACCCCCCAACTTCTTTTCTTTTCTCTTATGTGTCTTTCACCTTCTTTCTTCTTCTTTTTTCCAAAGCCTCCATTGATGGAGCTTCAATGGAGGTGCCACCGCCGACGAGTTAATCGATAAAACCACCGGCAAAACGTCCATCATGCGCCACCCATTGTAACGGAAGTATCCATTTTCAATTTTAAGCTGTATGGAGAGAGAAATGAAGCTAAACCCAAATCATCTCCGAGCCTTCATCGTTAGATCTGCGACGATCCGTCTTGAATCCGACGAAACTAATGGCGCCAATGAACTCGACGTCATCCGATCTTCCAGATCTGACTATCTCCGGAGTCAACCGATGCCATTGTCGGCTCATCTCTGTCACCATTGATGGAGGTCGAACAGAATAAGTCTCGAAAACTCATGAATAAGTCTTGAATTTTCAAAATAAGTCTCGAATTTAATCTAATAAGTCTCAAAAATGCAAATAAGTCTCGAATTTTCGAGAAAAAAAAATACAAAAGAAAAGAGCAAGTGGGGATATTTTGATCTCACCACCTATTTTGGTGCTATTAAAACAAGACTTATTAATGTGGTGGTAGTTGCACAAGCCCTCCCCAAAAAAGTGCTATTTAATTTTTTAACCCTTATTCATATATATCTAAAAAATAATATTTGAGGTGATAACAACTGCCTTATTAAAACCTTATTGAGAAAAACCCTGTGGGATAAAAACTCAGTGAGGGAAAAAGAGTACGATATATAGATTTCCTCCAAAACAATTACTCTCCCTCATCAATATGCTCATTTTGATGTGGTCATCTCAATTGTCTGAGAAACATTTTTCAATTGACGCATCCCAATGTTTTTGTGAATAAATCTGCAAGATTTTCACTTGAATGTATTTTTTAAACATCTATTTCACCATTCTTTTGGAGCTCATGTGTATAAATTTTTTTTTTGTGAAATGTGCTTAGTTTGATCACCTTTAATATAACCTTCTTTAATCTGTGTAATGCATGTATCATTGTCTTCATATAATATTGTGGGACTATTTTTTATTGAAGATAATCCACATATTTATCGAATATGTTGTATTATAGACCTTAACCAAATAGACTCCCTACTAGCTTCATGAATTGCCAATATCTCTGAATGGTTTGAAGAAGCGGCAACCATTATTTGTTTAACAAATCTCCATGAGATAGCAATATTTCCACATGTTAATGAATATCTTGTTTATGATCGGGTTTTATATGGATCATAAAGGTATCTAGCATCTGCATATCCGGATAATTGTGATTTTGATCCCTTTGAGTAAAATAATATCATATCAATTGTTCCACAAAGATAACACAATACATGCTTAACACTATTCCAATGTCTTTTAATTGGTGCAGAACTATGTCTTGCTAGTAAATTGACTGCAAATGCAATATCAAGCTTTGTACAATTTGTAAGGTACATAAGTGCTCCAATTGCATTTAAATATGGTACTTGAGAATTAGAAGCTTTTCACCATCTTCTTTTGGAAGGAATGAATCTTTGTCTGTATCAAGTGATCGAATAACTATTGGAGTGCTTAATGGATAAGCTTTATCCATATAAAAACGCTTTAAAACTTTTTCCGTATATGATGATTGATGAATAGATATCCCACTTAGTAAATGCTCGATTTGCAGACCGAGGCAAAATTTTGTTTTACCGGGATCTTTCATTTCAAATTCATCTTTTAAGTATAAGTAAGATACAATTTTTTTGAGTTCTTCAAGATTCACAATGAGATTTAAATCATCAACATATACCGCAGTGATGGCAAATCTAATTTATGATTATTTTTTTTTTAATGAACACATATGGGCAAATTAGATTATTTTCATATCCTTCTTACAATAAATATTCACTTAAGCGATTGTATCACATGCGCCCAAATTGTTTTAACCCATATAAGGAAGTTTGTAGCTTGAGTGAATACAAACTTCTATGTTTTAAATTTTCATTCATTTTATATCCTTAAGTGATTTTCATATAAATATATATATATATATATATCGGTATGAAAAGATTCATATAGGTATGCTTTCACAACATCCATAAGATGCATATCGAGCCCTTTCGAGGCTACAAAACTAATCAAAAATCGAAATGTGATTGCATCCATCACTAGGGAATAAGTCTCCTCATAGTCAATACCTAGTATCTACGATAAACCTTGTGCTAAGAGTCGTGCTTTATATCTCACAATCTCGTTTTTTTTATTTCGTTTTCTAACAAAAACCCATTTATATCCGACAGGTTGACGTTTTCAGGCGTCTGGACAACCGGTCTAAAAACTTCACATTTTTCAAGCGAATTTAGTTCTACTTGGATCGCTTCTTTCCATTTTGGCCAATCTTTTCTATGTTAACATTACTCCACTGTTGTTGGTTCAACATCTTCATCATTATTCACAATATCAAGAGTGATAGTAAATGGAAATTTATCATCAATATTAATATTCATTCGATCCAGGAATTTTTTTAGCACCAACAAAATCTATTGAGATTCGTTCTTAAGTCTCATTTGGGGAGATCAAAATCTACGAGATCATTTTGTTCCTCTTCAAGAAAATTTTGTATTTCCTTAGTTGTTGGTATATATACTTCTTTGGGAGTAATTTGATCAGTTTCGGATTGATTAATTTTTGATGTCTTGTTTTCAATCATGGCTTGTTCAAGAGAGCCACTTTTATTTTGAAGTTTCATTTGTATTTTCCTCTTCCTTGGAATTAAGTCCTTTGCACCAACTAGCCTACCACGCTTCAAGCATAGCTTGATTTCATTTACCTTATCTAGTTGTTCTTTAGGGACATCAACCCTTGCCGAGACATTTTCAACAGGTATATGTGATTTTACTATTTTCTTTGAATCGGTAAATGCATCTGGAATTTGATTTGCAATATTTTACAATTGAATAATCCTTTGAACTTCAAGTTCACATTGATTTGTTCGAGGATCAAACTAAGAAAAAGATGATGCATTTCATGTAAGTTCACGTCGTTTATCTGTCTTTTTCTCCCCCTAACGATGAAAAAACTTGTTCATGATCAAAATGGCAATCCGCAAATCTTGTGGTGAAAAGTTCTCCTATTAAAGGCTCAAGATATCTAATTATTGAAGGAGAATCATAGCCAACATAAATTTCAAGTTTTCATTGATGACCCATTTTTGTCATTTGTGGGTGTGAAATTGGAACATAAACAGCATAACCAAAAATTCTCAAATGAGAAATATTTGGTTGTTGGCCAAGGACAAGTTACAAAAGTGAAAATTTATGATAACTAGTTGGTCGAATACGAATTAACGATGCAGCATGTAATATTGCATATCCCCATGAAGAAACAGGTAATTTTGATTTTAAAAGTAAAGGCTTGGAAATTAATTAAAGATGTTTTACCAAAGATTTTGCCAAACCATTTTGAGTAGACATGCAAATGCTCTATATCAATACCGATTGACATGCAATAATCATCAAAAGTCTTAGATGTAAATTCACCTGCATTATCTAGTCTATTTTTTTTTTTTAATTTGATAACCAGGAAATTGTGCTCGTAATTTAATAATTTGAGCAAGTAGTCTTGCAAATGCAACAGTACGGGTAGAGAGCAAACAAACATGAGACCACCTAGTTAACACATCTATTAAAACCATGAAATATCGAAAAGGTCCATAAAGTGGATGAATGCGTCCGCATATATCACACTGAATTCTTTCCAAAAAAACTTGGAGATTCAAAATTTAACTTCATTGTGGATGGTCTTGTAATTAATTTACCTTGAGAACAAGCTGCACATGGGTTATCGGAAGGTAAAAGAATCTCAGGTTCTTTAAGGAATGTCCATGTGAGTTTTCAACAATTCTCCGCATCATAATTGATCCTAGATGATCAAGTCTATCATACCAAAGCATAAAAGTCTTTAGATCATTGAACTTCTGGCTCAATACAAGATTTGTTTCTATAGTTCATATGGTAGTTTGATACAACCTAGAAGAAAGTCCAAAAAATCTTTCTAGTATCTGCTTTTGGCATGATAAATTAGAAGTGATGCAAAAGTAGTATATATTACCTTCATTAGTAGTCTCAATGTGGTTTAGTGTTACAAAAGTCTCGAAAAAAGTCACGGATAATGTCTCGGAGAGTGTTACAAAAGCTTTATTGATCCGAGACTTTTGTAACACTCTTTGAGATATTTATCGAGACTTTATTGTTATGATACTTTTATAACATGCTCCGAGACTTTTACTAACCTATTTAGTTTTCATTGTCTTCCCCAATCTAACTCTAGAAACCAAAAACCAAATCTAAAACTAAAAACCCTATAAACCAGATCTAACAATGCAAAAATACAAAACAAATGAATAGCCAAACAAAACACAATCAAATCGTTAAAGTTATATATCTTGTTTTTGACCGAAATCAAAATGGAAATGGAAAAGAAATCGTCACCGTCTAGTATCGAGATCCGGTTGGTTGGCTGCTTTGAACAGTCGTGGTAACTTCTCTCTCTACTCTTTCAAGTCTCTCACTAATAAATGAAAAGTAGAAGATAAAAATAAAACTAGACTAAATTATAAATAGTTGACATGGAACAACTGTGGGGGGTATTTTTGGAAGATACCCATTTTAGGTGCCTTTTAAACATAAGTTTTTAAAATGGAGACAATGTTGGAAAGCCAACTCCAAATAGTGTCATTTAATTTTTGAACTCACCAGCAAAACAACCATGAAACACTCCATGACACACTATAAGAAAAACTATATTTCTTGACAGTCTTTTATTGACAGTTTTGTAAAACTGTCAATAAACTTATAAAAATTGACATCCATTTTTAATTGTCAAGAAGAGTTGATAGTGTTTTTTAGAACAGTCACATATTAACTGTTAAATATTATTGACAGTTTCTAATAACTGTTCCCGCTATCACAATTTCACTATATCTAAACAAAAACAAACAAAAAAAGATCTTCTTTGACTGTAACTACTTCCCTCTCCCTAACTTAAGATTTCTCACAGCTTAAGTTTCTATTATCCTTTATTTCTCCAATCATCCAAACATCTTTCAAATCTGTCATAAAAGTTTGAGTTGTTTATTGTAAGTGTGCTAACATCTTCAACCTTTTTTTTTAGTACACTAAAATCCCTAAAATTCCAAAATTTTAGGGTATTTATCTCACTCCTACTGTTTTAGCAATTTTACAGAAAAAGATTATTAAGATTAAAGCTTTATTTGTTTTTTAGCTTTAATTTGGTTGGATTTTACAGTTGTTGTCATTAAAAAGGAAAACAGACTATGTCAAACTTGAAGATTTGTTGCCAAGTGAGGAATTTGAAACGCTTTGAGTTATAGGATTTGATTTTGAGTTTGCTTTATGGCTATTTTTGGCCCCTTAATAAAGGATTGTTGTTCAAAAAAAAAGAAGTAAAAGTACAGTGCTCAAACCAGGTTCAGATTATAAGAATTTTTTATTTTTTATTTTAAAAAAATACAGTTCTTTTTTATAAATACTATTTTGTCTTCATATATTGTATTTGTTAGAGAAAAATATATTTTACTCTTCTGTTGATTTTCTATTTTTTTTAAAGTCTAATTTATACATTGTGTTCTTTTCTGTTTGCATATTAAAGGTTTGTCAATTGAGATTGAGCCAAAATTTCGAAAAAGGACTTAATTTGCTAGAAAGGTAGACCTCGCAAACTTCAAATATTTTGAGAAACTTAATTTTAATTGTATCTTTTTTCTAGTTAAATGTATCATACTTATTTGAAATGAGTTTGTTGTTACTTGATATTGTGAATATGTTTTGTGTTTCTCTGTAAATACATGCATGGTGTGTTGGGTGTTTGTGGGTATGTTAACAAAAATACATATCGAAGCTTAAAAATGCCTCTATGAGTTCAAAAGCTATGAAAAATCATGAATAATTATATTTTTGCGTAGAAATAATTTTTTTAAAGAATAGTATCTTTAGACTTCTTATAATTATTTTTATATTAAGTTATAACATAAGATGGATAAGTCTTGGATGTTGAGTGATATAATGTCAAGGGAACACGATATTAGGGTTGAGAAATTTATAAAATTTGTCATATTTCATTATGAAAATCCTAACTTAATAAGATATTGTTAGGTTTTTAGTTTGTGTTGGCATATATTCCATATCAAAACGATATTTTTCTTGTATTTGATTAATGGTAATAGATTGATGATTTGAAGCTTCAAAGAAGGTTGTGGCCAAAAGATCAAGCAAGAAGGAGCCTTTGAAGAGGAATGGACTACATTGCATAATTAAGGTAATGTAGACCTCATTCTTCTTCAAGGCAATAGACACACATACAAAAATCATTTATATGTGTCCCTGCATCGTTGTGCAACATTTATATAGCACATTCATTTTCAAAAAAATATATATATAGCACATTCACATGTTTTTATATGCTCATGCATTGAACTCAAATTCTCATACATTGTAGAATTGTATGTTCTAAGACTATGTCTAGGAAACGGCATACATATGTAATACTATGCTTATATGTTTACGTTTTATTGTTTTTGAACTTGAACAAGATTTCTTATGATTCCTTATTGAGTCCCGGTCATTTCAGTTACTCATACATTTGATTTCGAGTCCAAAAGATGTAGCTACGCTACTTTTCGTTCTCATTCGTTGAGTTGTGTTCGTCTTTGTTTTCCGAGATGAATTCTCAACCTTTTGTCAAAGTTTCATAGTCGTCGTTGTGCGTGAGGGAGTCACGATTTGTAATCCAAAAATGGATTCGAAATCAGAGTTAGGAAGCCTGGATACGGTCGAAGAATATGAGCGGAGCGCGGGAGGAACAAACGAGGCCAATGGCCAAGCTTGTTGGCCACATGTGGCCCACGTGTGCCACACGCGGTCCATACGTGAGTATGACATGGCACATGCTGGTTCAGTGGCTTCTTCCCTCTCTCTTTTCCATTTTAAATATTTTCATTCCCT
Source organism: Acer campestre (assembly GCA_954870605.1). Taxonomy (NCBI): domain Eukaryota; kingdom Viridiplantae; phylum Streptophyta; class Magnoliopsida; order Sapindales; family Sapindaceae; genus Acer; species Acer campestre. Next base: position 32,337,941 of record OX940801.1, read on the forward strand.
CCCATTCATTCTATGCAAGAAGAAATAAAAAGAAACTCGCCAGAATTTTTCTTCCAATTTTTCTCACCTTCCAAATACCATAACTTTCTCATACGAAGTCGGATTTAAGTGATTTAAATTGGAGATTTTTTGTAATTGAGTCATCTACCTTTTTCAAGTGATCTTACAGTCATTTAATTGAGTTTTCAAGGTGTTCTACCTAGAAAAAAGTGACAGCTCGTGATTTGGAGGGATTGGCTTTATCTTTGTGATTTCTTCTGTTATAACCTTTAATTTGCTTGGGGTTTCTTCTTCTATATGTATGTATATGTTTTGTGAATGTTATTGAGAAAGATAGCTTCATAATCAATCTTAATCAAAAGTCTAATTAGAGACATATGTGAACTAGAATTTTTGATTCTATGATTTTCACATGTTTGAGAGTTGTATTGTGATTAGATTGACATATAGGATTATTTGAGACTTTATTGAATGATTTTATGATTGATAATCCTTGAAATGTATTTTGATTCTTTGATTGATGAAATCTAGGATTAAGGCTCTTGTATGTGTTTTTAGAGATATCTAGGATTTAATTGATTTATCAATATATCCTTTCTTTAAATCTTTGGCTAGATTACTCATTAAATATATTCTATGTTTCTAGCATTTATTTGTATGTTTATAACATCTTGAATTTGTGCTTCATGATTATGATATATTCAAGTGTTATTTGTATGGATGAAACTATGAGCTTTTGTGTTAGGTTTTTTCACATGCTCTAGGTTTAATTTATGTTTTTGCATCTAGACTTTTATTCTTGTGATCTCACATGTTTAGGTCTAGTTGTTCCATAGAATATATTGATCACATGTTCTATGTTGTATTGATTGTAATTTGCATCATTTGCATCACTTAGATCATTTGCCTTGAGAAAAAGGTTGAAGTCTCTTTCAAAGTGAGTGAAGCTTTGTATTGAGCAAGAAGTCTTGGCTAGGAATGAGTTCCAGATAGTCAAGCGAAAGTCTTAGCAAGGAGTTGTGTACTCCGGATGGTTGAGCTAGGGTAGCTTAACTAGGATCCTAGTGATCTAGATTGCTAAGCAAGGGAATCTTCCTAGAGGCTTGAGAGCCTTGGATAGGAAGTTGCTTCCTAGAGGTGTAGGATACACCTTGGATAGGGAGTAGGTTTAGTGATTCACTAGCTCGATGGTAGATTAGGATTTGATAGCTTGAGGTGGATATCATAGAGTTGATAGCCTTGAGTATGTATGTTCTTTTCATATAGTGGATTTGCTTTGCCAGTGGTTGTGGATTCAACCCGTGGATGTTTCCTCTTCGGAGGTTTACCACTTAAAAATCTTGTGTTCATTGTCTCTTTCTCTATCTCTTTTATATTATGTATGTGTATATGTTAATTTGTTGAATATCATTTACTTGTGCTATATATTTGAACAAGTACTTGTAAATAGTGATTTGTAGAACAATCCTCTTTAGATCAATTTGTATTTGTAATCTTTCATATTTTTGTTATCTTTGTGTATAGATATATTTGTTTTCTCTTGTAATAACATTGAACAATATTGATATACAAGATATTCTTTGTTATAGCTTTTTAGTGATATTCTACCTCATACAACAACTTGTTATATGTAGACATTGCCTAAATGATGATATGCATATCTTGTCTATATATGAATGTTTCGTTTATATGTTGTATGTAAAGCTACCTTGAAGGACAAACGTAAGTTTGTTCAAGGGATTGAAAATATGCAAAAAAACCTATTCACCCCCCCTCTAAGTATGCTTTAAGTAATTTAACCTTGTTTGTATACTTTCAGATATCCATGTTAGTTTTACGGAAATTTGAAGTTTCAATCACCTAGAGAAGTAGAAAATCATTTATTTGTTAAAGGTATTGACAAAAGCTATCAAATTTGGACTTGGCATGGAGAGAATGATCCTAGTATGAGAGAATATTGAATCAGATTACAATCAATATTTTGATTATGTTAAAGGTGTTAATGCAGTTGAAATGGTGCATGATGCATATAAAAATTGCACTGTTGATCCCAAAGCACTTAAAGTTTTATTAGAAGATGCTGGAAAGCCTTTATTTCTTGGTTGTAAAAAGTATACAAAGTTGTTTGCATTAATAAAATTGTTCAACATGAAAGGCAAATATGGGTGGTCTGATAATAGTTTTTCTGATTTGTTGAGTTGTCTTCAAGATATGTTACCTGTGAATAATGAAATTCCAACATCATTTTATGAGGCCAAAAAGACAATGAATGCCTTAGGTTCGGAATATAAGAAAATACATGCATGCCCAAATGATTGTTTACTATATCAAAAAGAGTACAAGGATCTATTTGCTCTTCCCACTTATAAATAATCAAGATGGAAACAAACCGAAATAAAAATGTACCTGGTAAGGGAAAAAAAGGCACCCTTGCAAAAGTCTTATGGTATTTTTATATTATCTCGAGATTAAGGGGGATGTTCCAATCTCCTCAAACAACTAAAAACTTGATTTGACATGCTCATGGAAGAAAAAATGATGGTGAACTTCGTCATCCGGCAGACTCTCCACCATGGAAATTGGTTGATCACACATGACCGAACTTTACAGTGGATAGTAGAAATCTTCGACTAGCTCTCTTTGCTGATGGGATTAATCCACATAGCTCACTTAGCATTAGGTACAATTGTTGGGCCAGTTATATTGATTACTTATAATCTTCCACCATGGCTATGTATGAAACGCAAATTTATGATGTTATCATTGTTGATATCAAGTCCTCAACAACCTGGAAATGATATTGATGTCTATTTAGCACCATTGATTGAGGACTTGAAAACTCTTTGGGATGTTGGTGTTGATGCTTTCGATATAAATAAACAAGAGTACTTTACTTTGCGAACTGTTTTATTATGGACTATTAATGATTTTCCAGCATACAGGAACTTATCTGGTTGTACTGTAAAAGGGTATTTTGCTAGTCCAATCTGTAGGGAAGGTACAAATTCATGTTGGTTGAAACATTGTAAGAAGAATGCGTATATGGGTCATCGAAAATTTCTCTCAATAAACCATCCATATCGAAGACTAAAAAAAGTTTTCAATTGTGAACAAGAATATGGATCTCCTCCTGAACCGTTGAGTGAAAAGAAAGTATTCGAAAAGGTAGAAGGTATTGAGAACTCATGGGGAAAAAAGAAAACTAAAAAGCACAAAGCATCAGTGGTTGATTCATCAAACTATTGGAAAAAGAAATCAATATTCTTTAATCTCCAATGCTGGAAAGATTTGCATGTTCACCATCAATTAGATGTCATGCATATTGAGAAGAATGTGTGTGAAAATCTTTATGGTACATTATTGAATATTTCTGGAAAACCAAAAGATGGAATTAATGCTCAATTGGATCTTGTAGACAAGAGACTAAGGATGCAGTTAGCCCCCAATATGAAATGGAAACGTACTTATTTACCGGCTGCATGTTACACATTGACTAAAGCTGAGAAACAAATCTTTTGTCAAACATTGTTAAATATGAAGGTTCCTGAAGGATACTCTTCAAACTTCAAAAACCTGATGAAGATGAAAGATTTAAAGCTTTACGGTCTTAAGTTGCACAATTGTTATGTTTTAATGCAACAATTGCTACCTTTGGTTATAAGATTAGTTCCGTTTAATCATGTTAGATATGCTATAACTAGATTATGCTTCTTTTTTAATGCTTTATGTATAGCACAAGAAATTTAGTCTACGACAACATTCAATTAACAACATACATGAGGTATATGTTGCAAAAAGTCACCTACCGTAACACACGGAAAATGTGTGTTGTGGAAGTGACTTACGGCAACACGCAAACGTATGTTGTCAATAATAAGACACATACAACAACACACAATCGATGGATGCTGTGAAAAGTCACTTATTACAACATACATTGCACATTATTAAAAAAAACATAATATATAACAACGCAAAAACTTTACGTGCTGTTAAAAAGTAAGTATTTAGCAACACACAGCTTCGTGTGTTGTTAAATTTCTAGGATTCGATAACACACATCTTTGCTAGTTGTTAAAAAGCTAGTATTTAGCATCATACATCTTTGCGTGTTGTTAAAAAGTTAGTATTTAGCAATGTACAGCTTCGAAAGTTGTTAAAACTTTAGGATTTAACAACGCACATCTTCGCATGTTGTTAAAAATCATGTATTCCGCAACATGCTATTATTGTATGTTGTCGTAGAGATATCTTTAGCAATATACATTTTTGTATGTTGGCATAGAGATATAATTAACATCATACGTTATTTATGTTGTTGTAGATATATCTTTAGTAACATGCATTTTTTTTGTATGTTGTCGTATAGTGACAATTAACAACATACATTTTTTGTATATTGTGATAGAGATAACATTAACAACATACAATTGTATGTTATCAAAAGTCTAATTTTTTTTTTTTTTAACTAAGTCTATTGTTTTTTTAACAACATTTTATCCACATTAACAAAGGTCTATTAAATAATTAAATTTATTTAAATGTTATTTTCTTAAAAAAAATAATGGTGTTGTTATCGCCTATAAAATTATTTTTTACAATAATTTAATTTGACCACTTTAATTTAAAAATTAGAAATTCATTTATAAATAGAAAACTATGTGTATATTAACTATATATAGAAAGATATATAGCAATAACTAAATTATTATATTCTAATTTATTATTTTGATTTTTTAGATCTTTAAATCTAGTTAATCTCATGTATTCTTGTTCATTGTAGAATATATATATATATATATATATAAACATTTATGGAGTCATGAAATTAGAAGCTGGACATCCTATTTTGATGTTGCTGTATGTGTCTTGTTATTGTTAATAAATATTTGTACATTAATGTAAGTCACTTTCACAACACACATTTTTTGCGCGTTGCGGTAGGTGACTTTTGACAACATGTATTTTTATTAAGTTGTCAAAAGTCTTATTTTATTTATTTGTTATTAGTAACATTATTTTCTTATTAACAAATGTTTTCTAAATTATTAAATTTATTTAAATATTAATTTTTAAAAATAATGGTGTTGCTATCCCTCGTAAAATTATTTTCTACACAAATTTAAGTTGGCCACTTTTTAAAATTAGATATTTATCCAAAAATATTACTGGAAAAATAATGCTAGAATGCAAAAAAAAAAAAAAAAAAAAAAAAGTGCAAATGATGAGGCATGTGAGATGCCAAGATTCTGAAAATTATGAAATTATAGTGTAAATGATATGATCTTTCTATTTTTTTTGAAGTATTACAAAAATTCGGAGTTTTTTTTTAAGAAGTGGAAGAACTCAAACCTGTAACCTCATGATACAGGTGTGAGAGGCATATCATTGAGCCATCTTCATCTTATCGAATGTATGATATGATCTCAACAACTCATATGTCATATCTTTTAGACATGATTTTGAACAAATATTTTTGGCAATCTAGCATCACTCATTACCAGAATGAGTTTAAATTATCAAGTAATAAAAATATTAAGTTTTTAAATAAAATATTAATTAAAAAAGTTAATAAAAAATTAATAACATATATAGGTTATATAAAAATAAGTTTATAATAATAACAAAGTCAAGCTTGTAGCAAAATGGCAAGGTATATTGCGAAAAGCTTTTGGACTTTTGACAACAGGTGCATCAACAACATACAGTCATGCGTTGGGAAAGGTTTACACAACATATTTTGCGTGTTGCCAAAGACCAAATATCTTATAGTGGTACTAAGGTGGTTTATGTTTCTAAACTAAAAAAAGTACAAAGTGACCTTGTGATCTGATGAGGACTAGCAAGTTAATCACCATTTAGCTAAGGTCGAAAAAGATCCATTAACCATTCATGGAGGACCAATGACAAGAGCTAAAGCTAAAAGGACGAAAGAAGCCCTAACTTGTTTAATGGAAAGCATTTGGAAGGAGCAACCTAGTCAAGATTTGGTCAAGGTTTTAAGGATGCAAGAAGAGTCTAAAATGGTCAACATGTTTCAAGAAAGTCCAAATCATGAAGACAAGAGTCCATCATTATTAGAATAAAGTATTTTAGCCTATCTTGAAGAATAAAAGGCCATTCGGCCATATTGGGTTTTGTGGGCTTATTTTATGTTAGTTTGAATTTTAATTGTGTTGAGTTTTTAACTTGAACATTTAGGGTTTTATTTTGTTAAGCGTGAGTTCATGTGTCCTTTGATTAGGAAAAAAGAGTTACAAAGGTTGAATCATTTATGTCCAACATTCATGGTTTAGTTGTCATGTTAATGGGCGATTACACATTGAAGGGGCAGTTACATTTGTGTTTAGTGGCTGATTTTTCTTTGTATTGTTCTTGGCCTTTGTTCTATATAAACAAGGCTGATTTTCTTTGTAATGTCAGATTTGAGTAATATAAACTTATTGAGAACTTTGTGAGTGTTTTGTTTTTAAGTTCTTGCATGAACTTTGGAACTTATCAAGCTTATTCAACTTGTGGTGTTCAAAAAACCTTAAAATTTTTGTTTTCTTTTAAACTTGTCAAACTTCATAGTTTGTGGCATTTTGGGGAATCAAAATGCTGTTCTAATTATTATTTATCATCACTCCATTGATAAAGTGATTAGAATAGTTTCTCTTACTTCAATCTTGAACGATCGGGTTTGTTTCAATTAGTTGGAGGGTGTTAATTTTCATTCTATATGTATCATAGCTATTTATCTATTGGGGTGTATGGTTGCTAAGTTAGTGATTTACATCATGATCACTTTGTGCTTGCTAGAAAAATACTTTCCACCTTCTTTCTTTGATATCATGGTTCATCTAACAATACATTTGGTAAGAGAAGTTAGATTGTGCAGTCCGGTTTACCCTAGATGGATGTATTTGTTTGGGAGGTTTATGAAAGTTTTAAAGGGTTATGTCCGCAATCGAAATTGTCCTGAAGGGTGTATAACTGAGTGTTATATTGCAGAAGAAGAAATGGAATTTTGCACATAATATTTATCAGATTTGGCTCTAATTGGAATTCCACATTTAATTAAAGAAAATGTGCATTTGGGGAAACCTCAACCAGGTGGTTATGTGTGTTAAAGAATCTCGAACTTTGATACCATGCTAAACAATCTCATAGCTATAATGCCATGTTAAAGAATCTCAAGCTCTAAACAAGAAAAATCTAACAAGAAAACTAAGGTTTCTTATTATTGCATAATGCTGGATATATGGTTACATTGTGAATCCTAAGTTACAATAAAAATAACTAAGAAAGAGAGCTTATATAGGCAACACAATAAAAGACTAATCTAACTCCTAATAGGAGTACTAATCCAAATATAACTAGAAACAAGAAATATATCATAATTAGGAAATATTACTAGAAATATAATCCTAACAAAACTAGGAAATATAACATAATTCTAACACCCCCTCTCAAACTTGCGATGCAAATACAAGATGCATTGAGAGTTTGCCAACCAATAACTAAAAACGCAGAATCCCTTGACTTGGTAAACGAATTTGCAAATTGCATAGAAGAAGAAATAATGGGCCTTTTTGCATCGAAGAAGAAATAAAGGACCATGCTAAATGTGATGCTGCATAGAAGGAGAAACAAAGGGAAAGAAATAGTGCTGAGAAGAAACCATGCAAACGATGCAAAATGTGCGAAACCATGCAAATTGAGTCTCCAAAACCATACAAATTGTGTCTCAAAATCGTGCAAATTGAGTCTCCAAAACCATGCAAATTGTATCTCCAAAACCGTCCAAATTGAGTCTCCAAACCGTGCAAATTAAGTCTCCAAAACCGTGCAAATTAAGTCTCAAAACTGTGAAAATTGAGTCTTCAAAACCGTGCAAATCTTCAAACTGTGCAAAACCTTGCAAACCGTTCAAATTGTGCCAGACCTTATGAAATTATGCAAATCGTGCCAAACCCTGTGAATTGTGCCAAACCCTAAAAAATTATGCAAATCGTGTCAAACCCTGCTAATTGTGCAAGACCCTACGAAATTGTGCAAATCGTGCCAAACCGTGTGAATCGTGCCAAACCCTGCTAATTATCAAATCATGCTCACTTACCCATTCAAATTGTGCGAAACCACTTAACAATTTCTCGTTCACTTAATGTCTATGTGATTTGGAACTATGATTTACACCCCCCCCCCCCCCCCTCCCCCTCTCGTGTAATGTGCTCACTCGGCAGAACCAGCACCCGTGACATCCATGGGCTTAGTCTCATATCACTGGTCATTACGAAGACTATAAAATACTAATAAAAAATGAGGAGAGAGAAAAGCCAAATACAAACAAAAAAACGAAGGAGAGAGAAAGCCAAAATCAACTAGAAATAAGGGAGAGAAAAATAAAGCCAATAATAACTAGAAACAAAGAAGAGAGAATACCAACTAGAAAAGAAGAAGAGAGAAAGTCAAATACCAATGGAAAACAAAGGAGAGAGAAAACCAATACCAACAAGAAAAAAGGAGAGAGAATGCCAAATACTAACTAGGAACAAAGGAGAGATAAATCTGATACCAATCAAAATATCAAGCGGAAGAAAAACAATAGGCAAACGAAACTCGTCAGAACAGTACGGACACTCGCCGGGCACGTGGCACGCTCCCCCCTACGACCCCCATCCAACTCACCACGAAGTATGAAACTAGGCTCTGATAAACACATGAATGAAACTTATTTATTTATTTATTTATTTTATGAAACCAAGCTCTTATAGACACACGAATGAAACTTTTTCTTTTCTTTTCTTTTCTTTCTAAGAAATCAGGCTCTGATACTATGTTAAAGAATCTCGAACTTTGATACCATGCTAAACAATCTCATAGCTATGATGCCATGTTAAAGAATCTCAAACTCTGATACCATACTAAATAATCTCATGCAAAACAAAGAACAAAAGAGAACAAGAAAAATCTAATAAGAAAACTAAGGTTTCTTATTATTGCATAATGCTGAATATAGGGTTACATTGTGAATCCTAAGTTACAATAAAAATGAAAAAATAAAAATAAAAAACTAAGAAAGAGAGCTTATAACTAGACTAATATAACTAGAAACAAGAAATATACCATAATTAGGAAATATTACTAGAAATATAATCCTAACAAAACTAGGATATATAACATAATTATAACAATGTGATGGTAGTTGATCGTCAATTATTGGATCAAGCACACCACTATGTGTTGGGGAATTCAGTAGAAGTACGACCTTATATAGAGTAAGAACATTTTTTGCTGTGAATTATCGGTTTGAATTTAATCTTCTAAGTTTTTAAGTTCAAATTTTAATATTTTGCTTGCTAATGAATAGGGAACATATGATTTGGATCAAGTTGAAATATCCAAAACAATCAAAAAGTCAAAAATGGTTACCAGATGAGCACAATAGAAAATTTGTTAATTGGTTGGAAGAGAAAGCAGCTATTCTTAGCTATGTATTCGCAATTTTTAAATATTTCGGTGCTTATTTATAATAAATAAATTAACTACTGTAGGTTTCAAATTTGTTGATTAATGAAGAAGTGGTTAGCACAAGGACCTCGCCCCACTGTGGTGAAACATTTTGGTTATGAGATAAATGGTTGTCTTTTCCAAACAATTGATCGAGATAATTGTCGAGTGACTCAAAACAGTGGAGTTAGTATTACAGCTACAACAATGCAAATTTCTAGTGCGAAGGATAAACAACCTATAATAGGGAAAATGTGCTTCTATGGGATCATTATAGAAATTTGGGATCTTGATTATCACATTTTCAATATTCCTATATTTAAGTGTAATTGGGTCGACAGTAAAAGTGGAATTAAGGTTGATGAACTTGGGTACACATTGGTTGACCTCAATAAGATATGGCATAAATCAGAATCGTTTATCCTAGCTTCTCAAGCAAAGCAAGTTTTTTTTTTTTTTTTTGTACCATACCAGCTTGATTGCAGATGGTTCATTGTTCAATCAACATGTCCATGAGAGTTTGTACAAAAAGATTATGTTGATAACTTAGACTTTACAATGGAACATCACCCTTTGACTAAGGATTTACCTGGTGTTGAATTATTTGATTTGGGAGATGAGAATGATATAACATATGTGAGATCAGATTGTGTAGGTTTTTCGATTCATAATAACACATCCTAGGAATAATATAGCAGAAGCTAGGCAGGAAAGATACAATTTACATTGCACAAAAGAGCCCCACTACCAAGAGAATTAATTTGCAACGGAGATCGGTTAAGGTGATTAATCAACACACACACACACACACACACACACACACATATATATATATGCATGATAGAAGTACTTCAATATTAATGTCTATTATTTATATAACTCCTGTGAGTATAGGTGCCACTACAACCCGGTTCTATGGAGTGCGGTTATTATGTCATGAGATACATGAAGGACATCATTGTCGATCCAAGTTTACTAAAAGAAAATGTGAAATACTTCTATCTTTTCTGGTTTGTTAAATTATATTATTATTATTTATTTAAGTTACATTTTATTAATATTGGTTTTTTTTTTTTGAATATTTACCGTTTCATGGGAAATGTACATATACTCAAAAAGAGAGAGATGAGATACGTTGTGACTGGGCTGCATTTATCTCTCAATTCATTTGAAAGGTTGGTACCTATACTAGCTTTTATTGACATGTATCAATTTTTCATTAACATTAATAAAAGTGGTTGTAAGAACGTAGCTACACTTTGCTAGTCGCTAGAGGAAACTAGACTTAAGGATGCTGTGAAGTTTGTTGATATTTGAAGTTTATATGATAATGCATGTAAAGTAAACTTGAGAATTATGTTTAGATAATTAAGTAAAACTCTAGTATTATATTTGTTATATTAGATTATGCTTATATTGTAGCTAGCTTGAATATTTTGATGATATTTAATGAAGACATATTTCAATGTTTTTTTATTTTTTTTTATTTTTTTATTATATATATACGAGTCCATTTTAATATGTTCCTTTATAATCTTTTATATATATAGATATATATATATTTATTGGTTATACTTAACAAGTAATTATATTATAAAAAATAATGAAAATGTAGAAATTTTTATAAATATTTCGATAAAAATTGTATGATGATAAAAAAATGTTAATGATGTATTGACAGTTTTTTAATTAAATATTATCATGATATTTGACAGTTAAAAACTGTCAAAACTTTTGACAATTAAAAAATGTAAACAAATTTGAAATCTCCTAGACTCCTAAAGATCGTAAACAAAATTGGGAAAAATCCCGAATAAAAAACTAAAAACTAATTCTAATAAAAAAAAAAGGAAAAAACACCTAATTAAATATATAATAAATGGAAATAAAATAATATGTATAAATTACAAGAATAATTTTAAAATCAAAAATCTTCAACAATATCTTTGATAATCTCTCCTGCATCATTCTCTTTAGTTGGAGAAAATTCGTCTTCGAATTTTGATTGCCTTTATCCCACAAACCTGCATAAAAATTTTGAGTGTTAACAGCTGAGATCGTATACAACGAACTTTAAATCCTTCTGTTATGCAATCTTACTCCAATAAGCCAGAAAAATAAGATCCAAGTTACTGGATATGACAAATATCAGTTGGACAGTAATCGAAAACAATAAACTGAAAAATGAAGAACACAGTTGATTTACGTGGTTCGATCAAATTGATCTACTCCACGGGAAGGGAAACACAAGAAAGGATTTCATTATCAAGATCAAGAAGAATACACCCAATATACCCTTATATACAAAACAGAAAACACTTACACACAAAAGGACTACTCTATTAAATGAGCCAAAAAAGGTCATTTATTAGACCCTGACAAAATTTTTTCTCACACATGCCTACACAAAGTAGATCATTCTAGAAGGAATGATTCTTATTGAGTAAGGAAATGCTTCCACAAAAGACATGTGTAAAACTGTAAAACTTTGCCACATCAGCTTATGACTAAAGTCATACCAGCTGATTGTATTCAGGACCAAATATAACAATTCTCCACTTTTGGTCTTGATAAACAATCCAAACAGAAATTGAATCCCCCTTTCCTGTCCACCCATTCTTCATAGATGAATCACATTTGCCAAATCCAAGTTGTCTTAGAACTTGGCTGCTGGAACAACCTTAGTTAGCATATCAGCTAAGTTCTTCGAAGTATGAATCTTTTCAATCAATACTATCTTCTTAGTTACTTCCTCTTGAATGAAATATAACTTTACATCAATATGCTTTGTACGTTCATGAAATACCTGATTTTTGCTAAGATGTATTGCACTTTGATTGTTACACCATGTTGTGGTTGATTCTTGTGCAAAACCAAACTCAGACACCAAACCTTTAAGCCATATGGCTTCCTTTACTGCTTCGGTCAAGGCCACATACTCAGCTTCTGTGGAAGACAAAGTTACAATTGGTTGAAGTCCTAACTTCCAGCTTACCAAACCATTGCAGAATTCAAACAAGTAACCAGTAGTTGACTGCCTATTATCCAAGTCCTCAGCGAAATCAGAATCAACATACCCATGCACTTCTTTTGGTCTGTCTTCCAAACCTCCATAAGCAAAACCATATCCCGCTGTTCCCTTTAGATACCGGAGCACCCATTTGATAGCATTCCAATACTCCATACCCGGGTTACTCATGAATCTACTAACAACACTCATGGAATAAGCTAAATCTGGTCTTGAGCATACCATAAGGTGCATTATACTACCTATTGCACTAGCATATAGGATTTTCTTCATTTCATCCCTTTCTTCTTCTGTTACAGGTGATTATGAATTTGATAGCTTAAATGGCTTGCCAAAGGAACATTTACTGGTTTGGAGTTCGAGGACCTTATGAATATAATTCTCTTGAGTTAGAAACAGAATTCCTTTTTCTCTATTTCTTTTAATCTCCATTCCGAGAATTTTCTTTGTAGCACCGAGATTTTTCATCTCAAATTGTGTGTTCAAACTGCCTTTTGAGCCCTTCAATTTCTCTTTTGTCTTTGCAAGCCACCAACATATCATCAACATATAAGAGCAAATAAATTGCTCCACCTTGCTTCAGATTCTGGTAGTAGACACAACTGTCGTACTTGCTCCTCTTGAAGCCGCTGCTTACCATGAACCGATCAAACTTCTTATACCATTGACGAGGTGATTGTTTTAAACCATAGAAAGATCTCTTTAGTAAGAATACATGATCATCTTTTCCTGGTTCCTCATAACCCTCTTGTCGTCTCATATAAATGGTCTCTTCAAGGTCTCAATGTAAAAATGTTGTCTTGACATCAAGCTGATCAAGTTCTAAATCCAAATGTGTTGTAATAGCAAGTATTGTTCTAATTGAACTATGTTTCACAACTGGAGATAATACTTCATCAAAATCAATCCCTTGTTGTTGAGTGAAACCTCTTGCAACTAACCTTGCTGAAACAAATATTATAGCGTGCATGTCTAATAAATACAACCTAGAGAGGGGTGAATGAGTTGTTAATCTAATTAGTTATCAATTGTTCGGATTAGTCAATATTCAAAAATAAACTCAAACACACAACAATATAAATCAAGTATAAAATCCAGAAATTAAAGAACACTTGATTTTTATGTGGAAACCTTCAACAAGGAAAAACCACGGGCTGATATGTGTGCCACACACGGTCCTCGAATCCACTATATGAAATGATGATTACAACCCTAGGTTGACCTTTAGTCACATCATTCTCGGTTACTAACCTACCACTACTACCCGCAGGCCTTTTATAGTGACTCTAGACCAAAGGTGCTTGAGCACTACACACCGATAGTCACAATACTTGACTCTCAATGAAGATATCAATAACCTATGTGAATATGATAGTATTTTAAATGCAAATAATGCTAGGCTACACTAAATGCTTATCTAGGAATTTAAGATGTCAATGTGGACAATCCTAGATATCATGATGTCTATATGAATGCTAATAAAGACCTAACTAGATGAAGACATGCAAGTCTAAGACCTAGTCATCAAACAAAGCCAACTCAACACAAGTTGTCAATAAACATGGCAAGGACAATAAATATGCAATTAACAAATGCAATCGGAATCGTCAATCAAAAGCCGATCAACATAAGTTGTCAATGAACATGGCAAGGACAATAAATGCAATTAACGAATGCAATCAATGAGGCCTATACATCAATGTCTAAATGCAAATCATATAGACTTAACTAGAGGGCAAAATGGTCCTAAATGCTAGCTATCAACAAACAACTCATCTCAACCAAAAATCAAAGACTCAATCATGTTAGAAACAACATTAAGAAAAGAATCATGCATTTAATCAACAACTAAATGCTAATCCTAGGCAAACATGTCATAAAGATGAAAAAAAAAAAAGATCTAGAACATGTAGAGATTACCTAGTCAAAGAAATCAAGAAAACCCATGCTTGGATGATGCTAGGAAGATGCTAGATGCTCATGGGAAGGTGTTTGGTTGAGTAAAGGTGAGTTCTTGGGAGCTTCTCTCTCTAGGGTTTGAGTTTCTCTCACTTGAATCTGATTTTTAGCTCACAAAAACGAGCAAGAAAGAAGAGAATACTTATATAGAAGCCCTAGATGAAGTGATGACGTTTTGGAAAAGAACAACCCCAAAACCCATCAAGTGCATTGGTCGAGTAGTGCACGACCAGCGCATGCCTTTTGAGCCAACCAACACATGATGACCAGCGCAAGACCAGAGATGATCCTCTGCCCAAGTTGCGCTAGTGCAGTGCATGACGACCAACGCTAGACAACCAGTGCAATGCGTGGGTGATACGCGAGTTAGAGGACCAGTGCACACCATAACAATGCATTTAGAACAATAAAAAAAATGTCCAAGTGTGAAGAGTGAAATGAGTACACACAAAAAACAATGAACATGCATGCATGCAAGAGAAGTGTGTGTGTGTGTGCAACTAATCTCTTCAACACGGGTTAATCACAGTGATTATACCTTCAATGAGCTCTTATGCTTGAGGGCTTGAAATACAATTAAGTTTGATCACGAACAAGGAAACCCTAAACTACCCTTACATATTAAACCCCAAAAATGTGGTTTGTCATGAAATAAGCCAATCAAAATTAAGGAACTCACACTTGCTTTATACCTGATTGGATCATTTGCATTCATTCCTTCCTTGCGCTTATACACCCATTTACAACTAACAACCTTCTGATCTTTAGGCTTCTTGACCAAAATCCATGTTTTATTTTTTTAGAGTGAGTCTAATCCCTCTTTCATAGCAGACTTCCATTTCCTGGCTTCCTTTCTTTTAATGGTTTCAACATAGGATTTTGGTTCCTCATCAATGAATGCTTCAACTATAGTAAAAACAAAAGCAATCATATCTGCATAACCAAAACGATCAAGAGGTTTGACCTGTCTCTTCTCTCTATCTTTAGCTAGCTAGTAGTTTTGTCAGTCAGTTTCTGATGATGCTTTTTCTATTTCTGCTAAATCTTCCTCTGAAGTTTTAGATTCCATTCCTTTTTTTTTTTTTTTTGAGGTCTCCACCTCAAAATCAACTTTATATTTTGAAAAAGGGTCAATATCAATAGTCTACTGATTATTAACTTTTGAGCTTAATTCTGCAACTTTTGATTTTAGCATTTCAAGCTCATTGAATGTGACATCATGAATGATCACACTCTTTCCAGAGTTTCCATTTTGACACCAAATCTTATATCCTTTAACCCTTTCTGGATATCCTAAGAAAACTCCCTTCATTGCTCTAGGCTCAAATTTTCCTTGCTTAATATGGACATAAGCTGGACACCCGAAAACTCTTAAGTTATTATAATCAGCACACCTCCCAGACCACATTTCCTTAGGAGTCTTCAAACTTATAGCTGTAGAAGGACTTCTATTCACCTGATAACAAGCTGTCATTACAACCTTTACCTAAAACTTCCCAGGAAGTTTACCATTAATAAGTATACACCTAACTTTATCTGAAATGTACAAATGTAGTTAAATTGCTTAAAGCATACCTAGAATGGGGGGGGGGGGGGGGTGAATAGGTTTTTACACCTTTTTCAATCCCTTGAAACAAACTCAAGTTTGTCCCTCAAGGTAGCTTACATTACAACATATAAATCATAAATACAAGTATAGATAAGATAGACATGTGATCATTAAAGCATCGTCCATACATCAACAAGAATCAAGAGGAAGATAATATTAAAAACTCATCAATAAAAAATACTTGTATATCAAATAATATTCAATGTGTTACAAGTATGAATCAAAATACAATTATACACAAATGAATCAATATACAAAAGAATTATATACACAACTATGATCTAAATGATTTGCTTACATATCACACTTAACACAATCTTGTTTCCAAATACATCACAAGTGAATATTGAGAAACAAGATTAAAACATACACATATACAAATATGAGAGAGAGAGAGAGAGAGGTAGAAAGAATTAACACAAGAGATTTTTTTTAATGTGGTAAAACCTCCAAGGAGGAAACATCCACGGGTTGAACTAAAATCATTGGGAACTATAAATATTGGATGATAGATTAGAAATTCCTCAAAAGTGACCAACCTATGATCTACTCTCTATTGGAGTCTATGTCTACCCAATCCTTATTAGTAGATAAGAAATCCCTCAATGATGCGAAACCACCATATATTGGAGTCCATGTCTAACCAATATCGTTGGAAGATTAGAAATTCCTCAAGAGTCAATGCATATCCCATACAACACTCTTTATTGGAGTCTATGTCTATCATAACGTTTGGGCCTACCAATAATGTAGTCAACTCCCTATCCAAGGCACTCATGCCTCTAGAGAGCGTCCAATGCATAGCTATCTGGACCTTCTCGATCCTAGCCATGACTTCTTGCTTGGTTATCCAAACCCCTTGTCCTAACCAAGTCTCCCTTGCTTGACAATTTGGACACCTTGTAATAGTCAAGACTTCTACTTATGATTCACGAGCTGGTTCGGTTTTGAAGGTGAAGCCACCAGAAAACGAGATCAAACAGCTGCCAAACCACTTGGAAAAGGTAGAGGACTCGATTAAAAAGATTCTCCAATTTGAATCACTCAATTCCCACTTCGTATGCCATTTCCTAGACATAATCCTAGAACATGCAATTTCACAATGTTTATCAAATTAAATCTAATGCATGTGCATGCTTTGTCAAGTGTGTGAATGTGTTATAAAAATGGTGTACAACTATGCAGGGATACAAATGAATTCCATGTGTGTGTGTGCCTAAGCCTTGTAAGAGGAATGAGGTCAATTTTACCTTTGATGAGCAATGTAGCTTATTCCCCTTTCAAGACACCATCTTGTATGAATCGTGGCCAAGTCTTTCTTTGAAGCTTTGAATCACCATTTCTAAAACCACTAACCAATACAAGAAAAACATTGTTTTGATATGGAATATATGCCAAGACAAACCAAAAACCTAACAATCTCACCCTTTGGCAAATTCCATGTCAAAACCCTTATACATATACTAAAACAATTACAAAGAAAATTGGTCACAATGAGTCACAATGAGTTACACATTTCTAGACAAATTTTCATCAACAAGTCTTGAACTTTGTCTTGATCTTCTCTTGATATCACCTAAAATCAACTTGAAAGCACAAGAATATCCAAGAGACAACACATATGGCAATATACATTCTTTGGCAAGAAAATAAAACATTAAAGTTCAAATGGATCATGTATGCTCCCCTTTAATACATGCTATCCAACAAAATATTCTAGCCATGATCAACAAAAAATATTACATGCCATAAAGTTCAAACTTGATAACACCAAAAATAAAAAATAAAAATAGACGAAGAAAGCTAGAAACTATCATATATCTCCCCCTATATCTCCCCATATTTCTCCCCCCTTTTGACATGATATGAAGCCAAAAAGAAATAATAAGAAAATATACCTCAAGACCATTTCTAACCGCTTGTGCCACCAAGGAATGTTGTGCAATTTGATGATCTCACGTAATGCTTTATTGTAGATGCTTTGCTTTCCAATTCTTTGATCTTCACATCTTGTAGCACTACCTTAGCATTGAGTTCTTCAATCTTCTTTTGTGACTCCTCAATCAACCTTCTTGACTCTTCAACCTCATTCTTCAAATGCAAAGCCCAATTTGGAAGAATAGTTGTGCTAGATACAACGCTTGAATCACATGATTCACCAAAGAGCCTAAATATATCACAAGACTTTCCATTTTCCTTATATGACATGGTAGCCATACGTTTATCACTAAACTTCTCTAAGGGAGGTAGTAGCACATCATCATCTTGTTTCTTCACTCCTTTAGCTAAACACAAATGAGAGATAAACCTCGGAAATGCCAACTTCTTGTCCAAACGAGTTGAACAAGCCGCAATCTCAATATGTTCTATAAGCACTTCACCAAGGTTTATAGGTTTGTTAGTCACTAAAGCATACACAATCTTGATCTTCTCTTTGTTTAGTTCGATTGCATTAGAAGATCCCACAATATTGACACATACAAAGAGATGCCAAAAAGCACTTATCTTGGTCAACTCACTTTGCCTAATAAAGGCTCGCTTTCCCCACTCAAAATCATCATTAACACAAAGAGTTCTACCCATTTCATTGAGGTTTTCCAAGACATCAATATCAAGGAGATCCGACTCAATATCATTGGGCAAACCTAGCAACTCATTCAATTTCCATGCTTTGACTCTAAAGACAACACCTCTCACATCCATAACGACATCTTCAAGAGTAGTACTATCCTTGTACTCATGATAAAATTCTCTTACCATGGTATCATTCACTATTCCTAGCATTTTAATCCAAGTACTCCAATTCCTTTCAATAATAACCTTATAGACATAAGAACCACTGGAAGAATCTAAATCCATACATTTTTCTTAAATAATCATTTTGCATCCAAAAATCTCCAAAAGTTTCAACTTGTTGTTTTTGGCTATCTTGGAAGAAGAAGAATGTTTGGGTTTGTCTATGGGTTTAAAAGGGATGTTATTCCCAACTTTCTTGGTTTTCCCTATATCCTTGTTTAGTGTAACACTAAAACACGAAAAACAAACATGAGTGGAAACATCAAAGCAAGTTAGTGACAAAAAACAAATACAAAGGCAAAAACATCATTCTTGAACAAATCAATATGCATATCAAGAATTAGCATAGCATCTTAAAGATTTATCAAAAACATGAATAATGCCAACAAACAACAATTTTAAAGTACATATGAACATGTTATAAAAGAGAGCAAAATTTTAACATGTAATGCTCCCCCTTGATCAATGCCCTATCCAAAATCTAGATAGACAATTGTTCGCAAAAATAGCCACACAATCACATCACCAAGCAATTTTAATTGATTTTCAAATGAGCTCCACATAGCAATGAGAGTTACACCAAAATTTTCAATCACTCTCATATTTCTTCAAAAATTGCTAGAGTATCAAAATACCAAATAAGCAAATGTGAGTGTGTGAAGATTTTGCTTCAAGTATATGAAAAGAAGTACTTTGATAATCAAACATGCAAACATTTTCAACATCTATTCATCTTAAGCCTTTCCATAAAAAGGTCAAACCAATTATCATCCGAAATTTTGCTTTTAAAGAGAATAGATTTCAACATGTGAGCGTTGTGTGTGCATGTGGCTCGTCATTCCATTTCTATTTGACAACCCAAGCTAATTTAATTATTCAACTATACTCCATAAAGCCTTTTTGTTTTGTTTTAGGCTTGAATCAAAGATATTTTTTTAAATGATTCTTTTCAACACTACTTTGATTTTTCTAACATAAATATATACACCTTATGGTGGCTTTAACTCATCACAATGGTGTAGCACTTTCCTACATTGGGCGGCTGCACAACCAAGGTATGTAGCCCTTTCCATGAGAGTGCTCATTGAGTTCTATATTGCTGAAGCAAATAGATACCAACCAAAGGTCATCTTTAAACGTACTAATCCAAGGACTTCAAGAGTATCAAAAACTTACATCTATCAAACTCTACATACTTAACCAAGCATACAAGAGAAGCAAAGTGCATGTTTGAAACCAAGTTTTATGGCTTAAAAGCATATGATTAAAAAGCAAGTAAAGAGACTTACTTAAGATCTCTACTTCTCAAGAGGGTAGCTATCAAAGAATATGAAGCATATTTTTCAAAACATGCCACTTAACAATCATACAAACAATAAAACACATCATAATTAAGATCGATGTGAACAATTATCACCAAAAGATGTTAAAAGAGCAAATGTCAAGGAGGACCATATAAACATTATACTAGTTCTCTAACATGACATGCTTCATGAAGTGGTACAAACAATAAGTTGAGAGATAAAAATTCAAGTAAGCAGGCAATGTGATATAGAGATATCTTTGCAAGCTATTTTCATCAAATGTAAAGCCTTCACCCTTTTTATGAGTCCTCTTGGCTTGTTTATCCTCATGACAACAAGTTATTGGTGTGTCAATCCAAGAGACTAAAGACTATGTATTTCTACTTTAACAAAAAAAAAAATGACTTTCTATAAAAGTCTTAACATGATTAAAACCATATAGATTTCATTAACAACTTCTTAAAAGTTAATCAATTGATTTTGACTATCATAACAATAATGTGAGATAGCTAAGTTCATGTCAAGTTATAGAGATACAAAGCAAACAAGTTAAGTTTCTTTAACAACAAAACACTAATCTTAAAGCTAACTCACATGTGCAACTTACACTATTGGTAAGAGCACTCACCTTTGACAAACTTTATCTTGGGTGGACCTACATAAACATTATCAAGATTCTTATTGACAACAATGTTGAAACTAGAATAAAGTTCTTCTACCACTTGATTCACAAGAATATCATTAATACTCTTCTTTTTCAACATTGCTAGCAACACATTCTTTGTCAATATTAGCAAAATTTGCATTCTTCACATTTCAAACATTTTAAACATTCTTTGTGACATTTTAATGCTTTCCATCCACAAACCTCCGGGCAAGTTGAAATGAGCAATCAGGAGATCAAGAGAATCCTAGAGAAGACGATCAAACCCAATCAAAAAGATTGTTCAATAAAGCTTAATGATGCACTTTGGGCCTACCGTACGGCGTACAAGACCCCTTTTGGCACCAAACCTTACCAATTGGTATTTGGGAAGTCTTGTCATTTACTCGTTGAGTTGGAATTTGATGCTTATTGGATAATCAAGAATAGCAAAATTTGCATTCTTCACATTTCAAACATTT
The DNA here is from genome assembly GCA_954870605.1 of Acer campestre. Classification (NCBI taxonomy): domain Eukaryota; kingdom Viridiplantae; phylum Streptophyta; class Magnoliopsida; order Sapindales; family Sapindaceae; genus Acer; species Acer campestre. Next base: position 32,359,254 of record OX940801.1, read on the forward strand.
TTAACATGCTTTGTGACATTTTAATGCTTTCCATCCACAAACCTCCGGGCAAGTTGAAATGAGCAATCGGGAGATCAAGAGAATCCTAGAGAAGACGGTCAAGCCCAATCAAAAAAATTGGTCAATAAAGCTTAATGATGCACTTTGGGCCTACCGTACGGCGTACAAGACCCCTTTTGGCACCACACCTTACCAATTGGTATTTGGGAAGTCTTGTCATTTACTCGTTGAGTTGGAATTTGATGCTTATTAGATAATCAAGAAGTTGAATTTCAATTTAGATTTGGCGGGGGAAGAACGTAAGCTCCAACTCAACGAATTGGAAGAACTCTGACATAAGGCCTATGAGAATGCAAAATTGTACAAGGAGATGACAAAGAAGATCCATGACCAATTGATCCTTATAAAGGATCTCCATCCTAGGATGCTTGTACTTGTGTTTGATTCAAGGTTGAAGTTATTTCCTGGGAAATTAAAATCTAGATGGACTGGTCCATTCCGGGTGAATGACGAATTCCCACATGGTGCAATTGAAGTGCAAAGTTTAAAAATCGGGGACACATTCAAGGTTAATGAACAACGTGTCAAGCCATACTATGGACGAACAAGTCATGCATTCATAATCGAAAGGGCCAAACTTGGCTAACCATAGCGCTCATCACCATGTCTTGCCTAGCTTGAAATCAAACGCATAGTGGGAGGCAACCCACTTAGGTATTTTTTAACTTAATGCATTTTGTTTTTGTTCAATTGATAAATTCTTGGTTATGTGAAATTTTCCCCAAATTTGTGTTGGATATTTGGTTCATGAAAACTTGTTGAGCAAATGTGTTGGAAACCATGTCCAAGATAGGTTTGGGGGTTTCTTTTTGTTTGATGAATTTTTGTGTAGTGTACAGCTGCAAACAAAGAAGGAAAAGCGAAGATGGATTCTCTGCTAGCCAAACGACGATTCAATTCGGTGGCTTGGCCACCCAATGAAACTGCAGATTTAAGATAGAGATCTTTGCCAAGAATCGACGGTTATGATCCGCAGGCATAATTTGACCGCTGATTGAATCAGGTCTTCAAGCCAAGAATTTGGCGGGTTTGGATTGGAGGTTTGACCGTAAAACACCTAACCGCTGAATGAAGAACTTAAGGAAACGACAACTGAAAATAATATTCTAATGTGCGTGTCTAATAAATACAACCTAGAGGGGGGTGAATGGGTTGTTAATATGTTATTACCAAATTTTCCAAATTAGTCAATATTATAAAAATAACCTCAATTCACCAAACAATAAAATCAAGTATAAAATACGAAAATTAAAGAACACTTTATTTTTACGTGGAAACCTTCAATAGGGAAAAATCACGAGCTATTATGCTAGCCACACACGGTCATCAAAATCCACTATATGAGTAAATGGTTACACCCTCAAGCGATACACGAACTCTCACTCTAGATAACCTCAGGCTATGGACACTACAACTTGCCACCATTGGTTCAATCCATAATGATATCCCTCGATCACTACTCTTGGTGTGAGCACCTCTTACTCTAGCCGCAGGCCTTTATAGTTGCACTTGACCAATTGCTTGCGCACTAAGCCACCTTAGTCACAAGACTTACTTCTAACGAAGAGATCAACGCCTATGTGAATATTATACAATATCCAAAATGCAATTAATGTTAGGGAACACTAAATGCTTAACTAGAGATTAAATGATGACAATAAAATCAATCATGGATATCATATAGCTATATGTCATGGCATACAACTTAGCTATGTTAAGTGAAAATAAATATAAATGAGTCCTAATATAATCTAGAGGGGGGTGAATAGATTTTAATCCCTTTTTACCAATTTTCGAGATTAGTCAATATTTCAAAATCAACCCCAACTAGTCAACAACTAAAATCAAGTGTAAAAATACGGAAAGTAAAAGACACATGATTTTTATGTGGAAACTCACACTGGGAAAAACCACGGGCTGTTTTATACGCCACACAAGAACCTCAATCCACTAATTGTAATGGCAATTACAACATAGGTTACTAATCTACCACTACTACCCACAGGCCCACAAAAGTGAATCTAGTCCATTGCTTGCAAACTACCAAAAGGCAAATACAAGACTTATCTCTCAAAGAGAAGAGATAAACACAACCTAAGGTGAATATGTGCAATATTCACGATGTTAAAATGCAAGGTTAGACATTTAAACTTATCTAGGCATGATGAACATGTTAGAGACATTCCTAGATATTATGTGGCTATATGGCATTCATACAACCTAGCTAAATGTGCAAATCAAACCCTATAGGCAATATCTATCACAAACAACTCACAAAACACAATAAATGCTATCTTGAAACTAGTCAAGTCATAAAGATGCAATCTTGAGACTAGTCAAGTAATAAAAAAGCTATCTTGTAGAGAAAGAATATGTGAAGTGATGCTAATGATGTTCTAACTACAAGTCAAGTGAGAAAAGATGAACACCCTATAAAAATCAAACTAGAACATGCTAGATGATGTATGAAACATGAAAGTATGATGGATGTTTGTGTTTTAAGTAATAAAAATCGAGTCTTGATACCTTTGCTTTGAAGATACTCAATGGCTCTCAAAAGATGTAATTTTTGCTCTAAAAAACGACCAAAGGCTATCAAGACATATATATAAGATCCAAGCAAAGTGAGGTCGTTTTGAAAAAAACGTTCTAGCTTCTCACCTACTGCGCTGGTTGAGTAGCGCACGACCAGCGCACCATGACCAGCGCACAACCAGCGGCACACCTCTGCAAAGTTGTGCTGGTCAAGTTGCGCATGACGACCAGTGCACCACCAGTGGCAATCCTCTGTGAAGGTTGTGCTGGTCATTTGCGCTGGTGCTGCGCATGTGGACCGGCGCATTACACGGGTCTTGCACGGGTAAAGGCACTAGCGCACAGCACAGTATGCAAACAACACACAAGAAAATTGTGCAAGTGTGATTGGTGAAAAATTAACATACAAGAAGCAATAATCACACATGCATGCTAGAAAGTGAGTGTGTGTGCAACTAAATCTTTTCAATTGAGAGTCAATATCAAGTAGCTACCTTCCTTGAAGCTCTTTATGTCCACAATGAGGTCCTTAAGCATTTGAGTAGAATTTCTTCAATCCTAATCTACCCTTAAAAATTGAACCCCATTGTGATTTTGCCAACGAAATAAGCCAATCAAAAATTGAGGCACTTACATTAAGGATAACCAATCCTTGATACAATAGCTATCAAAAACATTCTCAATCAAACAATGAGATCAATTTAGCTAGATGTTAGGTAAACATGAAAACCTAGCTATCACAAAACAACAAATCATTTAATCAACACATAATCTCAATCTTGTGAGTAGAAACTAATCTAGAAGCATACAAGTTATAAATGAGATAAATTGCTAAGTAAAAACACTAAACTTAATGAAGATAGTATTCAACTTACAATAACATGTATGTTGAAGAAGACCTATGCATTAGCACATACTAGATGATCTTAGATGATGCTTAGATGATGATTTATGCACATGGAAATGAGTTGGGAGAGTTAAAGAAGTAATCTTAGTGCTTTCTCTCACTAGGGATGTTAGGTTTTTGGTTTCTGTTAGCATGTATTCCATATCAAAACGTTGTTTCTCTTGTATTGATAAGTGATCTTAGAAATGATGATTCAAAACTTCAAAGAAAGATTTGGCTACAGTTCATGCAAGATGGTGTCTTGAAAAGGGGAATAAGCAACATTGCTCATCAAAGTATAATTGACCTCATTCCTCTTACAAGGCTTATGCACACACACACATGGCATTCATTTGTGTCCCTGCATAGTTGTACACCTTTTGTATAACACATTCACACACTTGACAAAGTATGCATATGCATTAGATTTATTTTAACAAACATTGTGAAATTCGCATGTTTTAGGACTATCTCTAGGAAATGGCATACTTGTATGACTTTGTGTTTATTTGTTTTTGTTTTCTTGTTTTCGGATTTGAACATGATCTCATATGATTCCTTATTGAGTCTCGGTCATTTTGGTTACTCATTCATTAGGTTTTAAGTCCAAACTAGGAAGCTACGCTACTTTACGTTCCCATTCGTTGAGTTATCTTCGTCGTCATATATCGAGTTGAATTCTCAACCTTTTGTCAAAGTTTTATAGTCTTCATTGTGCATGAGGGAGTCACAATTTTTAATCCAAAGACAGATTCAAAATCAAAGTTCGGAGGACCGAATATGACGGAAGAACACGAGAGGAGCGCGAGGGAATTAAGAATGGCCAAAGGCCATTTGGTAGTGAGCCCGTGAGCTTCACGGCCCACACACCTCTCTGCCCCGTGAGGCTCACGAGCCTCTCACGGGGTGGTGAGGTGGCAGCATGTGATTTGTCATCTCTTTCCCTCTCTTTCATCTATTTTAAGTTTCTCCTTTCCCTCCCATTTCATTTCAAGAAGAAAAATATAAAATGCTTGAGCATAATTTTCTCTTCAAACTTTCTCACTTTCCAAACACCATAACTTTCTCATTCGGACTCCGAATTAAGTGATTCAAGTTGGAGAATTTTTTTAATCAAGTCCTCTACCTTTTCCAAGAGAGTTTGTAGCTGTTTGATCGCATTTTCTTGTGGCTTTACCTCCAAAAACGAACCAGCTCGTGATTCTTAGGTATTTTACTTATCTATGTGTTTTTTTCTTTTATAACCTTCAATTACCTTGGGGTTTCTTCTTCTATATGTATGTGTATGTATGATTAATGTTATTGAGAAAGATAGTTTCATAATCAAACCTAATCAAAGTCTAATTAGAGACAAATGTGAACTAGTTTTCTAAAATTCTAAGTTTTCACATGTTTGAGTATTGTATTGTGATTAGTTTGATATATAGGGTTATTTGTGATTTGACTGATGTATTTTATGATCAATAACCTTAAAATATGCTTTGATCCTCTAATTGAACAAATCTAGGATTAGCACTTGTGATTTTGTATTTAGAGCCTAATATGATTTAATTGATTATTCATTATATCCTTGCTTTGAATATTCATTGAACAGATGTTACGTTTCTAGCATTTTTTAGTGTATGTTTCTAATCTCTTGAATATGTGTGTCATGTATATGATTTATTCAAGTGTTATATTTGTAAATGAAACTAGGAGCCACATGTGTTAGGTGTTTTCACATGCTCTAGGTTTTAATTCAAGTATTGTATTTTGACTTGTGTTCTCACATGATTAAGTTTAGTTTCCATGGAATGTACTGATCACATGTTCTATGTTGAATTACTTGTTTGCATCATTTGCATTTATTGATCATACTAGGAAGACCTTGTAAAAGACATGAAGTCTTGGTTAGGACATGTGGTCCGGATAACCAAGCAAGAAGTCTTGACTAGGACAAGAGGTCCGGATAGTCAAGCAAAGAAGTCTTGGTTAGGACAAGAGGTCTGGATAACCAAGTAAGAAGTTATGGATAGGATCGATAAGGTCCAGATAACTATGCATTTAAGGCTCTCTAGAGGCATGAGTGCCTTGGATAGGGAGTTGGCTATATTATTGGTAGGTCCGGGCATTTGGATAGATATAGACTCCAATAGAGAGTGGTACATGGGATGTGTATGCACTCTTGAGGAATTTCTAATCTGCCAACAATGTTGGTTAGACATGAACTCCAATATATGGTGGTTTCGCATCATTGAGGGATTTCTTATCTTCCAATAGGGATTAAGTAGACATAGACTCCAATAGAGAGTAGATCATAGGTTAGTCACTTTTGAGGAATTTCTAATCTATCATCCAATATATATAGTACCTAATGGTTGTAGTTCAACCTGTGGATGTTTCCTCCTGGAGGTTTTACCATATTAAAAAATCTCTTGTGTCAATACTTTCTATCTCTCTTTCTTTCTCATATTTGTATGTGTATGTTTTAATCTTATTGCTCAATATTCACTTGTGATGTATTTTGAAACAAGATTTTTGTTAAGTGTGATATGTAAGCAAATCATTTTGATTATAGTTGTATATATAATTCTTTTGTTCATTGATTCTTTTGTATATTTATATTTTGATTGATACTTGTAACACTTTGAACATTATTGGAAATATAAGCATTCTTTGTTGTTGATTTTTAATTTTATTCGTCCTCTTGCTACTTGTTAATATATAGATAATGCTTTAATGACCACATGCTTATCTTGTCTATATATGAATGTATGATTTATCTTTTATAATGTAAGCTACCTTGAGGGACAAACTTGCGTTTGTTTCAAGGGATTGAAAAAGGTGCAAACACATATTCACCCCCTACCCTCTCTAGGTATGCTTTAGGTAATTTAACTACGTTTGTACATTTCAATTGGTATCAGAGCGGGTCATCAGACGGCACTTGACGAGATCCAGATTGTACTCACGTGTGAATTGCTTAGGTTTTTGAAGTATGGTTTTACAAGAAGATGTTATAACCGAAGGGGCTTCAAACTCTAGGCCTCCTCTTCTCAAGGGTCACAGCTACGGGTTTTGAAAATTGAGGATGAAGGCTTATATTCACTCTATTGATGAGAGAGCTTGGATGACCATGGAAGAAGGTTACCTCTCTCCCAATAAAAGACTTGAGAATAGAACCATCATTTCCAAGCCTACGAATGAGTGGTCTACTAATGAGTCCGAGTTAGCGAAATGGCATCATCGAGCAGTGAATGCTATTTTCGGAGGTGTGGATAGTAGGCAATTTTCCTACATCCAAAACCTAGAGACTGCGAAGGAGGTGTGGGATGCTCTCTAAGTCACCAATGAGGGGACTAAAGCAGTGAAGAAGTCTCGGCTTCAAATGCTCACAACTCAATTTGAGACATTGCAAATGTGTGAGGAAGATAAGTTCGATGACTTTCAATTCAAGCTACTAGACATCGCCAATCAATGTCAAGCCCTTGGAGTTCCTATCTCCAGTGAGAGACTAAATTGGAAGACTCTAAGATCACTACCAAAGAGGTTTAAAGCCAAGGTTATGGACATTAAAGAGAGCAAGGACGTAGATGTCATAAGCATAGATGAGTTGCTAGGGTCTTTTCAAACCTTTGAGGCTTGCAAGAAACCTAAGGCTAAGAACAAGGGTTTAGCTCTCAAGGTCATCAAAGAAAGTAGTAGTGAGGATGACGAGGAGATGGCTTTATTGGTGAGGAAGTTTAAGAAGTTTATGAGAAAAGGTGCCAAGCCAAGTGGCAAGTACTCAAGGGAAAAGGAAGTCAATAAGTCATTTACTCCTACTCATGAGAGGAGTGGTCATGATAAGAGCAATCATAAGATTCAATGCTTCAAGTGTAAAAAGCTTGGACATTATGCTTTGGAATGTCCTAGTGTTGATACTAAGAAGGACAAGAAGGGAAAAGCTATGGCGGCCACATGGAGTGATGATGATGACTCTAGTGAAGAGGAGAGCTTAAGTGATAAGCCTTCTAGTGAAGAAGAGTTAGTGAGCAACTTTGTTGCCTTCATGGCCTCTCACTCTACTCTAGAGGATGTATGCCAAGATTCTTTGGACAAAGAGGTTGATCCGAATCATCAAAAGTGCTTAAGTGAAAATCCATTCTATATTGATCTTTTGGCTAAGGTAAAATGTCTTTAAGAGAATTTGAAGATAGCCTTAAGGGAGGTGGATGAGAAGAATGATTTGATCAAGTTACAAGTGGATGAGTTTGTTTCAACAACTCGGAGGTTCTTGGGTGAAAAGAATGCTCTTGCTAAAAAGCTTAGAGAAGTTGAAGGGATTGTTCTTGAGAGGGATATGATCATCTCTAGGTTGACTTTAGGAGGCTCAAGCAACTTGTTAGTTGAGAAGAAGCTCATAGAAGTATCACTTCCTACAAGCGATGTCATTATTGACAAGAAAACTCCTAAGAAGAGACGTTCTAAGACCAAGAACAAATTGAAGAACAAGGTACCCATTGTAACTCCCATTTGTGCTTCTCCAACTCTGGAAGGTAAAATCTCTTCTTTTGTTCCCATATGCCACTTTTGCAATACCGTAGGCCATATCAAGCTCAAGTGCTTTAAATACATTGAATATTGTAAAGTAGGAAATGCATCTAGGGATAAAGAGATTGAACTACATTTTAAGCATGCTAAAACTTTTGAATATGGAAAGCATGATAATGTCACAAAGCATGTTTAAAATGTCTAGAATGTGAAGAATGCAAATCTTGCTAATATTGACAATACATGTGTTGCTAGTATTGTTGAAAAGAAGAGTATCAATGATATTATTGTGAATCAAGTGGTAGAAGAACTTTATTCTAGATTCAACATTGTTATCAATAAGAATATTGATAATGTTTGTATAGGTACACCCAAGACAAAGTTTATAAAGGGTGAGTGCTCTTTCCAATAGTAGGATTGTGCAAAAAACCGCCAAACCGAACCAACCCGCCTAACCCAACCCAAACTTTATGGGTTGGTTCGGTTTCACATAAAAAAAATTATTAATCGGTTTGTCATTTAACAAACTGATCAAAGATTGGTTCAGTTTGGGTTGTAAAAAATAAAATTTGTACAACCCAAACCAACCCATATATTTAATAAAAGTCAAATCCATATTTTCCGGGGTTTTGTAACTTTTATTTATACTTATTTGCTTCTTATATAAATAAGTTTTTTTATTTTTTATTTTTTTTTATTTTTTTTATTTCTTCTCATTCATTGTCATCAACCATTTGGTATTGTACCACTCCTCTCTCTTATATATATATATATATATATTAATAAATAAAATATAATTATTCCTCGGATGCATTTTAGAATATGAGTTTTATTATGTTTTATTTTTTATTTTTCTGTTATGATACCTGTTATTGTTAATTTGTTAATTATATAATATTTTTAATTTTTAATTTTTAAAATAATTAAATAACACCTATATTTAATATTTTTATATTTAAATAATTTTTTATAATAATATAAAAAATGATTTTTGGATTCAAACCTAAACCCATAAATCTACCCAAACCAACCCGACTTTTTTTGGTTTGGTTTGAATCGGTTTGACAAATCACATTGGTTTGGTTTGGGTTAAAATATAACCAAACCGATACATATTGGTTTGGTTTGACATTGAGCTTAAACCCAAACCAAACCGAAATGCACACCCCTAACCAATAGTGTAAGCTACACATGTGAGTTAGCATTAAGATTAGTATTATGTTGTTAAGAAACCTAGCTTGTTTGCTTTGTATCTCTATAACTTGACATGAACTTAGCTATCTCACATTGTTGCTATGATAGTCGAAATCAATTGATTAACTTTTGAGAAGTTGTTTATGAAATCTATATGGTTATAATTGTAAGATCCTTGATTTGTATTGGCTTGATTCCATTGCAAAACTTTCTATATTTGTAATGGTTAGTTGCTTAGGTGATTCTTAGTGAAAAGAAGCTTCAAAGAAGAATGGCAACTTCTCATGCAAATATCGTCTTTAAGAGGAAAATCGCTTATATGGATGCTAAGATATCATGATACTATTTCATCCTGCAAGGCCTTTAGGCACACACACACATGGCATTCATATGTGTCCCTACATGGTTGAACAACTTTTATATAACACTTTCACACACTTAGTAATGTATGCACATGCATTAGATTTATAATTGATAAACATTGTTAAATGCATGTTCTAGGACTATGTCTAGGAAATGGCATACGTGTGTGACATTGTATTTATTTTGTTTCTGTTTTATTGTTTTTGGACTTGAATATGATATCTTATGATTCCTTATTGAGTCCTGGTCATTTCGGTTACTCATTCATTAGGTTTTGAGTCCAAACGATGTAGCTACGCTACTTTTCATTCTCATTCGTTGAGTTGTTTTCATCATCATATTCCGAGATAATTCTCAACCTTTTGTCAAAGTTTCATAGTCATCGTTGTGTGTGAGGGAGTCACAATTCGTAATCCGAAGACAGATTCGAAATCAGAGTTTGGAGGCCCGGATACGGTCGAAGAATGCTAGCGGAGCACGAGAGGAGCAAGATTGGCCAACGACCAACCTTGGTGAGCCACGTGTGGCACACGGCCAAGGAGGCCCTCTGCCCACGTGTGCCACACGCACCCCACACGTGGAGATGACATGGCATGCTGTGATTGACTCTCGTTTTCCCTTTCTTGATTTCTTTTAAAACCTCTCATTCCCCTCCTATTTCATTTCAAGAAGAAAATTTGTAAAAGAGAAGTGCATAATTTTTCTATCTATCTTTCCTAACTTCCAAACACCATAACTTTCTCATTCGGACTCTGACTTGAGTGATTCAAGTTGGAGAATCTTTGTATTCAAGTCCTCTACCTCCAAAAACATTTGTAGCTGTTTGATCATGTTTTATGGTTGTTCTTCACTCAAAACCGAAACTGCACGGGATTCTTAGGTATTGAACTAAACTTTGTGATTTCATCTTTTTTGATCTTCAATTACCTAGGGTTTTCTTCTTCTATATGTATGTATATGTATGGTGAATGCTATTGAGAAAGATAGCTTCATAATCAAACCTAATCAAAAGTCTAATTAGAGACATATGTGAACTAGTTTCTTTGATTCTAGGTTTTTCACATGATTGAGAGTTGTATTGTGATTAGTTTGATATCTAGGATTATTTGTGACTTGATTGAATCATTTTATGATTAATAATCCTTGAAATATGTTTTGATCCTTTAATTGAATAAATCTAGGATTAGCACATTTGATTTTGTATTTAGAGCTAATTAGGATTTAATTGATTATTGTGTATATATTTGCTTCAAATACTTGCTAGAATATTCATTGATCATATATTGTAATTCTAGCATCTTTGTTGTTTGTGTTCTAAAGTCTTGAATATATGCTTAATGAACATGCTTAGTTTTCGAGCTTTAGTAACATGAATAGAATCTAAGTTTTGGCATGTTTTAGGTGTTCGCATGCTCTAGAATTTTGTTCATGTTTAAGGTCTAGACAACCTTGTTTTGTGTTCTTTGTTACCTATGTCTAGATCTTCATGGATTGTACCTTATCCATGCATTTCATATGCTCATGCATCATTTTGTGTGGTATCATGTTTTGGATCATAAACTAGAAAAATATATATTGTGTGCTCATTAATTATTTCTAGTTTCCATATAATGTATTGATCATATCTTTTATGTTGCATGTTTTTGCATCATTTGCCTTGCAAAAGGTGGAAGTCTCATCTTGGAGTGAGTGAAGCTTCAATTTGAGGAAGAAGACTTGGTTAGGAAAGTGTTTCGGATAACCAAGCAAAAGTCTTAGCTAGGAGTTTGGTACTACATATGGTTGAGCTACGGAAGCTTGACTAGGATCTTTGTGATCTAGATTGCTAAATAAGGAAATCTTCCTAGAGGCTTGAAAGCCTTGGATAGGAAGTTGCTTCCTAAAGGTGTAGGACATACCTTGGATAAGGAGTATGCTAAGTGGTTCACTTGCCCAAGGGTAGACTAGGAGTTGATAGCTTAGGGTGGATATCATGTGTTGATAGCCTTGAGTGTGTAAGTCCTTTTCGTTATAGTGGATTACTTGCTAGTGGTTGTGGATTTAACCCGTGGATGTTTCCTCTTCGGAGGTTTACCACGTAAAAATCAATATGTCAAATGTCTCTATGTCTATCTCTTTATATTTGTATGTACGATCAATATACCTTGTTTAAGATCTTCATTTCCTCACATCCTTGTAAACAAGTTATTGATAAAGAAAGAGATGCACACATTGTTTGTTGAATCAACTTTTGTTTCTTGTATCTTGTAAGTGCTTGAACATTGTATCTTGTGATTCTATATTAAGTTGTAAAGTTTTACTTAGTGAATTTACATTGTAATATTCAAAGTAAATCTTGTAGAATTTACTCTTCATTGAATATACTTGCATATGAGATACATTATTTCTTGATATATGTTTTGTAGACTAAGGGTGGTGAATTGAGCATACTTGTGCTACTGTTTTTTCATAACAATCTTGTTAAAGGATAATTTGTATGCTCACCAAGGTTTTAACATAAGTCACGAAAGAGTTTTTAAAACTAGTGTGTCAACCTATTCACCCCCCCCCCCCCCCCCACCCACCCACCCTCTCTAGGTTGTTTAGTATAACCTTGTAGGTATTTTCAATAATCATGTTAAGACTTTTGGAGAAAGTCATTTTTGTTGTTGTTTGAGTTGAAATGCATAGTCTTTAGTCTCTTGGATCGACACATCAATTACTTATTGTCATGAGGACAAACAAGCCATGAAGACTCATAAAAAGGTAAGACTTTGCATTTAATGAAAATAGCTTGCGAAGGTATCTCTATATCACATTGCTTGCTTACTTGAATTTTCTTCTCTATACTCATTGTTTGTACCACTTCATGAAGCATGTCATGTTAGAGAACTAGTATAGTGTTTATATGGTCCTCCTTGACATTTGCTCTTTTAAGATCTTTTGGTGATAATTGTTCACATTGATCTTAATCATGATGTGTGTTATTGTTTGTATGATTGTTGAGTGGCATATTTTGAAAAATATGAGCTTCATATTCTTTGAAAGCTACTCTCTTGAGAAGTAGAGATCTTAAATAAGACTCTTTACTTGCTTTTTGATCATGTGCTTTAAACTCATAAAACTTGGTTTCAAAAATGCACTTTGCTTCTCTTGTATGCTTGGTTAAGTATGTTGAGTTTGATTGATGTAAGTTTTGGATACAACTTGAAGTTCTAGGACTAGTACATTTAAAGATGACCTATGGTTGGTATCCATTTGCTTCCGCAATATAGAACTTAACGAGCACCCTCATGGAAAGGGCTACACACGTTGGTTGTGTAGCCGCCTAATGTAGGAAAGGGTTACACCATTGTGATGAGTGAAAACCGTCATGAGGTATATATGCTTATATTAGAAAAATCAAAGTAGTGTTGAAAAGAATCATTTAATATATATATATATATGTCTATCTTTAATACAAGTCTAAAACAAAACAAAAAGGCTTTATGGAGTATAGTTGAATAATCAAATTAGCTCGGATTGTCAAATAGAAATGGAATGACGAGCCATATGCTCACACAACGTTCACATGTTGAAATCTGTTCTCTTTAAAAACAAAATTTCAGATGATAATCGGTTTGACCTTTTTATGGAGAGGCTTAAGATGAATATATGTTGAAAATGTTTGCATGTTTGATTATCAAAGTACTTCTTTTCATATACTTAAAGCAAAATTTTTATACACTCACATTTGCTTATTTGGTATTTTGATACTCTAGCAATTTTTGAAGAAATATGAGAGTGATTGAAAATCTTGGTGTAACTCTCATTGCTATGTGGAGCTTATTTGAAAAATCTATTAGAATTGTTTGGTGATGTGATTGTGTGGCTATTTTTGTGAACAATTGTCTATCTAGATTTTAGATAGGGCATTTATCAAGGGGGAGCATTACATGTTAAATTTTTGCTCTCTTTTATAACATGTTCACATGTTCTTCAAGATTGTTGTTTGTTGGCATTATTCATGTTTTTGATAAATCTTAAAGATGCTATGATAACTCTTTATATGCATATTGATTTAATCAAAAATGGTGTTTTGCCTTTGTATTTGTTTTTAGTCACTAACTTGCTTTGATGTTTCCACTCATGTTTGTTTTTTCGTGTTTTAGTGATACACTACACAAGGATATGGGGAAAACCAAGAAAGTTGGGAATGACAACTCTTCTAAACCCATAGAGAAACCTAAACCTACTTCTTCTTCCAAGATAGCCAAAAATAATAAGTTGAAACTTTTGGAAATTTTTGGGCGCAAAAAAATTATTCAAGAAAAAGGTATGGATTTGGATTCTTGTAGTGGTTCTTATGTCCATATGGTCATTGTTGAAAAAGAATGAAGTACTTGGATTAAAATGCTAGGAATAATGAATGATACCATGGTAAGAGAATTTTATCATGAGTACAAGGAGTGTACTACCATTGAAGATGCCGTTATGGATGTGAGAGGTGTTGTTTTTAGAGTCAACTCTAAGAGCTTGAATGAGTTCTTAGGGTTGCCCAATGATATTGAGTCGGATTTTCTTGATGTTGATCTCTTAGAGAATCTTAATATAATGGGTAGAACTCTTTGTGATAATAGTGACTTTGAGTGGGGAAAGGGAGCCTTTATTAGGCAAAGTGAGTTGACTAAGGTTAGTGCATTTTGGTATCTTTTTGTATGTGTCAATCTTGTGGGATCTTCAAATGCTACCGAACTAAACAAATAGAAAATCAAGATTGTGTATGCCTTAGTGACTAACAAACTCATAAACCTTTGTGATATCCTTATAGAACATATTGAGATTGCAGCTTGTTCAACTCGTTTGGACAAAAAGTTGGCATTTCTCGGGTTTATCTCTCATTTGTGTTTAGCTAAAGGAGTGAAGAAACAAGATGATGATGTGCTACTACCTCCCTTAGAAATGTTTAGTGATAAACGTATGGCTACCATGTTATACAAGGAAAAGGGAAAGTCTTGTGATACATTTAGGCTCTTTGGAGAATCTTATGATTCAAGTCTTGTATCTAGCACAACTATTTTTCCAAATTGGGCTATGCAATTGAAGAGTCAAGAAGGTTGATTGAGGAGTCACAAAGGAAGATTGAAGAACTCAATGCTAAGGTAGTGCTACAAGATGTGAAGATCAAAGAATTGGAAAGCAAAGCATCTACTACAAAGCATTATATGAGATCATCAAATTGCACAACATTCCTTGGTGGCACAAGCGGTTAGAAATGGTCTTGAGGTATATTTTCTTATTCTTTCTTTTTGGCTTCATATCATGTTAAAAAGGGGGAGAAATATGGGGAGATATATGATAGTTTTTAGCTTTCTTCGTCTAATTTTTTTTATTTTTGGTGTTTTTGGTATCAAGTTTGAACTTATATTTTTTGTTGATCATGGCTAGAATATTTTGTTGGATAGCATGTATTAAAGGGGAGCATATATGATCCATTTGAACTTTAATGTTTTATTTTCTTGCCAAAGAATGTATATTGCTATATGTGTTGTCTTTTGGATATTCTTGTGCTTTCAAGTTGATTTTAGGTGATATCAAGAGAAGACCAAGACGAAGTTCAAGACTTGTGGTTGAAATTTTGTCTAAAAATGTATAACTCATTGTAACTCATTGTGACCAATTTTCTTTGTAATTGTTTTAGTATATGTATAGGGGTTTTGACATGGAATTTGCCAAAGGGGGAGATTGTTAGGTTTTTGTTTTTTGTTGGCATGTATTCCATATCAAACCGTTGTTTCTCTTGTATTGGTAAGTGGTCTTAGAAATGATGATTCAAAGCTTCAAAGAAAGACTCGGCTATGGTTCATGCAAGATGGTGTCTTGAAAAGGGGAATAAACTACATTGTTCATCAAATGTATAATTGACCTCATTCCTCTTACAAGGCTTAGGCACACACACACACACACACACACATGACATTCATTTGTGTCCATACATAGTTGTACACCATTTGTATAACACATTCACACACTTGATGAAGTATGCACATGCCTTAGATTTATTTTAACAAATATTGTGAAATTTGCATGTTCTAGGACTATCTCTAGGAAATTGCATACTTGTGTGACTTTGTGTTTATTTATCTTTGTTTTATTGTCCTTGGACTTGAACATGATCTCATATGATTTTTTATTGAGTTCCGATCATTTCCATTAGATTTCGAGTAAAAACTAGGAAGATAAACTACTTTACATTCTCATTCATTTAGTTGTTTTCATCGTCGTATACTGAGTCGAATTCTCAATCTTTTGTCAAAGGTTCGTAGTTGTCCTTATGCGTGAGGTAGTCACGGTTCATAATTCGAAGACGGATTCGAATTCGGAGTACAGAGGCTTGAATGTGGCCGAAGAACGAGAGAGGAGCGTGAGGGAGTTATCCGATCGTGTCAGGTACACCATACATGGCCTTACGTGGGCCGAAATTCCTGGGTAGTACCCGGTCATTCCTTACTCGGCACCAGGTATGGAATATCCGGGTACCCGAGCTGTTGTGTACCGGTTAGGTACCCAGTTTTTTAATTTTAATTTTTGTTAAAATAAATTTGTCGAATTTAAAAATACCTAAACCCTATTTTTGTCAAAATTTATGATTTCTGTTTTCCATTTCATGAAGACGAGGTTCTGTTTTGTTGTTATTGCTAAATATTTTTAAATAGTTTTATTTTTCTACAAAAGCACTCCCAAGTATGCCTGATGCGGTTCCGGTTCCGGTTCCGGTTCCGGTTTCGAACCGGCGGTTCCGGTTCCGGTTCCAAGTTTGGGTGGAACCGAAACCGGAACCGGCATAGGCTGGTTTCGGTTCCGGTTCCAATTCCGAACCGGATTTTTTTTTTTTTTTTAACATTACAAAATATTATATTTTATTTATAAAAAAATAAAATGTTAGAAAAGACATTGTAGAGTATTGAGCCATGGTCCATAACCCTTGTCCAAGTAAATATGTTTTACATTCCTTTCTCTTCATTTTTATATAGGTTAGGCATCTCATTCACTTCTCTATTTTTCCAATGTGGGGTGTGGGATAAGGGATAAGAAGTCATATTATGCATTTTTAACAAATATTTATCAATTTTTTTTCCTTAAAACTTAAAATATTATGCATTTTTTAACAAATAGTTTTAAATTAAAGGAAAAAAAATTGATAAATATTTGTTAAAAATGTATAGTATGACTTTTTATCCCTTATCCCACATCCCACATTGGAAAACCAGATAAGTGAATGAGATACCTAACCTATATAAAAAGGAGGATAAGGTAATGGAAAATATAATTATTTGGACAAGGGTTATGGGTCATGGCTCAATACTTTACAATGTCCTTTCTAACATTTTATTTATAAAAATAAAATGTAATATTTTGTAATGTAAAAAAAAAAAAAAAAAAAAAAAACCGGCCGGTTCAGAACCGAAACCGATATCCGGTTCGGAACCGGCCGGTTCCGAAAAATATGGAACCGGAACTGGAAAACCGATTCCGGTTCCGATTTTCTCGGTTCTGGTTCCGGCTCCGGCCGATTCCTCCGGTTCGAACCGGAACCGGGTCAGGTCTACTCCCAAGTCCCAATTCCAAACACATAAAACTGAATCAATTGGATATATAAAGTTTGATCCAACGAGAGGGACTATTAATTATTAAATATTTTAATTCTGGTCCGATCAGAAAGCTCATTATTTTAAAATTTTAAAAAGAGTGGCGATATTTGCGCCCCAGAAAAATTGTATGTGCACCCCAAATCGATATATTTTTAAAATTCCAATATTAATCTTAAATAAAATTATTAATATGATTAAAATAAATATTAATACAATATTAAAATAAACACTAAAAGAATTTTACTCGTTCCCCACGAAACTTTAAGAGACAAAGCAAGATTTGTAGGCACAGTTAACCTTTCCCCACAAAACGAGCGACGTAGGTAACTTTTCCACACAAAACTCAAAATTTGTAGGTTAAGGGTAAAAAACTTTTCCCCACAATACGAGTTTCGTTGGCGCAGATAACCTTTCCCCACAAAACTCAAAATTCGTAGGCTAAGGGTTAACGGAAATTTTTCCCGACAAATATTGTATTTGAAGGGAAAAGTTAATTAAAATTAAAAAAATATAATTAATTAATTAAAAATTATATATGCTAAAAAATATTAAAAGTTAATTAATTAAAATTAGTTTTTTTTTGGATAAATCCACTACCACCAAACTAATCAGTAGTGGACACCCGGTACTTAAAACTTTGATTAAATAAAATATATAGTATACACTTATATATATAAAAAAGGTCTTATCCAATAGATTTCCACTTCCTAAGTTTAGGAGTTGGTCCTCATTAAACCAATCTATCCTTAATTGTTAATTAACTAACTCTTATCACATTCTTGATTAGCATTATCTCAATTGATTATAATATAAATTGACAAAAAAACATTATCACCAAACCCGATTTGCAATCCAATGAATATTTTTTCAATATATGTTTGTCATTCAAATTAGATTTTTGATTAGTTGAATAAATTTAAATTTATCTAACAAGTTTTTTTATTTTATTTTATTTCTAACAATTCATATAGGTTATATATAAATATTGTGCAATTATCAACAAATTAAATGTTGTAGTCGGGTGGTAAAGGCTTACCATTTCGATGTGAGGTTGTAAGTTCAATTCTTCTTATTGACAATTATTATCAAGGGTGGTCGGACGGCGGATTAATCCCTATATGAGATAGGTAAAGTTTAATCTTTTGAAAGTGTTTGTTTCTCCTTTTTTTTTTCTTCATATTTATTTCGATGTGAGGTTGCAAGTTCAATTCTTCTTATTGACAATTATTATCAAGGGTGGTCGGACGGCGGATTAATCCCTATATGAGATAGGTAAAGTTTAATCTTTTGAAAGTGTTTGTTTCTCCTTTTTTTTTCTTCATATTTATTTCGATGTGAGGTTGCAAGTTCAATTCTTCTTAATGACAATTATTATCAAGGGTGGTCGGACGGCGGATTAATCCCTATATGAGATAGGTAAAGTTTAATCTTTTGAAAGTGTTTGTTTCTCCTTTTTTTTTTCTTCATATTTATGCAGCATGTTAGTTTACTTGTTTGATTTGCTAGCTCTAACTTCTAAGCGATGCTCAGGTTGGCTCGGACCTTTTTTTTTTCGTTTATTTTATTTTATTTTAATTAATTTATTTATTTAAATCTGACTCTTGGACTTCGATCTTCAAGAAACTACAAGATTTCAGGTCAATTACATAACATTATATTATATATATACTAAAACTCAAGATGAAATTAAACTGTTCACATGAACAGTAAAATTGAAGGGATTTCAATTTATTTACAAAAATGCCATTGATGTGTTGTTAAAAAAAAAAAAAAAAAAAAAAAAAAAAAAAAAAAAAAAGGTGGTGTACTATCACCACCTCCCTCACTCTCTTTTTCTCTACTCACCCACCGTCCTCTCTTTCTCTCAATCTCTCTCCATCTTTTTTTTTTTTTTTTTGAATAAATCTCTCCATCTTTTTTAATACTAACCAACTTTAATATATTTCTATGTAAATTATTAATTAGTTATCATTTTTTTTTCTTAATCATTCGAAAATAAATAACTAATGTAATATGAAAATTATATATAAGATAAAATCTCAACCATCAAAACTTTCTAATATACCATCACCCAATGTGGCTTGGTGATTAGAACGCTCATTCAGCCTAACAATATCTCAGATTCAAGTCATCTCATAGCATGTGATATATATATATATATATAATATAGCACATTTTAAAGAGTGACTTTTGGAATTAGCATCGCTTTAATAACTCGAATTTAAATAGCACCAAAGATTGATTTTGGACAAAAATACCCCCACTTTTCAATAATTATCTCTTATTAGTCCCTTTTTTTATTTTATTTTTCAAAAACCTCCATCGATGGAGTTCAAAGCTCCATCAATGGAGGAGCTCCAAAAATCGGAGCCTTCATCGTCTTTGTTGAGTAGCTTCACGAGTTTCCGTCATTGCCTAGAAACGGCATCATCTTCGTTGGTTCGCGTGATAAAATCCGGTGACAAAATTAGCTTGAAACGAAGGCACAACGAAATTAGACGTGTAGTCTCCAAAGACAAAATCGAGCCTTCGTCACTTCTTCTCGCTGGATTTCGTCGATCGAGTAGCTATTTTGGAGACAAAGGCTCGAGTAGGCGAGTAGCCTTCTCGCTGGACAAAATTTGAAATTAGATAAGAAACTATTCGACAAACACTCGAGAAGTTGAAATCTAGAGAAAAAATCAAGCCTTCATCGTCGATCTGGAAACAGTGTCATCCTCCATTGATGGATGAAGAAGACGACCTAAATATTTTTTTAAAAAAATTCTTATTTTTACTCTGTAAATCTCAAATTTGTAAAAATACCCCATAAGTCTCGAATTATCAAAATAAGTATCGAATTTGCCTAAGTAAGTCTCAAATTTACAGAATAAGTCTCGAATTTTACCCAATAAGTCTCAGATTTACAAAATAAGTCTCGATTTGCGAGAAAAAAAATTATGAGGGAAAAAACGAAGTGAGGAAATTTTTGTCTCAAACCGAATGATACTCACTTTCTTGGTGTTCCCATCCTTGAAGGTTTCCAACATTGTTTTCGAACCATACAATGCAACCCTCTTTGTTCACCAGTTGGTTGAAAATGTAGATGAATGTATTGTTTTGGACAATAAAGCCCTATATGATATTTGCTTTCGGACACTAAAGCTCACAACTCCAAGCTGTATGCTTATCATTATCTTTCTCTTTGTTACGAGACTTTTGTGGAATATTTTCATAGTTGTCAACTGATGGAGTGATTTTTATAACGTTTGGATGTTTGATAGTTTGATTTGCTGTTTACTGAGAATTTTTTGATATATGTGGTGTGCTCATCTTAATTTGTTTATAGGGATAATTACCTTGGTGACCACCCATTTGGTTATTACCTATCAAAATAGTTATTTTGACAAATAGTGTGATGGAAATGGTCATTGTTTGCCAAAATAGTCATTTTGAAACAAATTTCCAATCTAATGACCATTTTGATAGAGTTTAACTAAATAGATATCCACCAAAGTAATTATATCTTATTTATATTTGTCAAATCACATGATGTGTTCATAGAATTATTGTGACAATGCCCTAGCAGTTGGTTGTTTCAAATGGTTTATTTACTTTTTAAATTTTTTTAATGAATAATTATTCTCTCTCTGTCTGAAAGAGAAAAAAAAAAACAAAGATAAAAAAGATGATTTAGGTGAGAGATGAGTTGATTGTGGAGAGAAAAAAAATTGTTTGGTAGAGATAGTGGATGGTCAAGAGTTGAAGAAGAGATAGAGGACGATGAATTTACATTTGAAAATATATTTGCATTTTATTTTTGATTAATATATTTTTTATATTTTAATTTTGTTTGTTTCATAATTTAGATCAATAAATTTATTAAAATTGAAAATAATATATAAAACGGTATAATACTCCCGCAGCAGAGCGCGGGCCATTTTACTAGTATACTACTATTTTCAGTAAAATTTTCAAGAATTCACAAAAAAAAAAAAAAAAAAAAAACCAACATAGAAGGCTGCTAATTTAGAGTTTCCAAGTTCGAATCCCTTTCCATAATAATAATAATAATAATAATAATAAACTATTATATTAAAAATGTCTATTTTCCGGATGGTTACCCGGATTATAAAAACCCGGGTACCGGGCCCGGTTTTTGCCATCTCTCATAGCTATCATTTTAGAGCATTTCCAACAGCCTCATTTGAAGACATCCCTTAACTTAATTAAGGGAATATATGTATTTTTATAGCTCCAACAGGTCTCTAAATGACTTTCTTAATTGTGTTCTGATGGAGTTTACTGTCTTAATTAAAGGGTGTATTCAAACCCCTTTAAAGTGAGCTATACTTATTTAAGATTATTTTAAAGTGGGCTCCACTCATCATAATTGATAAACAATATCTAATATTTATTAAAAACAATATCTAAAATTTAAATAATAATAAAAAATTATTAAAGGTGCCATTTAAGACGGTACTGTTAGAAAACATACTCCCTTAATGGTTCCTTGCAATAACATAGACCATTAAGTGCTTGTTTGATTGAACTTTCTACTGCTTCAAAATGTCTACCAACGTCTATTTGAGTTTTTCAGAGTTGTTTGGTTGGACTTTTAAGATTGTCTATTTTAAATTGAGTATAAATTAGTAGAGTTTAAACCTCTATTAGGCAAAAGTTCATAGAAAGATGCTTATCAAAATAGATATTTTTTTAAAAAAGTCTACCAACCAAACATCTATGATTTTTTTTTTTTTTTTCAAAAACTCTATTTTTAATAGATCTACTGCAAATAAATCTTTTATCGATAGAGATTTTTCAAAAATCCAACTAAACAAGCTCTAAATAAGGGAGTATTCAAGGAAAACCGTTGGAGATGCTTTTAGGTTATTAGACCTCACATAACATGAGAATCTCGAAACTCACAATTTCAGTGAAAATATGGCGGGAACGAAGTGCTACTAGCTAGACTGTTATCATGACACGTATCGAGTTTTAATCAGAAACCAAAACTCTTCATGCAATTCCTCCACAGTTACCGTGCAACCTTATGTAACCCTATCATTTCCCCATACGGTTTCCGTTTCAACAAAACAGTAATTCACATTCACTTCCATTGTTTCTGCTCCCAAAAGAACCCGCCACGATTGTCACTGTCGTTGCCGCCGATGCCTCCCAAAATCGTCACCGAGTACGCCAAGTCGGACCGGTCGTTGTGCAAGAAATGTTCCAAAGCAATTTCGAAGACAGCTCTGAGATTGGGTTCCGTCCTCAAAAACCGTGGTGGGTTTGACTCGACACATTGGCATCATCTGGACTGCTTTCCGTTCAATTCGGAGCCCATTGATTCTGTGGAATCTATCCAAGGATTCTCGTCCCTCGAGGTTCGTGTCCCATTTTGAAGTTTTCGGTTATTAGGGTTTAGGGTTTTGTTTAACTCTGTTTTTCGCAATTTTCATTTTTGAATCGTTTATGAAATGCATATTGATTGTAATGTATTAAAGCTATTGAATTGCTCGATTACCTCTAAAAGGAAAAGAGAGAAAAAAAAAAAAAGAAAAAAAAAGAAGAAGAACCAAATTGAAGGGATAAACTTGAAACTTGAAAGTGTCCCTCTAAAGTCTAAAGTTGTTGGGAATCTTTTTAGTTTTTAATTTCTAGCTACGTAGCGGAACTCTTAAGGAAACGAAGTTAATTTATAGGCACTACTGTCTCTGAAAATATTTTAGTATTATTTGTCATAGATAAGTTGAGATTTGTATAGCGCTCTGCATTGAACACGGAAGAACTGAAATCTTCCGTTCTTTTTTTTGTTGGGTCATTTTGTTAATATACACAGTATAATTTGAAGAATTGATTGATTTTTGGTTTATTTATGCAGAGTGGTGATCAGGAAGCTTTGAAGAAATTGGTGGTTGAAGGCAAGAATTCTGCAGAGGAGGTAGGAATTGATGTTTGCACTAGTTTGTGCAGTTAAATGATTGTCTATGACCATTGATATTTTTGTTCTAAACTGATTATTCTTTTTGGTAAAATAAAGTCGATAATTATTGCTACTAGTATAAGATGTTCATTGTCATGCTAAGTAATAATAGGGACTCCATTTAGTCAAATCTCTAGCTTACGGGGATCCTGATCAACAAAGTGGCTTGGTGAATGTAAAACCTTCACAGCCTTGTCAGTTGTCAGATGTTAGATGATGACCATGAGCATTGAACAATTAGCTTCTTGAGAGCTTCAAACATGTAATAAACTTTTTTTTCTTTTCTTTTTTGTTACTCAAGTGTCACCTCTGCCTTTAGCGTTTGGTTCAATGACATTTGACATCTCTAGAATGAATATTTAGAGACATGTTGGTGTAAACAAGTTCATTTTTTTTAATTTTTTTTAATTTTTTTTAAAGGAAGTATACTATGACCTATATGGTCAACAGTCTTATCATACGTTTTTTTTTATTAAAAGATGAATTACATTATCAACTAGAACCAAGACACCAATGGCCTCTTGCCTTGTTGGTCAGAATCTTCAAGTGGAAGTTCCACCACCAAGGTTCAAGCCTTGGTAGTTGTAAATATTTATCCCACCTTAGGCTATAAAATCCCAAATTGTGGGAAGCCCTCTCCTAAAAGTGGGAGCAGCCCTCTCTCTGGATGTGAGAGTTGTAGTCGATATGTAACCTCTCCCTGATAGTGGGAGTAGTATTCTAGGCTGTGCTTGTACGGTCTAATCTTGCAAGGTCCCGGTTGTAGTTGTAATTAAAATTAAAAATGAAAACTAGAACCAAGACACTCTGCGGGATAATAATAGCACATGAATTATGTAATAAAATGCTTGATAATTTGCGATTTTGGTTAAAATGAACTATTAATGACATATTACCGAGATCTTATCTTGAATAGTGAATAGTCCAATCATTTTAATTCTAATATGATAAGTCAATATATAGTGAAATCTTTTCATTTATTTTTATTTTCATTTTAATTTTTTTAATTTTTCTTTTACAAAATACTCTTAACTTCATGTGTATTTTGGTCATTAAACACAAAATCACTCACCATTTTTTTTAAAACAAAGCTAAAGTAAAAATTCGTTAAAACTTCTATCATTCCACATTAGTACTTTGTGTTATTCAGAGATGTTTGGGTTAATAGGGAAAATCTGTCATGTTCAGGGTTTTGTTTCAATTTGATTGTTTGGAACCAAACATGCCAAATCAGTAAATCCAGTCACTAGTTAATGTCTTTGTTTTCTTTTTCTAGTTTGCTTAATTCATGGAATTTTGTAGGTTTCAGGTGGGAGTAAAGAAGGAAGCCAACAATTGAAACAATTGATGGTACTTAAAGACATATGATTAAGTTATCAGGCTTGTAATTGTATTATTATTGTTATTAATCTCTTTTTGTCTCCTACATGTTAATTTGGTCTACTAGGTTCAAGTAACAGATGAAGATAGAGACGAGGTTGGATTGGAGGAAAGGCAACAAAAGAAACATAAGGTAGCTAGATTCTCTTTCTCACAATCTCTAGATATGTAGGTCGTGGCTCTTTAGAAGTAATATTTGCTTCATGATTTTCTCTATTGTGTGACCCCGCCTACCGTAAGTATATTTTCTTTTTTATGAGGGTTTTATTTTCCTATATAATTTGGGCCCTATAATACCACAACTAAAGTATATGCATTGAAATGATTTATGGTTTGTGGAACTTTCTGTTAGACCTTTCAGAATAGTAGAGACTCCATTTCAATCACCCGAAAATAGCGGTTGAAATTAACCACCGACAGTAAATGGTATTAAAATGATGAGGATATTTCAAGATCTGAGATGGCAACCTTATGAAATGTATTGGAAAAAAACCCGAAGCAATTAGGATGAGTATTCCTATTAGTAATTTTACCTGTAATGCTTTTAGAGTATTCAGAAACAACTACTACAAAGTCCAAGAGACATTTCTTATCCAAGGACATAACATATCCTGAATATTTCAACAATAGGAATGCTTTCCACTCATTCCCATTTCAAGAAACCACAAACTTACTTTATCTCTTTTTGTTTCCATAAGAACCCACCACCAGCTCAACCAAATACTCCTAGAATCATTGCTGAGTATGCGAAATCGGACCGGTCGTCGTGCAAGCGGTGCTCCAAAATAATTTCGAAAAAGGCTTTGAGATTGGGTTCAGTTGTCAGAGACCCGCGTGGGTTTGAAAGCACCAAATGGCATCACGTGGACTGCTTTCCATTCACCTCAGAGCCCATTGATTCTGCAGAATCAATTCAAGGATTCTTGTCGCTTGAGGTTTGCATTTGGTTTTTGAATTTTACCTATGTTAGAGTGTTAGGGTTTTGTTTGGTGGGTGAGGAAGTGAAAATAGCAAGCAACTGCAAATTGAGATGTAATAGCTGTGTTTGACTCAATTTTCACAATTTTCCTTTTTAAATTGGTTATGTGAAATATAGTTTGAGAATAAAATATTAAATCAGCTATTGAATTGCAAAATTACTTCTAAATAGAAAAAAAAGTGAACCTGATTCAAGGGATAAGTTTAAAGTGTCACTCTAATGTTGTTGGGGATTTTATTTCTAGTATCATAGCTAAACCCTTAATTGGAAACACAAAAAAGAGAACTTAAAAAAAAGAATTACTGTAAAGATATTGAAAAATAAATTTGATTGCATGATTTAGTGTTATTTGTCCTGGATAAGTTGAGATTTGTATAGCGGTTGACTTTGAAACATGGACAAAGTGAAGTTTTCCTTTTTGGTTTTTTGGTTATTTTGGTAATACATGCATTATAATATGAAGAATTGATTGGTTTTGCATTTATGTATTCAGAGTGGTGATCAGGAAGCTTTGAAGAAATTGATGGTTGAATGCAAGAATTCTATGGAGGAGGTAGGAATTGATTTTTGCACTAAATTGTACATTTAAATGAATATCTAAAATAAGCCATTAATAATATTGTTCCAGGCTATATTATTCTTTTTGGTACAATGAAGTCGATAATTTTTGCTATAAAAATAAGATGTGCATTGTCATGCTAAGCAATAACAGAGTCGTACTCTCTTGATGTATGGGTTGTCAGGCCTTACAATTAATACTTGCTTCATCTCACATGTTACCTTCGGTCTATCAGGTTCAAGTAACTAATGAAGGTAGGGACGAGGTTGAATTGGAGGAAAGGAGTTTAAAGATAAGCAAGGTAGCCGAATGCTCTCTCTTGTTCTTTGACTTCTTTCTATCACTCTTTTGATGTGTGGTTTGGGGGGATTTAGAACCAATACTTTCTTCATGATTTTCTTTTATTATGCGGCCAGTGGCCTTGCCTCCCCCCAGTATTTTTTCCTTTTAATGATAGCTTTACTTTCCTATATTGATTTGGACCCGAGAATACCACAACTAAAATATATGGACCGAAAGGATTTATGGTTTGTGGAACTTTGTGTAAGATGCTTTAGAATAGTAGAAACTGCTATTCCGAGCATCAAAATTTTAGCTGTTGAAGATAACAGCTCGTAGAACTTTTAAAAAAGACAAGACAAAATGGTTTTGGGAAGATAATTTTGAAGCAGAGAAATCTGGAAAATACAAGAAAACAACTTTGGATGGCATTTCAAGATCTGAGATGCTAAATTTATGAAATGTGTTCCAACAATAGAATAAGCTATGCAATTTGATAAGCATCTCCTGTACTGGGTTAAGGAGTTGTAAGTATCATCAATGTAATTATCCTAACAAGTCATCTTTGTTGTGGTAGTAAGATTAGTATGTCATTCTTCTGAAGTAATATGACTGTTCCCTTTCATGACATCACCTTTAGGATTTTCGAATTTTGTCCAAATATTTCAGTACATCATCAAATATTATTCTGCTTACTTTTTCGCTTTCTAACTCATGTCTTTCATTTATGTTTCTACATTAATCTTGAATAGAGCTAGGTTTATTTTGGATTTGAGTTATAACATCATGGTAAGTTGTTTTCCTATTGATATTATATGAAATTTAACCTTTCATTTAATAACCAAGCTAAGCAACAAGTACTGTATTTTTCCCTAATTAATTAAAGAGGTGCTGATATCATATCATAAATGGTTAGATGCCCAGGTACCAGTTTGAGTATGTTTGACCAAAATTGCAGCTTGATTAGATTGCACATGCCAATTAATAACCATAGATTTGAGCCAACCTTTTAAAATCTAAAGCTGCATTTCCTTTGTATGAAGTTTTACTTCTGGTTAATTGTAGGTCAATTTCTTTAAGTAAATTCCAATTAGCCTAAATAGTTTTTAATATTTGACATACTTTTAAAGCATTTTAGAAATGATGGGGAAGGGTTTCTATGTGAGCTACTTTGATGGGGAAGGGTTTGGAAGCTGCTATCAGGACACTCTTGAAAAATCATAGAGGAAGCTAAGTATCTTTGTCAATCTGCTTTCATATATGTTGTGAGATAACTAATCATTAGAAGTGTTGTGCGATAATTACTGCACCCGTAAACGCTGAATATTGATTCTTAGGGTGGGTTGACTCTGAAATTTGTGATCGACTATGAGATGTAAGCATGATATAGGGTGGTGATTGGCACTCTCATTTTCCTTTCTAGATGCAATTAATTACTAACTAGCTATACAATATTGTTAACTGTAATCTAAACCAATGCTAATTGTTAATGTCCTGCTTGCCAAAGTTTTGATTTGTGCCTTCACTTAGGGAATAGAAGTTGTGATGGAATGACTTGAGATTTGTATTATAGGTTTGTCCTTCATATGTCACCATTTTAGTTGTTCAACTTTTTATTGTTTGTCATTATTGGTTTCTAGTTATTAACAATTGCTTTGAACAAAATAATTATGAAGGAGAATGAGAATATTATATTCTAGGGATTTATAGCTTTATTAGAATATGATTTTTTGCTTCATTATGATTAGGTTTTATATTCTTTTAGAAGTTGATTATTATGGAAATTGATTTCTTACTTGTATTCCACAAAATTTCAGATTTTAATTCCACAAAATTTGGACATGACTTCATTGCCTAATAACGGTAATGCATCTTCAGCGGCCTCTAACACCGCTTCCTCACCATTTCTAAAACGAAAATCAAATGATATTGGGTGGGAGTTTGGGATGTTGGCTGATGCAACGAATCCAGATAAAGTGAAATGCAAGTTGTGTGGAAAGGTGTTTTCTGGGGGAGTATATCGAATGAAAGAACATGTTGGCCACATAATGGGAAACGTTTCGGCTTGTCCGTTGGCAACAAAGGAGGATCAAGTTAGGTGTAAACAAGCCATCATAGATGCAAGAAACAAGAAGAAAAATAAGAAAAAGGAAGAAGAGGAGATAAAGGATGAAGTTAATATTGTTGGAGAAGAAGAGGAGGAAATGGAAGGGTTAGGGTCAAGGAAAAAGCCAAATTTTCTAGGCCCTATGGATAGATTTGCATCGGGTATCAACCCTGATTCTTCAATGAGTACCGGTAGGACTCTTTGCCAACAAAATATTAATGAAGCACTTTTTAAGGAGAGGAAACATGTTGTGCACCAATATGTGGCTAGATGGGTGTATGAAGCAGGCATTCCTTTTAATGCTGTTGACAATGATAGCTTCAAATCATTGGTTAAGGCGGTTGGTCAATTTGGACCAGGTTTCAGACCTCCAAGTGAATATGAATTGAGGGAACCACTATTGAACAAAGAAGTTGAGAAAACCAAAGAGGCCTTAAAAAAACATGAAGAAGAGTGGAAACTTAATGGATGCTCGATTATGACAGATGCTTGGACTAATATAGAAGGGATGCGCATTATAAACTTGTGTGTGAATTGCAAGAAAGGTACCACTTTTCTTTCTTCCAAGGAAAGCTCCATTGAGGCACATACCGGTGAATACATTTTTGAGTATGTGCTCAAGGCGATTCAACAAGTTGGCCCCGAAAATGTTGTTCAAGTAGTGACCGACAATGCATCCAACAATATGTCTGCAGCAAAGATGTTAAAAGAGAAGATGCCAAATGTATTTTGGACCTCGTGTGCTACTCAGACCATTAACCTCATGCTTGAAAGTATTGGCAAAATACCTAAGTTTAAAAAAACCATTGATTTGGCTAAAACTTTCACGATCTTCATTTATGCACATTATAAGACATTGGCGTTAATGAGGATATTTACAAGAAAGAGGGACATAGTGAGGTGGGGAGTCACTAAGTTTGCCACTTCTTTTCTAACCTTGCAAAGTTTGGTGGAGAAAAAGGATAGGTTGAGGGCAATGTTTACTAGCACTAAATGGGATGAGTGCAAATGGGCGAAGACTATTAAGGGGAAAGCGGCTTACTCAATTGTGATGAGTATTAGTTTTTGGAATGAGGTGACATTGTGCTTGAAGGTATTTGCTCCTTTGGTGAAGGTGCTTCGACTAGTTTATGGGAATCGAAAGCCATCTATGGGCTTTCTCTATGGGGAGCTAAAACAAGCAAAACAAGAGATAAGAGAGGTGTTGAACAATAATGAGAATAGTTATCGACCAATCTTTCAAATTATTGATGAGAAAGCCAAAGATCGGCTTGATACTCCATTACATTTGACAGCCTATCTATTAAATCCCTTCTATTTCTTTAAGGATCCAAGCATTCAAGATGATGATGTAGTTTCTGACGGGATATTTAATTTTGTGGAGATTTTCTTTCCTGATGACTTTGATTTGCAAAATCAAGTCATAAATATTGAGTTGGCGAAGTATAAGAAGAAAGAAGGTGTTTTTGGAAAGTTATTGGCGGCTAAAGGATGCGAGACAAATGATGACAATTATGATCCGGGTAAAAAAATAGTATTCATTTTAATTGTTTTTACTATTAAATATTATATTAGTATATTTATTGATTTATTTATCTTTTATATAGTTGTATGGTGGTCTACCTATGGATCGCAAACACCTAACTTGAAAAGAGTAGCAAGAAGGATCCTATCATTAACTACTAGTTCATTCGGGTGTGAAAAAAATAAGAGCACTTTTGACGGGGTAAGTGGCAAGTAGTATATTTATATAGTCCATAAGTGCATTAGCAAGTTACTAAGTTAATATTTATTGATTTATTTTATTTTACTTTTATGTAGATACATATGAAGAAAATGAATGGATTAGATGTGAATCAGTTGAACAATCTAGTCTTTGTCCAATTTAATGCGATATTGATGAACAAGCACAAAAGGGAGGAAGAGAGGAAAGTAGATGTATTACTAGCAAGTGATGATAGTAATGCACAAGGATGGATTGTTGATGATGATGATGATGAAGTAGAGCCCGATTTGGGGCTTACATGGCAAATGGTTGGAGAAGCGTCAGAGGCGGATGAAATGGTACAACCTCGAAGAAGTGTTAGTAATGTTGAAGTGAGAGAACTTCATGAAGATGATTTTGTATCTGATGATGAAACGGAGGAGGAGATTGATGTTGAGTTTGAGTCTGATGAGGAGTATGTCAATGAAGCGTATGGAGAAGAAGAGTTAGACACTTAGATGTCTAACTTTCTTAGTTTCTTGTTTTCATCATTTTGAATGTTAAGCTATTAGACTGGATTTTTGTTTTTCAAATTTTGTTGGAATTTGTCATTTTGATTGTCTTTTGATTGGATTGTGATTGGTTTTTCTGGATTTATATTGGATTTTGTCATTTTGATTGTTTTTTATTTAGTAAAAAGAAGGGCTGGGCTGCCTCTGCGCCGCCCAAGCGCCCTAGGTGCTAGGCGCCCGGCCACTGCTCGACTAGTGCCTAGTGCCTTTTAGAATACTGCTTTATTTGTTTCCTAGTTTGTGTGGTTTTGGTCTCTATAAATTTGAGGCCTATGTTTTATGGTTTAGGCAAGCTTTGAGTGTTGAATTAAGTTGAGTTTTGATTTCGCCTCATTATTGTCTCTCCTACAATTTTCCTCTAATTTTCTCACCTTCTATAGTTTCTCTCCTTTTTCTCAAATTTCTATCTCTCTAAACCCTAATTCTCTATCTGTTTATTTTCCTGGTACTGGTTCTACATCAAATTATAGTGCTATAATGTTTCATGAAGTTCTTTATGTACGTTTTTTACTATCAAGCTGGACATTTATCTGTATTAACTTCATTTGATTGCTTTGAAGTTGTCAACACCTAGTAGGGAAGCTAATCTGGAGATAGTGTTTTCAATTTCTGACATCAAAGACAGTTATAAGGTATGTATAAATATAATCTATGTCTACTATCAAATGCTATTTGTTGACTTCATATTTCCATAAGAACCTGCCTTTTCATTAGCTCGACACCCACCCACTCACATGATTTATCTTGTCTTTCTGATTCAGGATGCTAAATTATTACCAAATTGGAAGGCATTCCGGACAATCATATTCCTTGAACGGGTGAGATCCTAGTCATATCAATTGAAGTTATAACCTGATTGCCTTTCCTTGTCTTATATGTGGACCACAATGATTTATATGTAATATCCATCAATATTTGTCGGTAAGGATTTCATAGTGGCTAAATACATGATACTGCATCTGTTGGATATGCTGTGTGGATTTTAGTCTTATAATTAATTTTGTTTTATTCTTACTTCCTTTGATGGGGGTACTGTTTTATAGATGTAGCCTGAACTTACATAGTTGGTGTGGAGGACTTTGTGCGGTCATGCTTTGTACCTGTAATACAGCTCCTACGTTGCTTATATTTTTTTATGCATTTGACTTTTTTTTAAGGATGACAGTCTTCATGATTCAAAGAAAATTGCTGCATTTGATTTTGATGGATGTCTTGTAAATACATCTGTGAAAAGGTATGTTTGTATCCTCTTTTGAAGCGTTCATTAATATTAAATGTTTTTTTTTTTTTTTTTGAATGTCTAAAGTTATATTATTCTGATAAGAGTATACGATAGGCAAAAGTGATAAATGGTTGTTCTCTAGTAAAAGTCAATACTTGGATGTATCACTAAATTTATATGGATGTATTTAATGATTCTATTACTCATATAGCTCCAAACCAGTTTGTAGGTTCATGGATTTGCTATAGTTTCCTACTCTCTCTCTACACATGTTTGTTATTTTTGATGGTTCTTATTTTGGGAAAAAAATGATGCATTTTAGTCAATAGAATTGTTGACTTAACTCAAATTGTATGGCACATATCATTTGAAAAGACTGGTTTATATCTGGTTACCTAAATATGCCTGTTTGATTCCAGAATAGGTGCAGATGCTTGGTCCCTTATGTATTCTTCTGTACCAGAGAAGCTACAGAGATTGTATAATGATGGCTACAAGCTGGTTGCTTCCTTTTCTTTTTTCCTGCCTAAACTATTTCTTATTTTATTGCATTTAAAGTCATTCTATGAATTACTGCAATTACACTTGTGGTAAGTTCAGCTGATTGTGAGATGTAAAGCTCGTTTTATTTTTTATTTTTTATTTCTTTTGTATGATAAATAGGTAATTTTCACGAATGAATCCAACATTGATCGCTGGATTAAGCAAAGGCAGAAAGCCGTGGATTCAAAAATTGGACGCCTCAGCAATTTCATCAAATGTGTGAAGGTCCCAATTCAGGTTGTTCAGCCTGCTTACTTGATTGATATTATGTATGTAGTGCCAGAGATGCTACAAAATATTGACCCTTGAGTAGTTGTTCTGACGTTACAATTACTGATTTTTGTGTCAATAACTCTAGCCTGGCTAGTAGGATTTTATGAGCAGGCATTGATTTTGTCCTCTTCTATAGTTCTATTTAAAATTTGATCTTTTGAATGTGTCTTCTTTTCCAGAGTTCTGACTGTGAATTATATGTTTAATTGTGAATACACTAATACAAGGTTTATTTTCCAAATTTTAAGGCACTTTAAAATTAGTGTTGCAGTCTTGCCAAATTTAATTACTGATTTAGGCTTCTTTGACATATCCTCAAGTGATCTCAGATAACCTCAAATTGAATTTACTCTGGTGCTGAACTTCACTGTATCCTAAATCAGTTGCTAGCTTACATGGTTGTGGTTGGGTCTTGTACTAACCATAATACTAAATGGACACGTTAATACAAAGTTTTGCTGATTGAGGTGGCTTTCAATTTTTTTCGACATTAATTGGACTGCTCTTACCATGTGAACTGTTACCGTCTCTTAGATTTTATACACTTGTAATAAGTTATAAATGAAAGAAAATTATCAGTAGTTAGTATTATGGCATGTTAAAATCCATTGCTGGTGCCTGGTGATCCTTCCAAAGGTGACAGATTTTAATGGTTGAAATAGTAGTTGTGTTCATTCCTTTGCTGTATAGAAAGCATGTTCTTTATCCATTTTGGCCACAGCTCTCATCTTTCCATTTATAACTTGTTGCATAAATTCAATAATGTGAATTGAAATACAGATGAAATGGTATAGTTGGTTATTTTTTCTTTTCTATTTTAAAGTAATCTATGCCATTTCTGAAGCATAAAACAAAATTATATTTTCTTTATTGTAATGTGAAACAATTAGGATAACTAAAAGGATTGAACGTTTGAATTTCTGTATGCAGGTTTTCATTGCTTGTGGGATAGGGAATAGTAAAGCTGAAGATTCGTTTCGTAAGCCCAAACCTGGGATGTGGCAAATTATGGAGAAACATTTCAACTCTGGCATTTCAATTGACATGGACCAGTTATTTTCCTCTTCCTTCCCATGCTTTTACAATTCTGGTTTAATTTGGCTTTCTATTATTTCTAATGCTCTCCATGTAGAAAGGATTCCCTAAAGTTAAATTATGCATTCTATTATAAATGGATTTCAATCAAGGATGTTCCTAGTCCCGGCCAAGCATTTTGTAACTTGAAATTGTACTCAAGGACCTCATCTGCAAGAAAAGCTTTTGCATTTGAGTGGGAGGCCTTTACCCTCACCACAAATTCAAAGAAATTAGCGGTGCATTGAGAATATTTAAAATCGGTGGGATGCTTTCCTAATTACCCCAACTAATCCATTTGAGAAAAGAGTAAAAGAAATAGGGATCAATCTCTTATGTCAAATAGTTGTAACGAGGATCATTTTAAAATGATTGAAAGAATGGAAACGGAATTGATGTATAACCAAGTCAAGGAAAGTAAACAGATATAGAAATAGGCTTTAGAGAAGATAGAAATTGCAAGAAAGGGGGGAAACTATAGAAGAAAGGGGAGAAAATTAGAGGAAAATGAAAGAGGGAAATCAAAATTCAATTTAATTCATCAATCAAAGTCTACCTAAACAATTAAACATAGGCCTAAAATATAGAGACCAAAACCACACAAATTAGGAAACAAATAAATTCCCAAAACAAGTAGGAAACCAATTTCCATAATAATGAACTTCAAAAAGAATATAAAATCTAGAGTAATGCTATATAACCCAAAAAATTAACCTAAAATCCAATCCAAATGATGTGGCAAGTGACCTGTCCTTACTATATAAACCGTGGATGGTGTGGTGAATGACATGGTAACAATAAATTACTTGCTACAT
Organism: Acer campestre; assembly: GCA_954870605.1. Lineage (NCBI taxonomy): Eukaryota > Viridiplantae > Streptophyta > Magnoliopsida > Sapindales > Sapindaceae > Acer > Acer campestre. Next base: position 32,393,887 of record OX940801.1, read on the forward strand.
CATTTGGGTTAATTTTTGGGCTAGTGTTTTGGGTTGTGTAGCATTATTGTAAAATCTAATCATGATAAAACAATAAAATCCTATTCTAATAAAGCTATAAATCCCTAAAATATATTATTCCCTATTCTAATAAAGCTATAAATCCCTAAAATATACTATTCCCAATTTCCCATTCTCTATCAGGAATGCTTGCTCTCAAGTCATTAGTTTCTAAATGTGAAGAGGCATTGATCCCAAAATTCTGACTACACAATGAATTGGAAACCGCAAATTATACAGAAAAATGATCGTCCAATAATGGAATTGTGCTTATCTCGATCAAAAGCCAATGTTTTAGTTTGCACTGTATTGAATGTTAAAAATGTTAATATATTACTCCTCGAATAGAAACACTCACTCCACCTGCTTATATAATTAATTTATGTATTGTGAGACTATCCTTTGAGAGATGTGATTTCTAAATATTCCCTTTCTTTGTGCTTTTAGATCCTTTTATGTTGGCGATGCTGCTGGGAGAATCAAAGATCATAGTGATGCTGACATTAAATTTGCTCAGGTATTATCAAAGAAATCAGTTGTCTGTGTGGTATCTTCATTCAAAAATTATCTTTTGGTTGTCGCTAAGTGTCTCTTTCTTTTTTCTTTGACTTGTGAATTTCTTTGTTGTTATCAAAAATCTTTGTATGTTTTTTTGGTCAATCTGCTGAAATATACATTGATGCATGTATGCCGCATTAATGCCAATACACTTGCATGGTTTCACACCCTTTGTTTCTTGGTTGAAATACTGATGTGTGTTCTATTCTTGATTGATGACAGAAATATTGTTTCGACAATTTGTTGAAAAGGCACCCTGTCTCCATATAAATATGACATCATTGACGTGTGACCTAATATGATTCCTCACTTGTCAAGATATGTCTTAACTTTGAGGTTTAGATTTTGCTTAAAGAAGAGGAGAAAATTAATTTCACTTATCTTCTCTCTGAGGTTCTTACTTGTGAGCTTGAGCTTTTGGTGTATTAGTTATCGGATGTATATATTTAACATCTAATCCAAGAATCAGATTTGTGAAACATAAGCCGTTTAAGAATTTCTAGTAGTGTAAGAGTTGTTTACTTGCACATTATTTATTATCATAAGAAAACTAGAAGTGATGTAGATTAATGGCAACATTTTTAACTGCTGTTAAGATAGTAGTTTATAGACTTATGTGAAACCTTTTAACTGCTGTTTACTGTAAGTCAAATGAATTTAGTCTCCTCATTCCCTTTCCAGTCTCATTACTGAACGGATTTCTCCTGTTTGCAGGCCATTGGGTTGAAATTTTATGTGCCAGAGGAATACTTTGGCTCTTAAAGAGTTTCTGCTTATCAACTCTGATGTGAGTCCTGATTTAATTTTGGTGCAACATTTATTTTCAAGTCTGGACCTTGATGCTGGAAGTTTCCACCATAAGATCAAATATATGTCGGTTTTGTATCCATTTCTTCTTCTTCTTCTTATTCTCTCTCTCTCTCTCTCTATATATATATATATACACATTCCAACTATGAGTTTATTGGAATCTCCTTATCTGGCAACAAGTGGTTTGAGGGTGGGTTTGCAAATTCTCTGATAAGTTTGGGTTGTCCTCAACGAATTATAAAAAAAAAAAAGTAAATCTGTAGAAAATATTCCCATATTCCTTGTATTTGCAACATTTTCATCATCATATCCCCGATAACAATTGGATTCTTGCAATATTTTTGCAGTTGGTTGCAGTTGAACTGTCAACTTTCTGGCCTGTCTTGCACTGAGCTTTGCCATCGAAGTTGTGTCTTCAGTCTTATATCAGTTGTGTAGTGAAAGACCATGGTAGGCAGAGAAAGATGGAAATCTTCTTACAAGTTACACTGAATTCCCTTATAGCATCAGATTTTAAAAGTTTGTGATCCTAAAAGTTAATTTGCTTTCTCCTTTCCCTCCAAAAAGAGCGGTCTTTTGGCCTGCCTTCCCTGTTTATCGAAGAAGAATCAGAAACTAGAATCCCTTCATCACAGTCTTTTGCGCCTCCTTATTTTCTCTATAAACTCCTGACAATATAGAATTACAAGTTCACTGTGATGATGCTTCACATATATAAATATATATATTTTTCATATAACCGTGGCAGTGGCTGCCGTTTTTCAATTTAAGTGTATACACAGTTATATTGCAAGTTATTGCTAGAAGACGAAGGCATTATAAAGAATGAATAAATAGTTTAAATTATAGAAATTGAAATGGTTTACATAATAGACAGACATGTCTAGTTCAAACTCAAATGGAACTTCTAGAAATCCAATTAAAAAAAAAAAAAAAGTACGAAGCCTAATCCTAATTTGTCTCTTTTTTCAGATCTTTCTGGTTTTTGTTAGTTTACAGTAGTATCTTTGTAGTACGTTGGCATGCTTGTAGGTAAAAACATTTCTCTTATTCCTTCAGCCTTTATGATGGGGAAAATTATGCCCGACGCACCCTGAAAAATGTACACAAGTGACATACCAAGAAAAAGAAAAATCAGTTTCATAATTGAATTATAAGCAAAGTGAGCAATTACTTGAATTGGTGAACTGTATATGCATTAAAGATACAAGCAGCAGAGATACGCACCGAAATCAGTCTAGCTCCAATTAACATTCTTTTGGGTGAAGGAAATGGAAGTAATAAGCGTCCAACCCCATAGATTGCAACGGCAAAGAAATGGGTTACCAAGCTCAGTGGCTGAGGGTTTAAACCAGAGAGTAGAGCTATCGGACCATTCGTGAAATCACCTCCTAAACTCAAATAGTCGAAACAGGCTTGGCGCATTTCCTTCCTTGATGGATCAGGTGATGCACAGAAAACCTTGTAGAGGGCGCCAGCCAATGTATTTATTGTAGACGCCACAGGCTGGAAACAAAGAATGATGTGCCTTTCCTTAGAAATCATTCTCAATTACTGCAGGATTTTCAAATATTCAGTATGTGAAAGTTTCTTACCTTACGGAGGGTGTAGAAGGATTCAAGATACTTGCAAAGAGCAGGTGCATCGTTTAGATCGCGAAGAGGTCTAAGAAGATCCCTCAGTACAACAATGTCAGATAAAGCCACAGTCATTCCTCCTCCTGTTAACGGATGCCTCATATTGAATGCATCCCCCAATAAGAGAGCGCCTGGAGTTGGTTGTGGGGTAGCAGGCATACTTCTATTAGTCATTGTTCTTATATTTCCTTTCTCGATTGCAGCCATGAACGCAGAGTGGAGTTCAGGCGGAATCTGAATGATGCATTACCATTATAAGTCTGAAGAAATAGAAAGTAAAGCAAACAAGATATATAGAGATTACATTGAACCAAACTTTACATACTTGGGGAGCAATCACAGTTTTCAAATAATGGTTCATTTCACCATTGGAAATGGATGGTACTCTTTGGCCAGGTACATCCACCAAACAGCGAATCTCAGTGCTACTGATTGGATAGAACAAGATTGGTGAAGGGTCCGCCAATATAACATGTCCATGATTTTTGTATGGAAGCTCACATTTCTCAAGGATCAAACCAACAAAACAAGATGGTATCTCAACCTGCACCAATAAGTAATGGAAACGCTAATTTATAACACAATACATAGCTGCTGATCTTTGCAAAAGACTAACAGAAGGTCGATCTTAATAACCTTAGGTTTGCAGAGAGAGCGCCGCAAGTTTGAAAAACAGCCATCACATACAATGGTGAGAGGAGCATATGCTGTTAGCAGTTGACCATTTGTGTTTTTGTATTGCACACCTTTAATAGTCCCCTTTTCTTCAACAAGACAAGTTACGGTTCCTTGTTCCAATCTTACACTGTTTAAAATGTAAAGAGTAAATAGAATGTTTGTAAATGAAACTGAATTCATAAATGTAGAAGGGGAAGAATATTACTTGGACAAGGATGCAGATTTTTCCCTCATCCTTTGAATGAAACGACCGTTGTGAAAACTTCTTCCGGCAACATCTGATTTGAAGCCTTCCAAGGGGTAAGACAACTTAGTACTCTTGCCGTCTTTGTAAAGAGCATATCCATACACTTGCTGCGCATCAATCTGACTTACACAATCTGTATCCACATTTACATATCACACATTCAGATTATAATGCATACTTGGTGTCACTGTAAAGACTACAAGACTTAATTTCCAAACATATTCACTTGTACAAATTTGCATATCATATTTTGATTACCTTCAAGACCTAACTCCATCAATTTCAAGTATCCCCCTGGTTGTAGGAGCTCACCAACAATCCTGTCAGGCTCAGTTAAGTCTCTTTCGATCACATGTACTCGTCGTCCATCCTGGAAAAATAATAATAACAAAAAAAATTAAAAAAGTTTGAGGTCATAGTAAGGAAAACCGTAGAATTAAAGAGTAGTTTCAATTGGAAGAGACTAGTACCTTGCCAAGAGTGTAAGCCAGAGCTGCACCGGCAACTCCAGCACCGACAATGATGATATCAGTATCAGTGCTTCCATTTCCTGAGCTCTCCATTACACTCTCAGTTCTTTGAGCCTCCATTGAAGAAGCTCCACTCTTCTTTTTTCCTATTGAACTTTTCAAGAAAAGCAGCCCCAAGAGCGAAGCTACAACTGCCCCAAACATGTAATAAACCATCTTAAGTGATTAATGTTATTCGATGAATAAGATGTGATGGTAATTTCTCTCTTCTACTGCAATTTTACTTGTATTTCTGCAGGCTTGTTTGTGTTTGTAAATTGTATTGTTGCAATCAAACTTGAGTCTTTTTATAGACTTGGGCATGGAGGAACCTACCAATTTTCCTTTCAATTTAACAGGCTCAACCGGTGTTCAAAATACCAACAAAGAAAGAAAGAAAGAAAGAAAATTATTTGAACTAAAGGGTTGCGAATTGATAGTGTTCAAAAGAAAAATTAATGAATAAAAAAAAGGTCTAAACTATTCAAAACAATTACTTAGTGAATTCAATTACTTAGTCAAAGAGAAGTATTAGTCAAAGAGAGTTTATCAAAAGGCCATATAAGGTTACAAACATTTTCAAAGCATCATGAGACCACGAGAGACAAAGATTGGTAGACAAGGGAAAAAATAAAAAGTTGGTCAATCCCCACTCGTATATAAATTGTGTCTACATTTTTTTTGTTTACCTGGGGGCTGGGGCGGCTCAGCATTTATAATGTTTATTAAAATATTAATCATTTTATATTTTAGCTTTGGGGCGTACTGATTTATAAAATTAGTTTTTATTTTTCAGCCATTAAGAGTTAGATTTAACTGTTTCTATTTTATCTATAAATTCTTTTGCTTAAAACAACTAATCACTCGACTTAATTTTATAAAGTTAATTTTTTATCTATCAGCGGTTAGATTCATCTACTTTTCTTGCTCCTTTTAATGTTTTTATCTAATTTAACAATAATGCATAAGCCTCGTATCGACTTTATTAAAGTCATTGCACACCGAGGAAAAAATTCCGAATAAAACTTTAGGTAAATTTCATTCACACTCTACATTGGTTTGATTACACGTAGATCTTTTAGTTTGGAAGTTTGGTAACTACTTCTATGAAGAAGGTTTACCATGAATTGTATAAAATTTAGAGATGTTTTGATTTTGACAGTTGGCCAGGCATATCATGGATTATTTTTCAAATTGATAGAAAGTGCTTCTAATGTTGTCGAAAAGCACTTCTAAACGTAGACAAAAGTGTTATTATTATTTTTTTTATTTTTTTTTTACTCAAAAGTGTTATTCGCTCCGTTTCATGAGGTATATATATATAAAACAGTACTGAGTTTAGTCATAGATCTTCAGTTATGTTGTCTTTCTTAATTATCACATTCCTTCAAAAAGGTCTAATTAAAAACATAAGAAGGCCAAACAAGAAATTTACAAAAGATAATATAATATATTATAGATTAATAAATTTTTTAACTTGCTTTACCGTATTAGACATTTCGACTCAACCGTAACCTTTCAAAAAATATATATATATATATAATTATCCAAGTGGCTAAGTGATGTCCACTCGATGAAATGGACAAGTGGCTGCACGCAACATATATTTACCAATACAGGTAGAGATCAATGTGTGGCTGAATGCTGAATGGTGAATAGTAGAGAAACATAGTGCTAAAACTGTATTAGACAAGGTCATGTATGTCCTCTTGGTAACATAGCACAACGGAGGATTCAAATTTGATGCTTTGCATGCTCTAACGTATGGAATGAGCAACTCTTCCAGAATGAGACATTTAAGGAGACTCGACCACTTGAGCTGAAGCTACTTGAGGTTGATTGGTTTGCATCTCAACGTTTACATGAGGTACCGTTGTAAACCGAGATCACCGACACAGCTAATACAAAAATGTGACAACAACAAGAACTAAGAAAATTATAATGAATTCAGTAGACCATAAAAATACGTTGTCACCTTCATGTGTTGCGGAAGGTTTTAAATAGACATGTAAATTGGATCGAGTCGGCCTAGGCATGGCCCAACCATGCACGATTCCGTATGATAATTGTTGGGCCGTGCCAAAGCAAGATCCACTTCATGTAGCATGTTGGGCTGAGTTGTGTGGCCCACCATGTCAACACAACAAGCAAAAATCACAACCCAATTGTGGTCCAAATGGGCTCGACCCGAATGTGGCTTGAATGGATCATACTCAATTTCTTAAACAAAAAACCTTAACAATTTTTTAATTCCTAATTATATATATTTAATTCATCAATTATCTAAGTGGATACATACAGGCAACTAGCTAAGTGATGTACCCTCGATGCAATGGACACGTGGCTACACGTAACATATATTCACCAATACAGGTGGAGATCATCGTGTGACTGCATGGTGATACTGATAGTAGAGAAACTTAGTGCTAAGACTTTATAAGGATCGCTATTTTATGATTGACATATTTCATGACAAACCGTATTGGGGATGATTTTGTAATGGGTAGTTTATGCTCTCAATGGCAAACTTCCAAGTATCTCCGTGACTTTAAGAGCAAGAGCGAAAGGTATATCACTTGACTTGATTCTTGAAGAGAATAGTAGCGCACACACACTTACATGCATTTCCATTACTCTTACATTATGTTTCCTTGATTGCGTGCATGTATTTGATATGTGGTTGTTTGGAGTATTGTATCTAGTTTCGAAAGATTAGTTTTCTATGATTTAAAAATTTTCAAAACTGACATTTGTATGGTCTTTTGACCGTAACGTTTTATACAAAGATCCAAATTGAGTTTTGAAAACTTTTGGACAAACTAGACACCCATACCTTTTCAACGCTATATTATTCGTAATATTTCATAACCGTTTGGATTGGTTTTGAAATCTCCAAATAGACCACTAAAACTGGGCAACTCTATTTTTATCCGAATCTAACCTTTAGTCACTCAAATGACCATAACTATTTCTACAAATATCAAAACCTTATTATGTAAAAAGCAGTAAAACGTAGACATCTATACCTTTCCAACGGTATATTATACAATATGTTTCGATATCGTTTAGTCATGTTTTGTAGCGCTCAAATATCAAGTTTTTGCATTGTTGTGCTTATGCGCGGTTTGTGAATCACAACCAACCGCGAAATGTCCAGCAAAAATGTTTTCAGTAATTTTCGCGAGACAAAGTTTGCGGTTCCTGAACAGTGATGTGAACCGTGATTTTCCCTTAGATTTTGTTTTTTTTTTTTTTTTTTTTCCCAAAACGACAAAGTTTCATTTAGGGTTGCTATATAAACCCCATTTTCTTCCCCATTCATTTTAGAACTCAAAAATCCAGATCTTAGAGAGAGAAAGAGTTGCCTTAGAGAGAGAAAACATCCAAGCTTCCATTGATTCACTCTCTATAACTCTCCATGTGCATTTAATGTCTTCCTCACTCATGGGTTTTCATCATTAAGTCTCTTGGTAAGTAGAAAAACATCTCATCTTCATTTATGTTCTATTTCATCAAGACAGGTCATTGATTGCTTAGGTTAGCAAATTTGCATATTTATTGTATATCTAATGAAGTTATGACATGATTGGGGTTTGTTTATGATAACTTGCATGGTTATATTGATTTTACCTAAGTAACTAAGTTTTTAATATTCTTGTGAGATTGTTTGATCACTAGCTAGGTTGATAGACTTATGCTTATTTATCTAGTTAAGCTCTCTTGAATATTCATGGTTGTTTGATTGATAATTAGGTTGTTAGAATTCTCTACACATCCAATCGAATACATATGTATGGGCATGTAGACATTGTTTGATAGCTAGGATTGTATGTCATTCATGTCATCTAGCTAAGTTTTTATGTTTCTACATTTAGGCCTTGATAACTAGAATTTATTGATTGTATCTTTAAATTCCTAGTTAAGTATTTTGTATGTGATCTTACACATTATTGTATTTAGAATATTGTCACATATTCACTTAGACTTTAATTCTCTTCAGTGAGTCAAAGTCTTGTTGTTACATGTGATAGTTACACAAGCAAGTGCAGTTTTGCAACTAAGGCTTTCATTTAGGGTTGGTTGGCAAGTATTTGTCAAGGCTCACTATTAAAGGCTTGCGGGTAGGATATATTATGTTACGAACCTTAAAGTGTGACGAGGTGGTCAATTTAGGTTATAAGCATTTATTCAAGTAGTGGAGTTATGTGACTAAGTGGCTAGCGTGGCTAGTCCCGTGGGTTTTTTTTTTTCCTTATTAAAGGTTTCCCACGTAAAAATCAAGTGTCCATTTAATTCCGCACTTTACATTTGATTTATGTTGTTTGTTTGTTTGGGTTAATTGTGATAAATATTGACTAATTGAAAAATTTGGTAAGTAATCGATTAACAATCCATTCACCCTCCTTTAGGTTATATTAGACACACCTTGTGTATTTTCAGATTCTATTAAACAGAGTGCACGTTGTCCTCCTTGGTAATGTAGCATAGCGGAAGATTCAATTATGATGTTCTGCATGCTCTCACGTTTGACATGTGCAACTTCTCGAGAATGAGACACTTGAGGAGACTCGACGACTTAAGGTGCTGCTACTTGAGGTCAATTGGCTTGTATCTCAATGCTTGCATGAGGTACTATTGTAAACCAATATCGCCGACAAAACTAATTCAAAAATGTGACATGATAAGAACTAAAAACAATAATAATGAATTCAGCAGACCATGAAGATACACCATCACTTTCATGTGTAGTGAAAGGTTCTTAGGGCCAATTTGGTATTGCTGTAACTTTTATAATAATCACTGTTAGTGATGCTGAAGAAATAATTAGCAGTGAAGTTAATTAGTAGATGTTTGGTTAATTATACTTTTAAAACTACTGTATAGCTCAAATGCAGTATACATATGTTTGGTAATTTTATTTCAAAATTACTAAAATTAGTTACAATGACTAAAATAGATATGATTTTATAATCTTATTTCAATTTTTTTCATTAATTATATATATTAAATCAATATTTAAATAATTAATTCGAAAAGACAAGCAAAGGTCTCTACGTTCTCTGAGCGATAGAGTGGTATGAGGGTTTCTTATTTGTAGTTTGTTATTGGGGATTCTAGGGCTATGGGTTTGGAGGAGATTGCGTTTCTCTGTGAGAGGATGACATTGTTGGAGAATGAAGGGTTGGTTCGCAAATTACAGGAAGGCTTGATGGAGGCGGAAGTGCTTCGGCTTTCACTTAGTTTGGTTGGGAAAGTGTTGATGTCCAAGCCAGTGAATCGGGGAGCCTTTAAGGGTGTGATAGCAAGGATCTAGAGAGTTGATAAGGGAGTGGAGGTGGAGAATGTGTCACTTAACGTTTTCACTTTCCAATTTCGGTGCGTGGAGGACTGAAGTAATGTGTTGGTTGGAGGGCTATGAACGGTCTATGGAGCTTTGCTAGTTTTGGAGGAACCAATAGGGATGGGTGCCATTGAAAACCTTTCCTTCAAGTATTCTGATTTTTGGGTACAAATTCATAATGTCCCATTGATTTGCTTAATTAAGGAAATCGGCCATTTTTTGGGTGTTTAGTCGGTACAATCCGTCAAGTTAATATGGGGGTTGCGGTGGAAGGCTCTGGGAAGTTTCTACAGGTTTGTGTTACGATTGATATGTCCTAGCCGTTGAGGCGCTGTCTCCATGTTGACGTCATGGGGGATGGCAAGGAGACATTGGTGGTTTTGTGGTATGAGTGTCTTCCAAAACTTTGTTTTCGTTATGGACGGTTTGGTCATCCAACAAGTGATTGTCTCAACCCCGTTGTGATTACTGATAATAATGGGAAAGAGGTTTTGCCTTATGGTGTGTGGCTATGAGGAATGATTCCGGATAGCAGGTTGGGACAGAATGGTTGTCAACATGATAGAAAGGGCTTAAGTTGAGGGTCACAGGTCTTGGGGGCGGTGGTGGTCTGGCAACATTCTGTGGTGGCGGTGTCTGGTGGGAGGAGAACATTAAAAGATCATAACAGTTTGGATCATGGAGTAGGATGCGGTTTCGTAAATCCAGGGAATAATGGTGATAATGCTGTTAAGCGAGATTGTAGGATAATTCAAAATGGCGTAGTTATGGAGAATGGTTTTGTTTTCACAGGTCAAAAAGTAAACAACAATCAGATCAATGATGGTGGGGAGCCCAAGGGATGTGGGTTGGTTGTAAATGGGACTAGTACACAAAAGCCCATTTTCAAAGGAAAGGAAAAAGTGGGGCTTGGACCCTCTATTGATTATGTTGGGCTTCTAAAGAAAGGTTTGGGTCTAGGCTGTGATATTGTTGGGCCTAGGAAGTTAAAATTGGGTTGGGGTAAGGACTTGTTGACATATTTGGTTTTTGAGTCTAGGAAAGTGGATCAGGATAGTGGAATCAGAAGGCTAAAGGGTTAGGGCAGGTATCTGATGACCCATATGAGAGTTTAAAGTTAAGGGATTTAGTGGAGAAGAGAGATTCGAATCGGATAGTGGGAGGAGGTCACTGAAAGCGTCAGGCTAGAAATCGAGGAAAGGTTTGTTGAGATTCTGGTGCGAAGCTTGTGCGAGGGAAGAGGAATTTTGTTGATACTCTGGTTGAAGTCTCGATTGGGGGTGGTTCCGAGTATGGTGAAAAGAAAGAAAGGTTCTCTATTGGGGACACTGTATCAGATGCTTAGATATCGACAGTCAGGTCTTTATCGGTTGATCGAACGCAATGAAAGCCCTTGTTTGGAATGCCTGTGGGTTGGGTAGCTCAAGGGCAGTACGCGCTCTACTGAAGCTTCGGTGGGGAATGGATCCGGATTTGGTGTTTATTGTTGAGTCTAAATCTGGTAATGGTTCAATGGAAAGGTTGAGAGTTAAACTGGGTTTTATGGGGAAACTTGTGGTGGAGTCATCGGGGAAGAGTGTGGGTTTGGTTTTGTTTTGGTTTAACAGGGTATCAGTTGATCTACTGACATATTTCATGTCACATATTGATGTCCATGTTATTTCCCATGGTTCTAAGAGGTGGCGGTTCACTAGTTTTTACGAAAATCCAATCTAGGACCAACGTTGTCATTCGTGGAATTTGCTTCAGAGACTGCGAGGGTTGTCCGCCCTCCCTTGGCTTGTTATTAGGGACTTTAACGAGATTCTGTGTGTTAAGGAGAAGGATGGTGGCCTGGTGCGTCAACGCCAACTGATGGAGGGTTTCCGAGAGGCATTGGATTCGTGTGGTCTTGAGGACATGGGCTTTGTGGGGCCTATGTTCACGTGGAGTAATAGGCATTGTGGTGATGGGTTGGTCTAGGAATGGTTAGATCGTGGTGTATAGAGTTATGAGTGGCATCAAATGTTCTTGAATTCTTATGTTCGTCACCTGGATTTTTGGTTTTTGGACCATATGCCGCTCCTATTGGACGTTTTGGATACTAATACCCGATTGGGAGCTGACAGAGTGGGGAACTGAAGATGGTTCTATTTTGAGTCGTGTTGGGCTGAGCATGAGGAATGTAAAGCAGTGGTGAGGTGGAGTTGGGTCCTTTTTGGTGGTTCTAGAGCCATGGATCATGTTGCCAACACAATCTCCAGATGTACTGAGCAGCTGTGCAGATGGTATGTTACGTTTCGTAGAAGTAGGCAAACTGATATTGAGAGTTTGTAGAAGGTAATTGGCACAATTTCTAGTAATATTCAGCCTGATTCTTGGAGTGTGATTAGGAGGCTTGAGGGTCGTTTGGATTGTCTATTGTATGAGGAAGAGGAATACTGGAAACAACGTTCCAGGGTGGAATGACTGAAAGGAGGTGTTCGAAACACGAAGTTTTTTCACCTGAAGGATTTGGCAAAGAAGGCTCGAATTGTGATTCTTGGGCTGTTTAGTGAGGGAGGTGAATGGTGTGTTAGTCAACAAGACGTGGTTGGTGTGGTAGTGGCTACTTTGCATATTTGTTTCAATCTAATGCAGTAGATACGATGACTGTGGAAAACGTGTTAGGATGTCTTCAACTGTAGCTTTCTGGTCTCTCTAGTGCTTTTCTGGACTCTTCGTTTAGTCTAGAAAAGATTTGTGTTTCTGTATTTGGAATGGTGCCTACTAAGGCCTCGGGCTCGGATGGTCTGACAGCCTTCTTTTATCAGAAAAACTAGGAAATGGTTGGTATTGGTGTGATTGAAGCATGTTTGAGGTGTTTGAATGATGATGAATTGATGGGAAGAATTAATGATACACTTATATGCCTGATATCAAAGTGTGCGGCTGCAGAGCGTATCGCGGACTATTGTCCGATTAGTCTATGCAACGTTTTCTACAAGATAGTTGCAAAGGCTTTGGCAAATAGATTGAGAAAGGTGCTAGGGGAGGTTATTTCGGAAAACCAGAGCGCTTTTGTGCCCGGAAGAATGATTTCGGATAATGTAATTATTGGTATTGAACATGTCGAAAGCCTATGATAGGGTTGAGTGGCAGTTTTTGAGGCGTGTTATGCTGAGGGTGGGGTTTTCTGAGGCCTAGTGTGTGAAAATATAAATATATATTGCTCGCGTGTGTCTAAAACAACCTAGAGGAGGGGGTGAATGGGTTGTTAATCCGATTAGTTACCAAATTTTCGGATTAGTCAATATTCAAAAATAAACCCAATATAACAAACAATAAAATCAAGTATAAATTACGAAAATTAAAGAACACTTGATTTTTATGTGGAAACCTTCAACAAGGAAAAACCACGGGGGTTGATATGTGCGCCACACACGGTCCTCGAATCTACAATATGTAATGATGATTACAACCCTAGGTTGATCTCTAGTCACACCATTCTCGGTTACTAATCCACCACTATTACCCGCAGGCCTTTTATAGTAAACCTAGACCAAAAGGTGATTGAGCACAATACACCAGTAGTCACAAGACTTAACTCTCAATGAAGAGATCAACAACCTATATGAATATAATAATATTCTAAATGCAAATAATGTTAGGCTACACTAAAAGCTTAACTAGATGTTATAATGCAAATCAACACTCTACATGCTTATGCATGAGGACTCAATTAGATGAAAAATGATTTTAGCAACCTAATTGTCAACAAACCAGGCCAACTCAACACAAGTTGTCAATAAATATGACAATGACAATAAAAGCAATTAACAAGTACAATCAAGGAATTGTTAATCAAAAGCCAATCAACACATGTTGTCAATAAACATGGAAAGGAAAATAAATGCAATTAACTAATACAATCAATGAGTCCTAATCAAGAATGCCTAAATACAAAGCATGCATACTTAGCTAGATGTTATCAATCACAAAACAATCCTAGCTATCAACAAACAATTCATCTCAACCAACAATCAAAGCCTCAAGCATGCTAGGAATAACAATAAACAAAGGAAACATGCATTTAATTAATAAATAAATGCTAAACCTAGGCAAACTTGTCATAAGAATGAAATAAGAAGTTCTAGGACATGTAGAAGTTACCTAGTCAAAGAAAACAAGAAAGCCCATGCTTGAATAATGCTAGGAAGGTGGTTGAGTAAATGTGAGTTCTTGGGAGCTTCTCTCTCTAGGTTTGATTTTCTCTCTCTCTAAGTTCTGATTTTGAGCTCACAAAAATGAGCTAGGAAGAAGATGATACTTATATAGGAGCCCTAGATTAAGTGGTGTCGTTTTGGAAAAAAATAGTCCAAAACCCGTCAAGTGCGTTGTTCGTGTGCTAGTTCAGTAGCGCACCACCAGCGCACTCTAGCTGACCCAACACACACGCATAACGACTAGCGATGATCCTCTGCCCAAGTTGCGTTCATGTGGAGCATGACGACCAGCGCAACACAACCAGTGCAATGCGCAGGTGGTGCGCGGGTAAGAGGACCAGCGCATACCACAGGGATGCATATAAAAAAAATAAAAAATGTGCAAGTGTGAAGAGTGAAACAAGTACACACAAAAAGCAATGAACATGCATGCAAGCAAGAGAAGTGTGTGTGTGTGTGTAACTAATCTCTTCAAAAAGGGTTAAGCACAAGTGATTATACCTTTAATGAGCTCTTGTGCTTGAGGGCTTGAAATCCAAATAAGCTTGATCATGAACCACGAAGCCCTAAACTACCCTTACATATTAAACCACACAATGTGGTTTACCATGAAATAAGCCAATCAAAATTAAGGAACTTACAGTGTGGAATCCGTCAGTTTCTCCTTTTTAATTAATGGTGATGTTTGTGGGTCGGTGACTCCTACGAGAGGTCTTCAACAAAGGGACCCGTTGTCCCCTTACTTGTACTTGTTAGTTTTTGAGGCTCTATCAGGTTTGATAAATGCAAGGGTTTCTAACAAATAAGTAGTTGGTTTCAAATGTAATAGAACGTGTCCTGTCATCTCACATTTGTTCTTCGTTGATGACAGCATAATTTTTGCTGGTGCAACTACTAGGGATTGTCTAGCAATTCATAATATCCTTGATGTGTACTCTATGGCATCTGGACAGTTAATAAATTTTGACAATTCGGGGTTGTGTGTTAGCAGGTCAGTGTCTAGTGCTGAGGGAAATCGGTTGGCTGGTTTGATTGGTGTTTGTTGCGTTAGGTGTCACGAGCGTTATTTGGGCTTACTTTGCTTAATTGGTTGAAGCAAAAAGGTTTTGTTTCAGAATATCAGTGACCGGTTATAGGGTAAGGTTAAGGGATGGAGAAGCAAACTCTTTTCAATGGGTGGTAAGGAAGTGATGATTAAGTCAATCCTTTAATCAATCCTTTAATCAATCCCTGCCTTTATGATGTCCATCTTCAAGCTGCCTAAAGGTTTCATTAAGGAGGTACATAGAATTATGAATCGGTTTTGGTGGGGGAGCATAGACACCTCTTGCTGAATTCACTGGGCCTCGTAGACAAAGCTCTATACTGGTAAATATAAGGGAGGCCTTGAGTTTTGAGATTTGGGTGTGTTCAATCGTGCTCTGTTGGGTAAAAAAGGCTGAAGATTACTGAAATTTTCGTGTTCGCTTATGGCTCGTGTTCTAAGAGAGTGTTATTATCCTACTGGCGGTTTCATGATGGCTGACACGAAGAGTAATGGTTCTTGGGTGTAGAAAAGTCTGATTTGGGGTCATGGCCTACTTGAGAAAGGAATTAGGTGGAGGATTGGGACTGGTTATTCAGTTTCGATTTATGAGGATAAGTGGGTTCCTCGCCCGAATTCTTTCAAGGTTTACTCTCCTAAGCAACGGGATGATATTCATTGGGTTAGACAATTGAAGACTCCGTCTTGGGCTTAGAACTCACAGTTGTTGATGGAGCTCTTTTCGGATGATGAGGTAAGTGCAATTCAATCTACCCTTTGTGGTAATGTGTTGAGAGATGATAGTTTGTGTTGGTGCTTCGTGAAGGATGGCAGCTATACAGTTAAGAGTGGGTATATTGTTAGCTGTATGAGGGACGGTGCCCCTTCTTCCTCTGGGAGTAATGATTTTGGCTTCCGTTGGAGATTTATTTATTTGGAAGTTGGATTTGCCTACGAAGACTAAAATCTTCTTGTGGAAAGCATGTCATGATTGGCTACCTATTTGTCTAAGTATTGCTAAGAGGAAGGTTCTGGTGGATGGTGTTTGTTGTTTATGCCGCAAAGACTTTGAGTCTTTGATACTCGCTTTTTCCGTTGTCAAAAGAATGTGAGGATCAAAAGATTGTTTCTATGTAAAAGGGGTTTCCTACGCAATGTGCTCTAAACTGGCAAAAGACTAGTAAAGCGGCAAGCAAGGGTATCGTTCCGTAGCAAGGTGTTTCTGTTAACCGTTTCGAGTTCTAGTGTTTATTGTAAGTATGTAAATAGAATGTGGAAAGGTGAGAATGGTGTGTGTGAAATGTTTGTACAATATGGTGTGTGTTTGTGTAAAGAATGGAAATGAAAATAAATAAAAATAAAGAGAATATGGAAGGGTGAGAATGATGTTTAAAGTGATAAATAAAATGGTGGATTGGAGAGATGCATGAAAATGGTCACACAAGGTTCAACAAGTTTACTATATATAAGTGCAAAATAGTGGTTGTTAGACATTAAGCACATCTAATTAAAGTTAAGGGTTCGTTCTTGCCTTAATCCCATTTTTACCCATTCATAGAGCTAATGGTTGAAGAGTGTGTTGAGAGCCTCTCAAACACGAAACCGCAACCAACATTTGTGAACACATTCTACAAACCGATGCTAAATTGAGTCCCAATATTAGCACGGTAATGTAAAATGGCAATGTTAGGTACAATGAATGTGGAAAGAGTGATTGTATCTCCAACCATAACTCACCTAGAGCCCCTAGCCAAAGACCAATAATTGTAACTTTAACCATGACTCACCTAGAGCCCATAGAGTGAGAAATAGCCAAAGTCCAATTGTTAACAAAAACATAGAACCAAACCTCATCTAATATGGCAATTAATAGGTTCATCCATTCTTCCAAGCTAATTAGCCAAGACTATGCCTGGAGAGCCCCTCCAAAGGCACAATCCCAACTCTAATTCACTCAAACTCATCCATGAACATGCAATTTTGACCTTCCATCAACATACAAACACAAAATGGGATGTTTGATTATAACTACTCCTAAATTACATTAATCTACTCCTAATCCCATCCATGAATACATATTAATTTCCAATCATCCATCAACATGCATTTCAAGATAAGAGATATATTCTACAACAATCAAGAATGAATCAAAACACAAATTGGATATAAAAACAAACAAACACACACACACATATATATATATATATATATTGAGCATAAATTAGGTTTACAAATATTCCCAAATGGGGATTACACATCTAAGAAAACAAGAAATACAAAGAGAATGAGATAAAATAGAAAACCCAAGTGGAGAGCCACTCCAAAATGTGCTAATCTGCTTTTATCCATGCTTGGCTCGAATTTGGTCCAAAGACCCTCCTTTCTCCTTATAATCTACTTCTAGATGGATGGATGGATGATGGGTAGAAGGTAGCATCCGTGGAGGAAAAACCTCCATGGATGCTCTAGAAAGCTTCTCTCTCTCTTATTTAGATGGAAAAAAATAAAGAGGAAGAAGAAAAGGAAGTGTGTGAGGAGTGGGTTCTGTTGGGAAAGAAGAGAATAAGGTGTTTATATAGTGTTGGGAGGTTAGGGTTGAAGGTTGGGGTGAAAGGATGAAATTTTCCATGAAATTCACTCAAAAAACGACTTTCTGGAGTTGATCGGCAGTTTGGTTCGACGGCTTGGTCGCCATTTGAAGTAACCATTTGGATTTGACAGCATTTCAGCATTTCAATATCGTGCACCATTACGGAAATGAGCATAACTTCCTCTAGAAAATTTGGAATTGTAATCCGTAAAATGTTCTCGAAACTAGACTTCCGAGGCTTTCCAAATATATGTAGATCTTATCGTGGTTCGATCTGAGGAAGAAGATATGACCTTCGCAAGTTGGATGTTCTGCACAAACATATACAATTTCAGCCCTTTTGCTAATCTTGGTCGAATCGGCGGTTGTGATAGACGGCCTTGACCACCAAATGCGACCACCAAATTATTCTTGGACTTTTCTTATGTTGAGCAGCGGTTTGCAAATCGACGGTGGGGCTCGCCGAATGCAACCGCTGAATGCCTGCTTTTCTGCACTTTGTCCGTAAGTTGTTGGAATGTCGATGAGGTTTCTGCCATGGTCCCGGTGTCGCATTCTTGCTTGACGACGGATCAATCATGGACATGGTTGGGCATATATCACGCCGTGGTCTGTGTCAATGGTGAGGCGCGACACTCAACATACTTTCAAATTTCTTCTGTTTTTAGCTCATTTTACCTCTCAAACTAATCTTTAAACTCAAAACCTTATTGTAGGGAATATATACCTACACAAAGCTCAACACAAAACATTATATACAAAAATACACTCGAAAATGAGACAAACGATCGGAAATTAGCGACCTCAAATAGGTATAAAATAATCTGATCAGTCTTCTTTCCATGTGGTTTGGGCCTGCTCTCGATGGAAGACTGTTAGGTTTGCGTTTGGGGCATTAAAAGGCATAAGATGGGATAAGTCTGTTGGGTTCCAGGATTTTCTCCTTTACTGTGTGAACAATTTGATTCAGCAAGAGTTGACTTTGATGTGTATTATTTGCTAGAGGCTTTGGTTTTTAAGGAATCATTATGTTCATGATGGGGGGTGATTGAGGTTAATTCGGTTGCTGATTGGTGCAAGAATTATCTAGTAGAGTGTAAGGCTGCGGTTGGTGGCTCTGGAGAGTCTATAATTGGTGATTCTGCTGGCACTGTGAGGACGCTGCAGACGGTGTGTATTGTTAGAGAATTTTCAAATTAAATTTGAATGGAAAGGATGTAACTTTCCAAAGTGGTGTTGATTGTATTTTTTGTATGAACTGATACAACCTTACAAAGAAATCTAACTTTCACACAGAGATATTTGTGTGTTAGATTAAATTCAACAAACACTATTTTAATAATAGTTGTAATGGTCTGTGAAAAGTTGTAATGACTGGTGAAAGGGTGCATAACACTCTATAAATTGGACCATGTACACCACTTGCGAAAAACATTAGAAACATAATCAGTTTACTTGGAAATTGCTCTGTATCCTCCTTATATTATTCTCATCTAATTTCTTTAATTTTATTCATTATTTTTCTTGCATACAATTACCAATATTCTGTTAAACTGCAATACCATAATATTGTCTCTTGGCAGGTTTGTTATCAATAGAGTTCGTGGTTTAAATCATTAGTGCACAATAATATTAAACAATTGAGGCTTCATTATATCTTGGAGGCACATTTGCATAACCCAGTGCATCACTCAGCTGGTTGGGGGCAAATAGTGTTTTAAAGAAAGCGACTTCTGTAACGTGCCTTGAAGCCCACATGAAATTCCCTTTAAAGCAATAGTGTTTTATACCTAGGAGGGGGGGGGGGGGGGGGGGGTGAATAGGTATAAGCCCAAATTCTTCCAATATTAAAAAATTATGGAATACAAGAATAAAATGAACACTTGAAATGATATAACAATTGTAAAATATGAATCAATTCATGTAAGCATCAATATACAAAAGAATCAATACAAGTGAACATATGGAAGATAAATAAATATAAAGTGACAATGAGACACAATGTTTTTACGTGGTAAAACCTTAAAGAGGAAACATCCATGGGTTGAATCCACAACCACCGGCAAAGCAAATCCACTATACGAAAAGGGCTTACACACTCAAAGCTATCAACACTATGATATCCACTTCAAGCTATCAAATCCTAAACAACCCTCAGGCTAGTGATTCACAAAGCCTACTCTTTATCCAAGATGTGTCCTACACCTCTAGAGAGAAACTCCCTATCCAAGGCTCTCAAGCCTCTAGGAAGATTTCCTCGCTTAACAATCTAGATCACTAGGATCCTAGTCAAGCTACCCAAGCTCAACCATCCGGAGTATGCAACTCCTTGCTAAGACTTTTGCTTAGTTATCCGGATCCTCTTGATCCTAACTAAGGCTTCTTGCTTGGCTATCTGGAATCCTTTCCTAGCCAAGTCTTCTTGCTCAAATTAAGGCTTCACTCACCTTAACAAGAGACTTCAACCTTTCACAAGGCAATGATCTAAGTGAAGTGCACACAAGCAATATAATGCAATCACAAACAAATAGAGCAAGTAGATCAAACACACTCTATGTACATGCAACTAGAGAATCTAGAATAAAGCTATCACAACTCAATCACAAAATATATCTAGAAACCTAAGCATGTGAATTAACATCATTCATATTACTTTTCATCAATCAATTAAGAGAATTAAAGAGATGATCAATAATGAAAGTAAGAAGAAGATGAATCACTTACAAACAAATAAAGCTAGATAATCAATCAAGCTCTATGAACATGCTTACATATATTCTAGGATATGCTTTCAACAATCAATCACAAAAATACCTAGAAATCAAAGCATGTATATCAATAAGAACAAGGTATGAATATTCAATATATCACACTAAAAACCTAGTTCTTAGATCATGAAATTGAATCTAGAAGATAACATGAAACACATCATACAATCAATTTCTAGAAGCAATTTCAAGCAAAATCAAGTCTAGCAAAAATATGTTCAAGAGAGATCACAAAGCTAAACTCAATTAATTAATCAATCATACAACCCTAGCATATGATCTAACATACTTCTCAACATATTTCAACAATCAATTAGAAAGAATCAAGGAGATGATCAAGAGAAATTGAAAGAGAAGAAGTTTCACATACAACCAAAGAACCTCGGACTAAAATCAGTGTGCTGGGAAAAATGATGAAGTCAAATGGCTCTGAAAACACTTGGGTTTTGTAGCTCTCTTCAAGACCAACAATTTTGGTTTTTAGATCACTCAATTTCGAGTTCGTATGAGAGAGTTATGATCAAAATAAGAAAATGAAAATCATGAAGAAATCTGCAGAATTTCGTTTTGGTGTTCTTCAAGTTCTTTGGAAATGGAGGGAAGGAAAGGTACTTAAAGGAAGGAGAAAGGAGAGATTTTTTAACCAATCAAACATGGCCACATCACCCTCTTCCCGTGTGGGGCACGTGTGGCACACGGGACCAGAGGGGTGGTCTGGCCGTGTGGCACACAGCCTCCACACGGGGTGGCCAAGCCATGGCCTTCGGCCAGCTTGTTTCTCCCGTGCACCTCTCGCGTTCTTCAGCCGTATTCGGGCATCCGAACTCCGAATTCGAATCCATTTTCAGATTACGAACCGTAACTCCCTCACGCATAATGATGACTATGAAACTTTGACAAAAGGTTGAGAATTCATCTCAGAAAACGACGACGAACACAACTCAACGAATGAGAATGCAAAGTAGCATAACTACGTCGTATGGACTCGAAACTTAATGAATGAGTAACCACCATATCTAAGCGATAGTGAGAAAACATGCAATTTTACAAGATTGTCAACAATGAGATAAATGCATGTGCATGCTAAATGAGTGTGAAAGTGTTATACCAAATGTTTGAACAACGATGCAGGGACACACATATATGAATTGTGTGTGTGTGCACTTACGCCTTGCAAGAGGAAGAAGAATCTTGATACCTTAGCATCCAAGAATGCGATGTTCCCCTTAAAGACGATATTTGCACAAGATGTTGTTTCTTCACCTTTGAGGCTCCTTTCTTCCAAGAAACACCTAAGCAACAACTAATACAAATATAAAGAGTTTTGCAATGGAATCAAACCAACACAAATAAAGGATCTTACACCACATTTTATATTACTATAGTGATTTTTTTTTTTCTACAGACAACAATTTGGTTCAAATAATTTCACAGTGACAGCGAACTTCAACAGATAAAGGTACACAATTTCATATTTGAAACATATTTTTTCTAACAATCTTAAGACACTATTCTTTGCTACTTCAATGGCACCTACAAATTCTGTGCGAGAGTTCGCTGTGGACTTTGTGAAATTGGACCGTTTTGATGGTGGAAATTTTATTCATTGGCAAAAAAATTTGCATTTTCTCTTGTCAACATTGAATATGGTGTATGTATTGATAAGACCAAAGCCAGTCGAACATGATGATGAAACCATGGCACAGATCCGTCAGCGTCGCAAGTAGGAGCAAGAAGATTATATCTGTATGGGTCACATTTGCAATTCTATTTCTGATGCTCTTTTCAATCAATATCACAACGTGGCTATTGCAAAATAAATTTGGAATTCTCTCGAGGCAAAGTTTATGGTAGAAGATGCTACAAGTAAAAAAATTTTAGCCTCCAAATTTTTTGATTATAAAATGGTAGATAGCAGACGTGTGATTGAACAATTTCATGAAATTAGACATATTTTAAATCAGTTTAGCCAACACAAAATCAATATGGATGAATCTGTTATTGTTTCTGCCATTATTGATAAACTTTTAAACTACGGCCCCCCCCCCCCCCCCCCCCCCCCCCCCTGGAAAGACTACAAAAGGAGTCTTAAACACAAAAAAGAGGATGTTACTCTGGAAGAGTTGGGCCAACACCTCCACATAGAGGAGGAATATAGAATTAATTCTGTTGATGAGTAGGTTAATTCATCCTCTAAGGTTCATAGGTGGAGGAAGGGAAAGAGACTAAGCAGGTCCCTCAACACTCCAAGAACAAGAAGCGAAATTTTGATTCAAAGAAGAATCAAAGTTCTAAAAATAAGGGTTCATTCCACCACTACGGAAAGCTTGGCCACTTCAAGAGAGAATGTCGTCTTCTCAAGAAGAAAAAGGAAGAAAATACCTCAAATTTTATGGCCATGATATCCGAGATCAATGCTCTTGAGGATGATACTGCATGGTGGATAGATTTAGGTGCTACATGACATGTTTGCAAGGATCGAAGCCTTTTTACTACTTATGAAAAAAGTAGATGATGGAAATATACTCTACATGGGTAATTCCTCCACTGCTCTTATTAAAGGAAAAGGCAATGTACGGATAGAGTTTACTTCTGGGAAGATCTTGACTCTTACTGATGTATGTCATGTTCTTGAAGTTAGAAAGAATCTTGTGTCTGGAAGCCTTTTGAACAAACATAGCTTCAAACTTGTATTTGAGTTAGATAATTTTGTATTGACCAAGGAGGAGTGTTTGTAGGGAAAGGATACTTGCATGAAGGCATGTTCAAGCCAAATGTTATTAATAAAATAAGTTCTTTTTCTGCTTATGTGATTGACTCATGTACTTTGTCTTTATGGCATAATCGTTTAGGCCATGTTAACACTAAACGATTACGTGACATGTCTAGTTTAAATTTAATTCCAAGGTTTAATAATGATATGCATGAAAGATGTAAAATATGTGCACAAACCAAGATCACTAAAACACCATTTCCTAAAATTGATAAAACATCTACTTTATTGCAATTAATACATAGTGATGTATGTGATATGCATAGCAACCCTACTAGAGGAGGAAAGAAGTATTTTGTAACTTTCATTGTTGATTACTCTAAGTATTGTTATGTGTATTTTCTGTGTTCTAAAGATGAAGTCTTAAATAAATTTAAAATTTATAAGACTGAAGTAGAGAATACAAATGATGTTAAGATTAAAACTCTTAGAAGTGATAAATGAGGTGAATATCAATTTCCTAATTTTTGTGAAAATGTTGATATTGTGCATGAAACATCTACTGCATACACACCACAACAAAATTGTGTAGCAGAGAGAAAGAATAGGACACTCATTGAGATGGTTAATGCAATGCTCACTAACTCTGGTTTAAGTAAAGGTTTCTGAGGAGAAGCCTTGTTAACTGCATGTCATATTTTAAATAGAGTGTCTAATAAGAAAACAAAAATTACGCCATATGAACTTTGGAAGAAAAGAAAGCCTAATCTTTTTTTATCTTAGAGTTTGGGGCTGTAGAGCCATAGTTAGACTTCCAGAACCTAAGATAAAGAAATTAGGTGGAAAAGGTGTAGAGTGCATATTCATAGGTTATGCAGAACACAGTAAATCATATAGGTTTTTAGTTATTGAACCTAATAATTCTATTGAAGTGAATATTGTTATAGAATCTAGAGATGTCATATTTAAATGAAACTAGATTCACTATTATACCTAATAATGTAAATTCTAATACACCTATAGAAACAATGACATGTACACTATCAAAAGGAACTGTCGCAGATGATCCTCCTGAAATACGGAGAAGCAAAAGTGTAAGGAAAGAAAAATTCTTTGGCCCAGACTTCATTGTATATCTAGTTGAAGGAACTAGAGATATACATGTAAGGCAAACTGAGATTTTTCCAGCAATTGATTCAGATCCCCACACTTTTGAGGAAGCAATGAAGTCATAAGATATTGCCTTTTGGAAAGAGGCTATCAATGATGAAATGGAATCTATCGTGGGAAATAAAACTTGGAAATTAGTTGACCTACCACCTAGATCTAAACCAATTGGTTGTAAATGGATCTTCAAAAAGAAAATGAAGGTCGATGGAACTATTGATAAGTTCAAGGCAAGATTAGTAGCAAAGGGCTTTACTGGGAAGGCCTTGATTATTTTGACACGTATGCACCCGTTGCGAGAATTGCTACTATTAGAACTTTGATTGCATTAGCTTTAATTTATCATCTTGAAATACATCAAATGGATGTAAAAACTGCTTTCCTCAATGGAGAATTGGATGAGGAAATTTATATGAGGCAACCGGAAGGGTTTGTAATGCCTGGACAAGAACATAAGGTTTGTAAACTTGTCAAATCTTTGTAGGGCCTTAAACAAGCTCCGAAGCAATGGCATGAAAAATTCGGTAAAGTTATTGTTTCAAATGGTTTTCGAATTCATGAATCTGACAAATGTGTATACAGTAGATTCAACGGAAACAAAGGTGTAATTATATGTCTTTATGTTGATGACATGTTAATATTTGGAACTGATAGTATGAGCATTGAACTTACAAAATCATTATTGTCATCAAACTTTGACATGAAAGACATTGAGCTTGCTGATGTGATTTTGGGTATAAAATCATACGAAAGGATGATGGCTTAATCCTGACCCAATCACATTATATTGAGAAAATATTGAAGAAGTTCAATCATTTCGATAGTAAGCCAGTATCAACGCCATATGATCCAAACATAAGGCTATACCCTAACACTGGGAGAGCAATATCACAATTAGAATATGCTCGTGTCATAGGGTGTTTTATGTATGCCATGACATGTACTAGGCCTGATATTGCCTTCGCTGTAGGAAGGCTGAGTAGGTATACCGATAATCCTAGTCAATTACATTGGCATGCATTGTATAGGATTTTGAAGTATCTGAAGTATACTATTGACTTACGGTATACATTATTCCAGATATCCTTCAGTTTTGGAAGGATTTACTGATACCAGTTGGATCACTGATAAACATAATCATACATCCACAAGTGGATGGATTTTTACGCTTGATGGAGGAGCAATCTCTTGGGGTTCCAAAAAGCAAACTTGTATAACGGATTCCACCATGGCTGCTGAGTTTATTGCATTGGCATCATGTAACAAAGAGGCAGAATGGTTAATGAATTTAATAATAGAAATTCCATTGTGGCCAAAAACAAATGCTTCCAAATCTATCCACTATGATAGTGAGGCAACTTTGTCAAAAGCATATAGCCAAATGTACAATGGCAAGTCTAGGCATATTGGTCTAAGACATAGTTATGTAAGACAATTGCCCACAGATTGCGTAATCACCATTGATTTTGTTAGATCAAGTCAAAATCTGGCAAACCCTCTACAAAAGGACTCAAAGGGATTTGGTATCTAAAACTTCAAGGGGGATGGGACTGAAGCCAGCATTTAAATATCACCAATAATGGAAACTCAACCCAACACTTGAAACATCAAGATCTTGGGTTCAATGAGCAAAGTACATCATATGCTGTGAATGCAAGCACTATAAAATTTATATATGCGTCCCAGAGGTAAAAGTGTTTGGTTCCTATATGTACTAGGAAGGATAAGCTTTTAAGCTTTTAATAGACTTATAACAGATTTCTATTTGGATGTTTTTACAGGGACATTTCTAATAACGTCTACCTATATGAGTGTCTAGGATGGTGCCGTCCTCTATGTAATTTGGCTGATTACTAAAGCATTCATGAAAATCCAAGATATAGACGCAAGGCCTTTACAGGTGTCAACAATTTTTGAACACTTGAGATATTCAAAGATTAAGTGTGAGACATATCTGGTTAGTCAGATAAGGTCACTGGTTCAAAGCTTGCCTACCATGCCACCTTGACTAACTTTGACGTGTTTTGCTAAGCGAAAGGTTCAATCAAAAGACACCTTCATCTATGCATAAAATTTCCAAGCTCGTGTAAGACAATTTCAAATTTATTAAGAAAATGATGGAGGATTGTTAGAGAATTTTCAAATTAAATTTTAATGGAAAGGATGCAACTTTCCAAAGTGGTGTCGATTGTATTTTTGTATGAACTGATACAACCTTACAAAGAGATGTAACTTTCACACAGAGATGTTTGTGTGTTAGATTAAATTCAACAAACACTATTTTAATAATAGTTGTAATGGTCTGTGAAAAGTTGTAATGACTGGTGAAAGGGTGCATAACACTCTATAAATTGGACAATGTACACCACTTGCGAAAAACATCAGAAACATAACTAGTTTACTTGAAAATTGCTCTGTATCCTCCTTATATTCTTCTCATCTAATTTCTTTAATTTTATTCATTATTTTTCTTGCATAAAATTACCAATATTATGTTAAACTGCAGTAATATAATATTGTTTCTTGGTGGGTTTGTTATCAATAGTGTTCGTGGTTTAAATCGTTAGTGCACAACGTTATTAAACAATTGAGGCTTCATTGTATCTTGGAGGCACATTTGCATAACCCGGTGCATCACTTAGTTGGTTGGGGGCAAATAGTGTTTTAAGGAAAGCGACTTCTGTAACGTGCCTTGAAGCCCACATTTTATATTACTGTAGTGATTTTTGTTTTCTACAGACAACAATTTGGTTCAAATAATTTCACAGTGACATCGAACTTCAACATATAAAGGTACACAATTTCATATTTGAAACATATTTTTTCTAACATGTATTAGGTGGAAGGCTCATGTGGTTGAGATGTATAATTTAAACACAGATGCTGCTCTGGATGTGCGAGGGATTGTTGTTGGTGTTGGTCTGGTTATTCGGGACCACGTTGGCAGGGTGATGGCTACTAGTGCTCAAAGGGTCATGGCTTCCTTTACTCCTCCAGTGGCAGAGGCTTCTGCTGTTTTGCGAGGCCTTCAGTTAGCTGTTGATGCTGGTTTGCTCCCTATCGAAATTAAGTCAGATGCCCTGGAGGTGGTTAATCTTGTTAATTCTGAATGTGATATTTCTGCTGAAATTGGTTTGGTTGTGAGTGATATTAGAGATCTTCTGAGCCGAAGTGGTAACGTCTCTATTTCACAAGTTTCTAGGAGAGCTAATGTTGTTGCCCATTCTTTAGCTAGGATGGCCTTGACTGTTGTTGAGGATTTGTTCTGAATGGAAACGTTCCCTCCGAGTGTGGAGAGGTATGTTTTGGATGATTATAATGGTTTGGTTGTTTCTTAATGAAGTTTTTCTCTTTCAAAAAAAATAATATCAATATTTAAATAGAATATTTAAATTAGAAAAAAAAATCCATAAGAACAATAAAAATATTTTTTAAATTTTTTATAAATCAAATCAATATTTAATTTTTAGAGGAAAAAGAATGTTAAAGATTGAATAGGACATGTTTAAGAATGAATAAATAGTTTGCATTCCAGAAATTAGCATGAATTTACAGTATCAATAGACATGTCTACAACAAATTCAGATGGAAAATTTTATCCCAATTCGGGAAGGAAGAATTCTAACAAAAGAATGTGTAATGGTTTCACATATTTTTTCACCTAGCGTGTAACATAGATCCCATGCTCCTTAGCTTCTCTTAGCAGTAATGACAGCAATGCTACTCCATCTCTCCGAATTAGGTCAGTTAACGGAAGTTCTGTAATATGCTGGTGTGCTTGCTGGGAAGAACATGTCTCTAACTCCTTCAGCCTTTATAATAGGGAAAATTATACTCGATGCGCCCTGAACAATGCACAGAAGTGACACAAATCAAGGGAAAAAAATAGTTAGTGAGAAACTCCTTAGATCATTAAGTTGAAGAAATCGAATATGAATTAAAGTTACAGGCAGCAGAGATACGTACTGAAATCAGTCTGGCTCCAATCAACATTCGTTTGGGTGAAGGAAATGGAAGTAATAAGCGTCCAACCCCATAGATTGCAACGGCAAAGAAATGGGTTACCAAGCTCAGTGGCCGAGGGTTTAAACCAGAGAGTAGAGCTATCGGTCCATTTGTGAAATCACCTCCCAGGCTCAAATAGTCGAAACAGGCTTGGCGCATTTCCTTCCTTGATGGATCAGAAGATGCACAGAAAACCTTGTAGAGGGCTCCAGCCAATGTATTTATTGTAGACGCCACAGGCTGGAAACAAAGAATGATGTGCCTTAGAAATCATTCTCAATTACTAAAGGATTAGCTATATGCCTATATCAGATATGCAATATACGAAAGGTGCTTACCTTACGGAGTGTGTAGAAGGATTCAAGATACTTGCAAAGGGCAGGTGCATCATTTAGATCGCGAAGAGTTCTAAGAAGATCTCTTAGTACAACAATGTCAGATAAAGCCACAGTCATTCCTCCTCCTGTTAAAGGATGCCTCATATTGAATGCATCCCCCAATAAGAGAGCGCCCGGAGTTGGTTGGGGAGTAGCAGGCATGCTTCTATTAGTCATTGTTCTTATATTTCCTTTCTCGATTGCAGCCATGAACGCAGAAAGGAGTTCAGGCGGAATCTGTGGAAAGATGCAATACCATCATAAGTCTAAAGAAATAGAAATTATAGCAAACAAGATATATAGAGATTGCATAGAACCAAATTTTACATACTTGGGGAGCAATCACAGTTTTCAAATAATGGTTCATTTCACCATTGGAAATGGATGGTACTCTTTGGCCAGGTACATCCACCAAACAGCGAATCTGAGTGCTACTGATTGGATAGAACAAGATTGATGAAGGATCTGCCAATATAACATGTCCATGATTTTTGTATGGAAGCTCACATTTCTCAAGGATCAAACCAACAAAACAAGATGGTATCTCAACCTGCACCAGTAAGTAATGGAAACGCTAATTTATAACACAATACATAGCTGCTGATCTTTGCAAAAGACTAAATGAAGGTCGATCTTAAGAACCTTAGGTTTGCAGAGAGAGCGCCGTAAGTTTGAAAAACAGCCATCACATACAATGGTGAGAGGAGCATATGCTGTTAGCAATTGACCATTTGTGTTTTTGTATTGCACCCCTTTAATAGTCCCCGATTCTTCAACTAGACAAGTTACTGTTCCTTGTTCCAATCTTACACTGTGAAAAATGTCAAGAAAAAAGATTGTAACTAGCATGTATGTAATTGAAATGGAATTCATAAATGTTAAAGGGGAAGAATATTACTTGGACAAGGATGCAGCTTTTTCCCTCATCCTTTGAATGAAACGACCGTTGTGAAAACTTCTTCCGGCAACATCTGATTTGAAGCCTTGCAAGGGGTAAGACAACTTGGTACTCTTGCCATCTTTGTAAAGAGCATATCCATACACTTGCTGAGCATCAATCTTACTTACACAATCTGTATCCACATTTACATAATCACACATTCAGATTAGAATCCATACTTGGTGTCACTGCAAAGACTACTAGACTCTCCAAACATATTCACTTGTACAAATTTGCATATCATATTTTGATTACCTTCTAGACCTAACTCCATCAATTTCAAGTACCCCCCTGGTTGTAGGAGTTCACCAACAATCCTATCAGGCACAGTTAAGTCTCTTTCGATCACATGTACTCGCCGTCCATCCTAGAATAATAATAATAGCCAAAAAAATTTAAAAAGTTTGAGGTCATAGTAAAACAAAACTCTAGAATTGGATGAAGTGTAGAGAGTAGTTTTTCAGTTGGAAGAGACT